>JAQQAC010016209.1:17233649-17375555 GCA_029783875.1 Phataginus tricuspis
GCGGCAGGTTCTGCACAGGGGCTTGAGGACGTGTTTCTCCCGGCTCGGCCACTTCATTGCCAGTCACCCGGTCTTCTTCGCCTCGGCGCCCGTGCTCATCTCCATCCTGCTCGGCGCCAGCTTCAGCCGCTACCAGGTCGAGGAGAGCGTGGAGCACCTGCTGGCGCCCCAGCACAGCCTCGCCAAGATCGAGCGCAACCTGGTCAACAGCCTCTTCCCGGTCAACCGCTCCAAGCACCGACTCTACTCGGACCTGCAGACCCCTGGGCGCTACGGCCGGGTCATTGTCACCTCCTTCCAGAAAGCCAATATGCTGGACCAGCATCACACCGACCTGATCTTAAAGGTGAGAGAGGAGCGGGCGCGGGCAGCCTCCGCTGGTGCCGCTGCCGCGGCTGGGCTGGCTCTGCGCGGGGGTCCGGGCTGAGAGCGCCGCCTATCCCATCCCAGGCGGCTGCCGCAGGGGCGTCCCTGCACCGCGCGCCCCTCGGAGGCCGCCCGGAGCCTTCCAGCCTCCTGGGCGGGGAGCGTCTGGGCCCGGCCCCGGCCCTTCCCTCGCCGATTGTCTCTGCCACCCGGGCAGCTCCTGCAACAGTTGGGGCGGCGGCAGCCACGGTTCTGTGGTCGGTGCGCTTGTTTTGGTTGCAGTGGTCTTGGGGGCGGGGAGGCTTTGGGGTAACTGGGCCAGGAAGGAGCCGAACAAGAGAAGACATTCTACAAAGTCCTGCTACTTGAAAACAAATTATTCTGCTTGGTGGGGGAATTCAGAGACCCCTCTCCCCTATCCTCATTTTTCCCCCTTCCTCTGGCCCCCTGAGTGTTTTAGGAAAAGCTGCTCGGAGCAGCTGTGAGGGGGCAGAGGAATGCGAGGCGGGATGGTGAGGAAAATGCCTCCCACCCACCAGGAAAGAAGTGTGGTTCCCGGCGTGGACGGGGGCTGCCCTGCTGCCCTCTTCCCCGGAGTGAGGGTAGCCATCTCTGTCTTCTAGGGTAGGAAATGATGTTTTGATTCGCTGTGAATTCATCTTTTACAGTAGCTCCTTTCCTCCAAAATGCAAAAACTTCTTTGGGAAAAGAAGGATTCGACTGATCCACTTTTGTTTGGGTGCATTTGGGCGCGAGGGTGAGGGACAGAACCAGAAGGGTGAGGCCAGAAGTCGGGCCGTGTGGCCCTGAAAAGCGCACAGGAAACCAAGCTGCCGGGTAGAGGGTGACAATCGCAGAAACAGGTTGTGCTGTCAGTCCGAGGTGGGAATTTGATGTGAAAAGTGAGGTTAATGGTGGTAACTTTCTGGAAGTTATAAGAAACGCAGAGGAGTGAGGACTAGAGATGGGAAAGTGGAGACCTTCAGAGAGAAAAGCATAATTAGGTGAGAATGAGCCATTCAAGCCCGGTGTGGGGATTGTGGGGCTTGTTTGCTTAAGGTGCTCTTCTGGGGAAGGCAGACAGGAACCAGTCCTAGCTGGAGCCCTCGGAGGTGGGAGGAGAAGAGCTGGTTTTTGTGTGGGTCTCTGGTCCAGGTCTGGGTGTAGAGGCCGGTTAGATTTCTGGGCTACTTATCCCAAGGGGAGTCAGCGAGTGAACCTGGAGAACTCTCTCCTCCTCTTTTCCTCTACAGGTAATCCTTCACCTCTAGAGACAAGCTCATTTTCCTGCGTTATTTCCCTTCTATTTGTTGACATGTTATCAATCAGCAGTTAGTAATGAGGCAAAATCTGACTAGGGACTCATCAGAATTAGGACCTTCCCACGTTGGGTGGCTCGTGATATTTTTTATGGCACACACATCATTACATACTCAGTCATCACAGAACCTTAGTGACATTAGTCCTGAGATGTTTGCTTTCCTCATGATTATTACTTCTGGCATCGAAGTGGTTTTTTTTCCCAATACTTAAATGAACATATTTTGACACACAGAGAGATAACTGCTCCAAATGCTTTCCTCAGAAAACATGTAGTAGTTTAATCACAGGCTTAAGGAAACAATAATTTAGCCCATCTTGACAGTTGGAAAGCTGCCCCATGTTTTGATAGATGATCTACTGAATGATGTTTCTTCTCTTTGTTTTTTGTGGGTTTTTTTGGTTTTGGTTTTTTTTGAGGTGATGTTTCCACTGGCTTTCTTTTTTTTTTCCTAACCATCACGCCACTGTGACGGGCAGTCACCAGTTACATTCACTCTCAAGGTTAATGAGACATCAACAGGCACATCAGATCTCTTACAACTGGATTGTTTCTCTCGATTGGATTTTGATCTATTCAGGACAGAAAGCAGTATTTACAAGAGAAAGTTGACACTGGAGACTGGCTTTGCCTCCATGTCTAAAGGGCAACTTTAAAGGACAGCAGTCTTGTCAGTGAATTGTTTTAAGAAAGTGGGATGGCCGCTTTTCATGTTCTAGGTGTCTGGGGGAAATCAAGACCAAGTCGAATGTGGTCAGAACTCATTTCTAGCTGATGGCCCTCTGGTCCAATGAATTCACACAGTTTATAAAAACCCAGACTTATGAAATTGAGGGAATTTTCTTCGATTTTATATATCCATTTTTTCCTTTTACATCCAACCCCTGTATTTGGTAGGTATGGAGCAGGGCGACAGAAAAATGCACCTTCAGCCATCATGGCAATGTAAAGTGGGGAAATGAACACTTACATTGTTTTTCTTTTTTTCCATTAGAGACATGATGAAGACAAAAGGTGTTAGGAGTGAAAGAGTGGTATTCTGACATGTTGGTGGTGGTGTCAAGGGTAGCACTGACAGTCAACATTGTATACAGCACCAAGCAGCCCCTGCCTGTTTGGGGGCACTGCATCTGAAGCAAAGTGGACAAAGCATAACCAGGAGCTGAGGCTTTGTCTGGCCCACTAGGAGACCAGGGGGGACTAACTTGCAGGGCTGTGTCATTTGCCCCTCCTAGTGCTCTCTGGGGTTGTACCTACTCAATGAAAGAAGATCCTTCTTGGGGTATTAGTCCAGCTACTTTCTGACAAAAAATAGACTAGGAAGGGATGATGACAAGAAATGAAAACCCAGGTTGATTTTTTAAAATATAATTGAGAATATCATAGAAAAAAGTAATCCACATTTGAAAATCCAGCTGATGTGGTTTGTAGAAGCTTTCCCAAATTTGTGCAAGTGACATGATTACCATACTCTGACTCTGTAGCGTAGATTTTGACCACAAACTATGGGGAGGTGACCCTCCCTAACAATGGTTTCCTCTGAAGGCTGCAGGTCAAAGATGTAATTTTGGGTGAAAGTGGGTGAGACCTCATGGTGCTGGATCAGCCCTTAATTTCTGAACTTCTTTAAGTAAAATGTTGATCTTCAAAAGTCTTCATTTCACTAGGAAGATGAAATTTAGCTCATTATTATATATTAACAGAAAATCCATGATGTTCATCTCATAGCAAATTTCAAAGTAGCTCCTCACAAGCTTTTAGACAAATGTTTCTTCGTGATCATCTAAAATGAAGTGTAAGAAGGTTTTGTTGATAATTGATCTGGGCTGTGACCAAGACAATACCTGACTTAGTCCCAAATCATCCCTGTACAGTGAAGAACCAGGTTAGCTCCGTCCTTACAAAAAGATACCACCTTTAGAGTACTTGTTAGAAACATATAGGATGCTTAAATCCAGTAAACACCTCAGGGTAGGTAGGACCCCATTTCACAGGTGAGAAAACTCCTTAGAAATTAACTGACGTGCCCATGGGAAAAGACAAGGACAGAACCAGGACTGGGACGCAGGGTTTTTACTCCCAGCCTAGTACTCTTTTCACTGTAATTTACTTCCTCGCATATAATAAACTACCAGAATGATTTAAGATGTACATTTTTGTTATCCAAATGACGTGTATCTGCCCATTCTCATGCCTGTCCCATACTATTGTTCTAACAAACAGTGGAAATTGGATCATAAGGGTATATTCTTGACTCATTCTGTCTGGTGCCAACGAAAATCCACATAAAGAAACTCTAAATGCCCAAAGTAAAGTATAAGATACTCGTAACGCAATATACAAAGATAGAAAGAATATTTTGCTGGATGAATGAATGAAGCTATTTCCGGTTTGAGCACTGTTCATTGGTGGGATCCACGTAGTTTCAACTCCAGTGCCTCCCAGTCCTGGTACACAGAAGACCCTCAGGAAACACTGTAGAACAGACCTGCCCTACTTTACTCAGACATTTATGTTATGGGTAAAGAAAATTCCATAGAAACTACTTTCAAATGTATTTTCAATGACATTTTTATTTTTACAACTTTATAGGCAGTTTCTAAGATTCTCTTTTTCCAAGATACTCTTCTTCCTTCCTTGATAATCTCTGTAGTTGTATTTAAACATATTATTTCAGTTTTGAAATTGGCCGGGGCATTTCTTTTGCACAACGTGCTCTTCTTTGGAGGAACCTCACAGGATATTTTACTCCGCAGACATTCTTCACTCCCTGGGGAGTCTCACTTTGTTCAAATACTGAATTTCTGTTTTACTTAAACTTTTTATGTTTACATACATTTAGTAGAATTAAGTTGAAAACAAGATTAATTGAATTTAACTTGGAATTGTTTAATTCAGGCTTTCCAAGAAGGACAGCATAACTGCTAGCTCAGGGTTACGAAGACCTGGTAGCTGGATCAAGAGCCCAGTTTTTCCAAATACTGCCTCAGCACTTTCAATCACGGATTGGCAAATTCTGGCCTATTTTTTGAGCTTGGAAGGAGTTTTTACATTTTTAAAAGATTGTGACACAACAAAATAGGAACAAATAAAAGAAGAATATGAGGTAGAGATGGCAGGTGGCTCTCAAAGTCTAAAATATTTACTCTCTGGTCCTTTACATAAAGAAGTTCCTATACTATATTCCAAAACTCCTTTACTGGAGCAATTTCAGGAAGTTTGTCCTTATAAATAACCTCTAAGGCCTCAGAGGGACATTTGGCAATGGTCAAATTCGGCTTTTCAGTCTCCTTTCACTTCAAGTAGGCACATCCGAATAAACCAAGTAGCATTATCATCTAGGGTTCTCTGACTTCTAAGCACATTTCCTCTGTGTGGACAGTATCCCTGAGTGCCCACCCTGCTTGTCTCATTTAGATTCAGGAGGCAATCTTTTACTTCCCCATGCACAGAAGCATTTGGGACAAATTTTAGGTAAACTGCTCATTTAGACTGAAATTTAAATATAAAGCCATAGTGTGAGAGGAAGCCCACCTTTTTAATGACTCGCAGTTTTGAAAGATGCCATATTAGACTTAGAGAAGGATGATTTTTTTCAATTAACAAATATTCATTGTCACAACTGGGGGTGGATTGCTACTGGAATCTAGTAGGTGGAGCTCATGGACACTGTTGAATATCCTATGCATGCGAACAGTCGCCCATAGCAAAGAATTATCTGGCCCCAAACCCTGCTTGAAGGGGTTCATTTGTGTGTTTTGTTAGGGTTTTTTGTTTTTAGCTGGATTGATTATGTAAAATGAAAAAATGCCAAAGAAATTCACATCCAAAAATCTTACAGAACTTTGAGGGCAAATACTACAACCTGTGAGAAGAGGCTCTTTTAGCAGTTGGGCCCAGAGAAGCTTCTCCAGTGTAACCTCCCCTGGATGAGGTTACCATGCTCTCTCCTGTAGCTCTGTCCTTTATGGTCTAAATCCCACTGCAGAGGAACCCAAGAAATTGAATGCAGTCTAACTGCTTGAATGTCAAAGCTGCTAAGTTAACACTGGCCTTGAGACTGGTCAGAGTGCCTGTTTCCGGCAGGCCTGACCCTCCATGTGTAGCAGCCACTCACTAGGCTGGGCTTCTCCTGACAGTGTGTAAGACCCCACAGTGAGCAGAGACCTGCCTAGGAGGCAGCAGCACAGTTCTATTGCCTAGTCTGGCTGCTTTGCTTTCCTGAACACAAAATGACCAAAGAGGAACTTGCATCCAAGGAAAAGGGAATCAAAGACCCCTGAGTTTGGAGGTCACCTTAAAGATCATCTCTGCAAACGCAGACACTGGAATCTGCTCCTGGCATCTCAGGGAGCTCTCTCTGGTGACAGGTGCTATGATGCCATGGGCAGTCCAGTCCCTTCCATGAGTTATCCGAGTGGCAGATACTCTCAGAGAAGACTGAGCCCAGGCCTGAAAGGGCAGCATTTGTGTGTGTGCTGGGCCAGCCAACTGCCTTTTGCACTTTATTTTTATTTTTGCACTAGGGGAAAATTAAGGAGTGAATGCGGTTGCTTTTCAGTCTCCTTTCACTTCGAGTAGATGCATCTGAATAAACCAAGTAGCATATCATCTAGGGTTGTCTGGCTTCTGAGCACATTTCCTCTGTGTGAATAGTATCCCTGAGTGCCCACCCTGCTTGTCTCATTTAGATTCGGGGGGCAATCTTTTACTTCCCCATGCAGAGAAGCATTTGGGACAAACTTTAGGTAAATGGCTCATTTAAACTAAATTTAAAGATAAAGCCATAGTGTGAGAGGAAGCCCACCTTCTTAATGACTCACAATATCTTGATAGATGCCGTATTAGAGTTAGAGAAAGATATTTTTTTTCAGTTAACACAAAAACTGAACCTCTCAGAATTCATCAGACTTCCAAACCTCACAGAAGAGTTGAACATTTAACTGGCTATTCCTTATGATAACTAAGGAAAGGAGAAGTAAGCTAAAAGAAGTTGTTTCCTGCCTGAGAGGTTGCAGCATGCCTGGCCCAGGAGCTAAGGAGATACAAGGTGCTAGGGAACTGATCAACTTTGACTTTATGAGATGCACCATCTGGTACCTGACTTTGGGGCTCAGTGTGAGCCCCAAGTGATACTTGAGATGGGCTTGAAGCAGACCTTTGAAGTCGCCTGCTCGGTAGCACATCACAGCAAGCAGGCCTGTCTGCACACTGCCTGTGCTGCTACCACATGCCCGGAAGGCCGCAGAACTTCCGAGGAATCCTGCCAGACTGATTTAATGACCAGCAGGGGAGGTGAGTAATCTCTAACCTTTAAAAGACAAAAAAAAAAAAAAAAAAAAAAGGAAATCAACACCAGTTGTTATTTCATATGGGAAGCTCTGAATAATATGTCATGCCTTCAACTTCAGAATTCGTGTTTTGAACAAAACGAGGCAGTGAGGGAGCAGGGAAGCTATTTTTATCTTCTTGCTCTCTAAGAAATCCTCTTGAGAATATTGTTTCTGGTATTTTGAAAGATCCCCATTGTTAGGTCTTCCACTTTAGGTTTAACCTGCAGGCTCCAAGTACAGTCTGTGATGAGGATTTGAGTGCAAGTGATTACTTTGGGAAGTAATATCTGAAAACACCGGTAAGGAAATGCAGGTGTGAAACAGGGAGTAGCAGGAAGCCAGTCTAGGGAGTATTCTCCAGCCAAGTGTCCACTGTAGGTACCCGGGGCTCAGTCTCACTGGGGAACTCTGGAAGACACTGCGGAATGTGTCCACGTTATCTCAGCTATGGGTGAAGATGTCAGATAGTCACTCCCAATTCTCCAGTCATCATTAGCTGGTCCAGCTACATTGGAGGCATTAAATAAATCTAGCAAATCCAGAATTTGCATGTGTCCCTATAATCAGAGTTGTTTTTGTTGGTATTTTATAAAAGCCTGAGGCAAAGTGCTGCCGGTGTTTGCAGTAAGCGGCATAGAGGTGAGTGCGAGCTGAGTGAATGTGGGTGGGACCCTGAGAGCATCTGCTCTAAGAGTTTTATACCCCTCTAGAGTTATACATCTAGGAGTTTCAGACCCACATTCCTCAGGGATGTTTAACCTTCACACAACAAGATGGCCATGACCCCATCTCCATGAAGCTTACAGGCAAGAATGATGCAGCATAGCCGTTTAGTTATTCTTAAATTTGATAAGCAACTGCCATTTTCAGTTTTGCCACTGGGTGGTGGTAAAGATGATTCCAAACAGGGCCTAGACACCACCAGAACTTGTGTTTTTACAGGCCAAACCCCCACATTTGAGTGGCCCACCCCCAATCCCTCTTCCCTTGATGAACACAAGAGAAGGCTGTAGGCCCCCATCTCATAGCCCATCTGCACACATCTGCCTTTGCTGTTCTCCTCCCTAGAAATACACTCACTCCTTTGAGGTCAAACTCATACACCTCCTACTTTATGAGGCCTTCCCAGATTCATGGCTCCCTCCCTCCCTTAAATCTATCTGGCTTTTAGTCATACTCACATTCTTGAATGCTTAACTGTACACTATTATATAATTTGCTTTACTGTTACTCAACAGCTTCTCTTGCACAAGATCATAAGCTCTTCAAGGACAGGAACAATGTCTCATACCCCCAAATCTCTCCAGAACCTCGCACAATGGGGAGTGTGCAGCAGGTACTTAATAATTGCTGCTGGTTAATGGCTTGTAGGATGGAAAATGTGCTCTCCCTTCCCTATTGATTCATTATGGTCAAATATAATTTTACCTGGTAGCATGACCATATTTCTTTAGATCTGTCTTCATTTTTCATCCTTGACAAATCTTGGTTTCAAACTTGATGATAAGCAACACACATCCATTCTGCTTCAGAATCTACTGACATTCACTTAATATGAGGAGAAATTCCAGAAAACAAAACACCTGACCACAGACTCAAAGAATTTGGAAAGGCATAAAGTTGACCTCAGTGTCTAGTGGTCCATTCCCACCTGGTAGGGTGGAGCACTCTGCATTTTCCAGCAAACCCCCTCAAAGTCAGCTCTCTACGACACATGTCCTTATTTGCATGAATAATTTGTCTCAAGATATTGGCCACATCCATATTCAAATGTAAACACGAAATACATTTTTTAATCAAGGGCAAGTGGTTTTCCCAGCTGTAGTGTCAGTGTTCCACGAGATCACCATTCTTAGCCTAGCTTAGGTGGTACTCAGTCTAGCTCTTCTTAAGAGGCAGTCCAGGATAACAGAAAGACTTGTTCTAAGAGGTTCACTTTAAAAGAAAAACATCATGGCTTTGTCAGTTCCTTCTAACTGTGTCAAGAAAAAATGTGTCTCTGCTATAGAACTATTGTTATAAGTGCTCAAAAAAGTCTTTGTGGCACTCAGTACCCTAATTTGTGAGGTTCCTGTTGTTGCCTTTTGTTTTGGTTCTTGTTTTGGCATGGCAAGTGGTCATACTGAATAAAGATTGATTGCTCTTAGACATCACCAGGGCATCTTGTGGAAATACCGATTCTGATTTGGCCTGGGTGGAATCCGAGATTCAGAATTTCTAGTAAGGTTCTCAGGTGCTGCTGACGCTGCTGGTCAGTGGAGCAGACTTTGAGTAGGAAGGTTCCATTTTAGGTATTATGAACAGAACACTGGATCTGGAGTCACAAAAACCAAGTGGAAGTCCCAGTTCTCCTAAGTATGTGACTTTGGGGGAGTTGCCGAAGCTCCCTGAGAAGCAGGTTCCTCACCTGCACCGAGTGTCCCAGCATCCCGTGCACCCACCTGTGGTAAGGATGCAGGGAAATAAGGGACATGAAGGCACTGTGGAGCCATAGCCTTCTGCAAGGTGTTCATCATTACTGCTATTTGCTTGAAAATAACTGTTATTTCCTTATATGTGCCAGCTCTTCCAGAGCCATTATTGCCTGTTGAATAAATCCACATGTAGGCATTTTGTTTTCTTTGATCCAACAGGCAATAACGCGTACTCAATCTACATCCTTGGTACTCAGCTTGGCAATTTGTTGGTCCTTAATGACTCCATCTGAGTCATTACAGATGACTAGATCCATCCTACTACTGAGCATGTAGCTCCCAAGTTCTTAGGCAGGCTGAGCTGTCAGTGGGGTTGGGCGGATTGCACTCCAGCTCCTCCAGGTGGTTTCTCAGAGCTCAGGCCCTCATCTTCACGCTTGACAGGCCTTTGCACACCAAGGAAGCCTTCACTTCCTGCCCAGGGAAGTGTCTTTGGAATTAAAAGCTCTGGGAGGCTGTGAGCTCCTATTTCAATGTTCTCTTCACTGCACCTCACAGCACATGCCTGAAAGGGATTCTCTAGCAATCTAGGTGAGAGAGCTGGTAACTCTCCTCTCACTTAATTTACATGACTACAGTGTTTCCCTGGGAAGTGGTGCCGATATAACTAGATCTGCAAGCACTTCAAAGGGAAGAGTGTCATCAAAATTGCCAGAGATCAGGAGAACCAGGCAAAGCGATAATTGTAAAGCCCTTTGAGACTGTGAAATTGAAAATTTTCACATGACTGGGGGGTTTTAATCATTTAGGTCACTGCTTCCCTTTCTAAAATGTCTTTTTATAGGGTTACAAAAAGAAATCTATAATTATTTAGGATCAAAAAAAATCCAACAAAGAAAATTCCTCTGCCTACCTGGTTCCCTGTGCCTAAACTCTTTAAACAAAGCTAACCTCAGTGTAAGTGAGGATTAGCAGTTTTTCTCAAATGTGAATGTGCTTTCCAATTCCCTGGGAATTTTATTAGCACGCATATTCTGATTCATTAGGTCTGGGAGAGCAAGCCTGAGATTCTGCACTTCTAACAAGCTCCCCAAGTTGTTGCTGCTGCTGGTCTAAGGGTCACAGTGACTAGAGCAGTAGATTGGTGGGCTTGAGGAACCTTGGTGAACCTGAACCCATTCCTCAGTGCCATTTAATTGCTTCCATGCTGTAAAGCATTGCTACTCCAACTTGAGTGGCTATCCTCTGGAGGGCTTGTCCAAACACAGATTTGGGGTCTCACCCCCAGAGTTTCTGCTTTTGTAAGTCTGGAGTGGGGCCTAAGAATTTGCATTTCTCACAGGTTTCCAAGGTGGTGGTGTTCTGCTCATCCAGGGACCACACTCTGAGAGCTGCTGCTATAACACATCCTAGTGATTAGCTACCAGGACTAATTCCAGAAATGCAGTCCTTCTCTTTCACTCTCTACAACAAGGCCAACAGATACAAGCATGGGTGCAAAATTTTCTCATTCAGTGGTTAACTCTGAATGATGCTGTAATAGCTGTTGTGCAAAGGGTACTACATAAGTCTGAACCTTTTAAGTTTGCAGTTTAAGGCAAGTATGTTGGACAGAGGGGACTGCTCTCCTGCCTGTTGCCAGGTGCTGGAGTTCAGGAGAAAGGGGCTACGTAGAAGGGACACTCTGAGATGAGGTGAAGAGAGATAAGCCCCCCAACTCACACACACAGAGACACTGTGGATGTTGCTACCATCACTATGTGATTGCCAAAGCTTCCTTTCTTCCAAAGACTTCCCACACAGAGTCACCTGCCATTCTCCTTTGTAGAAACTTTGTTTACATCAAACCAGAAGGCACAGCAGGTACAAACAGGAGCTACATGTTGTGTTTCTGAGACAAGAACCCAACTCTGTGATTGCCAGTGGTGAGGTGTCCATGGGGAGGGCCCTGGAAGCTAATGTTGTGCTTCAACTACTGTCTGATGTCAGTGCTCTTAGAGAGAAGTGTACTAGAACTGGTATGAACTTCACTAAGTACTGGTTTTGGCCTAGTTGAATAAGCATTGTTTCAGAGTCCCAAAGTTTTGTGTTTGAGGCTGTGAACCATTAATGTGTCCTTGATCAAGTCACTTAACCCCTCTGGAGTCTTAATTTCCTCACCCATAAAATGGGATCAGCAAAATCATCATCACAGTTGTGTAAAACAAAAGCAAATAATGTGTGTGAACAAACTTTATAAACTGTTAACACACCTAAAGCCACACAAATCTCACTGCACTGAATGCATGCATATTTGTCCAGGGCACAAGAACAAGTTCCTGGGGATTCCCAGGGGAGAAGAATAAACACCTCAGTCACCCAGTTCATGTTTCACATCACCATCTCCTTATATAAAAAGTGCCTGTAGAGTCAGTGACTACCTTTTACTAACAAGAAGCTTTGCTGACATAGCCTTATGTTCCCAAGTGACATAATATCAGTCTATATTTTTACTTTGAATGACACAAGAATTAAAAATAACATATCTGGATCACCCATTGTCTACATTCTAAAGCCTTAGACTTTCACTGTCCAATTCAGAAGCCACTAGTCACATGTGGCTCTTTGATTTAAATTTAAATTAATTAAAATTAGGAATTCATTTCCTCAGTTACAGTAGCACTTTTCAAGTGCTCAATAGCCACAGATGCCTGTAATGGACAAAACAGTTAACATTTTCATCACCAAAGTTCTATTCAACAGTGCTGCTCTTCATAGGTAAAATAACTGATGTATAGCTTAACTAATAGGCCGTGAAATCATGATTCAAACACAGATCCAGCTTCTAAGCATCATTTAAAACATACACCAGACACTCCCCCCATGAAATACAGAAATAGATGAGTGAGGCATGGCCCCTACTGTTAGATGGCCTTAAAGTAGTGTTTCAATCAGCAATAGAGTAAGAGGGAACTTTCAGTTTCAACTTCAACATGTAAAGAGCTTGGAAGTTGTTACTCCCATCCTTACAACAAGAAAAACCTAGACAAACTGAAAATCAGTGACTCTTTTTGGACACATCAGAGAACTGAGGTCACAGGGCAAACTGTCATCCCAAAATCTATAGATGCAGACACATCCATAGAGACACAGACTCAATCTGCTTACCTGGAGCAGAAGCCTCTGGTAGAAACTCTTAAACAGAAATTTTAACAAATCACTGGAAGCTGAGTGTGGAGTAGCATGATAATGAGATTCCCGGGGGCTGCAGTCACTGTCTCTGTAGCACGAGGGATCAAGGTGCTCACGTTTTCTTGGGCTTCCCCTCCAGAAACACCATGAGATTCCCAAGGTGAACATCTGGCAGGGAGAGGTGGAAGAATAATCATTATGAAATCCATTCAGTCTTCTCCACAACAAAGGCCTATTTTCCAGGGAAAGGGACTTTACCATAGCACAACTCTGAAACTTTATACTTGGTTCCTCCCCACTAAAGCCCCCTTCAGCCTTTCTATCTCATCTAAGTTGGCGGGGAGAAAGTCCACAGGTATCAGGGGTTCAAGGAAGTAGATTAGGAGTGCTGCAGCCAGGGAAGGGATTAGGGGGCCAGGGGGCAAAACTATACCACTGGAGAAATATTTATGAAGGTCATAGCCCCAAGGCACAGGCCCACTTAAAAACTGATATTTCATCAGAAGTTTTTTAGCATTTTTCCTTCCCTACATCTCACCACCACATCAACAGGGCTCCAGTATAATAATAATGGGTTTATAACTGAAAGAGCTGCAAAACACAGACTCTCTCTGAGAAGGAGTACTTAGGGAAGCCCAAAGTCAAGAGGAGACACAAAACAATGACAATAGAATAATTTGAAGCTTCTGGTACAAGAAGCTTCTACGCACAACAAACATTAAATACATTCCAACTCCTAGACTGACATAAGTCCTCACTGTAAAGGCATGTTCACCTCAGTTCCTATTAACTGAAATAGCACTTCCAGCTTTGGGAAAAAAGAATCACAAGGCCTGCCAAAAGAAAAAAATATAGACTGAAAAGACAAAGGAAACATCACATCCATACTCAAACATGACACAAATGTTACAATTATCAAGTAGGAAATACAAAATAGATGAATGGATAAAGAACATCTGATACATATATGAAATGGAATATTAATCAGCCATAAAAAAGAAATCTTGCCATCTGTGATAACATGGATGGACCTAGAGGATATTATGCTAAGTGAAATAAGTCAAGCAAAGACAAATACCATATGATTTCACCTATACATGGAATCTAAAAACAAAACAAATGAATAAATAAAACAGAAATAGCATCATAAACACAGAGAACAGACTGGTGATTGCCATAGGGGAGGGAGGTAGTTATGTGTGCAAGGTGATAAAGAGGTACAACCTTCCCATTACAAAATAAGTATGTCATGGGGATGAAAGTACAGGATAGAGAATATAGTCAATAATATTGCAATAACTTTGTATGTTGGCAGGTAGCAACTACACTTATTGTGGTGACCATTTAGTAATGTATATAATTCTTGAATCACCTTATTGCACACCTAAAACCAATATAATATTGTATTTCAACTATTTCAATAAAAATAAAGTATTAAAACATAAATAAAATAACCATGATTTGTATGTTATGGGCTTTAATGGAAAAAGTAGACAACATCAAGAACAGATAGACAATGTGAGTAGAGAGATGAATCAAAAAGAAATGTTAGAAATCAAACTGTAGCAGAAATGAAGAATGGCTTTGATAGACTCATCTGTAGACTCAACACAGCCAAGGAAAGAATCATAAATCTTGAATACAGGGTAATAGAAACTTCACAAATTGAAACACAAAGATATAAAGGCATAAGAACACCCCAGAACATCCAGGAATTGTGGGACAATATGATAAGGCATACACATAATTAGAATCCTGGATGGAAAAGAGAGAACACAGCAGAAGAAATATGTGAAAGTAATAATAGCCAGCAACTTTCCCAAACTAGCAGTAGACATCAAACTACAGACCCAGGTAGCTCCAGAGAACACCAAAGAGGGTAAGTACCCAAAAAACCACACTTACCCATATTACATTCAAACTACAGAAAACCAAAGACAGAGGAAATCTTGTAAGAAGCTGGGGGATGAGGAGACTCCTTACATATAGAGGAACAAGGATAAGCATTACATCAGACATCTCATCAGAAACTACACAAGCAGGGAGAGTGGAGTAAAATATTTGAAGAGTTGAAAGGGAAAAACTCACCAACCTAAAATTCTATATCCAGCGAAACTATGCTTCAAAGTGCAGGAGATATAAAGAAAACTTCCTTGGACAAACAAAAACTGAGAATTCACTGCCTGCAGACCTGTCCTGCAAGAAATGTTCTTTACACAGAAGGAAAATTTTATAGTCAAGCAAAGACAAATATCATAAGATTTCACCTATATGTGGAATCTAAAAAACAAAATGAATAAACAAAACAGACTACTCCTTTATCTCTGTGTTTCATATGGATTTCTGTAGTTTGTAATATGCTTAAGTATTTATTCAAAACAAACGAATAAACAAAAAAATAAAAGGCAAAGACTCAGATCTGTATAAACAAAAGAACAGTGTAGGAAGGAATAAATGGAGATAGTTTTTAGTTTTCTTATTCTTAATTTATCTAAAAGATAAGTATTTAAAGCAATAATAGAAACAATATGTTGAGTGATCATAACATATGACTGAATATCATCCATATTACCAGGGACAGGAGGGAGGAATTGGGAATACCCTGTTATAACTGTACTATACATGAAACCTTACAGTATTATTTGAAGATGAACTTACATTAGGTGTAAGTATATATTGTAAGTACTAGGACAACCACTAAAATTTTTTGGAAAGAAGTATAATTGATACACCAAGAGAAGAGATAAAATGGAATAATATAAAATTCTCAATTAAAATCAGACAAGGCAGAAAAAGAAGGGGAGAAAGAAATAAAACAAATGTAATAAATAGAGAACAGTTAAAACCATGGTAGATATTAATCCAACTATATCAATAATTACTTTAAATATGCCAATTAAAAGAATGTCATAATTTTAAAAAATGAGACCCAATTCTATGTTGTCTGCAAGAAACCCACTTTAAAGACTCGGGTAACTTAAAAATAAAGGGATAAAGATATGCCATACTAACACTAATCAAAAGGAATCTGGAGTAGCTATATTAATTTCAGATATGGCTGACTTCAGAATAAAGAAAATTATCAGGAATAAAAGGGGGCATTACATAATGATAAATGGATCAATTCACCAAGAAGACATAAGAATCCTAAACACATATGCACCTAACAACAGAGCATTAAAATACATTAGGCAAGGAGTGATAGAAGTGAAAGGAGAAAGAGACAAACCCTCTGTTATAGCTGGAGACTTCAACATTTCTCTGTCAGTAATTGAGAGAGCAAGCAGGCAGAAAATCAGTAAGGATATAGATGACTTAGGCAGAAGTAAGGGGCAGGATAGCTAATACTCTGCAGAGTGTCATCATCCATCTTTTATAAGGATAGCTCTAATAGAAATGTAGGAGTTAAGTTGGAGAGGCAAGACATTGGAGATAGGGAGATCCCCTCCTCCACCCAGGAAACTGCTATAAGTCTGTAAACGAGGCTTTGAATAGGATAGCTGAAGAACGAAAAACGGAAGATTAGACCATCATTTTCCAAAATATGTTTTAGAAAGGTTTCCTTTCATGCTGCAAAAAAATTGGGTTCTGTGACCAAATAACTTAGGGCAACAATGCATATGGTATCCCATATCAAATGCCCATACTGTATGCATATTAGCATATCAAAGACTTTAAAAAGTTCCTCCATAAAGAAATCTACTTAACTGTATTCAGTTCAGCATTTATCAAATTTATTTGATCATGGATACTTTTTACTTTTTTGGTGACCCCCTAGAAATTAATGTGCTTCAGAACACACACTAAAAGTACTGTTGCAAAAATAGGGAGATGGAATCAATAGGCCTTTAAGTTCACTGGATCTCTGAATAAACAAAGGGAAAGGGGTGATATTGGCCTAGAAGTTTCCCACCTGGGTAAGTAGAAAGATGATGCTGTTAACCACAACAAGAAACAGATGGAAGAACAAATTGAAGGAAAAGATTGAGCTGCTAGATATATACCAGTTGAAATATTGACATAGTATGTATTTGCAAATCTTCAGGAGACAGATGGAAATTTGGATATGGAGTTTGGAAGAGAGGTGAGGTATTAATGTGAACTGGGGACTGGTCAGCATAAAGGTGACAAGCCAAACCATGAAGGTTGAATTCATTGCCCAAGAAGAGTTGATGTTAATGTGACAGTATCAGAAGGGTCAGAGACAGAATCTTTAGTAACACCAAATTTATACGGTAGAGGCAAAGGTAGAGGAGTCAGTTAAATGGACACTGGAAAGCCAGGTTGAGAGGTAAGGGAAGAGGGAAAAGCTATGTCATGGAATTCATCATCAGAAAGAGGGAGGGTTTCAGTCAAACCACACATGTTTATTGCACACTTTTGTTTGCCAGGCACATAGTAGAGGATGCAAGAGTGAAGAAACCACACCCATGTCTTAATGGGTCCTACTGGATTCCCATGAAAATCTCAACGTACTTAACCATCTTAGATATTTTTAAAGTACTACTATAGCCCCACATTACTGACTAAACTGTGTGTATATACTGAGAGTTTAAGAAAATGAGGGCTGAAAAGTAGCCATTAGATTTACCTATTTGGAAGTCATCGCAGAGTTTTGGTTGGGTGCTGAGATAGAGTCTAAACTGGAGTGGTTTGAGAAGTGAGTGGGAGGTGAGGAAATGAAGATAGCAAGCATGAATCACTCTTTGAAGGGAAACTGGAGACAGCAAATGAAAAGAGCTCCTTAAAGAAGGGGAGATTTGGCAGAAGTTGGAAGGCAAGTGCAGTACATGAGGCCTTTTTTTTAATATAGGAGAGATATAAGCATATTTGAAAGCTCATGGGAAAGAAGTAGTACAAAAAGTTAGAAAACATGGGAGAAGGGGATAAACAATACTAGAAAGAAGGAACAAATTGAAGGAAACCAATGGAAGGAATTTATCTTAGAGTGGGAGGTAGGGGTTAGCCTGGATTTTCACAGGAAGGGAGTATGAAAACAGATAGATGTGGGTATTTTTATGGATGTGGTGGCAAGAAGTTGAGGATAACTTCCATCTGATGGCCTGGGGTTTTCTCTGCAAATAGAAAAAAAGGTCAGTAGCTGAAAGTGAGTCTTGTCAAGTGTTATAGAAAGTGAGCACTTGTCTAGTACCTATGGGCTTAGAGGCCAATTGAAGGGAATGAACAGAGACTAGGTAGTAAATCAGAAGCAATGTCTTCCAGAATGTAAGTATGAAAGGAAAGAGTCTCTCCTTCCCTTTTGTCTCAAGATGGGGAAAGTACAGAGAAGAAACTGAAGTGGAAGTGAGAGTTCACAAGTTGAGAGAGTTCACACTAGGTATATTTAAATTTCAGAAGAAGAACATTGATTCTATAAAAGGATCTCTTAACTCCAAGAGTTGTTTGCCATTTGAATGGCTCATCAGAGGAGACAGAAATGACCTAGAATGTTTCAAATAGAGGATGACATGGACATCAGATTCCATCCCATACCTCAGTGGTTCTCAACCCTGGCTACATGGTAGAATCACGGGAGGAGTTAAAACATACTGTGTTTACAGAGAAGACAAGTAGTGACTCTATAGCATCTTAGTGCGCTGATGGACAGTGACTGTAGTGGGGTATGTGGGGGGGGACCTGATAATAGGGGGTCTAGTAACCATAATGTTCAAGTGATTGTACATTAACAATACCAAAAAAAAAAAAAGAACATACTGTGCCTCACACCCAGAGATTCTCATTCCCTTGCTCTGAAAACAGGGTGGCCTACGTCAGCTGTGGCGCACAGGCTGGTAACAGCAACAGCAGCACCATACCCTGGGACCCTGCTAGAACTGTGAAGCCCCAGGCTCCACCCAGACCTACAGATCAGAACCTGTGCTTTTACAACATCCCTATTAATTTATGTACCCACTAAAGTCTGAGAAATGCTGGACTAATGCATGGTCAGTGTGGGGCTAGACACGGGCACTATTTTAAGCTCCCCCGGGAAACTAACGTGCAACCAGAGTTGAGAACCACTGCTAAGTAAAAAAGAGAAACTTTAAAAACTGTATTAAGCTCATGCGATAAAATACCATAGTATTCTACATGCATACACACAGACATACACACACACACACACACACACACACGAGTGCATGTTAAAAACGGGTAAAATCCAAATAAGGCCTGTAGCTGAGCTAATAGTATTGTTCCAAAGTCAGTTTCATGGTTTTGATCAGGTACTATGGTTATATAAGATGTTATCATTAGGGAAAGCTGGGTGATGGATACAAAGGAACTCTGAACTACATTTACAACTTCTTGTAAGTCTTTAAATAAATTTTAAAAATAATAAGAAAGAAAACATTTTAAGCTAAGAGATAGCCTACCTAGAATGAGGAGCCGCTGTTCTCCATCATCATCTAAGAAATAAACAGGCTCCATCATTCATTTGGAGAGGAACCATTGGAGGATTTAAAGCAGAGGGGTGACAGGTTTGGATTTGTGTTTTACAAAAATAAATCTGGTGGCAGTTTGGAGGACAGACTAAAAGCAAGAAAGATGAGTAAGGAAGCTGTTTCTGTCGTCCAGGTAGATTATAAGGGCTAGAACCAGATCAGGAGCAATAGAAATGGGCCACAAGAGGATGGATTTGAGAGGTAAAATCAACATGATTTGATGAATGACTCAAGGATTGTCAACCTCATCTGTGTGTATAGGTCCCTAGGAAGCTTTTTAAAATACAGATGCCTGCGCCCTCACCAAGCGATCCTGACTCACAGCTGTGAGGGTGGGCCCGGGCATCTGAGTTTGTAGAATTCTGCAGGTAGTTCAAATGAGTGGGGTTCGGAGCAGCTGGCTCAGGCTGAGGAGGGGGCGGGGCAGGGTAAACCTCACAGGTTTTCAATCCAGTCGGACTGGGAACCAAAGGAGAGTGAGGAGGAGACAGTAACGAGACAGCCAGGATAGATTCGGAAGGTAACCAAGCCCTTCGTCTTCCACCTGTCTTACGCTGACTAAAATTGTAAAACTTTGAGTTAAGATACGTAAATCCGTAAGCCTTGCAACTTAGCGATCCTCCCTTATCTAAACAAATATATTTTTACATGAAAATAAACACTTAGTTCAATTGTTTGTGTCATGTAAACATAACCCCAGCTTATCAGGAACAACAGCAACTTTCTATCAATCCCAAAGTTTGAAGTATTTCTACAACCAAAGCAATCTTCAGGAGGCTGGACTAAATACTCAGGGAACAAGGTGAAATTCCTTGTTTGTACTGCTGTTCGCCCTTCTGCATGTTCTGGAGCGCTCCTTCCAGCCTTCCTCCTAAATCCACCCAGATACCATTCCCATCTTCCCATTTTGGGTTTGTTGGTTCTTGCTCCTGTGAGGCTGCATTTTGGCACCACCCAAACTCTACAGTAGGTGAGGAGTGGGGTTGCTGCGCCCCCTTCTGGGGCAGCAGGTGCTGCGAAACCTCCACAGTGGGCATGCACTGCTAGTAAACCCCCGGATTCCATGGTTCCGGGAGCGCGCACCCTGCCCTCAGAGCCCAAGCGGCTGATGGCTCCTGGAGCGTCCTTTGCAGGGTGGCCAGCCCAAGCCAGCAGTCTCCGCCTCATAAAACCAATCTTGTTTCCCAACTGAGACTTACCTGCTGCCTACGAGGATCTCTCTTTATAAAGTTGTGTGCAAAGCACCATAAAAATGTCTCCATTTCAAAATGGTCTGCTTTTTAGCATTTCAATATTCCCCCTTTAAGGACATTTTTGTCCCCTTTTTAACTTGAAAAAGAGAAGTTACAGAGCCCACTAGTATCCATTATAATAATGCATAAGCACCTCATAAGATATAATAAGCACATTGCAGAGTTTAACAATTATTTTAAATGGTTAACATGGGATACAAAGCATTAAGATGGCTTCTACAGGGAGACTTCTGTCTTCTGGGTTATTCTGTTACATTACATCTCAGCTTTCTACTAGTTACGTTATTTACGAGGTAGCAGAGTAACACGTAAGCTCATCCATCTCTTAAATGAACCCAAACTTAGTTTGAGATCTGCAGGCTAGTTTATATTGATTCTGATAAAGCTACTAAAGCTTGGAAAAGGAGAAAGAAAATGATAGACTGAGAATTAAAAAGTCTCTTCATTCCTAATTCTAATGTCCTATTCTTTCAAGAACTGCATACATTAATATCTGCCTGTGTATTCCCTTGAGGGCTGGGCTGGAAAAGCATTGCTGTGCTGTTTGGTTTGGTTTTGTGCTTAAATTGCCAGAGCATCTTTACTTTTGGACAAAAAAGTACATATACTCATTGTAACAATTATCTTTTCCCACATGTTCTGGTTCCTCTTGTTCGTTTGCTTTGCTCTTCTTCCCCCAGAATATTTGAGAACTGGTTAAGACTTTAGCTTGATCACGTCTCAGTATTTAGGGAGGTTTCAGGACATGCAGGTGGAAGCTCTTTAATGCACGCTGGTGATGCCAAGGTCACTGGACAAGAGTTGATCAGCTTGTCCAAAATGTTTCTGTCTTGCAAACTGTGTGCCTGCACTGTGCTGGGAGTGAGAATGTAACAAAGAATGAGACTCAAAGAGCTGAAAGAAGATGTTCTTATAATGTAGCAAATAATGAGACAGACATGTCCACATACAGGAGACCAGGGAGAACCTCATGTCCATTTCCAGGGCAGGCTTCCTGGAGCTGATGCCCAAGCTGAGCCCATCACTCCTCCCAAGGCCAAACCCTGTCATAGAGGGCTGGGACTGCAACTTGGCTGCTCACTCTATAGCCCTTTCCAAAGCAGCCCCAGTTTCTTCTTGCTGCTGACCTGCCGCAGCTTCTCCCTGCAAATAGAGGACAGAGCTCTGAAAGGTGCCCTGCAGATCCTTCCTGCTTCACATCAAGTAAGGCACTGCAGAATACCATGTTTAGTAAACCTTGCCATTGTGCCTCCCACAAAAAGAGAAATACTATTTCTCACAAAAAATGAAACCCTCACATCATGAGACAGGCAGTTGCTCTAGGACAGGAGCACCACTAGACAGCCAGGAAGAATACGGGATTTCTAGGCATTAACTTAACACCATCATGTGACTCACGAATACCAACTCATGGGTGAAGGTGCCAGCTATACTTTCTGATTGAGATGGGGAGAAGTTGCAACATTTACCAGGAACCAGTGATGGGCTCTTCTGCCAGACACTCTCACTACATTATCTCATGCAGAACTCAACAACACTTGTAGACAGTAATCCCATTTTGATGAGGAAACTGAGACTCAAGAAGGGGATTTGTTCAAGGATATCAGGTGGTCACTAATTCAGCTGGATATGAACAAGTGCCCAAGGTCAGGCTCTTCCTAGCATGCCAGGCTGCCTCTGGAGCTCTTCTTTTTACAGTCTTTACAGTCTCAATTGTCTTGAACTTTGATGTTCTACTACAAATCAATAAGGAAAAGACAAAACAACCTGATAACCAAAGGGGAAAAAGGCTTGAATAGGCTCTTTGGAAAAGAGGATAGCCACATGGCTCATGAGCATGTGCAAAGGTACTTAGCTTCAGGCTTCATGGAAATGCAAATTAAAACCAAAATAAAATACCACTACACACCCACCAAAATGGTAAAATTTAAAAGACTGATAATACCTAGTGTTGCTAAGGATAGGGGGCAACTGGAACCCATATACTTTGCTGATGAGAATGTAAAATGGTACAATCACTTTGGAAAACTTAGAATAAATGCCTGCCTACTCTATATCCCAAAATTCCACTTCTGGGTCTGTATACCCAGTAGTATGCTGAGGCTGGCTCCTACTGGCTTCCGAAAGCTCACTGAGCACATCTCTTTCTAACTCAAATCCCCTAGGTAGCTTGAAATTGGCCACAGTGGGGGTATTTACCTATGCTTACAAAGCAGAGATATTTTTGCAGGAGAACTTATTATTAAACATTTACCAACACACTATCATATATACTGTGAAAAATGTTTGCATATGTCCACCAAAGTATTTGCACAAGAATGACCATAGCAGTTTTACCTATAAAACCCTAAACTGGAAACAACCCAAAAGGTCCACCAACAGGAGAATGGAAACATACATTGCAGTATCTTCATGCAATTAAATACTTCACAGCAAAAATAAATTACTGATAAACACAATATGGATGCATATCACAGGCCATGGGCTGAGTAAAAGAAGGCAGACACACAAGAGTACATCCTGCATGATTCCATTTATCAGAAACTCAAGAATAAGCAAAGCCAATGTTGATAGAAGTCAGAATAATCTTCCTCAGGGTCATGGTGATATTGACTGGGAAGGGACCCGAGCAGGCCTTCTGGGTGTTCTAGATGTTGAGTGTCATGATCTAGGCAATGTTTACACGGGTATGTACATATAAAATTCATTGAGCTGCACACTTAAGATTTATGCACTTTGCTGTATAAATGTTACACCTCAATAGTGAAGAGTGTACACACACATACATTCTATTCAGTGACCCTGTTAATAAGGTAGGAGAGTTAAACTACCATCCCAGCAAAGCAAAGCATCTAACAATGGGCCTACTGACAAGAAGAAAGGCAGCCTGAATCCCGGCAGACAGATCAACTCAAGTTTTATGGACGCCCGACACACTGCCATCATGGAGACTTTCAACAGCTGTACTGCAGCAGTGCCGACACATAAAGGATCTGCTTCCACCACATGCTCCCAAGGCACATCACTGCCTGGGAAGGAATCCAGTGAACACATCAGCTGTCTCTCCCACGCACCTACCTCCATAACAGCAGAAACCTAGAGATGTAAAGATAGGGACTGTCAGCCAACTTGGGCAATACTCTGGCATTTGCTGTCAACAGAGAACACTGAAGCCTGAGACCTTACCTGCTGAGATGTCCCAGGAGGATCCAAAAAGGCTGCTGTGTCTGAGGGTTTTTTTCAGATAGAGTAAAAGCCAAAGAAATGCCTGCTTCCTTTATCATCAGCAAGAAGATGCGAGATCATGACATCTCACAGTTCTCCATTCCTGGCAGGATGCAGGCTTAAGCCCTTCGTGAGGAGTTACAGGGCATTCTTGTCATTGGTGTACCCTGGACCCAATATGTGGTTAGCTTCAAACCTAATGAAAAGACTGGACTATATCCCAAATAAAGGAGAGGTGCAGTTGATGGCATCCAGACATCTACATTCATGAACTTATCAGAGCTGCTTGAAAAATCTTTGTTGCACACCTATTGCATGCAGGTTGGGCATCATCGAACAAGGTGTCCACCATCGAAGACTGAGTATGAAGAAAAGCTCATAAGATCCTCACTTTGTCCCCATAAAGGTTGAGTTTTGTTTTATTTGACATAACCATATTTGAATATACAAGAAACTGGGGAGTTGGTTTAGAATAGCTAGTGTTTTGAGGACACTAGAAAACTCTAATTCCAGAGGCTTTGAGCATTATTAGACATTATATTAGTTTGGGTTCCCCCCGAAACTGACCTTGAAACAAGAAATCAAATAAAGATAGTTTATTTGGGAAGTGAAGGGCTACCAGAAGTGGAGCAGGGCAGGGAGACAGAAAGGAAAAGGAACCTAAAAGGGTGTGTGATCATGCAAGTCACAGCTCTGGGCAACTGGAACACAACCCCACTGGGGAAGCTATGGGAAAACACACTCGCCCATGAGTAGTCCCACCCATATGGGGAGAGAACTGGGTATTTATATGCCAACTCCCATCTGTCATCCGTTGAAGTCTGCTCCCGGGGGGGGTGTTAATGCCCCAGGATTTCTGGCCTGCCAAAGCAGATGGCAAAGTGGGCTCTCTGACAAAAAAGCGTGAGTGCTGGCATTTGAAGTCAGGCAGGTGTGCTCTCAAGGAGTAAGGGCTAGAGGATAGCAGCAGGGTGCCAAGCACATCTGCTACAGAGGAACTTGAAGCAGCTGGCCAACAACTTCTGTATTTGTATGGTCTATTACTCCACTTTAGAAGCATACACACAGAAAAGCAAAAGGCACACATTGGCTAGATCTGCACACCTATAAATATGTAATTGGTAGACAACACATTAAGTTCCAAACCTGGGAAATGCAGCTCCAATGTTTAATCAGTATTACAGATCTAAAAGTTGTCATGAAATTCACTACCTGGCTTACTCCCTGGGTAAGCTGTCCAGGTCTATAAAAAGGTAGAGATGTCAGTGTTCTTCCTCCTTAAAGCCAGTAGGACCACCATGGTTCAGACCTTGAATTTCATCAATGAACTAGTTCTTGTGTTGGTATTTTATTCCATCTCCCTGTCTGTTCTCCAGCTTTCCCAGTCCAGCCACCACACTGCAGACAGAGCGATCCTCCTACAACATGTTTCTGGTCATCTCATCCCCAGTGAAATCCTTCATTGGCTCCCAATTGCCTAAAGGACAAAGTTTCTTCTCCAAGTGCAGCAGACAAGCTGTTGGGTGATTTGGACCTTGTGTGTCTCTTCAGCATTCATTCCTCTGTTCTCCCACCAGCCAGAATCACTTCTCCTTCCCCTGACATCTGCTTTGTGCCTCTGAGACTTTGCCCACACTGTCACGTCTGCCTGATATACTCTCTCCACCGGTTCCATAACCCCACGCCAAGCCTCTGCCCATGGTTCATTTCTCCTCCTTCTTCAGGGGCTAATTTAGAAGTCTCTTCTTCCAAGAATTCTTCCCTGGACCCACAAGGTTGGTTTAGTTGGTTTAGGTGCCCTTCCCTTAATATCCAGCACTTCTCCCATCTCAGAACACCAAACAGATCCTAATCACCTCGTGGCTTGTCTGTATTTCCCATAGTTTGAATGCTCTGTGAAGGCAGAGCTGTATCTGTCTTGTTCGTGTGCTTTGGTGTAAGATTTACTGATAGTTACTAATAAACATTCATTGAATGGGTGAATGGGAAGATTTTCCCTCCTGTGGCCCCTGTCTCCTCCCCAACTTTGTGTTTCATCGCAAGCCCCTCCCCACTGCTACACACATGCTGTGCATGCACACAGACACCCACCCCAGCATAAGACTTCCTATCTCCCCACTGTACCCTTTAGCCATTCCTCCTGCAGTACTGTAACACTTTTCTTCATCTTGTGCCTCCCTGTGCTAACCCGTTCTGAGAATCTGCCTAAAGCTCCTCCACTAGACTTGAAGTTTCTTGAAGGTAACCTATGGCTTAATGTTCTTTATATCCCCAGAGCTTATATTAATGTTCAACATCGTGTAGACACATAACACAGGTTGAGTAAATGGTTCCTTGCTATAATTAGTGATGAAATACAGAAGACTTTCTCTGCATGACCTCTTACTCCCCACAAAGCAAATAAATACTCTGGCCTCCAAGTATGCTAAGACCAAACACAGACCTCATTCACATCTGCAAGCCTTGGGAATTTTCATCAGCCAAGTCAGTGAGCCACTGTCAGCATTAAAGCAAGATAGAGTCACTCAGAGTGATATCTCTGGACATGAAAACAATCTTTGCTCCTGGCTGGGCAAAGCCACACGTCAGTAAGACAACCAAGTGGACGCCATCTGTCAACTCCAGCAGGACTGGTGTGCTTAGGGAAGGTAGATGGACTGTTCTGAGGGCAGTATGGATGCACTGCATCCCTGCAATAGCGAGCCGAACTGGACTACATGTGAGCTGCATTCCGCTGAACAGCAGAGCCTTGGCATGGAAGGAAACTGCAGTGGTGGGAGGGTAGCTGCGGTTGGAAATAGAGGCAGAAGGAGTTTTTCCGGATTGCCTTCCTGGAAGCCTGTCTGATGACAGGATAGCACCACCTGTAATAAAAGTCTAGGTTCCACCAGGAGTGATAGGTCTGCAAACCAAAGGACTGCCATCTCATGCCCCCTGTCAGGCATACATGGATGAGGTCACATCAGTGCTCACTTTATGCCTGGGGTTCCTCTGACAGTAACAGTGCCCTCCTGTACCCGCAAAAGGATTCCAGTTTTGATAAATAATATGGTCACCCTACCCACCAAAGGCATTAACAGCAGGGACAGAATCTTCAACTAGAAATGATATTGGATGTAAGTACATGGGAAGTCTTATATTAGTCTCTAAACTTTTCTGTATTTTTAAAAAGCTTTTCTCCTCCAAACAAAGAAATCCAACAAACATATACACAAGAAAAATTCAAACTACTCTATAATTAAGCATAACACATAATTATTTCAGTACCCAATCTCCTACCTAAATTGTTTCTCTTACATTTTTTAGATTAGTCTAAGCATATCCATTTATCTAATGAGATCAGCCATTAGTCTGCTGTGTGTAAGCAACAGGACTAAATTCAATGTCATTTGTTTATTTAAGATGGAAATGATATGCATGTAGCACAGTAGCCTTTGGGTACAAATCAAATATCATTCAATGTCACCCGAGAAAAATCAGCAAGAAGGAGCACGCATTGGACGTTCTGTCAGCACAGCTTTGTTGGCTTCTCTCTGTGCAAGGGACACAGGGCGGAGTGAAACAGTCCCTGCCCTTGTGGAGCATGTATATTCTAGGGTTAAAATGCCTTTGGGGAAGGGTGATACCCACATCCTGTCACACCCCCAACTTCTACCCAGTGTTTTACAGTAAATGCCCAGAATGCCAGCCCTTTCCACTGTATGTTCTATGAATTTTTTATTTCCTTCTGTGCCAGTGGGGGTGGGGGTGGGGATGGGGATGGGGGGGTCACAGGAGACATACAAGACGGAAAGGCTGCTATTCGGTCTGATGAAAGTCTCTTCTCTTTGAACATCTGTTTTCTTTGTCTCCAGCTGGTTGTGTGTGCTTATCATTGGCAACAGGGCTGTGGCTTCTCTCTGAGGTTTCTGTGGTAAATGTCTGGCATTTTCTAGGCCTCACTGTTGAGTACAGGTCAGAGTACAGCTGCTTCTCTTAGGCTGCTTGGTCGAGTCTGACCCCTTGGCCTTGAGACATCATCGCTTTCAGTTCTTAACTGCTGCTAACTGTCTCACCCTGGGGCTTGACTGATCTTAAGCCTAATACCCAAACACAATTCATCAAAATCCAGACGACCAAAGTAGAAAGACTGGGGGTAAAGTTTTAGTCCAGTTTTGCCAAAGGAACTCCCATCAGGGGACAATCCTCTGAGCCCATGATTTAAATCTGGGCTGATCCATACTAAATCTGCGACCCTGGGCACATTATTTAAGCTCCTTGAGCCTCAGTGTCCTCGCCTGTAAATGTGAACATAACTACCTCCCCGAGTTGCCATGAGAATGAAATGAGATGACAGATGCAGCATTCTTTGCACAAAGCCCAACACTTAGTAGGGGCCTGATACCTTGTCGTTTCCCTCTTTTGCCTCTACCAAAGCTCTCTGCCTGGTCTGATGGGCATGGTAATCCAGCTAGGCAGCTGACCTGAAAAAGATGGGATGGTGTCAGGCTGGAAGCTTATCCCGGAATTAGGGAATACCAGCTTGTAAGCATATGCTGTGCAGCTTCCCTTCAAATATTTGCACTGATACGTGCTGTCAGCCCCATTTACCCCCTAGTCTCCCAGTAAAGACTGAGCAAGACTCAGTAAAGACTTTTTTACTAGTCAAGTAAAAAAGTGAGCAAAAATATGTCACCTTTACATCTCATTGAATATACTTGGCAAGGAGAGCTAAGGAAGATCTGTATGTTAAAGAAAAAAAATGAAGGAGAACAAGCGAAACAAAGGATAGAAATGGGGTGTTTTGTTTTCGCTAACAAACTTTTACTGGGTACCACTTGTGCGTCAGAGACTACACTGAGCAGTTTACATTCAATTTCTCTCTTATCTTCCAACAGTCCTAACGAGGTAGATACTATCATTGCCCCATTTTACAATGAGAAAAGTGAGACGCAGAGAGAGCTATTAAGTTACAGCTTAGTGCCCAGGATCACACATTTACTAAGTGCCAACACTGTGATATTTAAGGGCAGTAGTTTTGTTGGAAAACCTTGAGAACAGAAAAAAAAATAATATTTCCAGTGGGAAAAAATTCACTATCAGGTAATATACTCTTTTATGAAGTACATCAAGTACTCAGTCTTGCAAAGCTCATGGTCCATCATTCACAAGTGCCATTACCATGTCATTAGTGGAAATTTTTTCTTGTTTCTTCTTTTACCAGCCATAATTTACATTGCTCTCAAGTTAGGTGCCCATTAGCGCTTAGTAAATCCTTTGAAGGAAAAAAAAATGCCAAAGAGCTCATCTGATGGAGACCCATGTTCATAATTTTATAGATTTGATGATATTCATTATTTGTGGTTTCAAGTATTTCAAGAATATGAGTTATATGGCATTTTAATTTTTTTATTAAGCCAAAACTGCTAAAAGCGTGCATTACAGTTGCATGCAAGATAATGTTAATGCCCCAGTATTTCCACGTCAGGCTGGAAGTAGGGCTGGCATGCACCGAAGTGGCGAGAAGATAAGGGCAGGGTCCAGCGATGTCTGCTACAGTCCCGTAGCTTGAACTAAAAGAGGCACGATTTGAAATTGTGGCATTCTGACCTCATAACCCATGCCCACAGTATTTACAGTCTTGTCTTTGCTTTTAGAAAAGGAAATGAGTAGATATGTGAGATCCTTCCTAGCCCCAAACTGTTGTCTTTTTCCTAAAAGCCTGTCCTGGTACCACCAATCTGTCCCTTGGAAGCCAAATAAAATTCTGATAGCCCAGTAGGGGAGCTCTGGTTATGGCTGGACTCTTGGGAAAGGGGAGCAGCCAAGAAAGGGAAAGAACAGATCCTCGCTGAAGGCCATTTAAGTGGACTGCATAAAATTTCCAATATTGAACCACGTTTTGCCTACAGGGATGGCAATTTCATACAGTTTAGCCCTATACTAAATGCCAGGCCAGACACGCTTTATACCTTATCGCACCTGATCCTTACAGTGACCCTCCTGAGGTCAGGCTTATCCCCATTTTACATACAATGCAACTGAATTAAAAGCCCAAAGTCATTGTCTTAGTTTGGCTTCCCCCAAAACTTGATCCCAAGTCAAGGCCTCAGTGCGAATAGTACATCTGGAAGGGCAGCCCCGGGAAGTACTGCCCAGAGAATGGCAACATGACACAGGGTTAGGCAGTGTGGAGCTAGAGGACACTGGCAAGCCAGTTACTCTGTGGGTGACTGGAGCATAACCCCGCTGGGGAACCCTGGGAAGGAGTGAAGAACACATGCCGCAGAGTCATCCACCTTGGAGACAAGGGAGCTGGGCTGTTTATACACAGTTTTTAGTCATAGGTCCAGGCTGCTTGGGAGTAAGATAATGTTAATGACCCAGTATCTCCAAGTCAGGCTGAAGGAGAGCTGGCGTGCGCTGAAGTGGTGAGAAGATAAGGGCATGGCCCAGCTGTGTCTGCTACAGTCCCGTAGCTTGAAATAACAGAGGCAAGGTTTGAAAATGTGGCATTCTGACCTCATAATGCATGCCCTTCCCACTAAAGCACAAGATGTTGTCAAATCCCGGGAAAGATCGAAGGGCCAGGACAATGAGGAACAGCTCTAGACAGCTGTTAGACACTTACTAGCGGCGATCCCACTCCATGCTTCCTTGTATAATGCTGTATATGCTGTACAATAGATGAAATTAACATTCGCATAGCCCTCTGGAGTTTACAAAATGCATGCACATCCATCACCTCACCTGCCCTCCTCATGCCCAGGGGACAGACTAAAATCCATTCACTCACAAGATTGTTATATTCGTGTGTTTACTCCATAACTATTATGTACGTGTTCCAGGAACCATTCTAGGTAATGGAGATGTAGAAGCAGACCAAATACACAGACTAACCAGCATAGGCCAACTCATATTCTGTGGAGGCAGCAGAATAAAGAAACAAAAAGAAGACGTGTAACGTAATGTCATATCATGATTGGCACCATGAAAAACTTCAAACAAGAAGAAATGATGGTGATATCAAGGGTTGCTATGATTTTTAACTGGGGGTGGTGTCAGGAAAGATGATTACATTTGAGCTGGGAAGTGAAGGATGTGAGGGTATCTGGAGGAAGGACGCTCCAGGCAGAGAAAGATGGGCAGTGACTTGGGCGTGGGGAGACATGAGTCCAGAGAGGTCCGCAAGAGCAATGTATTGTCTTCTTGGCGACAGTCAGGACTTGGGTTTTTGCTCTCAGTGCTACAGGGAACCACTGGAGGATTTAGAGCACAGAAGTGGCATGATACATGTTTTTAAAGGTTCATTTTTTATTTATCTCTAACTCATGTGGCCAGCAAGACCTAGAACCAAGATTTAAATTGAAGTCTTCTGACTCCTGATCCAGGGCTTTTCCCCCCTCAGCTCCACAGTCATTCTCCAGACCCGGATGTTCTTGGTACCCTGTTTGTCCTGTCCCTTACATAGTTATCTGTGGTCTCCTAACCAAATCTTAAGACTGCTGTTGCCTGTTCCCCAGGCATTCGGCTCCTTGGGAGCTCTCTTTGCCTCTTGACCAATCACCTTTAACACTCTCCCATTTCTGACAGTGCCCTGTCCTCTTAGAGTTATCCAGCAAAACTCAAGACCCACAAACTTGCTCAACCAGTTTACGCTTGACCATGATAATCAAGGGAGAACAGTGAGATTTAAAAAACACTACTCTGTTCAGAAAATTTAACATTACAGGTTTCCAGGGGTCTTTATGATATCAAGGAACTTTTTAACATCAAGACCAAGTGAAATTTTCTGCCAGACTATGGAAATAAAGGGGTTACTGGACCTGCAGTTCACCACATTGTCTTTCTCCTCCAGACCAATGTGGAATCAGTGACAGTTGCAATGAGACATTGTAGCTGCATTTTCCTTCATCATTACTACTTTTTGTTTCTGAAATCTCAGATTTATTTGCTTCAAATCAAAAGCTACACGGTGTTTTTCAGCCAAAGCTGCAAAGACAAACAGCCTATTTGGAAAATTATGATGTAGGGCTGTCTTGGCTGCTTTTTAGTGTCAACACCTGCAAGAAGAGTGTTTACCCCCTGGTAAAGCAAGGAGGAAAACAGAAACATTCCACTCTCCCAGACCTCCACTGACACTACAGTAATGGCAGAGGTAACTGGTTATTTCTTTTGTCACTAGAGCAAGTTAGCATTACACCAGGCACACAGGCACAGAGGAAGCACATGGATAGATAGTCACTTGTTTGGCTACATCCACAGCTTAAATTTGGTGTCCTCTGAACATGCAATGTTTCAAAGGCAGAACGATATTTCTGTTCACTTATTAAGGGATGACTAACTTGCTTTTGGCTGCACTACGAATGAATCACGGTAACCATCCCCAACTCGCAACTTCTGGTGTTCTGATGTAATGCATTTCTATTAAAAGAAGAGGAAAGAGAGTGGGTGAGAGTGAGATCATACAAAGACAGAACATAACACCAAGGGAGTTAGTGTAACTGATGAACTGCAGAGACCAGATCTATCTACTTCAAGGTGTTTCCTTATGTCCTGGGGGAGGACACGTTGACCATCAGCATCTACCTCTTTACAGTTGCAGAATACAGATCCAGGGCAAGACCTGGAATTTGGGGGGATTCAGTGAAGAACACATTTCATTTGGGGGTGAAATCAGATATTCCTTGAAAGCATTTTTTAAGCAATTTTGATTTAGTGTCACACTGAAGGTATTATTTGGAGGCAAAAGGTACCAGTTAGAAAGGCAAGGCAACACCTCCCTCTTTAAATTGTTTTATTGAAAGCAGCTTACTCAGGAGTGGCAGAAGGAGGGGGTGGGAAGGCAAGACTTGGAAGGCAAGGCAGCCCTAAAGGTGGTATCATCAGACTGACTCCCCTGGAGGCCTGGGGAACCCCCTCCTCCGAGTCTGCCCTCCCAGGTGAGGTTGCTGGGTGAGCTTGAGGCTGCTTCCAGAGCCTGGGAATTGCCCTGCCTGGTAGAGTGGCCTTCCTGCTTTCCCTCTCCCTCTTTTCAACAAGAAAATAGAGAAGAGCTGAAAGGTACTGTTAAAGATGCTCTGAACCCACAGGTATTTTTCCTACGTTCATCACTGCTCAGGAGCAGACACTGCCTCCCTCCCAGATCCTCCTGTACTCTCCTCTACAAGGTGCCCCTGCTGTCTTCTGAGGAAGATCTGAGTGTGCCAAGGAGAGGCAGAGAGGAAATTAGACTCTGGCCTGTCGTGACCGGCAGCCCACACTGGCTTTGTCCCAGGCTCTGGCAGAAGGGGATTATAGGAGCCAGTGCCTCCCCAGAATGGGAAATCACTCAGAAAAGGGAGTCTATTTTTTTTTTCAGTAAACCTATTTTCCCTACCCTGTGGTTTTCTTTCTGGATTTCGTCTACTATCAGATCTGTCATTGACCTAAAAAGAACTTCAGTGTTTTGGAAAAGCATACTTCAAGCAGCTGTAATAAATCTCAAATTGATATTTATGAAGTAAACTTTCTCTCACCCAGGATCTGATTGTATAGTTTGTGGATGTCACTCATCTTAGAATTATGTCATATCAGAACAAAAAGGGTCTGTCCATAAAGATTAGCTAGACCAAAGTCCTGCTTTTCACTGATAAATCCTGGACCTAAAGGAGGGACATTCCTATGGTCTCTGACTCTCCTATGAAAGCACAGAAGCCAGACTTGAAGCCAAAACTTCTTGTTACTGGATTCCATTGTGTCCCACAGCCCTTTCTCTTGGTAAGCCTGTCTTTGAAAAGTGTTATTTGGCAACTACAGAGGCTGGATGGAAAATAAGAAAAGTCAGTGAGCTCCAACCCCATCCCCTGCACTACCTGTTAATAATGACATGTGAGGTTGCCATCTAAAGGTGAGGCTTGGCCGCTTGGATTGCTGCTGGTCTCTCTTAAGGAGAGACACCCCCAAGTGTGGCCACCCTACAGCTCACTGACATCCACAGCCAATAACTTGAACAAGGTGGGCTGACAAGTCTTCAACCTTCCCCAAGTCCTCTTCGTGCACACTACTGACGTTGTGCTCTCTGGGTCTAAGGGTCCCACTGTGGAGGGAGGCCTGATTTAGAATCCCACATCTGTCCTTTACTTAGTGGGCCATCCTAGGTGAGTTATTGCCATTCTCTAGGCCTCAACTGCTCCACCTTTAAAATGGGGGTGATGATTTAATCCTGTTCACAGAGTCTTATATTGAATAAGTTTTTTAAACTGTAAAGAAAATACTTAGCAGACTAATTAGTTACTGTTACTATTGTCATTCTTATAGAGTAATGAGAGCAACGAAGCTAATCATTTAAAAAGGATGTTCAGAGCCTGAGAATGAATCTCAGTTTAACATTCAGTTCTGGCCTCTTTCGCAGCAAACCCAGCAAAACCAAAAAGTATTGTCATCAGGATTGACATTGGCTTGGCTTTAGTAGTACAAAGCTCTTGGCTCTCTCTGTGGTTAGGATCTTCCCTTTGTCTGGGATGTTGTATCTCTTCAGTGATTTTCCATGTGTGAGTGTGAGCACACTAAATTCAGGGAAATTATCCTATTATTGACAGCACAGTGGATTTGATAAGTACTTATTGAATGTATGTTGAGTGAATAATCTAGAATCTATACATACTTACAGAAACATGGATTCTATGTTGGTTCACATGATAGATTGAGAGTATATTAAGGGTCAGGACAATTACTTGGTGTCACTTCCCCTCCTTTTCTTTTCTGAGAAGAGGGTTTCTTACCTAGCCCAGTGATTAGCTTATGTGTATTGAGGTTGTCCGTTTTATGGACTGAGGTGTCTTGGTCATCATTTTACTGTCATGCTTTGATGTGTTCCTGTCTTTCCTTCCCCTCTGCCCCAAGATAAAAGATTAATTTAAAGGCAAAGATGAAGTCACACTAAACTGACCTGTCATCATTTTCCCCTTACTTTTCTTTTCCACTGTAGAAATTAAAACTAAGCATAAAGAAGAAAAAAGCATAGCTTTGATCTGTGGCTTCCTTTTTCCCCTGTGAATATATCTAAGAAAACCTACCAGTGTCTCTAGCAAGTGGGGCTCCTTTAGGAAAGTAAGTCAGGGCATTCTAAGACCCTGTCCAGGTAGAGGTGCGGTAGGATGTGGACAGCCAAGAGCAGACTGTGTGTACTTGATATGCAGTCAGAAGAACCAAAGATCAGAACCGAGTAGTTTCAGAAGTCACGAAGGGAGTCTCAGTTCTCCTATTCCAAGCCTCTTATTACCCTCTCACCTCTGATCCCACAGGAGAATCCCACGGACTTCTGCCGGGTGGGTGGCCTCAGCCAACACCCCCTCTCTGTCTGCTTTGTCACTCAGCATCTCTCTGCCACTCAGAAGCAGGTGTGGCACATGTTCTACCCACCTCTCCATGGAAATGCAAAGCAGCTGCATCTCACAGCAGCTCTGGTACTGAGAGCTAGGAAAGCCTCCCTCTCAAATTTCAGCAAGGTTCTCCTTTTCCAAGCCTCCTCATAGGATCTGGTGGTACAGGGGTTAACATACGTCCGCAGGGGTCATAGCAGCAGATCTGCAAAGCTGGCACATCACTACATAGTTTATAACTCCCCATCCAGCAGGGCATGCTTGCCTTAGAGAATGGATGGAAAAGATCCCCTTGCTATTATTGGGTTCAGTCCTGGGCTTAACACCATCTTATTTGGCAATCTTTTCTTCTTGACATATTTAGTAATCACTCTAAGGGAGATTTATTAGGCTGTTCATGGGAACAAACAATGCACTAAATATTACACATATGCATGCTTTCAATACCACTCCTTTTCTAGCCTATTCTGAATCTTTCCCCCAAGTCTTTTTTAACTCTTATCAAAATTCTCTCATCTTTAAATCCCTCTTGGTTCTTCACTCCTCCAAATTAACCTTTTATATTTTGGATTTTTTTTAGCTAGGAGTTCTTTTAATCAAAATTGACCAGGCTATGCATAGAGATGAATGGATGAAAACACGCTCTCATGGTTTAAAACCATTTAAGACATTTTTCTCATCATTAATCCCAAAGCATCAAAACAAAAATTTAGCATTTGGTTACAGATTTGTGAAAATCGTCTCCTAGGTATCTCTGGGAGATCAAGTGTATGTGTGTGTGTGTGTGTGTGTGTGTGCGTGTGTGTGTGTGCGTGTGTGTGTATCAAGGAAAGAACTCCAAGTATTTCAGCCAAATGTAATACATGAAATACATGAAGTGTTTCCTGAACTTGAGGGTGGTGCCTGTGAGGAGATTGGGTGGCAGGAGAGCACTGAGAATTAAGACTAACTCATGCTCTTTGCTAACTAAAGAGCTTTGACAGCTGGTGCCCCCTCAGACATTTTCAAAAAGCATAATAAATATTCCACTCACCCTGGCACATGCACAGCAAAAATGTCTTAGCAAAAACCCATCTAGAGCAGATTTAAGAGAAACTATATCAGGGTCCTGGAGATGCTCAGAAGGCTATAACTTACACTGGCACAGCCATAGTATGGCAACTCTGGATGTTAAGTTTCATTCTCTTTATGTATGAAATGCTTTTCTCCATTCATCAGCTCTGCAATGACTATCTCTGCTCTTAAGGGAGCCCACTCAGTGCTGGGCGTACTCCTAGAGGCGCTCATTTACTTAACACTCAACCACATGCCTACCACCAGCCTCATTTTGCAGACTGGCCACAGCTACAGAGAGAAGGCCTTATTTCCTCACCTTATATAGAGTACACACACTCCTACATATCTGAACTTGAGCATTTCTGATTTTTTTAGGGGTGCGCAGTGAAAGCACAAATTCAGTAACTGGTTGCTAGCAAGAACCTTCATTCAATTGCTGCCACTGTTGACCTAAAGGTGTATGGTGAGAGGCTAGGAGCACAGGCTCTGGAGCCAGACTGCCTGGTATAGCCCAACTTTCTTTCTTACTACATGTGTGACCTTGGGTAGAAGACTTGGCTTCTCTGTGTCTCAGTCTCCTTGTCCAAAAATGAGGCTAGTATGCATACCTACTTCATAGGTTTGTGTAAGGGTTAAATGAGTTAATCGGTATAAAGGGCCTAGAACTGTGCCTGTCGTGTAGTCCAGGCTGTAAAATGAGTGTTTGTTTTCCCAAGGTGCACTTTAATCACAGGTGCATAGAACCCGGGCAGGGCACATCTGACTTGGCGTGAGGTGTGTAGAAGAAATCCCACTGGGCTTAAGCATATTCCCAGGTGTCCCAGCCAGGCTCTTGCTGTCACAGCTCCCTTCCCATATAAGCAGGCAAGGGAAACCAGAGAACACGAGAGCCCTCAAGGTGAACTCCTTGTCTTTTATGGCGCAGGGTGATTGAATTGGATGAGGACATCATTTAGCTGCCCTGCAAATTGGTAGCAAGGGATGGGCCTGCAGAGGACTTCTGCACTTGGAATTGCACCTTTTTTCATTCACTTTTTATATTACATTTTCAAGACGTTGGACATATAAGATTTTCAGACATTTATAGACCAATTGAGTCACAAATAAAGAATAAAACATGTGGAAATAATACTGGTGCTTTAACCCAGCACTTCTCCAAATCTAGCTCTATCCGAATCCTCTGGAGAGCCTGTGAAAACCTAAATTCCTAGGCCCTACTCCACAGACTGATTTACCAGGTCCAAGGTGGAGCCTGAGAACTTTCATCTCCAACAAGTTCCCAGGCTGCGCTGAGGCTGTTGGTCCAGGGACCACACTGAGAGGACCACTAGTCAAATGTATGTTCTGCATCCTTACTACCTATTCCTAAAGCGAGGTCATAATGCTTAATTTGAACTCTTTAGCTTCAAGATGGCATGAGTGACTCCCCAACCCCACAAAAAAAATAGAGAGATTTGAATCCATAGAGCTAATGTCACTTATTAATGTCTAAGTTTTGGTAATAAACACTGATTTTCACTTTTTCCCTATAGTTGCATGCTGCTGTGACCAGGATCCAGGTTCCAAGACCTGGTTTTAATTACACATTCGCCCACATATGTATCCTGAATAATGATAAGACTTGCATCGTGGATGACATAGTGCATGTTCTGGAGGAGCTAAAGAATGCTCGGGCCACCAACCGGACCAATTTTGCTATCACATACCCGATCACTCACTTAAAGGATGGGAGGGCAGTGTACAACGGGCACCAGCTCGGAGGCGTCACCGTGCACAGCAAGGACCGGGTGAAATCTGCAGAGGCCGTCCAGCTCACCTACTACCTGCAATCAATCAACAGTCTCAATGACATGGTGGCTGAGAGGTGGGAGTCCAGCTTCTGTGACACCATCCGACTATTCCAGAAATCCAACAGCAAAGTCAAAATGTACCCTTACACATCCTCCTCACTGAGGGAAGATTTCCAGAAGACCAGCCGCGTATCGGAACGTTACCTGGTCACCAGCCTGATCCTGGTGGTGACCATGGCCATCCTCTGCTGCTCTATGCAGGACTGCGTCCGCAGCAAACCCTGGCTAGGCCTGCTTGGGTTGGTGACCATAAGCCTGGCCACTCTCACTGCGGCTGGGATCATCAATCTTACTGGTGGGAAATACAATTCCACCTTCCTGGGAGTCCCTTTCGTCATGCTAGGTAATTACCGCCCTTCATTTTTCTGTTTCCTCCTGCTGGTGGTGGTGACTGGGTTCCTAAAGGGCAAGGAGTAGCCATCTAACACCTTTCTTTCATTTATAATGTCTTCCTTTTGCCCAGAAGTCCTGGGAGCGAGTCTATAAAGTACTGGTCATCAGCAAGAAGTAACCTTATCTGGTAACTGTGCCAGCAGTCCAAAGTCCGGGGGTGCAGGCCTGGCTCTCCACTAAGAAGCTGTGTGGCACTGAGCAGATATTAATCTTCTCTGGTGCCCCAGCATCTTGGGCTTCCCCAGAAGCAGACCCTGACACAAGGATTTAGACCTAAGCAGTTTAGCTGAGAGGTGAGCCCAGGAAGCCCCAGTCTGGGAGTGAGAACATAACCCAGGGAAGGAAGACAGTCAGGCTATGTTAAGGAGCAGGTTGCTGTTTGGGGCACCTCTAGCTCAGTCGCACTGGGGACTTTTGGGGGACCTCATAGAACACACTTCAGAGAGGCCCTCCTTGAGGGGTGATGGAGCTGGAAGCTGGACTTGGTACCAGAAACCCTGTGTATGATTCAGGGAGGGTTATCCCAGGGTTGCCCCCCACCCCCACCCTGCCCCGCACATCCCAGGGAAGACCAAGCACATTTGTGCAGCTGGAGAAATCCCTCGGGTGAATGCTCTTTGTAGTACGAAGCCTTCAGGGAGCTCAAGAATGGTGGGTTGGAGGGCACATGGACTGGGCTGACAGCCTCTGCTACCCTCATTTCCCCACCTTGTGGATAGAACGGATGTCAACACCACCCAAAGGGATGTGACAAATGCTCAAGACCTTTGAAAGCAACAAGTGAGACACAAATTGCAAGGTAACCTTTTTTCCTATCCATGCTATACACTCAGGAGAATGTTCTAAAATGACTGTGTGAGAATCCCAGTACACTTTCTCTTGGGGGCTGCAGGAATTTCCTGATACAGATAATGGTAAAAACAAAGCCACAGTGGTCATAACATATCAGTTGCTCTGTGCATCTGGTAGTGAAGATGGCATGCCCAGCAAGCCTGATGGCAGGGCTCTCATGGGCCAACGATTCAAACGGTTAGCTTCCCCCCTTCCCTGTGGCAACTTCGCATCAATTTCTTTAGCAAAATTAAAATGTCATTTGGAATCAGATACTGACGTGACAAATGAAGTGGTATTTTTCGTTGACGGAGAAATAACTATGGTGAGGTCATCCGAATGCCTTATGCCCTGTTTGAGGGTAATGCAAAAGGAAAGAATTTACTTGGGCAACCCCAGCTGCCCTATGGGTTAAAGGAGAGAGCAGGGCCGACAGGGCTGCAAGGCCGCAGAAGGGCAGGCTGCCCTGACTGCTGCGCAGCCGGCGGGCACTGAGACCCAGAAGGTGGGCACACACTAGAGGGGCTTTGGGCAGAAGGCGCGCTGTGCAGAGGCGGGGCAAGGGGACCATTTACTTATCCCTGCTGAACACGACAGAGGAGACTGCCCCACCTCCTCCTGAACCCAATCTGTTTTGAAGGCAGCAAAGATGCCTCTTTAAAATAACCCCAACATGATGTGGGTCGATTGTGGAAAACAGGGCGGTTCCTTGAAGTCTGAGTAGGACTGGGTATTAGCTTCCACCGAGGCTTGAGTCAAAGTTTAAATTAAGATGTTTTGCTCATGATTAGTCACATCTTGGATCTTGGTTTGTTTTGGTTTTGGGTTTTTTTAAGCTTTTCATTTTAAAAATACAGCATGTTTGGTTGTGGTTATTTTTGTGGGAGGAAGATAAACAGGAAAAATAAGAAAGTGGGAACTGAAGGGAGACAGGTTTCTGACACAAGGGCCGGAGGAGGCAAGAGCTAGGGAAAGGCCTATTGGTCCTGGTTTTATGACCCTGCAGGTTGTTACCAGTGAGCTCAAAGTATGAAACAGTATTTCAACTCCCTAAAAATTGCATTAAGTAAAACAAAATTGCGATATTTAGAGCTTTTTGAGTAAAAAAAAACAGTAATATTCGAAAGTTCTTTAATTTTACTAAAAATCAATTTCAATAAAATTAAAATTTTAAAAAAATAAAATTAAATTAAATATTCAAAACTTTTAAATTAACCTTATTACGTAAAATAAATCACAATATTTAAAATTTCTTAAAATGTATTCCTGTACTTTTTAAAGAAGTTTGAAATCTTCTAAGTAAAAGTCAACCCAAAAAGGAATATACCAGATAGTACTGTATGGGGAAGGGTCATAGGGGGTGGAACTGTTAGCAGGGGAGCGTCCTTAAAAAACAAATCCAGAAATAGTAGTGCCACAACTCCACAGAGACCGACTGAGAGTCACTGAACTTTACATCACAGTTCAATTCAGAAAAGTCTGGCATTTGTGGTGAAAGAGTCCAAGCGCGGCAGGTGCCCAACACTCCCTTGTTGGCAGTTTGTGAGGAATGTTACATGAACTGATGTGATGGCAGTTTTCCCTGCTGACAGTCATTATGCAACCTTTCTGTACACTTTCAGCCCAAAGAGATCTTAAATTACTTAGTCACAATATGAAAGGAAGCTACATGTTTTAGTAGCTAAGGCCCATTTGCAGTAAATACTTTGCACCATGTAATGGGTACTTAATATGCTCATAAAGCCAACAGTGCCTGGATTTAGGATGGTCACTCTTCTGCATTTCTCAGATAAATTTTTTGGTCTCAGAGTTTGATTGTACAATGAAATATAAGCAAAAGCACGTTCATAAATTTTGCATTCAGGGCCAGTGTTCAACTCTGGTGTTTTGATGACCAGTCCTAAAATGCCAATAAATATTTCAAATGGCCAAGAAGAAGTGCAGTGCTAAGAGTTTTGCAACTGTTTGTCCAGTTTTTAAATTTGCCTGTCTGTAACATAAAATGGCTGTGCTTAAACTAAGCAGATTCAAGTAAAACTTCTTGATTTTCTGTTATAAATACAATATCAATTACACTTTAAAAAATACATGGCCTCATATAGAAGGAAAAGTATCTCAGAAAAAGTTTCTAATGCAGACATTTCCTTGGCTGGCAATAGGTCTGTAATGTGATAAACACTGTATTTTAAAATTCAACAAACTAAACATTCTCAGTGTGATCCCGGTCACCTAAGGCCAGATACAGCCAAATGCCAAAATGGCAGTAGATTTAGAATGGAAAAATTTAACACCACGTGTGTCAAGCAGCATTAACCTGACAAAATTCCAGAATAGGAAAGAATTTAGATAAACTCCAAGAGTTCACCATAATGAGATGTGACTGTGTGTTTCTAGCCAAGACAATATGTGACATCTGTGACAATAAGAATATATTCTACACAGATGAATCACTTTGGCAATGATGTAAGCATAGATACCTCATGATTTAGAATTTTTTCAATCAATGTCATGCATATTAGACAATCACACTTCTGCCAAAACCCCTGTCTATATGAGTCAGATCAGTTTATTTAGAGCTGAAATCCTTAAAAGTCTACAATATTATAAATACTCAATGACATTTTTTAATTACTGTAATTTGGAGAAGAGTTTATTTCATCCATATCCCTTATGCATAAAGTAATATCCTTTCTTTCCAAACCACAATATCAGGTATTGAAGTACTTGAACCGCCAGTTGTAAACATAATGACACTTATCATTTTAACCCGTTATGGAGTTTGTTTTAAAGGATGAGGATTTACACCATTGGCCTACAGTTGCATATTATTTAAGAAAATGGCATAGGTTTTGTAACATGCAAGCTTTTCTAATAGGCTTAGTATTCCACGGCTTTGCTAATCAGACACAAATCAGGAAAGGAATGGAATGTGGGAGAATATAAAAGGGAACAGAAGGAAGGTTTCTTCCTTCTTTGTCTGGAAGGTCTGTTGCTTCATGTACAACTAAAAGGGGCGAATTGAAATTGTGGTGAAAGATAGTTTGAATATGAGTTTCTATGTGGTAATCTAATTTATGAGTTGCTTTGTATTTATCAAGATACAAGAGCTACAGAAATCAGATGAGAGAAAAAGTATTCTTCAAGAAAAATATTCTTCAAGCCCTTTTAAATTTGGGGATATTGAGAAGGTCAAATGCCACATCCAAGGCGCCCTCTTCTTTGTGAGCTATCTACCCAGGCCACTCAAATTCAAGGGTGGGAGAGGAAGAAAGAGTGTGATTAAGTGTAAGGAAGAGAATAATAGCAGGGATGTTTAGCTTTCTCCAGGTATACATTCTAAGATGATCTGTATTTCGCAGAAATAGGAAGATCAGATTCAGTTCTCCAAGAATTGGTTCTCATCAATGCCATCTCTGTGGATGCACTATACGAACTCAGGCTTATATAGGAGTGAAAGTTCTTGTGTAAGAAATTTACTTTGAACTGAGAAATTAGACCTCTTAATTGTATTTTATCACAATTTAAGCAAACCTGAAAGGTTTTGCTTTCCTTATGAGTATTCTGGCATATTTCTAAAGTCACAAGAAACACAAGGAAAAAAATCGACCAGATAATAAAGGTCAAACCCTATGAAACTGCCATTATGCAACCATTTTTGATCTACAAAATTGGTACCAACCTCCAACATTTTTGAACTACAAAAGCATAATTTCTTACCATTCAACTTAATACATTATTGTGGAATAATGCAGCGATATGACAATCTACATGATGGGATAGAAGTATATTAGAGCGCTGTGGAAATGCTCTAGATATAAACCACTAGTAGGCTCAGTAGTTGCTAGGAAACAAAAATGATATATAGGGCTTTTGTTGTTCACAGTTTTGTTTTAAATATCTGATTTAAATATTTGTTTGAATCTGATTTACAGTAGAGTAATTCGAAACAATATTTTCAAAGTATTTTTTTCCTGAGTATCTTATTTTCATGGCCTATGGTCATTGTGGGACTAATTTACAAGGAGATTGTATAATCTAGTTTTGTTTCTTACCCTATTATTTTTATGCTCCATCAATCATCTTACAGAAAGGGGTGGGTGGGGAGAAATAAGTTGGGGGAGATGGAACAAAACACATTCTTGTTCTACTCTTAACCATAAAGGAACACAAGAATGGACTGGAGGTGCAGGTCCAGGAAGGCAGAGTTCAGTTAGCAGAGGAATGCAAGGGTGCTTCCTCTTTAACCCAGGTCCTCTGGATATCCTCTGGGTGCTCAAGCCACCTAGTCTAGGGAATGGGGCAGGGGTGCGGGTGGAGTGGTAGATTCGGTGAAGGTTGGGCAAGTAGGACGCAACATCAGGACGCTGAGCTGGTTAAAACAGACCATGAGGAGAAACTCCTAGTTTGGTGTTACATTTGGACTAGCTTCTCAGAAGGTCACTGCTGGGGCTGGGGAGTCTTGACCAGGTGAATCCAGGAGCTCACAGCACAAGCAGATCCATAGTCACTCTCATCTAGGCTGCATTCCACCTCGGCTACTTCACCAGCCAAGAACCAAAATACAGTCGGAACTTAAGAGAGGATTCTAGCCTCCTCTCTGCATTGATTGGAGTAGTAGACTAGCATTTCTCTTCCTCACCAGTAAAATGAATTTCATATCAGCCTACCATACATGCGTGTGTGTGTGTGTGTGTGTGCGTGCATACTTGTGTGTGTGTATAATCTGGGTGCATAGTTTATATTACATAGCACATTAGCTATATTACATATAATATATAATATGTATTATGCAATTAAGTTCATGTGTATATATATGTATGTATAATATATATACATGTGTTTATAATGTAGTGTATATTGTTTGTATGAATATAAATACTATATGGCTCTATATATTACATAGTATATATTCACACATTTTATATGTAAATATATAAAATGTTTGAATGAGGTATGCCATATTACATATATTTACATATTATATGTCTCCTATATAGAAAGAGGTTACACAGAGACTATAGCATATATTATGGGCCACCTTTGTACACACTGATTTTATACAATGTACACACACACACAGTATCTAAATACCTTACCTTTAAAAAAGGAAGAACTATTAACAAATTCATGTCTTGGACTCTAATTTGCAGCTCTCTAGTAAAGGAAAGTCATTTCTTAGATTAAAATCCAATGCTGTGATTACAACTACCAAAATATGCCAAGTCTCTGGTAGAAAGGAGGTGTGTATATTTGGCCAATGTGAGAATCCATCTTAACTCAAGCAGAACACACCTTTACCCTCACTCTCAACTGTGAGACAAAACAGGCTGTGAACAACCAAACAATTCAGCATAGAAAATAAATATTTATAACTGGCCAAGTGCAAATGTAACCCAGTTAATGAACTTCTCCCTGAAAATACATGTCACTCAACCCAGACATATAAACACTTCAAATTTCTTCTCAAAAAAACAAAAATCATGAATTTATGTGGATGTCACTGAAAGAAAGCATTTGATAAACATGAGATACTTAGCAAAGCTCATCTAAGAATATATTTTAAACAGATTTTGCTCATGCATTCATTATGCTCTATAGAATTTTCTAGAAGAATGTAGTAGTTTTATTACCATATATGAAATTTGGCACTGCCCAGGCATGCTATAAATGGCTTCATCGTCTCCCGATATTAAATGTTTTTGCATTACAACAAAGACCATCCCTCAGCAAGCCATCCTATTTTACCTGCTCATCATCTCACCTACTCCTTACTTTTAGGAACTCAGGATGAGGAAACCCTGCTAGTAGAGATAGGATTCAAGTGTGAGGAGCGCCTAAAGGTGTCAGCCTCGGTGCTGTGGCTCTGTGTGCTGGGGAAGGTGGGAGGATCTGGGCCTGAAGAAAAATCTGCCTTATAAAATCTGGATGTACAAAGTAAATAAATTTGCCTGTGATTATTCATTGACAAAAAAATAAACAAATCACCCAGACTGCCTCTGATAGCAAAGCCATTAAATACATTTAAAGTATGATTCACTTTATGAACACCTTTCCAAAAGCATTTCTACTGGGTAAAGTTAGGTTAACTCTCAACTATTCATTAGTGGATTCCTGCACTCCTGGATTATAAACAACCCTGAAGGCTTTGGTCAGGCCCCAGAAAAGGGTCTGGGTGAGACTGAGATTTAATTTGTGCATGTTCCTGAGACTTACACTAGGTGACTGGACAGTTAGCCAGTTGAGGTTTTTCCACCACTAGTATTATTTATCATCTGTGCTGCTTTTTTACTTCATTGGCTCCAAAGCCTAAAAGTTAGCTGCACATGAAGATATAAAATTCTTTGGAAAATAAGAAAAATTACTACCTTAAATCCTTTAGTATTTGATTTTACTAGATGACAATCCTAAAGTCTATTGCTAATAAAATTTAAATTACACTCCTGGTACAAACTGCATCTGAACACTGCTGAAGAGCTCTACTGCCCTTATCCCAGGCCTGGCTAAAAGCCTGCATTGCCTCAAAGCACTCACTCGTGAACAATTAGAACCTGGACTTGTTTGTGTGTCTTGACATAAACTGATACTCACCTAACTATGTAGACAAGCAATGAACCAAAATAGAAACATCCATCTTGAATGTGCTTTTAAAAAACAAGTGAATATTTCTAAAGTTTATTTATCTTCAGAATTTAATAGAATTGGTATGTGGTGTTTAAGGCTTCCCTCTGGCAATTTGTCAGCCTTAAAGACTGTGACTGTAAGAGCAGGGACTCCTTCGGATCTTGTTCGGTTCCTGGAATGCTCACCATGATACAATCTTTTCCTTCCAGGTCTCGGGCTGAGGGCCTGCCCTCTGATGATAGAACCTGTCTCACATTACCACCACAGGGCCTCTGGTCTCCTGGAGCTAAATCTGTTTGTAACTTTGTGTTTAGGTAGCTCTCCACGTGATCACTGATACCAGGGAGTCCTCGGGAATGGGCTTCAAACATGGGAAATGGAAAATAGTCCCTCACTAAAGTGATCCTATGTGCCAATGATATAGGCTCCTTGGTCAGACTTAATAGAGAAGCTTACTGACCTCTAATTTCATAGAGAAAATTTAAAAACTAGAGTGCAGAGCAAACAGCAATACTTTTGCTTTTAAGGCACCTTTTAAAAATGGGGAAAACAATAGCCAAGCCTCTGAAAAGTATCTTCAATCCACATGCAGTAGTTGTTTGCCTGTATCTGTAAGATTTGGCCTCAGAGTCCTGCTTGCTGGACCCCAGCCCCAAGTTAAGAGAGTAGTGGCTGAAGGTGATGCTAAAGAGGGGAGGCACCTGCTGTGGGAGGGACAGAACCTACAAAAATCTTTCTTCCCTGCCTTCCTTTGATTTCCATTGGCCCGGTTCCTAAAATGGCTACAAAAGATAAGGCCAGGGCTGGCTAGAGGAAAACCTGTGAAGGAGTTAGTCTCTGTGAATTCCACCCACCTATGGCTTCCTCTTCACTGCCTCCCTATCTCCGTTCTCTCTCCCATTCCCCAGACCTAGGGGAAACTGCTTCCAAAGACCACAGTCCCAAAGGGGTTTGCATTTAAAAGAATACCCTTGAAAGCCAAAACCAAAGGGAATTCAGCTGTAAGTATGGGCAGAGCAGGCATTCGGGGAAGACAGAACTCTCCTCCTGTCCTAGGGCTCTTAGAACATGTTTCCCTTTGAGTCCAGGCCAGGAAACAGGAGCCCCATGGTCTAGCTTTCCTTTAGGGTAACTGAGCTGCTCAACATATACCCAGCTGTGAATCAGGTCCAGTGCCACCTAGGCACTCCAGGCTGCTAATCCTGGTGAGACACCCATAGCTGGGTTGACACATCCTTCCAGGAGGGAGGCCCAGTTATGGTGTCAGCAATTGTCCCTGAAATCCAAAGAGCTCTTCCCAGTCGCTGCACACTGTGATTGGTGTGAGGGTGTGGACATCTGCTAAAGAGGTGTGGTTTGAGAAACAAGAATCTGCCCTATCAGGAACGATGGCGGGGGTCTTTGGAGGCAAGGCCCACAGTGACTAGCAGCAAATGCTCAGTGATCAGGTAGAACAGATTCTTTCTCAGGGCTTCCTCTTCTGGCCTCTGTGGGCATCTGCACACACACCACTGTAGCAAGAAGAGCAAAGGAAAGGCAGAGTTTCCAAAAGCCCCTGAGAATAACATTAGAATTCTCTCTGAAACTGTCCCCAGAACCAAGAACATATGCCAAAAGAGTCAGGACTCAATAAAACTGATCAAACTATAGAAACACATGGCATTTAAAATGTACCAAGGGAACTCAAGAGACAAGCTAGCAGCCTACTTCCGCCTTTCCTTAAGTTCCGTTATTTCCATTCTGCCCTGTCCAGTCTCACTCTCTCACCTAATAGCTCTGTTAATTCAAATCCCTTTTTTCAATTAGCTTCTGTGATTATTCAACAGCAAGGTAAGAAATTGGATTCTTATTATATTTTCCAACAAGACTTAGGGTCAGGTAATGTTATAAAATCACACCAATTTAAAAGAAAGACTACAAAAGAGATTTAATTTCAATTCTACCATATGACTGATTCTAATACTGCTATATGCATCCTTATTTTCTTCCCATATTTAATGACTCAGTACCAAAGCCCTGTTTTAAAACACTTTTCTTGTTTCTAGCAAGTAAATACTGTACAAAAAAGTTCCATTTGCCATCTTCAGCGAAACTCTGAAGTGTGTTTTGCCCACCAGAACTTACTCTACTTGGCCCTAGACGAAATGGGGGGTATCATTTCCCCAGGGTGCAGATGCCTTGAAGGGATTGATCCTTTTTTTACCCTCACTGTCAAGGGCTCAGTTACTTATAATCAAAGGTCAGTTGGTCTGAGAACACAGTGGAAACAGACTGAATGGGTTCCCTCCTGAGACTGAATGCTAACTATCTAAAACATAATTAACAACAGGATGCCAGTCAACGGGTGGGCTCTTTCCTTCCTGTCTGGGAAGTTTAGGTGACTCCGATTTAATAGGGGCCATGTTGCTAGTTATCAAGTTGACAGTCTTGACCTGACCTCTAAAATGATGCCTAGTAAATTAAGGTAAATGCCAAATCCCTCCAAGAAAACAGGCCGATATCATGACTATGAAATGGGCATTCAGCTTTGAGGCTGAGACTTACAAATAAATTCCAGCCTGGGCACACGGGAAGATGCGTGCTCAGTTATTGTATACACAGGATAACAGTGACTCACTTCACTCAGCACTATGCTTGGCTGGAGAGTTTAAATTCCTTTTTAAAAACAAGCCTATTGCGCCACAGGGTAAAGATTTTATTACCCTCAATAATGGTATCGAGTATGCCAAGTCGTAGAAGCAGAAAATTAGACCTGATGTCAGTGCCAAGATAGGGGTTATGGAAAGCCACAACAGGTCACTTCGGTGAGCTTTTCAATGTTGCTGTGGCCTTGAAAACCCAGGGAGGCTCATCGGGAAAGAGTCTGGCTCCAACCAGGAGAGGTGAGCCAAGTTAAGCTAGATCCAGTCTCGGGCCATAGAACGGAGTCCAAACATAGGCACTTGCTGGACCTCTGCTGTTCCAGTGTTACTGGGATGCTAACCCAGGAGGCAAAGGTGCTAAGTAGTTAGGGAAAAAGGATACTAATCTGGCCCTCTCCCTCAGAGGCCACTGCCCAACAGTGCAGAGAAGCCAGCAGAGTCACCGCCTGCTTGATACACTGTCCATGAACAGCCAAAACTGGTCACACAGATCCCTGAAGACAAAATGCAAGCCATAAACTTTCAACTTGAATTTTAAATTTTACCAATTGCAGGGAGAGTTCATAAGTCTTGTTCCTTCTTGCATCCTTCCTGATCATTTGAACTCTATTTTGCTCCTCTTTGTTTCTCAGATTTATTGTTTCCTGCACTGATACTTGGGGAAGAAAAAAAAATAGAGGCCGTGATTTAGGTTCCTGTCAAGACTCAAATTAAATACATTGCCTCTTTCTCCCTAAGGCCCTCCACTTGGCCAAACGTAAATGAGGTGATGAGACGTTAGCTCAGAACCCTTTGCCCACTACTTCCTCTCCACTGACCCACAGCCATTCGTGTGGGGATGACAAGCACGGTGAGGAGTGGTCAGGCACCTTCTCTGAAGTGTCCCACCAACCAAGGGAAACAAATGTTCTGCAGGCTGCACCATCACCCCTCCCCAGGAGGCCTAGGCGAAGAGCCCACCCAAATTTCCTAAGCCAGAGGGAGTGGGGAGGTCTTAGCTCCTCTATCCTCACTTTTGCAAACCATTAACACTTCTTATCCACTAACATATGGGCCTCTCTCTCCATAGTAGAAATCACTGGCCTTTGCCTGTCACCTGTCACCACTAGGGCTGGTTACATTTCCCTTGACCCAGTAGCTCCCCATGATCAAGTGGGTTCCTCTCTTTAAAGAGATTAGTCTTTTCCACTTTTGATCTGGTCTTTTTCTGCCCCCTCAGGTCATGGATTATATGGGACTTTTGAAATGCTATCCTCTTGGAGGAAAACTAGAGAAGACCAACACGTTAAAGAGAGAACTGCAGCGGTCTATGCAGACTCCATGCTCTCCTTTTCTCTCACCACTGCCATGTACCTGGTCACCTTTGGCATAGGGGCCAGCCCTTTCACGAACATTGAGGCAGCCAGGATTTTCTGCTGCAATTCCTGTATTGCAATCTTTTTCAACTACCTCTATGTACTCTCGTTTTATGGTTCCAGCCTGGTATTCACTGGCTACATAGAAAACAATTACCAGCATAGTATCTTCTGTAGAAAAGTCCCAAAGCCCGAGGCATTGCAGGAGAAGCCGGCATGGTACAGGTTTCTCCTGACCGCCAGATTCAGCGAGGACACAGCAGATGGTGAGGAAGCGAACACTTACGAGAGTCACCTATTGGTATGTTTCCTCAAACGCTATTACTGTGACTGGATAACCAACACCTATGTCAAGCCTTTTGTAGTGCTCTTTTACCTTATTTATATTTCCTTTGCCTTAATGGGCTATCTGCAGGTCAGTGAAGGGTCAGACCTTAGTAACATAGTGGCAACTGCGACACAAACCATTGAGTACACTACTGCCCAGCAAAAGTACTTTAGCAACTATAGTCCGGTGATTGGGTTTTACATATACGAGTCCATAGAATACTGGAACACTAGCGTGCAAGAAGACGTGCTAGAATACACCAAGGGGTTTGTGCGGATATCCTGGTTTGAAAGCTATTTAAATTACCTTCGGAAGCTCAATATGTCCACTGGCTTGCCTAAGAAAAATTTCACAGACATGTTGAGGAGTTCCTTCCTGAAAGCCCCTCAATTTTCACATTTTCAAGAGGACATCATCTTCTCTAAAAAGTACAATGATGAGGTTGATGTAGTAGCCTCCAGAATGTTTTTGGTGGCCAAGACCATGGAAACAAACAGAGAAGAACTCTATGATCTCCTGGAGACCCTGAGGAGACTTTCTGTCACCTCCAAGGTGAAGTTCATTGTCTTCAACCCTTCCTTTGTGTACATGGATCGATACGCCTCCTCTCTGGGAGCCCCCCTGCACAACTCCTGCATCAGTGCTTTGTTCCTGCTCTTCTTCTCAGCATTCCTGGTGGCAGATTCTCTGATCAATGTCTGGCTCACGCTAACGGTTGTGTCTGTAGAGTTTGGAGTTATAGGTTTCATGACATTATGGAAAGTAGAACTGGACTGCATTTCCGTGCTATGCTTAATTTATGGAATTAACTACACAATTGACAATTGTGCTCCACTTTTATCCACATTTGTTCTGGGCAAGGATTTCACAAGAACTAAATGGGTAAAAAATGCCCTGGAAGTGCACGGGGTAGCTATTTTACAGAGTTACCTCTGCTATATTGTTGGTCTGATTCCTCTCGCAGCTGTGCCTTCAAATCTGACCTGTACACTGTTCAGGTGCTTGTTTTTAATAGCATTTGTCACCTTCTTTCACTGCTTTGCCATTTTACCTGTGATACTGACTTTTCTGCCACCCTCTAAGAAAAAAAGGAAAGAGAAGAAAAATCCTGAAAACCGTGAAGAAATTGAGTGTGTAGAAATGGTGGATATTGACAGTACCCGAGTGGTTGACCAAATTACAACAGTGTGATAGTGTCCACTTGTTTAATTTTCACCCTAGGTCTTATCAAGAGCAAAGAGATTATGTTGATGAAACAAATTCAAACGTGAATTTGTTTGAGGATAAGAAATAAGCATTGCCAAAAAAGCCAAGGACAAGGGGGAATATGGGCACTGCATATTTTCAACCTTTAAAACAAAAGGATTGTTACCAGAAAGAATTTACACACACACACACACACACACGGATCCTAGGAGACTTCAAGTCTCTTAAACTAAGATCAAATAGAAGAAGGCTTATTAGCAAGCAGAATCCTGTTTTACTCACACTGCAGATGTTGCTGGTATCGCGACAAAAACCTACTGATTGAAAGGTCAGCTGCCAAGGCAGAAATAGCTTTAAGCGTTGTTCAAACAATGAGGCTTCCAGAACTTCTGCAGAGCAGTGGCTCCAGACAGGGTCTCAGCCGTCTCTCATCTAGCTCCCCAACATGCCAAGGAGATGCTTGTGAAAGTTCTGGCTGAAAAAAGCAAGCCAGAACCTCGGAAGCAGCACACGGTGGACTGGCCATTACCCATGGATTGAAACTGAATCCCCCTTAAGTTCACCCAGATGAGGCAGTTTTGGTGTCTAGAATGAATTTATCCTATCACCCCATCAATATACTTTTAACATTTGTATGATTTGGTTAGTACACCTTTAAACCAATGACGGCTCCAGCACTGCAAAGCTGGGGCAATTCTACTTTGGAATATCTTGTTGCTTGTCACCAAATAGATCTGGTTTATTAGTTAAAGCACTTGGCAAGAGGCTCTGAGTACCAAAACCACAGAGCCAATCCCCAATACCAGGCATGATGAAGGAAAAGCAGGTGTCTACTTGAACCCAGAGATAGCATCTCCATTTTAACAAAAAAAAATTACCAGCTGGTACAGCTGTTTGTAGTGACCCTCCATGCATTTGCATGCATGTCCAGAAACAACATCTGCCCATGCATAGCTGAGGAAGGAGAAATGAACACTGAAATGGTTATTTGCCATAGCTTCCAGTTTGCATTGCCAGTCTGCCTTCTCTATGAGACAAACCTGCTCAGAGACATAGAGAAGAAAGTTCTTTGGTGAGCGTAAGTCCAGAAACTGAGAAACTTGGTACAAGTGCAGGCAGGGAGATCTGAAAGGGAGATAGATGGAAATGCCTGGAAGATGTAATCACCAATACAAATCTATCCGTGATGATGGCCACACTTTCCTGCTAGACTGGCTTCACTGTCATCTTCCTTGTCCCCCCTCCACACACTTTCATTGGGGCCCCCGTATGCACGGCCCTTCTGTACATCAAGGAACCTTGATATTTCCCCTGTTGACTTGTAGTATCTACAGGATCTAAACAGAAATGGTTTGACCTGAAGTGGCTGTGTATGTTGCCCCAGACCCCAGCATTTACTTAAGTCTATAGAAGTGAAGCTGAAACTTGGTCCCATTTGAGGCAAATGTCTACAGCATATTTCCCTTTTAGAGATGTAGCTTATTTACACATCTGTAGTGGCAAGAATTTTCCAAAAGCACCTTATCTTTCTGGATCTTAGTGGATATACTGTGCAACTTCCCCATCCTCCACAGAGGAGGAAACTGAGACCTAGGAGAATAAAGCAACTCACCCAGGGTCATACCACTGGAGGGTGTCCACCGTTTTAGCATGCCTAAGACAGGGCAGGCCAATTTTAGATTTTCTCATAAGAGGGCTACTAACTCCCTTCGAAGTACATTTCCAAGGAAGGAACATAGGACTTTATTGGCCACCAGGCAGACTTTTTTAAATGTCTGGGTAATGTTTGGGATTTAGGTTTGCCATTGTCTTTCCAAACAGCAAAAATGCCTAAATGATTCAGATGTAACCACACCAAGTGCAAACCTGTGCTTTCTACTTCATGTACTGTTCACACAATTCTAAATACGTGTCCAGGGGATCGTAGCTAGTGCATTACACACTTGTTCAATCTCTCCTGTGGACACACTAAGCGATCATACCAACGTGTTATGCACTCAACTAGAAGATAATGAGCTTTAATCTGAGGACATGTACAATCCTCGAAAAAGGGCAAGTTCGCATAATAGATCTGCGATCAATTCTCTCTCCAAGGAGCCTGCAACTAGGCTATTATTTATAAAACACAGCTGAAGAGGGGACTGGTTTTATTCTTAAATCATGTGTTGCTAAATCATTTTCTGAACAGCGTGTTCTAAATCAGCCATTGATTTAGTGTCGGCCACGTGGAGCACCTCGAGTTAAAGCGACTCCACAAAACTGATACAACACACACACCAATTAAATGGATTTTGTTGAGAATTTAATCATTCAGTCTGGTCAACCAGAATGACTTACTGTGGAACTTGTTTTATGACAGTAGTTTTCCAACTTGACTGAGTCTCTGTATACCTTGGGATACTGTATTTTTAAATGAAGGGCATTTTCAACCTTGTCAACTTCTCTTTTCAGCACTTGAAATCAAGGCTTATGGAATTCTGACTGTGGAATGAATTTTTTACTGGGGGACTTTGCATGCCAAGATTTATTATTTATTGGTAGATCATTATTATTTATTTGTCAATATTGATTATTGATTATTGCTCTGACAGCATTGGTTTATTAACCCCACCATGAAGAAGACACTTTCAAAGTAACTCAGAATCACATCCCCATAAAACTGAAGCCTTTACTTCATGAAGTTTTACTTTTTCACTTGCTATAAAGAAAGAAGGAGCAATCCTAGCAAACACTTGCAAAAGTTTTGTTTTTCAATTAATTCCAACCAAGACATTAATGTTCACTTTACCAAAGAAACTTGTTCGGTTGGTTTTGAGTTGGTGTTTGTTGTTTGTTTACCAAAGAAAATAGTCCAGTCATCAGATACGTTTCTCTTGGTCAACTAAAAAAAACTGTGATACTTGGGCTTTCTCAGCCATTTATAAGGAAGAAAAGACAAGTCAGAGTAAGGATGATATTCTCTCATTGAAGGAAACTCAGCAGAAGATGTAAATTCACAAGAAATTTGGGGATTGCAAGAAAGAAAAATGATACTTGAAATAGGGCATTATTGCTTAATCCTGCAGCATGGTCCCACAAATAGCATGAGGGCTCCTCAAGCTAAAAGGAAGCCATTTGTTCCCCAGAAAGACTAAGGCAAAGCTTCATGAAACTCCCTCTCTGTCACTTAGCTCGTAAACTTTGGTTTGGTTTGATTCAGGGCTTTGGGTTTTGTTCTGCTCTGGCTTGTTTTGCTGCTGCCTTTCTTACCATTTATACCCCCACAATTTTCAGTCAGAAGTGAGGTCATCAGATGCCATCCTCCATGGCTACCGCTATTTATGCAAAATACTGCTCTACACAAAGCCCTTGAGAACCCTTTTATTTTAACTAACTGCCACCCGATTGTTCTAAGTAGCATTCGGGGACCACGACACCACTTTCCTCCAGCCCCAACAGCAGAGCTTGGCTGTGTCAATCCCAAGAACACACGGGCTGGGCAGCCGCCATGGGGGTGTGACATGAGGCAGAGCCTCCTGGACACAAATGGAATCCTCCTTATAATGGCTTTATTCCCTCGGATCCTATTAAAGTAGCCCTGCAGCTTGCAGTAGTGTTTGACCTCTGTGAATCTCTGTTTTCTCATCTGTAAAAGGGGGATAATAACAGTAATGCTCTTTAAATTCAGCAAACACATACTGAGTGCCTAATATCACCCAGATACTGTTCCAGAGACTGGGAACAGAGCAGTGAATGAGTCAGATAAAAAATACCTGCCTCCAGAGAGTCTCCGTTTGAGCGGCACTGCAGATTTACTGTGAGAATCATAGGAGATGATGTTCAGAAAGCGCTCATGGCAAGGCCAGTAGTGGAGAAGGAAGTCAAGACATTATTTGGAATCTGTCCATCCCACAGTAGCACTAGGGCTCAGGACATAAAGCTACAAAGAAGTAAGCTATGCAGTTCTGGTCCCAGGATTAGGGTTATATAAAGACGCAATGAGGTGTCCTGGTAATTTTAGGATGTTCAAATTTTAGCTGTACCATCACTGAGTGGGCCAGTTGTAAGAGCGGTACAAGCTTTGGGCTGCTAGGGTTGGATTGTAATCCTTGAAAGAATGAGATACAGGCACTTGGGGATGGGGGCAGGGAGGGGAAGGCACTTACTATTTAATTACAATGCTGACTTGTCTGAACACATTTGAACATTCCTGCTGGGTGATTGGCTTTTAAGTTTGTGCTACATAAAAAGCACCAGGTATTTGAAGGCAAATTTCCCACTCTTTAAAAGCATGGTAAAAGCTGCAACATGAAGGGAAATATTAAATTAGTACTACTGCATTCCCTAGCAAAGAACTGAGAATGGCAGCAGCCGGCACACTACAGAGTTCCTCCCCGTCGTGTCTACAAGTGTTTGTTTCTGTTTCATCCCGTCCACGAGAAAGAAGAGAGGAAAGTGAATGAGCTAGAATCCGTTCAACTGAATAGGCAGTGTCACGATGTCCTCCCCAGCCCGCCTCTCACCTGCCCAACTTCTGCCCAGGTGATCCGTTCCAAGTCTTCTTTGATATCTATGAGGGTGCCATGCAAGGAAGGGGAAGCAAGGCGCAGAGAGCTATGACCTCTGTGCCCATTTTCAGGTTAGATTAAAATTAGCCCTGCAAGGGTTCAGAGGAGCCTACCAGGTGGGAAAAGAAGGCTTCTTTTCAAAGTACAGAGAAAGCATGTGTACCAAGGAGGCAACCCACGGAGGAACCTGGGAGGAAGGAACGCTGTTCCTGTGGAACGTGCCAGCCTCTTCTCCCTCCAGGATGTTGACAACAGAGAAATCTTTGGATAGAATTAAGCTCACCCCCTCATTTTTCATGTAAGAAAACTGAAACCTGAAGAAGTGAAATTACATGCACAGAGCTAGTTAGAAGCAGATACAGGACTCTAATTGAAGCCTCCTAGTTCCTAGCCTCAGTCCTTTCTCCATTCTGCCACTTTACTGCCAAAGTCTATGTATCTAAATTATGGGGTCTCAACGTGAGGGCCATGAATGAGTTGGTGGGAGGGTGGGACTCTGAATTCCCTAAAATTAATTATATGCAAAATGTGTGTATATGTTCAATATGTGCATTTTCCTAAAGAGAGAGCTCATAGTTGTCATCAGATTCCAAAAGAGGTCTGTGACCCAAAAAGGGTGAAGTACCACTGTCCTAACTTAATAAAGACCTCATTGGGAGTGTGATCCTGGTGTCCTCATTTTGGCTAATGGGCAATCAAGAATTTCTCAACCAGTTTCTCCAAGGAGCCAAAACTGTTTCCAAATATTGGTCTCTTCATGCCCAGCCAAATGCCTACTTACATTCATTTATTCCTCACTCATTTATTTATTTATTCTGCAAACATATTTTCATTGTCCAATTTATGTTTCAGTACCAGCTAAACACTCCAGGGCAGGACTGGGGAAAGGAGCCATCTGTACTGTGCTTTTGTTGGAATAAGGAGTCTCAGGCTGCTACCACATTCTCATTTTTGCAACAAAGTGTATATAGCCTCAAATTACAGTAGTAACCACACCCCATACACATACACACGGGGTGGGGGTTGGGGGGCAGCTGGCAAAGCCAACATATGGAAGTGGGCCTTGTTAAAGAACCTGGGGCAGAGCAGCCTAGTTTCCAAGGTGTGTTGGTACATGCTACATGACAGCAGCATACCACATCCTTGGAAGGGCTACACCCAGGTGAGTCCCATTCTGAGATGTCTACACTAGGCTCGCATGCACACACTTGCAGCAGTTGACTCCCCCACAAACAGGGGAAGCAAATGTCCCATTCATCTTAATAATATTCATAGTGGGCAAATAGGATATCACAGCCATGGACATGTGGATGGTTACCTTTAAGCACAGGTGTGTCTTGGACACAGATATACAAATAGAAGCCCGGTTCTCTTGACTCCTAGCCATAAGGTAGAGATAGTGTGCACTGATAGAGGAAGTTGGAGAATAAATGACACTATTTGTACCGGTCAGTGTGCCTCTCCTGGTATGACTTCAGGCACAATGGAATGCACCTGGGCTGACCAAGGGCAAGGCTGGGGGAACCACTGCTTGGCCATCCCTGAAGCACAAAGGAGGCACTGTTGGCTAAACAGTGCCATTTCCATAACCCTCTGCCCAGCTATGACAAGGGAAATCTTCTACAGAGATGAAAGAGTATTAGTTTCACTTTGTAGCATCTGATATGAAATTTGAAGACTGTTATTTGAGCTCTGTAAAGTGTTTTAATTCCTACAAAGTGGCAAAGACTCAGCCCATTTCCATTACCCAGTCCAGGCTCATCCTTCTGAAAACCCATATGATTCTCTTTGGCAAAACAGTGTACGTAATATCCAGGGTGAACCTTCAGCATGTTTGGCTCAGACTTTCAGATCTCTATTCTTTAAATTAACATACTGCCAAAATTGCCTTTGCCCTCTGTCCAGAATGCAGTCCCATCATGCCTTCCATGCCATGGATGATTGGTCAAAACTGCTAATGACCATTGACTCTGCTTCACACACATACACACAGAAATACACACACATACACAATGCATGTACACTCAACACTTACTCAGCAACCTATAACACATGTACATACATACAGGTACATACATAACACATGTACACTGCCTTTTACAACATACTTGACACATTTGAGGCACATTAAAATGCCTTAGCAGGCCTAGCCCTACTGTTCTGTGAGGTTTGGCAGATCAAGAGCTTCAGCTATCTGCAGGGAACCATAAAACATAATATCTTCCCCTTCTAAATGTTTCCTAAGCATGAGCACATCTGAGCCCAGCCAAACAGCACACTTAAAAAAAACTTGAGGAAGTGCATGTTTCTTAGAATTTACAAATGTCTAGCTAACAGTTTTATAGTGAGAAACTGCATTTGATGGAATTTTCTAGGTTAAAGGAAAGAAAAAACAGAGACCCAAAAACCACAGAGATCTCTCCCACGGTCTGGAATCAGTAAAATTTATCTCGAATATTTGCACATCGGGTGGTCACTCTCAATCTAAAGGAGGGGGCATTTTCCAATTATCCCTAGCATTAATTTGGTGGGAAAGTCTGTGCTTTTCATCCACCTCAAGGAAAGAAGGTACTATCCAAGAAAACTTTGTGATAAGAAACATCAGTTTGAGAGAAAACTCACACAACTAACACAAAGAACTATCCAAGACCAGAAACTTACACTTAACACACACACACACACACACACAGGGAATGGACATTAAGAGGAGTTGAGGGGAAGCAGAAAGCCTAGCACAGTTCCTAAAATTTAGACAGTATGGCAGGAAAAAAATGATTACTGGGAAGGCAAAGCAAATGAAATTGGCATGGAAGGACTATAAATATAAGCTACAAATAATAGAGTTGTACAAGAATCTCTATAAGATAAAGATATGGAAGCTGAATCTGTACCTTTTTGAATAAAGTAAAAGACCCCACATTTTCTTTTGAATTCTCAACCCAGAATTCCCCCTCAGTAACTTGGTGAGAACACTCAGGTTCTATTCCTATTGTCTGTGATCCCATAATTCAACCACCCACTCTTGGTTATATAGTCACAATCCTTCTTAGAAGCCAAGAGCAGAATTACTGAATGCTAGGCCCAAACAAGGAAAGTTTCATTCTAGATTTAAAAATTCTTTGGCCAAATTTCTCTCACTCCTCTAAATGTACAAATGTTTCAAAGTTATAAAAAGTTGTCTAGATAGCCAATGCATTTAGTTTTTTTATCTTCAAATATAATCCCTGCCAATAATTATTAACAACAGAATAGTCATAGCAGTCCTTTAGCAGTGACAAAAGGGAAGAGAGTCTATACTAAATATTTAGTGATGCTGGAAAAGATCCTCACCCTGGACATAAAATAGCTTAAATAGCAAAATGTGATCCCTCTCTTATTTTCACCACTAATGAAAGAGGCTCCTGAAATTGCATATTATTTTCTAAAGTTTTGGGCTAAATCACAATGACTTTTAAAGTCATATCCATGGTAATTGATCATAAGATCACATCTTGTCAGTCACTTTAATCACTAATGCAGCATTCAGAAATCTTATCTATTTCTCCAAAAGAGCCCCTGGCATTATGTTGGTCTAGTTGGATTTCTTCACACTAGGCAAGTATGTGATTCTGGGAGTAATAAATTGTTTTTAAACCAAGAAAGACTATCCAATTCCAAGAGCACATAATTAGTTCAGCTTGATCAGTTTTGAGACAGATAAGCATCAAATCCTACTGGGAAAAATACTGCAGTTGCATCCTGAGCTTGACAAAGTGTGAGTCACACCACTTTGATCATGACAGCACCTGCTCTAGTGGAATACGAAGAAAACTTGCCCAGAAAACTTTCTTAAAAGAAACATGTTTTAATTCTTTGTGGGAGCATTAATAACTTTGCTAAAAACTAAAAGCTTATTGTCAAGGAGCATTAATAAACTATACTTTATATCTAAAGTCAAGACATTTTAAAGATTTTTTAAGGAAAATCAATATAATAAAAAATGACTAACTCAGGAGAAAAATGATGTCCTATATTTTGTACCACTTGAGTTTCTCCGACACCAAATATGTGTTTATGTCATCCCACACCTACACAAAAACAAAATCTGCAGGGAAAACCATCCCACTGATGATTGGCAATCCCACAGTTCCTCTCCATCTGACCAGTTTTCACCAAAGGGCAATATTTCAGGCTGCACATGGAATTTATAGACTACAGAAACCCCCAGGCCATTTAACACATCAAGGCTTTAGTTGACTATCCTTCCATATTAAAATCCCATCTTCCAATGAAATATCCCATTTTCAATCTTGATACCAAATTCCAAGTGTAAAGATTTCAAACTTACTGCTTTCACTTTTTCACACAGGTTTCTCATCCTCTAATAGACACACAGCAAAGAGTGAAATGGCAGTGGGCCATGGAGTATCTTCAATTTTACGTCTTTTCCCTTAACTTTTTCTTTTTCATATCCAGATTATTTCAGTGCTCTTTAACAGCAATTCGTATGTGTTCTTTTTTAATTGTTTTATTTTTTCCAAATGAGCAATCAAAAAGTTTATATGACAATGACTTACAGATAGAGGTTTGCTTTTTGTTTAGTAGCAGATGTCTTTTTATAAAACTTGGCATATGGTGCCTTCTTTGGCTTCATGGTCACAGTGTTACACCTCTGTCTCTGCAGAAAGAAAAGACAAACCCATTTCCTGGCCTTAGTTCAATATATGATCTCAGACAGGGCAACAAAATCATAGCAGGAAGTACCCTATGTACCTTCCTGCCTAGGCTTAAAGGAAGTCAACAGAGGCCTAAGAAAAATGTAGGTTAGGCCTCTCTCTTCTGCAGACTTCTGGGGGGGACAGTGTCTTAGTTGTAGGTCAACACCTGTATGGAGAGGGAGGAGAAAAGCATTGGAGTAACAAAGCAGTATTCACACATGTGGTGTCAAATCCATTGGGTTGGGAGTTCATTTTTAGTTTATTACTCAGGGCTAACTGAATGCATGCATGATTATCACTGTTACAAATAAAGTTTGAATCTAAAATTACATGTTACAGGTACCAGATTATAATATTGATTCCATAATGTAAAGGATTGGAATGATTTCAGATTTTGTCTCAAAAGTTCTTAGCTGGGAATAGCAAAGAAGTTGCACTCATACTCCTGTCTGTTAAAATCCTTATTTAGCCCATTTCCATGGAAACTAAAATCAGATTTTTCCCTCCCTCCCTCTCCATGTCTCTTTGCCTATTTCTCTCTCTCTCTCTCTCTCTCTCTCTCTCTCTCTCTCTCTCTCTCTCCCTCTGTCTCTCTTTCTCTCTCTCTCTATCACACACACACATACACGCACACACAACTGTCTATAGAGTTTGGGGTGTGTGTGTAAGCATCCACAAGATAATTTCTGTGTGGACACTCTCGTCAGTGGATAACTTTCCAACAAGTGGGAGAAAGGCTCAGAAGCCAAGCTGTAATGTAGATGAAAAACCCAGGTCAGAAAAGCAAGCATATCACACCAGGCCTTCACAACCAATTCCTTGGAAAACTCCATTTCATAACTGCCTGTTCAGTTAATTTACTGAACTAACTTGGAAATACTTTATGGTAGGAAGACATCCACAGGAACTAAATTTAATCCCTTGGATTTCTGCCCACTTAGCTTTACTCTCAAGCATCAACATTTCCCTAAATAGACCAGAAAATAGGGCCAAGGGAAAAGAGAAAATGAATGAGCTCATTTTAATAATTCAACATATACTTGGTTAACTTTCCATCCTAATGGCAAAAATATGTGCACATTCCAGGTTTATGGAGATATTTAGTTTCCATCTTAATCCACATCTCCCTTGAAGATAAGCCAGCACTCAAGTTGCTGCCTATAAAAGGGCAGTGTTAAAATCTACATTCAGGTTGGAAAAAGACTGAATACTGCCCCCTCCATATTCCTCCAATGATGTCATCAGGCAACTGGACACCTTCTATACATGGACAATTTTAGACAGGAGGAAATACTTTACTTTCCATTTCTCTTCCTTTGTTCCATAATAAAGATAAAAACAGAATTTCTTTTCAAATAATTTCACTTTAAAAATGAATTATAGATGATGATTTCGGATCGTTAATTAGATTCGCTCACCACACCCCTCAGCAAAGTTGATGAGTTTTGCAAAAAGTATTGGCTTTGGCTGGAATCCTAAATGGGATAAAGAACAGCACGTTTCAGCTGACAAAGATCAACAGGGCAACAGGACAAAACTCATGTATGACAAAACTCAGGAGATCGCTGTTTGAAACCTCACTGCAGCATATTCTCATTTGTGCTTCATACTTGGATGGGTAGTCCTGTATAGGGATGAGAGTGCTGACAGTCTGTTCAAAATTGGGGTCGGGGCAATGGTTTCACTTTATAAAATGGAAAAGCCACTTCTTAGGATTAGAAAAATAATCAAGAGTGAAGAGTGAGGGGTGGGAAACCTAAAATTTCTCATCACCAAGGCATGGCTCAAGACGCCAGGTCCCTCCCTCTCGGGGGCAACTGTTATCTTCTCTTGGGTATTACATGGAGATGATAATTCATCATCCACATGAGAATCTTCATTTCTACAGAAAGCATCACTGATTCACAAGTACACAAAAACCAAAAATTCCATTGAGTGATAGCATTTAAGTCACCAAATTTAAAAACATCCACTAGGACAGGATCCCTAAAAGAATATGTATTAAGTTCTCATCATAAGAGTTTGAACAGGAATACAGATATTGAATCTGTAAGACTGTTGAGTCCCATGAATTGGTAGCCATCAAATCAAAGATCCCATTTTGTCTGTATTTATATGAATTAAGAAATGTAAGGTTGTTAGCAAAGAGGCCCACTTAATTTTTCACTTTAATTGGCCTTATATTGTGGAAAAATGTCAAAAAAAAGTCCTGGTGTAGTACTGAATGTCGTTAGGCTTTGGCAATTGGCCTTCCATGGCTAGAAAAGTGAACTTTAGAAAGAATCAGTTGTACTACTGAATAATTCTTAGAAGTATACATACTGAGTCCAATGCTGAAACTTGAAATAACTACAGTTGTGGCATTCTGAGATTTGTACTCCTGCATGCCTTTTATGAATGCAAAAAAGAAAATCCTCTCCATCTCTTATTCTCCTACTATTTTAGATGTCTCCAAAAACCCTCTAGACTTCAGCCAGTGAGGCTCAATTCTCCCCAAACAAACTTTTGCAAGTGTAAGCACTCAGGGGTTCCACTAAGGAGTGGCTGATACAGCTTCCAGATGAATTGTATCCTACAGGTTATAGAATTATGCACCAACAGCTAAAGGACGCGATTAGAAGCTGAAATATTGTGATACACTGTGTAACGTCATACAATCACATGCAATGTTTAGTAAACATACACCTCTTTGTCATTTTGTATTTATTTATACAGAATTAAAAATAAAGTGCAGAACTAAAAGCAAATAGACATGTGTGCCTTTTGTATTACTTTGATGGTGATGAAAGGAAAACACAAGCACCAAGGCAAAATGTTTGGCCATCACACAGCATCCAAAATAGAGCAGATGCCAAGTCGAGCATTTACTAATATGTGATCTGCCAACCAAGAACCTTCTTACTCAGTTATTATAACTCAAGCGCTTTTCAGAAGGTGGGTCATAAGTGCCTTCTAGTCTGCTATTAGCATAAAAATGAAGGTGATGAGTGTCTTAGGCCGGGTGTCCCCCAGAATCAGACCCCAAGACAACGATGTGTATTTATGTAGGAGGTGGCCCCAGAACATCTGCAGGAGAGATGGAAAGTGACACAGGGAAAGGAGACAACAGGGGACTTGTTTATGAGCAGGTTACCTTTATGGGCAAATGGGGCCCAGTCCCACTGGGGACTTCTGGGAGGTAGCTGTGGAAAATGTGTCAGTTGTTCCACCTGAGGAATGAGGAAGCTGGGCTATTTTTAACTTCCAACCGCCATCAGACATTGGATAAGGGCTCCCTAAGGGGTATTAACTTGGCAGCGCCTCCAGCCTGCCCCGCCTGTGAGCTGAAGAAGGGCCCTCAGGGAGACGCCTGCAGGGGTTCCGTAAGTGCTGTTGGCATGTGCTGACATGGCGAGGGCCAGAGTATACGGACAGAACACCGGCAGTGTCTGCTACAGTGAGGGATATCCTTCAAGATACATAGATACTGAACAGAATCTTGTTTAATTCTCTGAGACATCACGGGTATTGGGGCTTCAGGGCAATAAGTCAGGATTGAAGACAGGTAAACTGAGGTCTGGTTAAGGTCTCAAGCAGGGTACCACCACAACAGGAAAAGTAAAAACTGGTTAAGAATACATAAGAACTAAGGCTATAGGCGCGGCCAACACAGATGAAGATCATAGCCCATCTGATGGAGGTTAGAAGTTAAAAATAGCCCTAGGAGCTAGGTCATTCTGAGGTATGAACAGGAGTAAGAAACCAGATGACTGCAGAAAAACTAGGTCTAATGTTGGGATCAACAAGAGCTCCAGGTTTATCTTTGTATGTACAAGAAATTTCCTAGCCATAAACTGTGCTGATAAACTTCAACAACTGGCTTTCTGGAGAAGAGGGGGCATAGCCAATGTCAAGCTAGTTGTGGTGTGATGACTGGCTCACAAGATCCTTAAAAATTTAGCAATTGTCTCTCACAAGCTGGCATGAGCCAGTTCCAGCACACCATTGTCTGTCACTCTCCACCTAACATTCAGTCACTTTTTGAAGTTTGCAAGGAGAATGGCTAGCCACTCAAATATATCTAGTTCCTGGTGTCAGAGGTTATGCCTATAACTACCTCAGTATATGTAGGTGGACCACCCTATTGATTTGGATCTTGGGGATACTCGCAGACGCTGCCCTCTTGGCACCCTCTGATCCTCCTTCACTGTTATCTTTCTTGGAGCCTTTGAAGCCCTTTGTGTCTGGAATTCAGATCCTGGCAGAAGTGCTTCTGGGTCAGACTTTGGCAGTCTGCTACTCCCACCTGCACACTGGCATCTATAATGTGTTTATTCCACCCTGTGTCCATTCCAAATCACTTAGGCACTAATATTTGCATCCCATGTCTGTAAGTAAAATCAAACTATACACATATCCAAAAGTAGAAGAACCTGGAACTGTCGTGAATACTTGCATTAATCATCACTCATTGCCCCACAGCCCTGTGCCCCACCTTCTTTTGGATATTGTAGTAAAGGCAGGTTTTGTCTGCCCCAACCCAGAACAAAATATTGCGCATGCAATTCAGCAAGAGGCATGCTCAGTTCATACATCTAACTTCCTCCCCACCCAGAGTTCAGGGATCCCTGTCTCTCCCCATCACATCCTAACACAGGTCATTGTCAACCATAGCTATAAGAAGCCACCCCTTTTCTGCAAGCAGTGGCTCAAATAGCTGCATACACTAATTGGCATTTACCATAACCTTCATATTTTAAAATAATTATAACCTTCCAAGTGATCTGCATCACCTACAACCTGTGTTTCTTTAACTGTTAAGTTCTACATTTTCATAAACTCTGATAGCCATACAAGTTCTACTCTGGATTCATGCTGAATTGTGTTCCAGTTTCCTGGTTGCTTCTTCTGTGTTCAAAAAGAAAGATCTATTTTCAAAGTAAAATATTCCCCTCTGGTTTTACATAAGGTCAAAGTTACAAAGACACCTCTCATGTACTCTGCAGGTTTCCTTGCACCTCAGTAAATTCTCCCCACACCTCTTTGCTGTTAAGGTGGCAAATTGGAGTTGAATTCTTCTGTTCCCATATTTTATGACAAAGAACTTCTTAATTGTGTCTATTGGAGTATTAGAGGATAAAAGAGCACCAGTTTCCAATTACTTGCACGTGGCTGCTCTAGAAGTTCTAGTATTCAGAAGGCATCTCAAGGAAGACCTGGCAAGGAAGGAACTGTCCAGAAGCAGAAACTCACAATTCTTTATCTTTCTAGAGGGATTCTTTTCATGGTAGCTGCCCCTTGGATCTGGTCAAGGCTGCGATTTCAAACTCTTGTATAATTTTCTGCTCTCACCTGAAGCCTAGTAGCCAAAAATAGCAATGTGAATAACAAGAACTTTTCAATATAGTTCTAACATCTCCTCAAGAGGTATTCAAACAGAAGCATTGCTTTACTATTCTCTGGCAGATTTTCCTTTGGAGAAATTGTGACTTACAAAATGTTTAATTTTCTACTTCATGTCTCCCACCCTTCTGTCCACAACAGCCAGATGATACTTCTTATTAGTAGAAGAAGTAATCAGATAAATGACCATCGAACAATTGGAAATACTGCCTGATATATTTTTTCCCCAAGTACTCACTCTCAGTTCCATGTAAAAAGAATGTATCAGCTTTAATATTTCCCAGCATTTTAAGTCCCAAAGCAATATTTCTAAACCCTTAGCTTCATCTCAAAAGTGAACTGAGCTCCAGGGACAAGGATAGGATTCACGATAGCAGACTGTCACTTACGAATCACATCGCCACTGGATTAAAGTACCTGGACAGACAAGGAGACAAGATAGGGGGTAGGGCTGGGAAGAGGAAGAGTGGTATGCCTAATCTAATCTATATTTAAATAAACTTCATTTCCTTAACACAGTATTTTTTTCTTATTAGGTACTTGGCTGTTTGGAGCTCTCATTTTTAGCTATCCTAGACCTTGTCAAAGGTAAAAGTATGCTTTCTTTTAAACAAGATACTTAAATGGATTTTTCTCTTGAAACTCTACCTATTTACATTATCATTCCAGAAGATTTTTTCTTAATTTCAAATTAACTTTAACTTAAGTTACTCTTAGGTTTAAGTTGTTCTACCCACCAGTCTTGTGAGTAATGATTGCCAAACAAATTCCTTAACGAACTAGGGAACCTGCTGTTTCAACAAACCCCTTTGATAAATGCAATCACAACATATATCAATATAAAAGAGAGGTTCTATTGAGTAAGGTTATTTCCCCCAACTGACAGGGAGATTTTTTAAAAAGCTTTGTTGATCTGCTTATGAATTTTACATACTTAATTGACCCATGAGAAAAATGGCATCTCTGGCAATGTGGTCCTCTGTAAGGAATGAACTTGATTATGAGCTGTTGAAAACAAATCATAATTTTCTGCTACTATTCATTAACAATTCTTCTTAAAGTCCTTGCATGTACTCACCCATAAAACATTCTAACCTCCTACACAAAAGTCACCTAAATTTCCCACAAGTCATCCAGCCAAGAAAATGCAGAGGATACTCAGAACCTGTGACACAGGTAGGGAAATGCAGTGGGAAATTGGTAGCATTTAAATATTTCTCTTGCCCACGCTGGCTTCTATTCACCACTAATGTAAGTAGCCTCAGATAGTGAAATGTGAGAAAAGTGAGAAGGGCTGAATTCTCTGAAATCAAAGAAACTTTGATATCTCATGGAAAAGGATATTTACATACTTAATTGACCCATGAGTAAATTTTTGCCATTGCTGGAAAACTTCAAATTTAGCTTATTTGATTACAGTAATGTTAGCTTTCATGTCTGCCATCATTTTTGATACATTTGTATATGACTATGAATATAATATAAATTGAAATACATGTTAGAAGAAATGAATCATTAACAATTTTATTTAAATTTTGTGTAAATTTTTTTCTGTTGCATTTTGTACATCATTTATCTTATATAGAAGTATATTCATTAAAAATTCAAACTACACAGGGTTTTTATGATACCTATATATTAAAAGTCTTAAAATTGCTGCTTATTTCTTACCTGGTGATTCCATAAAACAGATTACATTCATGGCAACATTCACTTGGAGGCCTACTGTTACATCCATTTTGGAAATAGATAACTAAGTAGATTATTTTAAAAGGCAAGTCTACTCAGATCAACTGTTGGCCCTTCACTGTGGTCGGCATGAAATTTGACAGGACCCATGGTGGGGACAGAGGGTGTGAAGGGTAACATGGGACCCCTTACCCCAAGAGAAACACATCTCAGTCATCTAACTGGAAGCAAGCATGTACTGTCAGCATCCTACAGGACTGAATGGTGTGTTATCTGTTCTTGACTGGTTTTACAGAAAATGGAAGTTCCCTAACACACACTCATTCAGGAATAATGAGTACACAGTACAAGTGATACTAAAAGATGCAGGGGTCAATGTAGCATAGAAAAGAATTAAAGAGGGCAAGGAAGGAACAAAACATTTTGGAGCTGACTGCAGTAAGACTGAAGGCTTACTTGTGCTGCCTGCCCTTCCTCTGCTCTACAGCACTCAGTTTTCAGAGTCCTGCAAAGGGTCATCACCTATGATCCCAAAGATCCACTCTTCACTAAAAAGTCCAAATGACTCAGTATCTGATGGACTGTGGAAATATGACCTCCTTCTGACAGTACTAAATTGACCAAGAAGTGAATGGAGGGTGTGTCCAGGCTTTCTCAGTAGCATAGCATTGTTTTCACTTAATTGTATGTGACAGTCATTGAGTATTAGTAATAGGCAGTTATGGGAGAAACTCAGCCTATACCTATACAGGGGAACCTTTACCTAGACAGAAAAAAAAAGATAAGCACATCCATACTAGCATCCCAGAGACTCACTCATGTCTGCAATGCCTTCCACTCACCTCTGAATTCCACCATTCCCAAGATATCACCTCTGCTCATTTGGAAACATGGTGGAAATTTGTCTTAATTTAACCACACCCTCCAAACCCCATTTCCATTCACTGTATTATTAGAATGAATTAGGTTGCAAGTAACCAAAAAGCCAACTCAAAATAGCTTAAACAAAAAAAGGCTGATGTTATTTGAAAGTGCAGTGTTAGAGCATGCAGGTTTCAGGACAGATTTGATTCAGCAGTCCAACAGTGAAGCTGAAGTCCTCAGGCTGTTTCCCCTTCGCAGACTCAAGATAACTCTAGTGACTCTCAGAGTTACATCTTCTTCAAGACAGAGAGTCAATCTAACTCTAAAGAGCCTGGAAGCTTCTTACCCATGAATACCTGGTACTGTGTCACAAATCCATCCCTGAACCAATATATACGGCAAGGAATGGGATTCTTCTGAGGAGCTCAGACTTAAGTGACAGATCTCAACACTAGTGCCAAGAGTAGGGTCAGTTTTCCCAGAAGCAATTGAGGAATACAAACAAACTCCTTAAGGTTGGGGAAAAGCTATGGAGAAATATATGTGTGCTTAGCACGCTGCAGAAGGAAGACTGCAGAGGAGCAATCTTTCCCTGTAAGAAAACAGCCACCATCCACACTCCATCCTGCCTCATTGCACTCCCCATGCCATAAGCATCAAGGAAACCCAAACTGGATGTTTACTGTTTTGGAAGATAAGAAACTGGTGAAGGCATGGCATGTACAGTCCTGAGTTCAGAAATATTCCTTTCCTGATTAATAGAATGAGCCACATTTTTAAGGGATGATTTTAGCCAATAGTGGGCCATAGGCTAGACAGTGTCAGCATGGGCTGTGGCTACAAAAGGACTATGATCGACACAGCCAGCAAACCAGGTAATTCTACACGCTAGTGATTGGGGAGTGTGAGAACATGGAAAGGAGCTGCCAGATAGAATGGCTGCCAAAGGGTTCAAGACTGTACCATAGGTCTATACCACATCAAGAGAGAGGAGAGTACCCCTGAGAAGCAACTCCCAAAATGCACTGTTCATCTGGGAACCCACCACTTTCCTCTGTGACCATCACCTATTCTCCACTTCCCTGCCATCCTCACCTCCTCCTGCTCCTTAGGCTCCACCTCTCAGCGGCGAGGAAGACAAGAGCCCCCACAACAATAGGGTGCACAGCCTCCAACTAGCCTCTGCTTTCTCATAAGGCATGGCCCTGCATTACATATTTAAATCCTTGCATTTATTTCTCAAGCAAAAACTGGAGGACCTACAAGAGTCCTACTTCACCAACAGATGAAATGACGGAGGAACAAGAAGCTATAAAACCAGTCATAGTACTACCTCACTGGCAAGAAGAGCAACGCCAGCCCCTCTTACAGGTTCTGTCCCTCACTGTCATATTTCCAGTGTCCACAACGCATGCCATCCCTGCCTCTGAAATAATCCCCTCTGAAAGGAGTTAAGCCAGTTGGTAGTAAATGTCTAAGCCATAATTTATGTCTGTAACTTTATGCCCTAACAACGGGAAAACAACTCAAATGGCCTGTCCTAGGGCAGTGAGTGGATCACCAACAGTATCTCTCTATATGGAGGCAAACATGTTACAAAGCCATAAAAGGTTACTTCCTTCAGGGAATCTTTTTTCTCTGTTCTCTTGTCTGTGCCACTCCAGATCCTTGCCTGCCTTTCAAGCTTGATAAATGGAGGGACTCATGGTCAAAACAGTTATTTGCTATCAGCAAAATTTAATAGCACTCAGTTAATTTATAGGAAACAACAGGCTTCATTAAATGCTGAAGTCGGCCTGAATCATTCACCTCTGTAACAGAGGTGTGCCTGGCAGCTGATGAGTTGTTTTCTTTTGGCTGCATTACAGCAGGATGTCCTGACATTACATACAGTATTCCATCAAAGGAATCAAAGTTAATACAAGAAGGACCTGCACCATAGAAGTCCAGCATGCTGTGTATTTATTTGGTACCACTCAGACTTATTTATCATTTCTAATGTATGGGGAAACATTTTTAGGTTAAGCACTATAATTCTACAGGCTACAATTGAGCATGGATTTAAAGAGAAAACAATAGCACAACACATGTTTACAAGTACAATTAGTGATAACGATCATAAAATGTATCTGGTCAATATTGAGAACAGTGATTCTCAGACTTACAAAGTTATGGCATCTTTTTATTTGTTTCAAGTGGCTCCACATTTGGCCCCAGAGGGGCTTTTTTTGTTTTTAACTATATTAAAATTTCTTTTGAGAGATTTTTTTTTTCCTTAGAATTCCATGAAAACCTTCAAGGTCACTGAAAGACAGAACCAGGATTGTCATAAAATATGAAGTGAAGAAATAGTGGAAAGATGGTGGCATAAGAGGTGAGACAGAGGCCTCCTCCTAAAACCACATATAATACGAAAATATAATTAATACAACAAATCCTGAAAGAGCAACAGGAAAGAAAGCATACACCTGGAGAAAAGAATAGACCTCACGGAATAGGGTAACATACCAAAGCCATAACCCAGAGGGAACTAAGCTCTTCCCCCATGACAGCTCACTGGTGGGAGGAAGAGAAACGGAGCTGGGAGAGAGTGGAGGCCAGGGACTGCTGAACACCTAGCTCTGGACATCTGCTCAGGGAGCAAAAACCTACACTACATCATGCTCCAGTGATTAGGGGAGTTGGAAAGCTAAGACAGGCAGAATACCTGCAGAGACTGAGATTCCAGCCACTGGTGGAAAACAGGGATCCATATCCGGCTGCTCTGGGACAAAAGAAAAGCAGGCAGTCTGAGAGACTTCCTAACAGCGAGAGGGCTGCTAAAGGGACAAGGACTGCACAGAGCTTACTGCTCAGGAGAAAGTACAGGTAGACAAAATTGTCTGGATGCACTGTGCCCAGCAGATTGGGAACTTTCACAATCTTCAGGAGCTCCAGCCCCATGGCTGGCTACGCAGCTCCATAATATGCAGCCTGCTGCACCTTCCTCCCAGCCAACCCTGCACCTGGCTCACAAACCAGCAAACCCTGTCCTGCCATCAGGCCAGCCAGAGGGAAGGCCCACCTACAGCAGCTACAAACACAAAGCATAGAAGCTTATACCTGTGAGCTCGGCCCACTGGTTCTGGCAGTGAAGACAGGAACAGCAGCCAGGAAGCAGAAAACAGCTCTTTCCTCCCCCAAAGCACAAACACCACTCCACTGCAACCCCCAACATTGCTCCAGGGGCTGAGCAGTTCCAGAGAGTGGAGCTTATGGACAATAGAGGGCACCATATATATGTATGAAATGTCAAAGGAACCTGGTTCAAAGCAAAATCATACATAAACCAGAAAAAGAGTAAAATGAAACTGATCTCATGAATCTTCCTGGAAGAGATTTCAAAATAAAAATCATAAACATGCTCAGGCAGGTACAGAAAAATATTCAAGAACTCAGGAATGAATTCCAGTCAGAGATCCAATCATTACAGAACACAGTATCAGAAATGAAACATAAAATGGAGGGAATTAAAAACAGATTAGATACGGTGGAGGAGACGATAAATGAAACAGAAATTAGAGAAGAGGAATACAAAGAAGCTGAGGCACAGAGAGAAAAAATAATCTCTAAGAATGAAAGAATATTGAGAAAACTGTGTGACCAATCCACATGGAACAATATTCATATTATAGGGGTACCAGAAGAAGAAGAGAGAGTAAAAGGGATAGAAAGTGTCATTGAGGAGGAAATTGCTGAAAACGTTCCCAATCTTGGGGAAGACACAGTCTCTCAGGCCATGGAGGTGCACAGATCTCCCAACACAGGGACCTAAGGAAGACAACACCAAGACATATAGTAATTAAAATGGCAACAATCAAGGATAAGGACAGACTAAAAGCAACCAGAAAGAGAAATAAGATCACATACAAAGGAAAGCCCATCAGGGTATCAGACTTCTCAGCAGAAACCTTACAGGCCAGAAGGCAGTGGCATGATGTATTTAATGCAAAGAAGCAAAAGTGCCTTGAACCAAGATTACTTTATCCTGCAAGGTTATCATTTAAATTTGAAGGAGGAATTAAACAATTTCCAGATAAGCAAAAGCTGAGAGAATTTACCTCCCACAAACTGTCTCTACAGTGCATTTTGGAGGGACTGCTATAGATGGAACTTTTCCTAAGGCTAAATACCTGTCATCAGAGGTAATAAAACCACAGTAAAGAAAGCAGAACAGTAAGTTACTAAGCAAATGCAAAATTAAATCAACTACCCCCAAAGGCAGTCAAGTGATAGGCAAAGAGTACAGAATATGATACCTAATACATAAAGAATGGAGGAGGAAGAAAATGAAGGAGAAAAAAAGAACCTTTAGATTGTGTTTGTAATAGCATATTAAGTGAGTTAAGTTATACTTTTAGATAGCAAGGAAGTTAACCTTGAACCTTTGGTAAACACGAATCTAAAGCCTGCAATGGAAATAAGGACATACCTATCAATAATGACCCTAAATGTAAAGGGACTCAATGTACCAATCAAAAGACATAGAATCACTGAATGAATAAAAAAAAACAAGACTCATTTATATACTGCCTACAAGAGACTCACTTTAAACCCAAAGACATACACAGACTAAAAGTGAAGGGATGGAAAAAGATATTTCATGCAACTAATAGGGAGAAAAAAGCAGACAAAATAGACTTCAACACAAAGAAAGTCACAAGAGACAAAGAAGGACTTTACATAATGATAAAAGGGTCAGTCCAACAAGAATATTTAACCATTATAAATATCTATGCACCCAACACAGGAGCACCTACATATGTGAAACAAATACTAACAGAATTAAAGGGGGAAACAGAATGCAATGCATTCATTCTAGGAGACTTCAACACTCCACTCACTCCAAAGGACACATCAACCAGACAGAAAATTAGTAAGGAGACAGAGGCACTGAACAACACATTAGAAGAGATAGACCTAACAGACATCTACAGAACTCTACACCCAAAAGCAGTAGAATAGATATTCTTCTCAAGCACACATGAAACATTTTCAAGAATAGATCATATACTAGGCCACAAAAAGAGCCTCATTAAATTCAGAAAGATTGAAATTGTACCGACCAGCTTCTCAGACCACAAAGGTATGAAATTAGAAATAAATTACAAAAAGAAAATGAAAAATCCCACAAATACATGGAGGCTTCACAACATGCTCCTAAATAACCAACGGATCAATGACCAAATAAAAACAGAGATCAAGAAATATATGGAGACAAATGAAAACAATTATTCAACACCACAATATCTGTGGGATGCAACAAAGGCCATGCTAAGAGGGAAGTATATTGCAATAAAGGCCTACCTCAGGAAAGAAGAACAATCCCATATGAACAGTATAAACTCACAATTAACGAAACTAGAAAAAAAAAAATGAGGCCCAAAGTCAGTAGAAGGAGGTGCATCATAAAGATTAGAGCAGAAATAAATAAAACCGAGAAGAATAAAACAATAGAAAGACTCAATGAAAGCAAGACGTGGTTCTTCTAGAAAATAAACAAAATAGATAAATCCCTAGCAAGACTTTTCAAAAAAAAAAGAGAGTCTACACACATAAACAATTAGAAATGAGAAAGGAAAAATCACTACAGACACAACAGAAATACAAAGAATTATTAGAGAATACTATTAAAAATTATATGCTAACAAAGTGAATAACCTAGAAGAAATGGACAACTTTCTAGAAAAACACAACCTTTCAAGGCTGACCCAGGAATGAAAAGAAAATCTGAATAGACCAATTACCAGCAATGAAATTGAATTCATAATCAAAAACTACCTAAGAACAAAACGCCTGGACCAGATGGCTTCACTGCTGAATTTTATCAAACATTTAGTGAACAACTAATACCCATGCACCTTAAAGTTTTCCAAAAAGTAGAAGAGGTGGGAATACTCCCAAACTCTTTCTATAAGGCCAATATCACTCTAATACCAAAACCAGGCAAACACACCATAAAAAAAGAAAATTAGAGACCAATATCCCTGATGAACATAGATGCAAAAATACTCAACAAAATATTAGCAAACCGAATTCAAAAATACATCAAAAAGATCATCCACCATGATCAAGTGGGATTCATCCCAGGGATGCAAGGATGGTACAACATTTGAAAATCCATCAACATCATCCATTACATCAACAAAAAGATGGACAAAAAACACATGATCATCTCCATAGATGCTGAAAAAGCATTTGACAAAATTCAACATCCATTCATGATAAAACCTGTCACCAAAATGGGTATAGAGGGCAAGTACCTCAACATAATAAAGGCCATATATGACAAACCCACAGCCAACATCATACTTAACAACGAGAAGCTGAAAGCCTTTCCTTTAAGATTGGGAACAAGACAAGGATGCCCACTCTCTCCATTTGTATTCAACATAGTTCTGGAGGTCCTCACCACAGCAATTATGCAACACAAAAAAACAAAGGGCATCCAGATTGGTAAGGAAGAAGTTAAACTGTCACTTCTTGCAGATGACATGATATTGCACATAAACTAAAGAATCCACTCCAAAACTACTAGATCTAATACCTGAATTAAGCAAAGTTGCAGGATACAAAATTAATACACAGAAATCTGTTGCATTCCTATACACTAACGATGAACTAACAGAAAGAGAAATCAGGAAAACAATTCCATTCACAATTACATCAAAAAGAATAAAGTACCTAGGAATAAACCTAAAAGGAAGTGAAAGACCTATACTTTGAAAACTACAAGACACTCATGAGAGAAATTAAAGAAGATACCAATAAATGGAAATACATCCCGTGCTCATGGATAGGAAGAATTAATATTGTTAAAATGGCCATCCTGTCTAATGCAATCTACAGATTCAGTGCAATTCCTATCAAAATACCAACAGCATTCTTCAGTGAACTAGAGCAAATTGTTCTAAAATTCATTCATATGGAACCATAAAGACCCTGAATAGCCAAAGCAATTCTGAGAAGGAAGAATAAAGCTGGTCAGATTATGCTCTCCAACTTCAAGCTGTACTACAAAGCCACAATAATCAAGACAATTTGGTACTGGAACAAGAACAGACCAATAGATGAATGGAACAGACTAGAGAGCCCAGATATAAACCCAAGTATATACAGTTAACTAATATATGATAAAGGAGCCATGGACATACAATGGGGAAATGACAGCCTCTTCAACAATGGTATTGGCAAAACTGGAAAGCTACATGCAAGAGAATGAAACTGGATTATTGTTTAACCCCATACACAAAAGTAAACTCGAAATGGATAAAAACCTGAATGTAAGTCGTAAAATCATAAAACCTTAAAAGACAACATAGACAAAAATCTCCTGAGTATAAACATGAGCAACTTTTTCCTGAACACATCACCTCGAGCAAGGGAAACAAAAACAAAAATTAACTCCTGGGACTACATCAAACTAAAAAGCTTCTGTACAGCAAAGGGCACCATCAAAAGAAAAGAAAGGCACCTACCGTGAGGGAGAATATATTTGTAAACGACATATCCGACAAGCGGTTAACACCCAAAATATATAAATAACTCACATGGCTCAACACCCAAAAAGCAAATAACCCAATTAAAAAAGGGGTGGAGGATATGAAGAGACAATTCTCCAAAGAAGAAATTCAGATGGCCAACAGACACATGAAAAGATGCTCCACATCACTAATCATCACGGAAATGCAAATTAAAACCACAATGAGAATCACCTCACACCAGTAAGGATGGCCAGCATCCAAAAGATTAAGAACAACAAATGCTGCCAAGGATGGGGAGAAAGGGGAACCCTTCAACACTGCTGGTGGGAATCGAAGCTAGTTCAACCATTGTGAAAAGCAGTATGGAGGTTCCTCAAAAAACTAAAAATAGAAATACCATTTGACCAGGAATCCCACTCTTTGGAATTTACCCAAAGAATACAACTTCTCAGATTCAAAAAGACATATGCACCCGTATGTTTATCGCAGCACTATTTACAATAGCCAAGATATGGAAGCAACCTAAGTGTCCATCAGTAGATGAATGAATAAAGAAGAAGTAGTACATATACACAATGGAATACTCTTCAGCCATAAGAAGGAAACAAATCCTACCATTTGCAACAACATGGATGGAGCTGGAGGATATTATGCTCAGTGAAATAAGCCAGGCAGAAGAAGACAAGTGCCAAATGATTTCCCTCATTTGTGGAGTATAACAACGAAGCAAAACTGAAGGAACAAAATAGCAGCAGACTCAGAGACTCCAAGAAGGAACTAGTGGTTACCAAAGGGGAGGGGTGTGGGAGGGCAGGTGGGGAGGGAGGGAGAAGGGGATGGAGGGGTATTATGTTTAGTACACATGGTGTGGGGGTCATGGGGGAAACAGTGTAGCACAGAGAAGGCAAACAGTGAATCTGTGGCATCTTACTACACTGATGGACAGTGACTGCATTGGGGTATGGGGTGGGGACTTGATAATATGGGTAAATGTAGTAACCACATTGCTTTTTCATGTGAAACCTTCATAAGAGTGTATATAATTAATACCTTAATAAAAAAAAGATACCAAAAAAGAGAAAAAGAAATAATGACTCAGGCTTTCAAGAATTAAAAATACAAATTTAAACTAAGCCAACATTCTTTAGGTTGCCATGGCTAAAAATAGAATTTGCCTCTTTTTTAAGGCATTTTGTTATAAATCACCCAGATTTGGCAAAATTCTGCACAGTTGAGCTTCTCAAACTTCAGCACAAGAACCATCTGGTGAGTTTATTAAAACAGAGATCGGTGAGACTCACCCCCAGAGATTCTTCAGTAGGTCTGAGGTATAGCACAAGAATTTGCATCTCTCATAAGCTCCCAGATGATGCCAATGCTCATCTAGCCCATGGACCACAGACTTTAAAGGATTCTTTGCAAAGCTGTGGTCTACATTATGCGGCAAGACAAAGCCCCAAACTCTTTCCCTTCTTTCATAGGGTATAATAAGGACCAAAAAAGCAACATCAGTATTTGGTCACACTGTCATCACTGTCATGAGAGCTATAGTGATGTGTCTAGAGACAATGACCATATCCACTGAGGATGTGGAAACAATGGCAAAACTAAAATCAGGCTTCAGAATCAGCCATTAGGTTAATGCCATACCCCAGGTAGCAGCGGGCCATTTGGTTCTGGTCAGTTTTTTTGTTTTGTTTTGTTTTGTTTTGCTATCATTAATCTACAATTACATGTGCAATATTATGGTTATTAAACTACCCACTTTATCAGGTCCCCCCGACCAACCCCATTACAGTCACTGTCCATAAGCGTAATGAGATGGTATAGAATCACTACTTGTCTTCTCTGAGTTATACAGCCCTCCCCGTGCCCCCCAACATTACATCTGCTAATCGTAATGCCCCTTTTTCCCTCTTATCCCTCCCTTCCCACCCATCTTCCCCAGTCCCTTTCCCTCTGATAACTATTAGTCCATTCTTGGGTTCTGTGAGTCTGCTGCTGTTTTGTTCCTTCAGTTTTTTTCTTTGTTCTTATACTCCACATATGAGTGAAATCATTTGATACTTGTCTTTTTCGGCTTGGCTTATTTCACTGAGCATAATACCCTCTAGCTCCATCCATGTTGTTGCAAATGGTAGGATTTGTTTTCTTCTTATGGCTGTATAATATTCCATTGTGTATATGTACCACCTCTTCTTTATCCATTCATCTACTGAAGGACACTTAGGTTGCTTCCATTTCTTGGCTATTGTAAATAGTGTTGCAATAAATATAGGGGTGCATATGTCTTTTTCAAACTGGGCTGCTGCATTCTTAGGGTAAATTCCTAGGAGTGGAATTCCTGGGTCAAATGGTATTTCTATTTTGAGTTTTTTGAGGAACCTCCATACTGCTTTCCACAATGGTTGAACTAATTTGCATTCCCACCAGCAGTGTAGGAGGGTTCCCTTTTCTCCACATCCTCGCCAACATTTGTTGTTGTTTGTGTTTTGGATGTTTGTGTTTTGGTGTGAGGTGATATCTCATTGTGGCTTTAATTTGCATTTCTCTGATGATTAGCGATGTGGAGCATCTGTTCATGTGCCTGTCAGCCATCTGAATTTCTTCTTTGGAGAAGTGTCTATTCATGTCCTCTGCCCATTTCTTAATTGGATTATTTGCTTTTTGTTTGTTGAGGTGCGGGAGTTCTTTATATATTTTGGATGTCAACCCCTTATCAGATATGTCACTTATGAATATATTCTCCCATACTGTAGGATGTCTTTTTGTTCTACTGATGGTGTCCTTTGCTGTACAGAAGCTTTTCAGCTTCATATAGTCCCCCTTGTTCATTTTTGCTTTTGTTTCCCTTGCCTGGGGAGATATGTTCATGAAGAAGTCACTCATGTTTATGTCCAAGAGATTTTGCCTATTTTTTTTTCTAAGAGTTTTATGGTTTCATGACTTACATTCAGGTCTTTGATCCATTTTGAGTTTACTTTTGTGTATGGGGTTGGTTCTGGTCAGTTTTAACTGCTTACTTTTGTGCCTCCAATTCACAAACAACTATTCTTTAATTTAGGGCAGGAAATTCAGTGGACACAAGGCTGTTACCTGGGAATGTGAATGGTCCCTAGGAAGAAGTAAGAAAACCTAGACAATAACGCAAGCTACGTGAATCCAGCTGGATGCAGAATGAAAAATTCAACCAGCTGTGTGTTCACTTTCCGAGATGCTGCAGACACAAGTCGATTAATTTTTTTCTTTACCAAAGTTCCACTAAATTAACTGATTACTGGGGGTGGGGAAGTGATGAGGAAAGAAGCTATTAGCTTGATTAAAATAAGCAGTAGTTGCTTTTTTGTTGACAAGTTAGGAAGGAAGGAAACAAACGTTTTGTCAGCACGTCTAAGTATGAGCCTTGCATTCATTCCACAAGCCGTTCAGCTCAGAGGTTGGTACATTTATTATTTTCTCCATTTACTATAAGGAAATTAAGGCTCAGAAAGCTTAAGTAGGAGTTCCAGGAAGATGGTGGTGTGAGCAGGGTGGCAGAAATCTCCTCCCAAAACCATATATATCTATGAAAATACAGCAAATACAACTATTCCTAAAAGAGAGTAGAATATACAGGACAGCGCACAGCCTGCATCTGCACCTGAGAGGACTCGGCACCCCGCGAGGTGGGTAAGATACGGAGCCGCAACCCAGCGGGACCAGAGCACTCCCCCACCCCAGCGCACCAGCAGGAGGAGAGGACTCAGAGCAGGGAGGGAGTGGAAGTACAAGCCTGTGAAATAACCAGCCCTGGTTATCTGCGCCAGGAGCGCTGACACACATCGTGCGGTGTATCGGAAATTGGAGAGGCAGAAAGTGCAGGTTTTGAGCTGGGAACGCACCCAGGTCCTTGCAGCAGGCTCCCCAGCACAAAAGAAAAGCGTGCACTTTTTTTGGCAGTCTTAAAGAGGCAAGGGCCCAGGATCATCCCAGCACACTCGGTCCAGCAGGCTGGGAGTCCTCAGGAATTTCGGACCCCTTAGCTGGCGACTGGGAAAAAGTAGCTGCACTGAAACTTCACACAGAGAACAACAGCCTCCCATTCGTTCCTGCCCCAGCCAGAGCTACAAAGGGCGCTGCAGAGTTGCCCAGCTGCGGCTGCAGAATAGTGGAGCAATAGCGCCATCTACAGCATCCTTACAGAATCTACTCCTGGTGGGTGTTTTTTTTGGGGGGGGGTCCTTTCTTTTCTTTTCTTTCTTTTCTTTCTTTCTTTTTTTCTCCTTTCTTTCTCTTCCTTTTTTGGTATGTTTTTGTTTTTTTGTTTTTTGTTTTTTAAAGTCTGAAAGAGCCCGGCTGACATACATGGCACCTACCAGCGACTACGTCTATCGCCATGAAAAGACAGAGGAATATGGCACAGAACAAGCTCACCCAGACCCAGACAACACCAGAGAGGGAGTCTGAAGGGATGGAAATGCACAGTCTTCCTGAAAAAGAATTCAGAATAAAAATCATAACCATGCTGATGGATCTACGGAGAAATATGCAAGAGCTGAGGGAGGAAGTAAGGGAAGTCAGGAAAGACAATGCAGAAATGAGACAAGCCATTGACGGGCTTGCAGCAGACTGGACGAGATGCAAGAGGCTATTAATGGAATAGAATTCAGAGAACAGGAATACAGAGCAGCTGAGGTAGAGAGAGATAAAAGGATCTCTAGGAATGAAAGAACATTAAGAGAACTGTTTGACCAATCCAAATGGAACAATGCTCACATTATAGGAATACCACAGGAAGAAGAGAGAGAAAAACGGAAAGAAAGTATCTTTGAAGAAATAATTGCTGAAAACTTCCCCATGCTGGGGAAAGAAATAGTCTCGCAGTCCGCGGAAGCCCACAGATCTCCCAACACAAGGGGCCCAAGGAAGACAACACCAAGACACATAATAATTAAAATGGCAAAGATCAAAGATAAGGACAGACTATTAAAGGCAGCTAGAGAAAGAAAAAAGATCACCTACAAAGGAAAACCCATCAGACTTGTCAACAGAAACCTTACAGGCCAGAAGAGAATGGCATGATATATTTAACGTAATGAAACAGAAGGGACTCGAACCAAGAATATTGTATCCAGCACGATTATCATTTAAGTATGATGGAGGGATTAAACAATTTCCAGACAAACGAAAACTTGAGAGAATTTGCCTCCCATAAACCACCTCTACAGGACATCTTAAAGGACTGCTCTAGAGGGAAGCACTCCTAAGGCTAAAAAGACATCACCAGAGAAAATAATATCATAGCAAAGAAAGCAGACCATCCAAATACTAACTAAAAATAAATAAAACACCTAGTATATAAAGAATGAAAGAGGAAGAATAAGAAGGGAGAGAAATAAAGAATCATCAGACTGTGTTTACAATAACTTAACAAGAAAGTTAAGTTAGACTGCTAGATAGTAAAGAAACTACCCTTGAAACTTTGGTAACCAGGAATCTAAAGCCAGCAATGGCAATAAGTACATATCTATTGATAATCACACTAAATGTAAATGGACTGAATGCACCAATCAAAAGACAGAGTAACAGAATGGATAAAAAAGCAAGATCCATCTATATGCTGCTTACAAGAGACTCACCTCAAATCCAAAGATATACACAGACTAAAAGTGAAGGGATGGAAAAAGATATTTCATGCAAACAACAAGGAGAAAAAAGCAGGTGTTGCAGTACTTGTATCAGAAAAAATAGACTTCAAAATGAAGAAAGTAGCAAGAGATAAAGAAGGACATTACATAATGACAAAGGTGTCAATCCAACAAGAGGATATAACCATTATAAATATATATGCACCCAATACGGGAGCGCCGGCATATGTGAAACAAATACTAACAGAATTAAAGGAGGAAACAGACAGCAATGCATTCATTTTGACTTCAACACACCACTGACTCCAAAGGACAGATCAACCAGACAAAAAATAAGTAAACACACAGAGGCACTGAACAACACACTAGAACAGATGGACATAACAGACATCTACAGAACACTACACCCAAAATCAGCAAGATAAACATTCTTCTCAAGTGCATATGGAACATTTTCCAGAATAGGCCACATAGTAGGCCACATAAAGAACCTCAGTAAAGTCAAAAATATTGAAATTCTACCAACCAACTTCTCAGATCACAAAGGTATAAAACTAGAAATAAATTTTAGAAAGAAAACAAAAAGGTTCACAAATACATGGAGACTTAAAAACATTCTCCTAATTAATCAATGGGTTAACAACCAAATCAAAACAGAAATCAAAGAATATATGGAGACTAATGACAACAACAACACAAAGCCACAACTTCTGTGGGACGCAGCAAAGGCAGTTCTAAGAGGAAAGTATATTGCAATCCAGGCGTATTTAAAGAAGGAAGAACATTCCCAAATGAATAGTCTAAACACACAATTACTGAAATTGGAAAAAGAAGAACAAAGGAGGCCCAAAGTCACCAGAAGGAGAGACATAATAAAGATCAGGGAAGAAATAAATAAAATTGAGAAGAATAAAACCATAGAAAAAATCAATGAAACCAAGAGCTGGTTCTTTGAAAACATAAACAAAATAGATAAACCCCTAGCCAGAGTTATTAAGAGAAAAAGAGAATCTACACACATAAACAGAATCAGAAATGAGAAAGGAAAAATAACGACAGACCCCACAGAAATACAAAGAATTATAAGAGATTATTATGAGAATCTATATGCTAACAACCTGGAAAACCTAGAAGTAACGGACAACTTCTTAGAAAAATACAACCTTCCAAAAATGACCAAACAAGAAACAGAAAAACTAAACAGACCAATCACCAGTAACAAAATTGAACTGGTAATCAAAAAACTACCCAAGAACAAAACCCCCGGACCTGATGGACTCACCTCTGAATTCTAACAGACATATAGAGAAGAAATAACACCCATTCTCCTTAAAGTTTTCCAAAAAATAGAAGAGGAGGGAATACTTCCAAACTCATTCTATGAAGCCAGCATCACTCTAATACCAAAACCAGGCAAAGACCTCACCAAAACACTCAACAAAATATTAGCGAACCGAATTAAAAAATACATCAAGAGGATCATACACCATGATCAAGTGGGATTCATCCCAGGGATGCAAGGATGGTACAACATTCGAAAATCCATCAACATCATCCACCACATCAACAAAAAGAACAAAAACCACGTGATCATCTCCATAGATGCTGAAAAAGCATTTGACAAAATTCAGCATCCATTCATGATTAAAACTCTCAACAAAATGGGTCCAGAGGGCAAGTACCTCAACATCATAAAGGCCATATATGACAAACCCACAGCTAACATCATACTTAACAGTGAGAAGCTGAAAGCTTTTCATCTAAGATCGGGAAGAAGACAGGGAAGCCCACTCTCTCCACTGTTATTCAACATAGTACTGGAGGTCCTAGCCACGGAAATCAGACAAAACAAAGACATACAAGGCATCCAGATTGGTAAAGAAGTCAAAAATTTGCAGATGACATGATATTGTACATAAAAAACCCTAAAGACTCCACTCCAAAACTACTAGAACTAATATCTGAATTCAGCAAAGTTGCAGGATACAAAATTAACACACAGAAATCTGTTGCTTTCCTATACACTAACGATGAACTAACAGAAAGAGAAATCAAAAAAACAATTCCATTCACAATTGCATCAAAAAGAATAAAATACCTAGGAATAAACCTAACGAAGGAAGTGAAAGACCTGTACTCTGAAAACTACAAGACACTCCTAAGAGAAATTAAAGAGGACACTAACAAATGGAAATTCATCCCATGCTCTTGGGTAGGTAGAATAAATATTGTCAAAATGGCTATACTACCTAAAGCAATCTATAGATTCAATGCAATCCCTATCAAAATACCAACAGCTTTCTTCAGTGAACTGGAACAAATAATTCTAAAATTCATATGGAACCACAAAAGACCCTGAATAGCCAAAGCAATCCTGGGAAGGAGAAATAAAACAGGGGGAATTACGCTCCCTGACTTCAAGCTCTACTACAAAGCCACAGTAATCAAGACAATATGGTATTGGCACAAAAACAGACCCACAGACCAGTGGAACAGAATAGAAAATCCAAACATTAACCCAAACATATATAGTCAATTAATATTTGATAAAGGAGCCTTGGATATACAATGGGGAGATGACAGCCTCTTCAGCAGCTGGTGTTGGCAAAACTGGACAGCTACATGTAAGAGAATGAAACTGGACTACTGTCTAACCCCATACACAAAAGTCAACTCAAAATGGATCAAACACCTGAATGTAAGTCATGAAACCATAAAACTCTTAGAAAAAAACATAGGCAAAAATCTCTTGGACATAAACATGAGCGACTTCTTCATGAACCTATCTCCTCGGGCAAGGGAAACAAAAGCAAAAATGAACATGTGGGACTGTATGAAGGTGAAAAGCTTCTGTACAGCAAAGGACACTATCAGTAGAACAAAAAGACATCCTACAGTATGGGAGAATATATTCATAAATGACATATCTGATAAGGGGTTGACATCCAAAATATATAAAGAACTCCCGCACCTCAACAAACAAAAAGCAAATAATCCAATTAAGAAATGGGCAGAGGACATGAATATACACTTCTCCAAAGAAGAAATTCAGATGGCCAACAGGCCCATGAAAAGATGCTCCACATCACTAATCATCAGCAGATTAAAACCACAATGAGATATCACCTCACACCAGTGAGGATGGTCAACATCCAAAACACAAACAACAACAAATGTTGGCGAGGATGTGGAGAAAGGGGAACCCTCCTTCACTGCTGGTGGGAATGCAAATTAGTTCAACCATTGTGGAAAGCAGTATGGAGGTTCCTCAAAAAACTCAAAATAGAAATACCATTTGACCCAGGAATCCCATTCTTAGGAATTTACCCTAAGAATGCAGCAGCCCAGTTTCAAAAAGACAGATGCACCCCTATGTTTATCGCAGCACTATTTACAATAGCCAAGAAATGGAAGCAACCTAAGTGTCCTTCAGTAGATGAATGGATAAAGAAGAGGTGGTACATATACACAATGGAATATTATTCAGCCATAAGAAGAAAACAAATCCTACCATTTGCAACAACATGAATGGAGCTAGAGGGTATTATGCTCAGTGAAATAAGCCAGGCCGAAAAAGACAAGTATCAAATGATTTCACTCATATGCGGAGTATAAGAACAAAGAAAAAAAAACTGAAGGAACAAAACAGCAGCAGACTCACAGAACCCAAGAATGGACTAATAGTTACCAAAGGGAAAGGGACTGGGGAAGATGGGTGGGAAGGGAGGGATAAGGGGTAAAAAGGGGCATTATGATTAGCAGATGTAATGTTGGGGGGGCACAGGGAGGGATGAACAACTCAGAGAAGACAAGTAGTGATTCTATAGCATCTCACTATGCTGATGGTCAGTGACTGTAATGGGGTTGGTGAGGAGACCTGATGAAGGGGGTAGTTTAATAACCATAATATTGCACATTTAAATGTAGATTAATGATCCCAATATAAACTATAAAAAAAAAGAAAGAAAGCTTAAGTAACATGCCCACAGTCATTTTACTACTAACTTGCAGGTCAGAGTTTCAACAAAATTGTATCTTTTCCTCTACACATACTAGTCCTCCTGGTACAGCTTCTCTTACTACTAGTAACTAACATTACTGCATGCGTTCTGGGTATTCAGTATATTTGATATAGACTGTCTTGCCATACTCAGGGCAACTCTATAAGATAAGCACTAATATTATTGTCATTTACAGATGAGAAAACCGAGACACGAAGAAGTTAAGTAACTTGCCCAAAGTCACACAGCTAGCAAGTGATAGAACTGGGATTTGATCCTCAGCAATGAGAATCTAGGCCATCATCTCAACTACTACTATGTTGCTACATTGGACAATAGAAAAGGCACAGCTTGGGAATTATTTAAAACAACCAGCTATCAATAATACACCATCAACTAAAGACTTCAGACTTAGGGGGACTCTAAGTTTGGCAGTGATGGAAGAGAGAAGGGGTTAATCTTGGAAGACTTTTTGAAGAGGTAAATTTTTGGTCAGGTTGGGAGAGAACTGAAGAACATGGTGGGATGTGACAAGGCTCAAAGGTAAAAGAGGGAGTACGTCACACTCGGAGGAATATTGAGAAGGTAAGGAAGGGCAGACAATTCTGGGAAACATCTTGGCTTCATCAGAAGGGTACAAAGTGAACAAGAATACATTACTGCAGCATCTGAGAAACATTTTAGGACTACCAGTTTTCCTGAGAAACAAAACATTTTGTGTCCACTCCACTGAGGTGTAGCCAGTTTCAGTTACACTGCAGTTAGTTTTCAATACTAACAATAGCTTATTAGGAAAATACCACTCGACTTATCTTTCTAGAGACACTTTCCTTCTCTCCTTTCCTAAGGAGCAACATAGGTGAACCTACCTATGTTAAGATTATGCTATGCTGTCTGTATGATCCAACAGGAGCAGACTCAGTCTAAATGTTAAAAGCTGTAAAGCAATTTGCCAGAAAGAGCATCAAGCAGTACTGTCTATATTTGGAACCTGCACTTTAACTTTTGAGGAGTACCAATTTCTAATTTCCCGAAGTCATTTTCTCCATTTTTTCCCATCAGTTCCCAATTTACACTTAAGAAATGTAATTTCTAATATCATTTGAATCATCATGGGGCAATTTTTTTTTCCCATCACCTGCAGTATCTGTATCCCCACCATGGGGGACAGCCAGCCTCAGGAAGCTGGAGACTGCATTATCATAGTCCCAACTGGTTGGAGCAGAAAATAAACACCAAAAATGATAGAGGAAAGCATGAAAACATTATGCAATGCACACTTGTGGAATAAAGACAGGATGGGGATAGCAAGTCAAACACCTAGGGGAGATACCTTGTTTCATGACAAACCATAAACAGCAGAATTTGGCCCTACCTCCGGCCTCACTCATGGTGCTTCCCCCATGCTAATTAATTCACCTTGCTTACTCCTGTAGAACCTAATTTGGCTAGCCCAGAAACTAGCTTTTGCCCTTAAGACAACACAATTGTCTTTTTGGGCACAATTTTCCTTTGTTCCAGGATCTCCTTACCATAGTCTGATCTGCTGTCTTCAGATCTTGTCTCTGTCTCTGGATCGTGTCCATTCCCCATTCCCTAATTGCTATCCTAAGTTATTGTAAATGTTTCTTACTTTTTATAACAACCCTTTATATTTTAAAGTCCTGGTTTCAATTATTTTGCCTTCTTAGTCATAAGTATTTTTGTTACCTTTTCAAAGACATCTTATGTGGTTACTGGTCTATTCATATTTTCTTCTCATTAATATTTTTATGCCATTTTTCTAACTCAGTTTTTATTATATTACATAATCACAAATTTCAAATGTGAGGTTTTTCACTCAGAATTACAATGTAAGCATACTGCCATCATGGTGGTTTTAAAATATGTCCACAAATTCTTTGATACCCTTCCATTCAAAGAGTAGAGCCTAACCACCCCTCCTCTTAAGAGCATAGGCTGTATTTAGTGACTTGCTTCCAAGGAATAGAATAAGTAACTATTCCTTCTCAGACTAGCTCATAAAAGCCACTGTGGCTTCCTCTTTACTCATTTTGTCACATCGCTCACTCCGGAGGAAGTCAGCTGCCACGTCATGAGGACACTCAAGCAGCCCAATGTTGTCTCCTGACAACAATCAGCACTAGCTTGCCAGGCATGCAAGTTACCTTGGAAGGAATCCTCCAGCACCTTTCAAATCTTCAGGTGACATGACTTCAGGCCAACATCTTGACTTCAACCTCAAGAGAGATCTTAAGTCAGAACCAGGCAGCTAAGCTGCTGCCAGATTTCAACCCACAGAAACTGGGTCTGTTAATAAATGTACAATGTTTTAAGCCACTAAGTTTTTGGGCTATTTGTTATGCAGCAGTAGATAACACAGCCATGTTATACATTCTTCACAAACACTATTTTAATAACTGTGTTTATATGTTTTGTATGTGCATGTAAATATACATATCTATTTTGACAGCAAGTTATCTACTTTGACAGGTGTAATGTCACCAACATGAAAAAGTTGATAGAAGAAAGCATGAAAACATTATGCAATGCACACTTGTGCAATAAAGTAAGAAAGTCTCATTATTTTCCTAATTCTTTTTGTTGCTTCTTCAAATCAAAATACTGAAAGGGTACTTTCCTAGATATTATAAAATGCTGGCTTAGATCTTCAAAAGTCTCTTTCTTCCCATGCTATACTTAAAATACAAAGAAAATTGTGGTCTTCATATCTGCAAGGAAGAAAAATTTAAGCAAAAGGAAAAATAATCTCTTAATATATTTCTTTTATATTATGATTAGAGAAATGATCTATTCTTTCTATTCTCTTTCAAGAGCTGAGACTGTATATGGGTTTTCTGATAATTATGTTATAATTTTGACTCATTCAATTTATCCTAAAGAAGAAAAAATATGAAGCTCATACATATGCCATTTCTGGAATTGCTGTAGAAAGAGATCTGCCACACAAAGTACTGCAATAAAACATTATACATTCACACAACCATGAAATATCTTTGAACACTTATTTATATGGAAGCATGGGCTACAGCTGTGAACATGGGGCACAGACATGTTGCTGCCATCACAAGGCTTACAACCCAGCATGATATTCAAACAAGTAAACAGGTTACTAAAATCCAGCGTATGGAGTATTATAGTGTGAATGGAGTAGGGTGCTATGAGGGCACACAGAGGATGCCCCTTATCCAGGCATGGCAGTAAGACAAGGCTTTCTAAATGAAATGACCTTTAAACTGAGGTCAATGCAGTGATGTGTCAGTAAAATGGCTTCCCAGGAAAAAAGAAACAAAAGCCCTAATTTGTAATGTTTGCCAGTTTCCATAGTGTATGTAAATACTCCCACCATAACCAATTTTAATCTACTAGTGTGAAGTCACTGATCATGGAGTTGGGAAGAGAGGTACAGAATCAGCTCTCACAAACTAGTACAAGCCAGTTCCAGCAAACCCCTGGAAATGCCTCACAAACTGCTCTATCCTCTCTTCCTCATCCCGCCACCACTGCCCATGTTTAAGACTTTAACACACCTCATCCAGATTACCACAATAAACCCTAACTGACCAACCATGGCTAACTCCTGGCTCTTCTCCTAACCTCCCAGCTGCACTCCCATCATGCCTTTTCGGTGCATAAAATTTGAGTGGCTCACTGTCTTAGTCTCTTTGGCCACTATAAAAAAATACCATAGACTGGGTGACTTAGAAACAACAGAAATTTATTTCTGACAGTCCTGGACGCTAGAAGTCTGAGATCAGAGTGCCAGCCTGTCTGGGTTCTGGTGAAGCCCTTGTTCCAGTTTTCAGACTGCTGACTTCTCACTGTCCCTTCAAGTCATGGGAAGGGACAAGGGATGCTCTCTGGGTCTCTTTTATAAAGGAACTAATCCCATTCATGAGGGCTCAGCCATCATGACCTAATCACCTCCTATAGGTTCCACTACTTGGGGCATCAGTTTTTCAACATATGAATTCTGGGAACACAAACATGCAGACCATAGCACTCACCATTGTATATAAAATAAAAACTTCTTAGCAGAGCATATATAAGACTTCATGGTCTTGTCCTACCTGCTTATTCAACCTCAACTCCCACCACTTCCTCCCATGCCTGCTATGTGCTAGCCATGCTGGATAGTCATTACTGACCTATTTGTTCTGGAACACAGCATCTGTTATTCCCATTCCCACCCCCTCAAGGATAACAACATAAGTTAACATTCATTGAACACTAACTAAATGCCAGGGAAGGTGTTACACACTAGAAACACAAATATAAGACACAGTTCCTGAACTCAGCTATAGTGGGATGAGCAGAAAGACATATAAATTCTATATTATAATGGTTTGAAGTGAACATAGTACCTACAGGGATGGCTATAACACACAATCAGGAACAGTAAATATTAACCAAACCCTATAATAGAGCCTGGAATGTGGCAGGTACTAAATAAGTATTTGTTAAATATATGAATTAGTGACATACTGAAGGACAATGGCACCTATGAGTAATGTATACATAGAAGAATTATGGTAAGTGTTCAGAGAAGGGAAAGCCCACTGCCTATTGGAAAGAAGACCAAAAATGCATTTTTATAAGATGATTTATAAAGAAATGAGTCCTAAAAGACATCTCTAGGGGTCTACTGAGCCTCTAGGTCTTCAAAGCTCTGCAGATTTATGCAATGAGGTATGACTTCAATGGTTGCCAATGCTGGATGACAATGAGAATTACTTAAGGAATGACTCAGGTCCCAGGCATCTTTATTTCTAAAAACCTTCTCCAAATTCTTATATGCATTCCTGATTTATAACACTATGTAGACTTTACACCTCCAAGGAAAAATCAGCATTGTGATTATTTCTTGAGAGGAGAAGGGAAGGGAGACAGAAGGACTTGATAAAGCCAAATTTTTGGTGACTTCCTTTCTCTAGTAGCAGCTACTCACAGATCTTCCCTACAGTAGAGGCTAACCTGCTAAAAGCCTCCACCCACCAATATTTTGGGTGAGACTGGCTATCATTACCCCTGCCTTAAATTGAAGTTAGTGTGGGTTACTTATTTATTCTGGTACTCTGAATATGCAAAACAAGGTGTTGTCCAGAGGTCCTTGGGAGGGAGAACTTAAATCTGTTCTTGTTATAATGCTACTGTTTAACAGGGTATTATATAAAAAAGAAGTGGAAAAATGGGGTGACTGAATGGGGAAGGAAGAATTTAATTACACTCACTCCCCCAAAAATCCACTGTTTAGGTGTGGGTACAACACTCCAATATGATCAGGACAAAACTATCAGTGTCTTTCAAAATGGCTAAAATCAGTCAGGGGTTTTTCCTCCCCATTTTTCTTCTCTGTGAACATGCTTCAGGCCCAGGATTTCTTATCTACCTTAGTTATTTTCAGTAATTAAAACAAAGCCCAAGAGATTCAAGATGACTATGTAAAATTCTGATAGCTCATGCAAAAGTTACCCTTAATTTCAATTTTATTAAAAATGCAAACCTTAATTGTCTTTTCACACTTACAAAGTCACTGTAAAAACCTAAACACAAAAATGAAAAAATGAAAGCAAAGTCCCATCCACCTTCAAGAGAATCCTTTCTTCTATCTATCTGGTGTTAGTCTTGCTAACTTTCATAAGCTTGTAAATTAAATGTGCCTATTCTACACATCTATGATATAGTATACATAGAGAAATGATTCCTACAGTCTCAATCTTATCAACGTATCACCTCCTCATATTGATGTCCTTTTGGGTGTGTGTGTCTGTGTGTGTGTGTGCATGCATGTGTGTGCATGTGGTGGGAGCACCCAAAATCTTCTATCTTGGCAAATATTCAGTCTTCAATACAGTATTATTAACTATAGTCACCATGTTGTATAGGCAGATCTCAGAGGTATTACAGTTTTGGTTCCAGTCCACAATAAAGTAAATATCACAATTAAGCAAGTCAAATGAATTTTTTGGTTTCCCAGTACATGTAAGTTATGTTTAAACTGAACTATAATATATTAAGATTCACAGCATCTTCATCAGGAGTAGATTCCATCTCAAGAAACAACTTTTACACCACTGAGTATGATGCTACTTATGGTTTTGTTATATATGGCCTTTATTATGTTGAGATATGCTTACTCTATAACCACTTTATAGAGGATTGTAATCATGAATGAATATAGAAATGTTGTCAAATCTTGTTCAGCATCTAATGAGATGATTGATCATATGGTTGTTTTCCCTTTCTTTTGTTAATGTGGTATATCACATTGATTGATTTGTGGATATTGAACCATCCTTGCATCCCTGGAATAAAATCCACCACTTGGTCATAGTGAATGATCCTTTTACTATATTTTTAATTCAGTTTGTTAATGTTTTGTTGAGGATTTTTACATCTATGTTCATCAGAAATATTGGTCTGTAATTTTCTTTCTTTTTTAGTGTGTTTGGCTTTGGTAAATGAGGGGTAATGCAGGCTTTGTAGAATTAAATTGGAAGCCTTCCTTCCTCTTCAATTTTGGAATAGTTTGAGAAGGATAGGTATTAACTCTTCCTTAAATGTTTGGTAGATTTCTCCTGTGAAGCCATCTGGTCCTGCACTTTTGTTCATTGGGAGTTTTTGGATTACCAATTCAATCTTATTACTAGTAATCAGTCTGTTCAAATTTTATATCTCTTCCTGGATCAAGCTTGGGAGATTGCATGTTTCTAGGAATTTACCCATTTTTTCCATATTGTCCAATCTGTTGGCATATAATTTTTCATACCAGTTTGTTATAATCATTCTTTGTTCATCCATAAGAATTCCTCATCCATTCAAGTTTTATCATGAGATTGCAGCAATCACATCTTCAGGCTCCACTTCTAAATCTATTACTCTTGCTATTTCCATCACATCTGCATTTACTATCTAAAATTTATAACCCCTCAAAGTCATCTATGAGGGCTATAATCAACTTCTTCCAAACCACCATTGATGTTGATATTTTGACCTCTTCCTATGAATCATAAATGTACTTAATGGCAACTAGAATAGTGAATCCTTTCCAGAAGGTTTTCAATTTACTTTTCCCAGATCCATCAGAGGAATCACTATCTATGGCAGTGATAGTCTTATGAAATGTATTTCCTGAACAATAATACTTGAAAGTCAAAATGACTCCTTGATCAGTGGGCTGCAGAATGGATGTTAAGTTAGAAAGCATGAAAAAAAATTAATCTCACTGTCCATCCCCATCATCTTGGATGACCAGGTACATTGTCAATGAGCAGTCATATTTTGAAAGGCATCATTTTTTCTAAACAGTAGGTCTCAACGGTGGGTTTAAAATATTCAGTAAACCATGTTATAAACAAACATTCTATCATTCAGGCTTTGTTGTTCCATTTCTGGAGCACAGGCAGAGTAGATTTAGCATCATTCTTAAGAGCCCTAAGATTTTGGAATGGTCAATGAGCATTGGCTTCAACTTAAATTTACCATTGCATTAGATCCTAATAGGAAAGTCAGCTGTCCTTTGAAACTGAAGCCAGGCATTGAGTTCTCCTCTCCAGGTATGAAATCCTAGATGCCATCTTCTTTCAACAGAAGGCTGTTTTGCCTACATCAAAAATCTGTTGTTCGGTGGAGCCACCTTCATTAATTATCTTAGCTAGATCCTCTGGATAACTTGCTGTGGGATCTACAACAGCATTTGCTGCTTCATCTGCACTTTTCTGTTACAGAGATGGCTTTTTTCCTTAAACCTCAGGAACCAACCTCTGATAGCTTCACACTTTCCTGAAGCTTCCTTGCCTCTCTGACTAAACCTAATTATTTCTAGCTTTTGATTTAAAGGGAGAGACCTGTAACTCTTCCTTTTATTTGAACACTTAAGAGGCCACTGTAGGGTTATTAACAGGCCTAATTTCAATATCATTGTGTCTCAGAGCAGAGGGAGGCCAAAGGAGAGGAAGAAAAATGGGGGAGGGGCCAGTCAGTGGAGCAGTCAGAACATACACAACATTAATCAATTAAGTTCACCATCTTATATGGGCATGACATGTGGCATCCCAAAATAATTACAAGAGTCACAGCAAATATCACTGATCACTGATCACCATAACAAATAAAATAATGACAATAAAATTTGAAGAACAAAGATGGGGGTATTATGCTCCCTGATTTCAAGCTATACTACAAAGTTATGGTAATCAAAACAGTATGATACTAGCACAAGAACAGACCTGTAGATCAATGAAACAGAATAGACAGCCCAGATATAAGCCCACACATATATAGTCAATTAACATATGATAAAGGAGTCATGAATATACAGTGAGGGAAAGACAGCCTCTTCAATAACTGGTGTTGGGAAAACTGGACAGATATGTGCAAGAGAATTGAAACTGGATTACTAACTCCATACACAAAAGTAAACCTGAAATACATCAAAGACCTAAATGCAAGACATGAAATCATAAACCTCTTGGAAGAAAACATAGGCAAAATTCTCTTAAACATATAAGCATGAGCAATTTTTTGAACATATAAGCATGGACACATCTCTTCAGGCAATGGAAACACAATAAAAAATGAACAGGTGGAATCACATCAAACTAGAAAGCTTCTGTACAGCAAAGGACACCATCAGCAGAACAGAAATACAACCTACAGTATGGGAGAATATATTTGTAAATGATTTACCCAATAAGGGGTTAACATCCAAAACATAAACAACTCATATACTTCAACACCAAAAAAACAAATAACCTGATTAAAAAATGAGCAGACGACCTGAACAGACATTTCTCCAAAGAAGAAATACAAATGGCCAACAGGCACATGAAAAGATGCTCCACATCACTAATCATCAGCAAATCAAAACCACAATGATATACCACCTCATACCAGTTAAAATGGCCATTACCCAAAAGATAAGAAATGACAAGTGTTGGTGAGGATGTAGAGAAAAGGAACTCTCCAACACTGCCTGTGGGAATGTCAATTTGTACAGCAACTGTGGAAAGCAGTATGGGAGGTTCCTCAAAAAACTAAAAATAGAAATACTATTTGACCCAGTAATTCCACTTCTAGTAATTTATCAGAAGAAAACAAAATCACTGATTTGAAAAGATATACGCACCCCTATGTTTATTGCTGCATTATTTACAACAGCCAAGTTAATGGAAGCAACCTAAGTGTCCATCAATAGATGAATGGATAAAGAAGATGTGTTACATATACACAATGGAATATTATTCAGCCATTCAAAAAAAAAAAGAAATCCTGTCATTTGCAACAACATGGATGAACCTAGAGGGTATTATGCTCAGTGAAATAAGCCAGGCAGAGAAAGACAAATACTGTATGATTTCACTTATTTGTGGAATATAAAAACAAAACAAAATGAACAAAATAGCCGTAGACTTATAGACACTGAGAAGTAACTGGTTACCATGGGGGAAGGGTTAGGGCAGGTGGGTGGGAAGGGTGAGGGGGATAAAAGGGCACAAAAATTCTCAATCATAATATAAGTCGGTCGCAGGGATGGTAGTACATGGAGAATATAGATAATGGTTCTATAATATCTTCCTATGTTGACAGATAGTTACAAAACTAGTGGGGGTGAGGATTTAATAATAGGGGTAACTATTGAACCACTGTGTTGTATACTTGAAACCAATATAAGATTGTATGTCAACAATACTTCAATTAAAAAACTCAAAAAATAATAATAATAATAAAGTTTGAAGTATTGCAAGAATCACCAAAATGTGATCCAGAGACATAAAGTGAGCAGATGCTGTTGGAAAACTCGTACTGACACAGGGTTGTCACAAACCTTCAAATTGTAAAAAATGCAATAGTTGCAAAGCACAATAAAGCAAAAATGAGCCAATACTTTAGTTCTCTAGACTTATCCCCCATAAGCGCAATTTTGTACCCTTTGACGAACATCTCCCCATTTCCCCCACCTCCCTGTCCCTTAACAACTCTTCTGTTCTCTATTTCTATGTATTCAACTGTATATCATATCAGTGAGATCATGCAGTATTTTTCTATCTGTATATGGCTTACTTTGCTTACCATAATGTCCTGCAAGTTCATCTATGTGGTCACAAATGGCAGGATCTCCTTTTCTGAGAATGAATAATATTCCATTGTGTGTATTCCACAACTTCTTTATCCATTCATCTATTAGTGGACACTTAGCCTGTTCTTTAAAATAAACACCTTTTTTTCTATTGTGTGGATGCAACTTGGGTTCTTACCAGTCTTACTATGATACACAACACTGAAATAAACTCCCCTTGGTACTTATATGATTATTTCTTTGGACTGATTACCTAGAAGTGAACTCTTGAATCAAAAATAATAAATGCACTTTAATGCAAGCTTGCCTTCCAGAAAGGTTAATCAGTTTAGACTGCCTCCACAGTATGAGACTGTTTCCTCACATCTTCATCCTTTCTGGCTATTAGCAATCTTTTCATCTTTTACAGTATGGTAGCTGAAAAAGATTCCACCATGTTGTCATTTTAACTTTAATTCCTCTGATTATTGTGAAATTAAGCATTTCTCTTGTTTATTGGCCTTTATGTGAATTTATTCTTTTGAAAATTACATATTTAAGTCTTTTGCCCATTTTCCTATTTAAGCTTTTACCTGTTTTATTAATTTATAAAATATTTTTACATGGTAAGCATATGTTCCTAACCCTGTAGCACCCTTGCTTATGTGCTTTTCAAATTTGTTTCAGTGTTGTCATGCCAATCATGAAGATGATGATGATGATGATGATTTATTTGTGGTCAAACCAATCTAGTTTTTCCTTCATGTGGCCTTGAGGCCAAACTAAGAAAACCTTTCACCCCCTCCAAAAATTCAAAATGATTTTTCTACTTTTCCTGTAGTAATAATATGGTGTTATTTCTCACATTTAAATATTTAATCATTCTGGAACATATTTTTGTTAATGGTATGGGAAGAAACCAACTTTTTCTTTCCAAATGGATAGCCAAAGGGCCTGATACTATTTTCTGACCTAGCCCTATCCTTTCATTTTCAGATGGGTTCATGGTTTCAGGCACATTCATCTTGTAGGTAAGTGTTCAACATCAGCAGATTTAGTCTCAGATATTGCTCTTTTTTTTTCTTCTCATTTTAAGCTTATATCCACTGGGTTATAGGAGGCCAGGAGTAAATTTAGTAGATCTATCACAAACGAAATTCCACAGAGGTAAATGGTCTTATTATATAATCCATTTATACCAGGTAATGCTCAGTAGAAAGAACACTTACACAGTGTACTTGATTGCTTTTCAAACTGCTCTGAAAATATACCAGACACATAATACCAAGCAATGTAAAAGAAATTACATTGATACTAGATGCAACTGCAATGTTGAACTAGCTTAAAAGCAGACATTCTGTCTTTAAGAGAAAAAAACTAATATTTTCCTTTACTTAACTTTTCCAGAGAAGGCTTCCTATTCTCCAGTATGAGACATTTTAAAGCAAGATTTGATCAGAACAAGTAAGTGTCAAGGGCCAAATGTTATTACAAGAATATATAAGTCCCGGGGCTCTCTTGTCCCCTCCTGGCGTGAGCTGGGAGCTCTGTCCTTTCACTTTATTTCTAAATAAAAGCCTGTACCTTGCTCTCCTACCCTGAGTGTTTGTGAAGCATTCTTTGGCTTCGTGAACAAGAACCCCGGCATCATCTTTGGGGGCTCGTCTGGGATAGCTTTGGAGGTGAGTATTGGCATCTAAGCCTGCCTTTTCTTTCGCTGTCCTTATAGAAAGGAAGCCATCTATGGCACACAAATCAGGCACTTGTCAGCCACTTAAATGGGACTAGCCTGGCTGCCGATCTCGAGTCTCAAGTGACAGGTTCCCCTGCGTCTCCCTCAGTGGATACCCCGTCTCCCCTGGGAGCCAGGAATGTCACCTGAGTGGAGGCCAGGATTCCCTTTCAGAGGCATCTCCTCGGATGCGAGGGACTGAGGAAAGCCGTGGGCAACTGCGAGGGTCTAGGCTGAGGCTACACTTCAGCGGCTTCTCAAAGGTCCGCGTGTCTGGAATCAGACCCCGACAGCCCAAATGGGTATCTCTCTTTCTGTCTCTGTGACTTCCAGCCTGCTTCTCCAGGCCGCCCTGGCCTCTGAGTGAGGCAGGGGGCGCTCCTACCTCTCTCCTAACTTCATCAATGTCACGGAACCCGATGCTCACCACCGCAAGGTAGGAGAGATCCATGCTTCGCTCTTATTCCTGACTTAATACTGTACCTTTTTATCTCATATAAAACCCCCTAGACAATGCACCACCCCGGGCTCTCTTGTATATATATAAGTACCTATAATACATTCAGTGGTCAACTATGGTATTCAGAAAATAATTGCTAAATATATATAAAGATGAAAATAATCAGAATACTAATTTTTGACCACGAATTTTTGACCATATATAATACATACACCACGAAATAAATGTATATGTGATACTCTCTATATGTGTGTGTGGGGGGGGGTGTTACCCTTTGCCTAGATACCAACCTTTTTGCAGTCAATTTATAAACTCAGGCAGAAAGAGAAAAATCTTCCAATGATAAATCATTGGTGAGTTTCAAAGGCCTGGTTCCACTAGCTCCTAAATCATATTCAAATTTTTTACATCTACTAAGACAAGTATAGTTTGGTCTCTAAGAGCAATGGGGCATAGATCTTTGGGGTTCTGGGGAATAAGTATGAGGCTTCACAAACCTAAACATTTCTGTATGTCTCACACATTTAGATACTACTTTTTTTTTCAGATATATGTAGATGCTGTTTGGTTAATAAAATATATATTCATTTTAAAACAACTGTGAAATTGTAGTAGCTTTGGGGATTAAACACTTTGTAACTAATGGATTAATATGGTTTTTAATGTTGAAACTGTTAACAAAATTTACTTAAAAAATGAGCTTCACTCTAAAAGTCTGGGACATACTATTTCAGCCCACTGTTTTTGTTTTCTGTTGCTGTATAACAAATTGCCTGAAAATTTAGCAGACTAAAACAGTAACTTTTTTTTAAAAGTCTCAGAATTTTTTGGTTCAGAAACAAACAGGGCTTAGCTGGGAGCATCTTCTACTCCGTGTGGTATCAACCTAGATCACATGGTGACATTCAATTGGCAAACAGGCTGGCCCAGAGAGTCTAACATATCTGACACCTCGACAGGATGCCTTGAAGGCTGGGTTAGCTGGAACTGTCAACAAGTGTCCACGTGAAGCCTTTCTAGCCTGGTGATCTCAGGTAGTTGGATTTCATACATGGAGGTTCAGAGCTTCCAGAGTGTTCCAAGAGGCAGAAAGTATAAATTGTTAGGCTCCTAAAGCTGGGGACTGAAACTGACACAGTGCCACTGCCACCATAGTCTATTGGTCAATCAGTAATAGAAACTGCCCAAATTCAAGGGTCACAGACCCTAGCTCTTTATTTTGATATATTTTTATTGAAGTATAGTTGAAATATATTGGTTTCAGGTATAAAACATAGTGATTTGACAGTTATATACATTATTAAATGCTCACCCAAACAGTGTAGTTACTATTTGTCAACATCTGAAGATGTTACAGAACTATTGACTACATTATCTATGCTTTCATCCCCATCACTAATTTATATTATTATTGAGATTTTGTACCTCTTTATCCCCTTCACCTATTTTACCCTCCCATCCCAAACCCTCTCCCACAGTAACCACCAGTCTCTTCTCAGTGTCTATGAGCCTTTTGCTGTTTCATTTGTTTTGCTCTGTTTTGTTTTTATATTACACAAATAAGAGAAATCATATGGTATTTGTCTATCTCCACCTGGCATATTTCACTTAGCATAATACCCTCTAAGCCTATCCATGTTGCTGCAAATGGCAGGATTTCTTTCTGTTTTATGGCTGAATAATATTTCATTTTATATATGTACCACATCTTCTTTATCCATTCACTTGTTAACGGACACTTTGGTTGCTTCCATATCTTGGCTATTGTAAATAATGCAACAATAAACATAGGGGTGCATATATCTTTTCAAATCACAGATTCTGTTTTCTTTGTTACAGACCCAACTCAAATGGAAGAGGTTCAGAGAATTTAGAGACATCTTTAATCTACCACATACACTTTCTTCTGGATAGATGCTGTCATATCTCTTGATTTCAACACAATGTTAATACTGTTATTAAATAATCTTACCTTAATCACTCTATGCCTACCTCATCCACCTCCTTCCCAAGTTTACATCAGCCATACTGAAGCAACGAAAATCTCAATCAGAAAATCTGTATCTACCCAGTTATGGTAGTTTTACTCATTTGCAAAGGAGCATGCTTCCTGATTTAAAACTATACTAAAAAGCAATAGCAATCAAAACAGAATGGCACTCATTAAAAACAGGTACATAGACCAGTGGAACAGTACAGAGAACCCAGAAAAAAACCTTTGCATACATGGTCAACTAATTTTTGGTAAGCTTGCCAAGAACACACAATGGGGAAAGGATAGTCTTCAATAAATAGTACCAGGAAAACTGGATCTTTACATGTAAGAGAATGAAACTGGACCCCTATCTTATACCACTCACAAAAATTAATCTGGAATGGATTAAAGATTTACTGTAAAACCTTAAACCATAAATTTCCTAGAAGAAAACACAGGGAAAATCTCTTTGACAATGATTTTGTAGATAAGACACCCAAACTACAGGCAACAAAAGCTAAAATAAATAAGTGAGACTACATCAAACTAAAGAACTGCACAGCAAGGAAACAATCTATAAATTGAGAAGGCAACATACTGAATGGGAGAAAATATTTGTAAACCATATATCTGATAAGTGGTTACTTATTAATTGAGTTACTCATACAATTCAATAGCAAAAAAGCAAGTAGTCTAATTTTTAAATGGCAAAGGACCCAAATAAACATTTGTCCAAAGACATACAAATAGCCAACAGGCATATGAAAAGATGTTCAACATCACTAATCATCAGCAAAATGCAAATCAAAATCACAATAAGATGTCATCTCATCTTGGGATGGTTATTAACAAAAAGACAAGAGATAACAAATGTTGGCAAGGATGTGGAGAAATGGAAACCCTTATTCACTGTTAGTGAGAATATAAATAGGTGCAGCCATTATGGAAAACAGTATGGAGGTTCCTCAAAAAATTAAAAATAGGACTACCATATAACCCAGCAACTCCACTCCTGAGTGTATATCCGAAGGAAATGAAATCAGTACCTCAAAGAGATATCTGCACTCCCATGTTCACTGCAGCATTATTCACAATCACCAAGATATGGAAACAACCTAAATGTCCTTCAACAGATGAATAGATAAATAAAATGTGGTATACAATGATACAGCAGAATATTACTTAGCCATACAAAAGAAGGAAGTTCTGCCATTTGCAACAACATGGATGCACCTGTAGGGCATTATGCTAAGTGAGATAGGCCAGATAGAGAAAGGCAAATACTGTACAGTATCACTTACATATAGGATCTTTTTTTTCAAAGTCAATTTCACAAAGACGGAGAATAGAATGGTGGTTTCCAGGCCTGAGGGGGTGAGATATGGGGACATGCAGGTCAAAGGGTACCAAATTTCAATTATAAGAGGAATAAACCCTGAGGGTCAAATGTACAGGATGGTGACTAGAGTTAATAATACTGTATTATATACTTGAAAGTTGCTGAGAATAGATCTTAAGCATTCCCACAACAAAAAAGGGGAAAAAAAGCAATTATGTGAGGTGATGGATGTGTTAGTTATCTTAATCTTGGTAGTCATTCCACAAAGTATATATATATATCAAATCATTACACTTACACTTTAAATATATACAATTATATTTGTCAATTTTTCCTCAGTAAATTATAAAAGTTCTGATAGCAATACATAGTTATTTATATGAAAATAAGTAAAAATTATGAGCCATAAAGCATAGTTGGGATACTCCCATTTTTAAAAAAATAAATAGGAAGGTTGATAAGTAGAGAGATAAAGCATACAGAAAAAGAAAGAGAATAAGAGGGGTTTTCGTGGTAGGGAATAATGTATCTCCACCATCTCTTTATTCACAAGCTCTTTCCATGCACATAAGCAACATTCAAGTTTCCTCTTTTCTTAAGATCTTCATTCAAATTTATGATCATCCCCAGACAAGTCATCATTCTTTCTATTTTTCCTCAAAAACAAAACAAAACAAAAAACAACCAAGCTTCTAAAAAGAGTAATACACATTCACTTTTAGCACCTCAGCACCTCTCACTCACTTTTGGTGAAATGGTTTCCTTGCAGAAACAGCTCTTGTCTCAGTCAGCCCCCTGAACCTGACACTGGTGATTCTGCTTATCTGACTCTGGCCTTCCCTGGTTCTCCTTCTTCCTCTTCAGTCACACCATTTTAGTTGCCTTTCAAAGTGTGCTCTTTGCATGCCTCTATCTTGAATGTTGGTTTTTCTCAGGGCCCTATTCTTGACCATTGAGGAGACAGCTGTCATTCTTTATGGCTGAACTTTCTCCTCCATCATTTGAACATAGCCTGTTTCCCAGAATGCATTTTGAAAATGCCAGTGGCTTGCTTCCTTCCCCAAGTTCCCTGGAAACCAAGCCATGGTCACATAATCTAGGCTCTAGCAATTACGCTCACAGATTTATTGGAAGTTGTGCTGGATATTTCCATTTACCCCTCTAGATCCATTTTCCACTCTTTCCCACCCTGATCTATGCCCAAGAAGCCAACTTTTAGACACCACATCCTCTGGGCTTCTTTCACCAGGTGCCTTCCCATTGTGTTTGGCCAATGAGCGACACTGGCAGGAGATAAGAGGGCCAGAGGATAATGAGGTTGAAGTATCTATTCCACCTCTTCTTCCTTGCTGGGATGCAATTTGTCAATGGCTATATTCCTCTAGGTAAAGCCACAGCCTCTCTCCTGTTGTACAAGATCTGGCTGGGTTTTTGTAATTGCTTCCTTTCTTGCCCCTTTAGACCTAGGTGTGGTAAAGTCTTCCCCCTGTTGCTAGCTCCTGTGTGCTTCATCATCTCTTCTTGTTCCTCTAAAAATAGTCTCTTCCTTAAATTCTCCTTGGTGACCCTTTTAAATGTGCCACATACTTCCTGTCATAACCCTACCTCAGACACAAACTATTAACAGAATGAAGCAAGAACCTTGCTAAATTCATCCTGGTTAAAAGTACATCAGGGTTAGAGACGTTTATGGTACTTGCAGCAATGGGGTCTCCAGCAGACCAGTCATCTGGCATGATTTGGAGCACTTACCCTGGCTGTGTAACCTCCATGCTTGGCCCTCCTGACTTCCTGGAGATTCTAGTTAAATCAACCAGGGCTCAAACTCATTTTCTATTATTTGGAAATCCTGACTGATAAAGCCCTCTTGTTTTCTCTTCTCAGATCATAGTTTTATTAATCTCTCTCTTTCTCCCTCTCTCTTAATCTCAATCTTCCTATCAGTCTCTCAATCTCTTTCCCTCCCTCCACTGATTACAACTGAAATCTAGTTATAATTTTCACTGGTAGTTACCAAACCCTTTTCTCTACTACAAATTTCTTGAACTCCAAATCTGTTAGCTCAGTTATCTACTAGACATCATTATATCACCATTTAAGTGTCATATAAACTCCTTAAATCCAATTTTTTAAATCCCATCTTTTTATCTCCTATCCTACCCCCTCTTCCTCTTCAGCTTCTTAACCTGGTATTCTGTTTCATCTGGATAACTGATACTACTATCTAATTATTTACCCAAATGAGGAAACTGCTAGCTCTCCTAGACTCTTCTTTTTCCTTCCTTCCTTTCAGCCCCACCTCCATAAGCAAGCAGTCAGATCCTACTATTTCTACTTCCTCCTACCACACTAACTTCTACCTGCCAATTACTAAGGTTATAGTCCTCATCATTTCTCACCACTAGACATGCCCTCTGTCCATTTATTCTCATTTCTTTACTCTTCCACCTGAAATTAACAATCTAGAACTCAAATCTAAAACCTCAGTGCCTCCATTAATGTCTTAAACAAGGCCCTCCATGATCTGGCCCTATGCACTTCACCAATATCATTTTCCAGAAAATCATCCCAGTCTCCAATCAACTCATAAAAGGATCAAATGATCTCCCTCACCTCCATGCTACATATCATATGGAGATACCTGGTATTTTCTCACTCTCAAATATCTATTGCCAAGTTACACAACACTTATTTATCCTTCAAGGCTCATGTCCTTCTGACCACCCCACCTTATAGATAGCCCATGTCTGTTGCACACTAGGCATGCCTGCATCATGCATTTATCACACCACACTTGCAATTTTGGTTTACTTGTCTGTCATCCCCTCTAGATTATTAACTCACTAAAACACAGTATACACGTCATAGATTTTTATTGCATAAATTACATTTCTCAACCCAAATTAAATTATAAAAATGTAAGATGCAAAAAAAAAAATGTAAGATGCCTGCATTGAGGAATGGGAAAAAAAGAGGTAAGCTATACTATTGCCTCTAAGGAGGGGCACAAAGAAAGGATTGGAAGGTGGAACCACCAAACACTGATGTGGATATAGGAATAGTTCTTATGGGGAAATCTGGGGGATGACAGACTGTAGGAAAAGCTTCTTTGAGTCACTTGAAGAAACATGATTTACACAGTCACTTGAGTGAAGCTAGCCCTGTCCTACGGACAAATTTTATTTAGGATTCCAAGGTCCATTTGTATGAGACTGTTCCTCCACATCCAAACAGGAGCACCAAGCATCATCTGTGTCATCTCTGAACAGAAAAGACAATGATATAGTCTCACTGCTGGGTGTTTCACTAACTTAGAGCCCTTGTGAGAAATGCAGCATGCCTGTGTTTCTGCGGGTGTCAAATGGATGATCTCCAGTGACTAATGACAGTGCCAACTGGCTCCCAAAGATTTCATATTTTGTGAAAATAATTCAGAGGCATAAGGACCAAAAGACACCATAAGGATACTCCACTAAAAATACATTTTTCCCAATATACTGAGCAATTTTAAATAGAGTAGGCTTTTTTTTCCTGCAAATGTCCCAACTGGATTCAAGCCAAAAATTATTTATTCATTTATCTGTCCAGCTAGTCAACAAACAATTATTAAACAGTTCTTATGTGCCTTGACAGTACAGTGTAAACTATAGAAATAAACAGATGAATAAAATGCATTCCCTGTTCTTAATGAATTCATAGTTCAGAGGAATGAGATATATAAACAATAACATTATGTAACAAAATAGTAACATAGTCAAAGTGTTGTGGGGTATTTCTGGGTTGGTTGTATTAATATTCAAAATACCAGCTGCTCCTCTCTGGGCTTGTAGTATACTTCTTCATGCCATTGTCTACTGACATAAGATTTCTTCTGGCCATGAAATGTGAGCAGAATGGACATGCTCCATTTCTGAGCTAAGAGCCATCACTTGGCTTCTTTATATTTTTTTCCCCTATGCTCATTGACCAGCAATATCCCAGATAAAGGGTGCTCTGGCAGCGTAGGCCCCAGAGTGAAGATGATTCAGAGGAGAGGCATAGCTGACTTGAGATAGACATGTAACATAAGTGAGAAATAAACATGAATCACTGAGATTTAGAGGCCATTTGTTACTGCAGTAAAACCTGGCATATTCTGACTGACATAGCTGTTAAGTTAATTTGCAGGTGGAGATTAAGTTGAATGTATAGAGGAAGTAGCATATTGAGTTGGACCTTGAAGGCTATGCGAGTAGGTAAGGGAATGGGTTTTTGGGGCAGAGATTCCAGTGTGAGCGAAGACCTGGTGGTGTGCAAGTATATATACTATGTAGGCAAGTTACCGACCACACTGGATTGTAAAAGGTATTCTAGAGTCATATATTAAATACCCATTGGCCATGCCAAGGAATATAAATTTTACTTTGCTGCCATTTAGAAGCCATGAAAAGGTCTTTGAGGATTCTAAGTACAAAGCCTTGGCTATCTTTTGATGCTTTGATCTGCAATGCTCTAGTCAAGGGCCAGCATGGACAGAGATAATTCTGAAGGGTCCTGGAACTAGAGGCTGGACAAGAGGGAGGACAAAGGAGTAGGCCAACACCCATGATGCTTGAATGAGTGTGGTCAAATTCAGGCTGAAGTCAACTGACTTGTACAAAGGAAACACCTGAAGGGTTTTTTTAATTCCCTCAAGGTTAGAACCCCTTAAACAGAAAAGAAGCTAAATGATATACCCATAGAGTAATAGAGGTGGAAATGGAGCCTTGTAGGACACTTGAGTCCACTTCAAAGGAGAACAATATTAAGTGGCCAGTCCTATACCATTTCCAGAGAAAAGAGCTTCAGGGCACATGGTGAGCTTTCAAAACATTCCAGACTTGGCTCTGAATGCAGATCAGGGGGAGAAAAATAAAAACAAGACAGGGTAGAAAGAGGGCATAGTGGCTGACAGGCACAGTAAAAAGAAGCCTGTGCTACATGCCAGGTCTTGGCCTTGGTAACAGTTCTTTCTTTTCTTGTTGCATTTTATTTCTTAATAAAAACTCAATCTAAAAGAGTCCTTAATATGTCTGCTTCTCACCAAGTATTGCCCACTGAATTGAGACAATTTTTTGGCTTTTCTTGGCATATTAGTAATTAATTACACATGAAATGCTGAAATTATTTTTTAAATGTCTATCCATCTTTATGTAGGACCCAATGTCTCAGTGAGACAAAAATACTACAAACCATCTTAGAAGGCACATTACATTGGTTTCCAGGTAATAGCAAGACAGGAATTCAACATGGCTGCCCAGAGTCAACCAAGACTCTAATGAAGTTCAGCCACAGGCTAGTTACCATTTTCCTACAGAATTGTTTCCTCTTTAGAGCAATGCTCACCATACATGAACTTTGTAATCAGTCTCTTCCCATTCTTTTAAGTATGTCACTGGCTATGTCTTAGCCTACACAAAACAATTATGAGTTCCCAACACTACCAATTGACTTTGAAGAGAATGTTTATAAGAATCTCAGTAAAGTTTTAGAGGCTTAACACTAGCATGAGTTGTTATTCAGTATAGGGCCTTCAGAGTGAGGGAATTCTCTGAAGAAAACACAGGATCCTACAGGACTGAAAAACTCTACCCCATTCTCCTCCCCGTAACTAATTTCTACTCATTTTTCAAGACCCAGGAACTCCAACCCACATCTGAGAAGCATTTTCTGGTATAAACAACTTATAATTATTGTTCCCTCCCAATAGTACTTGTTTATACCTTATTTCTGGTACCTATATCATCTTCTATATGATTCAAGGAAGAATCATAACTGTAATGATAGCTAACTTAGATGTGAAAGTCTTGTCTCACAAATGTATTAACAGCAACTATTTTGTACTCTTTTATAACTATTTCTCTATCTCTAAATAGGGAGATATATGGATATCAAGAGATATATATAATATAACTCCGTCAAGAGAGAAAGAGAAAAAAGAGCACAAAATGGAGATAGAAAGATCTATATGTGATATCTACCTATGTATATTGACAGAGGCACAAGAAATAAACAAACATGAAGGCTAAAGAATATGCTTAAAGCATTCAAGAAACTTAATTTGATAACTTGATAAATTGACTTCCAAGTTCACCTTGAAACTTGATAACTTTGTTATCCTGTTTAGTGACTTTAAAGGATCAGTGCTTAGTTTGAAAATAAAGTAGTCCTTTGTCTCATGACATTGATTTAGTTTAAGTCACATTTAATTTATTTAGAAATCTCAAATAACATTAATGTAGGGCAAAAGATTTTTATGCTTGTTAAAAAGGAAAATAGGTTGGAAAAAATGATTGAGAAATACTACTCTATGTCACTTACTTAAATTTATATTTCTGGTAATAAGACAGCAGAAAAAAATGCCCCTTGTGTCCCTTCAGCAGGATTCAAATGTGGGCCTTTGAGGTGCCTGCCAATGGACTCAAAAGGCATTCATCCCAGTGGGAACATGCCACCTGCCACCCGTCACTTTTCAATCAACAGCACTCCCACTAGAACGAATAAAGTGCTCAAATCTCCCCCAGGGATTTTCCTTTTTTTTTTTTTTTTGACTTAGCATGTAAGCAGGCAGACTGGTTCTGGTGTCTCATCCATTTTAGAAGCTTCTTACAACAGCAATAACAGAGGCTTTGTAGATAGCATAATTACTCAACCTCAGTATTATACAGCTGCTCTGAGCACATTTCCCTCTTCTATTCAGAAAACAAACAGAATGATTGTCAGACTTGGTGCCTCTTTTGCCTTCTGTCTTTGCTACCCTATTAGGCAGCAGTTGTCTCCCTTCATATATGCTTCTACATGCCTCCTTTGAGTAAATACAGATTGTAACTCTTCTCGGAGAAAGCTTGCCTAAGATGCATTTATCACCTTTTCATACAGAGATTTTCCACTGTGGTATGTAAGGAAAAGAGGAATTTACATGGTCCAAACATATATTCAGATTTCTACTGGGCTTTGAATCTAGCCAAATAATAATCACAGAGAGAAACTACTTATTTTTTAAGAATGAATGAATCCAATCATATCTGGTGTTTTGAAATATTTTTCACATGAGTTGGTTTCATTGGAGGCATTTGCTTTCATGTTTTCCTTTTCATTATTAATGATGGTGGCCTTGTAAGAAAAATACAAGCCATGTTAGGGAAGTGACTCATACACATTTCCTTAAAGTCTAAGTAGTTATGGAGGCCTCTGAAGATGGTCCTAGGTTTCACCTGAACTCCATAGGTTGTGAGAAACAAGAAATCATACAAGAAACCTCAAGAACTAGAGTTTGTTGTAAGTATACAACAGGCACTGGAACTGGAACAACACTGGGAACCAAAGGAAATCAGGGGATTGGTTGTTATCTCCTCTCTCACAGGCCACATGACCTCTTGTTTATATCTGCCTCTCTGAATATCTGCTTCCTCAAAATCTGGCTGCCATGAGGCTCCCTGGCTACTGATTCTAAATCATAAGGCCTTTCTATATACATACTTTTAGCCTCACTTCTTGATGCTTATTTGCCTCATTTTCTCAGTTCAGATTCCCAAGAGAGGTAATCTGATTCACTAACAAAACATTTTCAAGCCAAGTTATAGATCAGGTACACATTCCATGGTCCCAACAACTATGATCAAGGAGGGGTAGTCATCTGACCTGTGTAAGACTATGCTTTCTGTAAGGATAATAAGTGAGCAGTTTCACGATATAGTTTAGAGAAAAATGGCAGAGTAGGCAGCTCCAAGTTCTCATTTACCCACAGTAACATCAAAAAAACACGCAAAAACTATGAAAAACAACTGTATCAGAACTTAGGAAAACAAAGGCTTTCAGCAAACAAACATACTGTATCAAGAAAAAAGCAACTTCAAAACAGAAGGAAAGCTTTGTGGAGTTTTTACTTGGCCTTATCCCAACCCCTCTCTGGCATGGCAGGAGTCTTAGCTCATGTTCAGTGTGGGATTCTGATCCCTGGTCCCAGAGAAAACAAAGCAGACCTTATTTGCAAATTATTGTGTATGTCTGTTCTAACCTGTTTAGGGGTTATCTGAAGGACTGATTTACAAGCTATTTATCTACCTTTTGCCTCACTCATACTCAGGCCAGAAAAGCAGAGAACATTGCTCAAAAACACTACAAGCCCATCTCACAACCCACTGACCTTGGAGCAAAAGATAAATGTTGAAACATTCAATAGACTATGTAAGGCCCAAGACCAAAAGTTGTGGAGAATTTCTTTGGGAAATTAGGACATTCAATAGCATCTTTCTATATGGTAGAATTTAGAAAGCTGTCTGCATGCCCAGGGCAAGAAGCATGCTCAGAAAAAAACTAAGACTCTAAACTTTCACCTTGGGCTGACCCCTAGGCTCAGTACAAGCCAGGTTAAGTGTGGACAAAGAGCTACATAATAAAGCCAATGTGTAATAGGCTGGTAGAGATGCTTTGTGTTGTTTTGTTTTGGTTTGATTTGGTTTTTGTTTGTTTGGTTGTTTATTTGCTTTTAGCTCCTGGCATCCAAGAACTATCTGTCAATACTCTAGCTGAACTCAAGCTAAGAAACAGAGACTTCGGAGAACATACATATCAAGGAAAGCAATCTCCCCAAGAATAAAGTAGGAAAGTCACTAAACAAATGGACTACTATACCCTTCAACAACAAAACTACCAAACCCTTGGGAATGAGGAAAATCTGATTTCAATAGTTGCAACATTATAGTAGTCAAATGTCTGGCTTTGTACACAAAAAAATCATGAGACATACAAAGAAATAGCAAAGTATCGCCTATTCAAAGAAACAAAATAAATCTCCAGAAACCAATCCTGAAGAAACATAGAAACCAGACTTACTAGTGAAAGACTTTAAAACAACTGTCTTAACTATGCTCAAAGAGCTATGGGAAAAATAACTAAAGAATTCAGGAAGACTGTGTATGAACAAAGTGAGAATATCAATAAAGAGAGATTACAAAAATGGAACCAAATTGAAATTCTAAAGCTGAAAAGTACAATAAATGAAATTAAAAGGTCACTAAAAGGTTTCAATAGCAAATTTGAAGAGTTAGAAGAAAGAGCTAGCAAATTGAAGAGGGGGCAATTGAAATTATTGAGTCTGAGGAAAAGAAAGAAAGGAAAATGAAATGAACAAAGCATAAGTGACCTGTGGGACACCAACAGGCTGACCAACCAGTGCATTATGGGGGTTCCAGAAGGAGAAGAGAGAAAGTGGCATAAAGAATATTTGAAGAAATAATAGTTACATACTTTCAAATTTGATGAAAGCATGAATCTACATATATAAGAAACTCAACTAACTTAAAGAAAGATAAACTCAAAGAGATCAACACTGTGACACATTATCATTAAACTGTGGAAAACTAAAAAGAAAAGGAGAATCTTGAAAGAAGCAAGAGAGTAGCAACTAGTCACATGAAAGTTAGTAAGATTAACAATCAATTCCTAATCAGAACAATGGAAGACAGAGGCAATAAGATAACATATTTAAAGTGCCAAAAGAAAAAAACTGTCAACCATGAATTCTATATCTGTAAAAACTGTCCTTTGAAAATTAGGGAGAAATTAAGACATTTCCAAATAAACAAAATATGAGGGAGTTCATTACAACTAGCCTGCCCTATAAGAAATGTCAAATGTCACTCTGAAATGAAAGGACACTAAACAGTAACTCAAAACTATATAAAGAAATAAACATCTCCAGTAAACATGAATATATGGGTAAATATAAAAGTAAATATTATTGTCGTTTTTGTTTGTAACTCCACATATTATTTCCTATAGGATTTAAAAGACACATGCACAAAAAATAATTATAATCTATGTTATTGAGCACATAATGTGTAAAGATATAGTTTGCAATTTAACATAAGAAGTTGTATAGGAGCAGTTTCTATATGCAGTTGAAGTTAAGTTGGTATCAATTCAGACAGGTTTATTACAAATTTATGATATTAAATGTAATATCCAAATATCTAAAAACTATACATAAAAGGAAATGAGAAGGGAAACAAAAAGGTTCACTACAAAAATCAGCTAAACACAAAAGAAAGCAGTAATGGAGGAAATAGAGGATTAAAAAGGCATAAGAAACAAGGAAACAAAATGGTGGAAGTAATTCCTTCTTTATCATTAATTACTCCAGATATAAATGGATTAAATTCTACAATTTAAAGGTACAGGTGAGTAGATTTTTAAAATATGATCAAACTATATGTTGTATCCAAGAGACTCACTTCAGATCCAAAGACTCAAATAGACTGAAAGTGAAAGGATGGTATTCTTGCAAATAGTAACCAAAAGAGAGCTGGGGTGGTTACCCTAATATCAGACAAAATAGTCTTTGAGCATAAAACTATTACAAGAAACAAAGGACATCATAGATTGATAAGCAGTTCAATTCACCAAGAAGAAATGAAAATTAGAAACATTTATGCACCAAACCACAGAGCCCCAAAATATATGAAGAAACACTGACATATTTGAAGGGAGAAATAAATAGTTCTACAATAATAGTTGTAAAATTTAATACCCTATTTTCAATAATGGGGAGAATAACTAGACAGAAGAACAATAAGGAAATAGTGGAACAACACTTAAACCAGCTAGACCAAATAGACATATAAAGAACATACCACCCAACCTCAGTAGAAAACACATTCTTCTCAAGTGGGAATAGAACATTCTCCAGCATAGATCATATGTTAGGCCACAAAATAAGTCTCAATAAATTATAAAAGATTTAAATCATACAAAGCATTTTCTCTGACCACAGTGGAATGAATATAGAAATCAGTAACAGAAGGAAAATGGAAAATTCACACATATGTAAAATCTTAAATAACAAATAAAAGAAGAAATCAAAATGAAACTTAGGGAATACTTAAAGATGAATGAAATGAAAACATTATATACCAAAATTTATGGGATATACAGTGAAAGCAGGGCCCTGAGGGAAATTTATAGCTATAAATGCATACATTAAAAAAGAATAAAGATCTCAAACCAAAACGTAGCTTTACACCTTGAGAACTAGAAAAAGAAGAGCAAAATACACACAAAGCTAGCTGAAAGAAGAGAATAATAAAAGGAGCAGAGGCAAATAAGATATAGAATTTTTAAAAACATCAATTCAGTGAAACCAAAAGTTTGTTCTTTAGGAGATCAACAGAAATGACAAACCATTAGTTGGAATGACAAAGAAAAAGAGAGAAGACGCAAATAACAAAAATAAAAAGTGAAATGGGGACATTACTACTAACCTTACAGAATTTAAAGGATTGTAAGAGAATATTATGAACAATATGCCAACAAACAAGGTAACCTAGATGAAATAGACACATCCCTAGAGGCACAAAATCTATCAAAACAGAATCACAAAAAAATAGAAAAATCTATAATTAAAAATCTAAAACCTGTAACAAGTAAAGAAATTGAATCAATAATCAAAAATCTCTCAACAAAGATCTGGCCCTAGTGGCTTCACTGGTGAATTATACCAAACTTAAAGAACTAACACCAATCCTTCTCAAACTGTTCAAAAGAACTGAAGATGAGGGAACACTTCCTAACTCACTCTATGTGTGCCCAGCATTGCCCTGATAGTAAAGCCAAAGACACTACAAGAAAATAAAACTATAGACCAATATCCCTTATGAATACTGATGCAAAAATCCACAATACTAGCAAACTGAATTTAGCAGCATATTAAAATGATTATACACCATGACTAATTGAGATTTATTCCTGGAAGGCAAAGATGATTCAACATACAAAAATTGATCAATGTAATACACCACATTAACAGAATGAAGGAAAAAAATATATGATTATCTCAGTTGATGCAGAAAAAGCTGAGCCCAACCAAAATTGCTGACTCACACAAGCAGCATTAAAAATAAATCTAAAAGACATGTGACATCAAGTGAAAAAGACTTACTGATAAAGAATAGGTATAATATTCAAGTAAGGCTCAAAGCATGCAAACACCACCATATACTGTTTACATGATATATGACCTACATGTAATAAAATTATTCAAGACATTCTCATAAACAAAATGTAACAAATATATCAGAAGAGGTATGCAATAATGTTTTAGCCCTTAAAAAACTATATCTGTCTAACTGCTGAAATTGGGTGATGGGCTATTGGGTACATTATACTATTTGATTATGCTCCACTTTGGATTATGTGTGAATATTTTGATGATAAAAAGTTACTATACCAAACAGCCATTTAAAAACACCTTTTCCCCAAATAGCCAAAGCAATCCTGAGAAGGAAGAATAAAACAGGGGGAATTATGCCCCCAGACTTCAAGCTCTACTACAAAGCTTCAGTAATCAAGACAATTTGGTATTGGCACAAGAACAGACCCACAGACCAATGGAACAGAATAGAAAATTCAAACATTAACCCAAATATATACAGTCAATTAATATATGATAAAGGAGCCTTGGATATACAATGGGGAGATGACAGCCTCTTCAGCAGCTGGTGTTGGAAAAACTGGACAGCTACATGTAAGAGAATGAAACTGGACTACTGTCTAACCCCATACACAAAAGTCAACTCAAAATGGATCAAAGACCTGAATGTAAGTCATGAAACCATAAAACTCTTAGAAAAAAACATAGGTAAAAATCTCTTGGACATAAACATGAGCGACTTCATGAACATATCTCCCCGGGCAAGGGAAACAAAAGCAAAAATGAACAAGTGGGACTATATCAAACTGAAAAGCTTCTGTACAGCAAAGGACACCATCAGTAGAACAAAAAGACATCCTTCAGTATGGGAGAATATATTTATAAATGATATATCCAATAAGGGGTTGGCATCCAAAATATATAAAGAATTCATCCACCTCAACAAACAAAAAGCAAATAATCCAATTAAGAAATGGGCAGAAGACATGAATAGACACTTCTCCAAAGAAGAAATTCAGACAGCCAACAGGCCCATGAAAAGATGCTCCACATCACTAATCATCAGAGAAATGCAAATTAAAACCACAATGAGATATCACCTCACACCAGTAAGGATGGCCAACATCCAAAACACAAACAACAACAAATGTTGGCGAGGATGTGGAGAAAAGGGAACCCTCCTACACTGCTGGTGGGAATGCAAATTAGTTCAACCATTGTGGAAAGCAGTATGGAGGTTCCTCAAAAAACTCAAAATAGAAATACCATTTGACCCAGGAATCCCACTCCTAGGAATTTACCCTAAGAATGCAGCAGCCCAGTTTCAAAAAGACAGATGCACCCCTATGTTTATTGCAGCACTATTTACAATAGCCAAGAAATGGAAGCAACCTAAGTGTCCATCAGTAGATGAATGGATAAAGAAGAAGTGGTACATATACACAATGGAATATTATTCAGCCATAAGAAGAAAACAAATCCTACCATTTGCAACAACATGGATGGAGCTAGAGGGTACTATGCTCAGTGAAATAATCCAGGCGGAGAAAGACAAGTATCAAATGATTTCACTCATATGAGGAGCATAAGAGCAAAGAAAAAGACTGAAAGAAAAAAACAGCAGCAGACTCACAGAACCCAAGAATGGACTAACAGTTACCAAAGGAAAAGGGACTGGGGAGGATGGGTGGGAAGAGAGGAACAAGAGGGAAAAAGGGGCATTAATTTTGGGGGGGCACGGGGAGGGCGATACAACTCAGAGAAGACAAATAGTGATTCTATAGCCTCTCACTACACTGATGGACAGTGACTGTAATGGGGTTGGTGGGGGGGACCTGATGAAGTGGGTACTTTAATAACCATAATGTTGCACATGTAATTGTAGATTAATGATACCAAAATAAATTACAATTAATTGCAAAAAAAACCTTATGGAACAACTGTCTATACAGAAAAAAGAAATTGATACCAAACGCTGACCACACACAAAAATTAACTCAAAATATATTATAGCTCTAAATGACAAATCTAAAGTGACAATGTTTCTAGAGGAAAACATAAGAGAGGTGACTTGAAGTATGTAGGCAAAAATTTCTTAGCTGGGACACAAAAGACACTAAGTGTAAAAGAGAAAAATGATAAACTGGACTTCATCAAAGTAAACTTCTGCTCTTCAAGTGATACTATTAAGGAAATGAAAAGACAAGCCATAGATTAAGAGAAAATATTTACTATAAATATATCTGAAAAAGAACTTGTATCTAGTACAAACAAAAAACTCTTCCAACTTAATAAGAAGACAATATGATAAAAAATGATAACATACACTCCTTTTCCATATTCTGATTGTCTCTAGGAGGAAGAGGGAGTTGGCAATGAACCCTTCCTGTATTTTCTGACTGCCTCACTTGTATTACCCCTGAGGCCTCCTTTGTTCCTGAAGTAGGCTGGGGACATCCTGCTTCTAAGAACCAACCCTACAAGAAACAAAGATGCCAGCGCCCCTGAGGATTTCTCTACAAATAAGAGGTGGTGAAGCTGTGTGGTCGCCCATTTCAGATTCCTGAGGGAAGCCAAAATGATGTCCTTTGTCTCTCTGCTTTTGGTGGGCGTCCTGTTCCCTACCCTCCAGGCCAAACAATTTACAAAATGCGAGCTGTCCCAGGTGCTGAGAGACATGGATGGCTATGGGAGCATCACTCTGCCTGAATGGAGCTGCACAATATTTCACATCAGTGGTTATGACCCACAAACCAAATAATAGTGGCAGCACAGAATACGGACTCTTCCAGATCAATAATAAACTTTGGTGCAGGGATAACCAGAACCCTCAGTCAAGGAACATCTGTGATATCTCCTGTGACAAGTTCCTGGATGATGACCTTACTGATGACATGATGTATGCCAAGAAGATCCTGGATAATGAGGACATTGACTACTGGCTGGCCCATAAACCACTCTGCTCTGAGAAGCTGGAACAGTGGCTCTGTAAGAAGTTCTAATTTGTCTCTGAGCCCTGGGCCCTGCAGTGACACCAATGGACACTTGAGGACTATGCTCCAGGGACATGTGACTTTTGACTCTTGCTCAGTGCCCCTGATGGAACTTTCACTACAGCAATAGATTCCACTTCTGTCCTGAATAAAGGACCTGATTTCAGAAAAATAAATAAAAACACCTTTTAAGACAGTTGGGGGAATTTGATTATGGGCTCGGTATTAAACAATATTAAGAAATTTTCACTTACTTTGTTAGGTATAATAATGGTATGGTATTCATGTAAAAAAATTACCTTCTCAGTGATGCATACTAAAATATTTACAATTGAAACTACCTGGTGCCTAGGATATTCTTTAAAATATTCTAGGAATATAAGGAAAGAAGGGGTATAGATGAAAAACAGATTGGCAAAATATTGATAATTGTTAAAGCTGAATAAAAGCTACATAAGTATCATACTACATATTTTACATTACTGTATTTTTTCAAATTTTTCATAGTAAAGTTTTTATATACCAAATTGTATTACATTGTGCTGTACTGTATTGTAATTTTTACATTATTAAGATTTGAAAAAGCTAGAAGCTTGTATACAGTTATTCGTTATATTTTCCTCTACTCTTTTCTATATGTTTGAAATATTGTTTAATTTTAAAAAGGAAAAAAATTAGAAAGAAAATTCTACATCCTCCCCAGATAATCCCTACCAGTCTCACATATAACTCTGTAATGCCACTCTTAAGAAGCTCATTAGAGGCCCACAAGCCCTACAAAGTAGACTTTTCTGGAAGACTTTTACCTTAGAAATAAGTTATATGTTCCAGAAAAAGCCCAAGAACTCAGAACTAATTTCCAAGCCAAAATGTACAAGATTCAGGTGGCTTCTAAACTTGTTTTCTCTGTATTTCCAAAAAGCTGTCATGCCCTTTTAATACAATGCCTTATTTATCCCCTAAAGAATTCCTGCTGCTCAACATCTCTGTGTAACCCCCATGGCACTGTGAAGTAAAGTAAGTAAAATATACTCCCCTAGGAGGAAAAAGTGCTTGTCCGCAAGTAAATTACCTCTTGAAGCTAAACAGACCATTTCACTGCCAGAAGAAGACTGTTTGCATTGTTAAGTCAAAAGGTAGGATTGTGAATGAGGATGGAGGGGAAGAGGGAGATAGAATTTGCCAAGGTGGTGAAGCAGGAAGGATAGAGCAATAGAAAAAGCACCAGGCCTACAGCCAGCCCCACCACATATTAGCTGCACAGCCTTGGGAAATCCATTTTAACATCTTCACATTTCAAGTTACAGTTGGCTTATATTAGTGATCTTCAACCCTGGCTACATGTTAGAATTCCTGGGGAGCTTTTTAAAAATTCTAATGCCCAGGCCTCACCCAAGCAAGTATCTCTGGGATAGATCTCAGGCAAGGACCATTCCTAATACTCCTCAGGTGACTCTCATGTGCAGCCAGGGTTGAGTACCACTGGTTTAGATCTCAAAGGAACTCTTCCAGCTTATCACTCTACATGGATAAATCTATGGGAAACTATGATAGCTACAGTTATTGCTTTTCTAGCATTCTTGCCCCATATCTTCTGGTAATACCCATCTTTTGTTGGAGAACATGTTCCAAGTGGCTGAGTGGAGATAATGCCCTGCTTATCTTATAGTGAGCATTTTCTTATTATTGTTATATTAAATACCATATATGTCACAAAGATAATCAAATAGTGGTTATAGCTGTGCCAAACAAATACCCAAAAATCTTAAGGACCCACAGGCTGAAGGACCCAAGTAAAACATCCTGAAATCATGGTTTTTTGTTTGATTTTGTTTAAAGTCAGCAAGAGAATTATTCAGTGATCAAATCCCTAAGATTATATAAAGCTCTAACTATGACAATGGCCAACTTCATGAAACCCCTAAACGTTCTTCTGTTAAAGATCATTAAAGAGTGGGTTTTGGATCCAGGAAACCTAAAGTCAGAGTCTACAACTCTTAACTACAAACGCATATCATCCCAGAATAAATAGCAGGGCATGCTATTTATTTATTTGTCTTGTGATTCACAGATGGGGCAAGTGATAACCCTTTCAGATTCAACACTAGTGATGCAAAATATTTTAGCTCTTCTCCTGAATTTAACTATTTTACATTTCTAATTATTATTTAAAAAAACCCACTGCCATTTGGATATTTCTTTAACCTAACATTCAGGGAAAGAACTTAAAAGTAGGGAAAATTTAACAAGTTCATGTTTAACTGGCTTAAGTCAATTGTTTCCAGGCTACTTAATTTATTTGCCACCAACTTATCTTCCAAGTCCAAATAATTTATTGGGCACTGTTGTTACTCAGTTTCTCGGTTTACCCCTGACCACGTGGGCAAACACTTGAGAGAAGGAGATAGGAACTATACCAGATGCTATATGCTGCTTCAGAACTACAATGCTCTGATGGTACTCAAAAACCACACCAGAGCTACATTTTTTATTTTAAATTGAAAGTTACCTGAAAGGTGCATAAAACTGTGCATAACTAGACATGTTTTTATTGACTACTCATATGAGAGGAGACTTAAGGGAACTGTTACTTCAGAATTGGTGTATAACAGATGATTCTCTAGACATTTTTCCACATGTCTTTCCCCTACAACTTCAATGTCATCTAATCCCTTCCATGTGCATATTAAAACTTTAGATGAAGAAAGAAAACATTAGTGAAATTCTGGTGAAGGGAATCAGATATGCCACCCCAAAAGATGCCACTTTGGCATAAGGATTATTTTGAGCGGAAAACAATTAAGAAACAGTATGCTCAGGAGGAACTGTCTGCCCTCCCCCTTTCTGCCTAGAAATAGGGCATAAATTTCCATTTGTAAAGGTGACATAAATCTCCATTTGTAAGTGTTTCCTTCTCCTGAACCAGGAAGAGGGGAATGACTCTTACCCACATGACAAACCTGACGAAACAACCCTTATCTACCATTCATTTCCCAGATGCCTCGCCACAATTTACAGGGGAGCCCAAATCCCTTATTTCCTTTGTCCAGTCACTTTTCCACAATTTGTTGCCCTTTGTTAAGATGGCATATAAGCTCCAAATTATACCCACCCCTTTGAGTCACTCACCATTGTGTCCTCCCACATATACACCTGTATATGGACGTTTACTATGTTACTCTGGTGGTGTCATGTTTCCCTGATTCTTCATGATCCCTGTAGCCTTAGGTAGCTGTCTGCTTATTTCCAAGGAAACAGTCCCTCTTCCAGACCTTATAGGCTGATTCCAATAAGGAAAGACCTTCACCTATGTGTTGGTTTATGAGGGAGTGTACATGGCTCTGGGCCTAGTGGTACAGGACAGCCAGTGTGGAGGCATGTGGTAGGTCCTGAGGAGCACTGTTTCTCGGTCTGGGTACCAGTTACATTGGTATGTCCACCTCGTGCAAATTAATTGAGCTGTACACATTCAATATGTGCCTGCTTCTATATGCATGTTATAATTCAGCACACCACAAATACCAAGGAATCCTATATGTAGGAATAAGTAGACATCAGAAGCAGATGGTATGTAACTAAGAAAGTATCTCAGAGTAAGTAAGTGTTGAACCAGGTTTTGAAGGAATAAGTTCCTAAATGGAGTGAGGTTGAGGTGGTGAGTCTGGGGCTGTTACAAAGACGCTTTCAAGTGGGAAAAACAGCGTATGTATAAAAGGGCTGTTCATGATGTGCCCTCAGTTATGATCATTAAATCCTTTCTGAAAATTGCAGGATTATCAACTATAAAATGAATTTGCAGCTTTGGCTTCCTGTTCGTATTCTAAAGACCAACGCAGTTATAGTGCAGTATCGTGTCACAGACCTCTCCCAGGGGCTGGTACCGACTCTTACTGATCTTCATCTCCTAGCACACGGAACAGTGATGAACACATGGTGACCCTCAAAAAAATGCTTCTAAGTATTTCTAACTAACAATGAATGAAGTCACTAACCAATCACTCAATCAAATAGGTCTTTAGAAACTGTCTTGACCTGTTTATTTGTCCTGTGCATTGTTTAAAATAAAACCACAGAATTAGGCGTATCAGGGATTTTCTAAAGCAGACAGCAGTCCCAAACTGGGGCCCAGAGGCAAGAAAAACCCAGAATTTCTCCTTCTGACAATCAATCAGCACAATGACAAGTGATTCAGGGCCCAATGGAGCAGAGGATAACATATTCCAGTTACAGCCCAGCTCTGGGCAAGCAGCAGTTGCTAAGAGTTCCTGGCTGGCCTGAGCAAGTCCTCCAGGCACAGGAAGCCAAGACAGCCCTAGTCAAAACCCGCCATACAGCACTCCCATCTGCCTGCCTCATGCTCCTTGGAGCACGTCACACATCTCAGCAGGAATTCACTGGGACCCTTGCTTCCAGGCCCAGAGCATGGTCCTACTCAGATGTCCTTTACCTTGGCTCCTTAGGGCCAGACTCCTGGCGATCGCCGATGTGATCATTAACCGGCCTCGTACGTTAATCCATGCTAAGGGAGTAATATGAAAAAGTTTTAAGGGACACCTAGTAACTTTTTTTCATCTTTCCACTTTCCTAAACATGTAGATTTAAACACCTCTCACTGCTCTAGGTACTGCAAAGAACACAAGTGTCAGAGACAAGAGCTATAAAAATACTCAGCCTCCTTGGGGCTAATAACCCCACTTCTGAGAAAGTACGAAAAGGAACTATTTCAACAGGAAAAAAAGAACTGTCAGCAGATTTTCAGGGAAGTATTATATATAATAGTAAAAAATTGTAAATAATCTAAATGTTAACACAATATGAAAACTATTTTGTAATTCATGATACACCGGCTCAGTACAGTACTCTACGTTATTCACAATAATTATGAAAATTGTCTAAAAAATGGAAGTGCACATAGTACAGTGGTAATGTAAAAGCAGAATTCAAAATTGTATCTATGCTCTGATTGCCATCTGTTATAGTATGATGAACACAGATAAAGATTGGAAAAGAACATGACATAATGTGACATTTGATGCTGTAGTAGTACAGGATTATGAGTATTTTTTATTCAGTGATCACCTAATACTGCTAAGACTGAATAGTCAACTGTGTGTCATCTTTGAATTTAAGCATTCCCGTAACATCATTTCCTTTGTTTCAACTAGTATACCAATTAAAAGCCAAGAGGAAGAAACCATGAAGAAATTTGTGGATTGCTATTTTTGAAAACCAGGTCATATCACAATTCCTAAAGGTCAGGAACTTCGTCGTTCAATTTTTAATCCCTTGTATAATCCAGCACAGTGTCTTGTACACATTAAGTGCTCCATAAATATTGTTGAATCAAGAGAAAGAACAGTTCACCACCCCACTCAACAAAAGAATTTGCAATAAAGTTGCAGAAAACAATCACATTAAAAGAATTAATCTACACGGTCTGTCTGGGTTGGATTCTTCCAGAAGCAGCCCCTGAGACAAGGATGCAGATTCAAGTAGTTTACTTTGGAGATAATCCCAGGAAGCTCTGGTAAGGGTGACAGGAAGTAAGTCAGGGAAGGGAAAAAAGCCAGTAAAGGGTGCATTATTGAACAGGTTACTGCTGTGGGCAATTGAGGCTCAGACCTGTTGGGGACCTCTGGGACATGCTATGGAACAAGTCTCAGAGTTATCCTACTTAAGTGTGAGGAATAGGCGGGGTTTACCCACCAACTTCTCATCTATCATTTGTTGAGGGCTGCTTTTAGAGCACTCACTTACCCTGCACATGGGCTGAGCATAATCCCACCAGAAAACCCCCATAGGCAGGAAGTAGCAAGTGTTCCTAGTGAGAAACCAGTGTTTACAGGAATCAGCATGTGTGTTGAGGGGCTACATGATAGAGGTGCTGACAGTGTCTGCCACAGGGGCTAGGTGATAGATGCCAACTAGGCAGCTCAGACAGAGAGGTCAGCCCAGCTGCAGAGGAAGTACAGCTTGAACTAATCTTTAAAGGAGTGGCAGGATGTAATGGGGATCATCTCCAGCGCCACACTCAGCCCTTAATGGGTGCTCAGAAAAGGGCAGTTCTGATACTCTCCCCAATCAAGAACATGGAGAAAGTCCTTGAAATTGCTGTTTTATGAGTGTCCTGCTCGAAGCAGCAGAATGGAGAAGGGGGGACATGAGTCAAGTCTTGGGGTTGGGTGTGTACAAGGGGTGCTAAATGGATGAGAAGAAAACAAGATTAGTGGGAGCAAGTCTCTTTGTTGGTAGCATTATCATCAATGCCAGTGAAACAGAGGAGAGGAAGAAACTATGGCAAGCAGGAGGAATGGAGATTTGGGGGCTGACTGGACCCTTAAATCAAACTCCATCAGAAACATTTAGAGAGATGTGTCTTAAACTAGCTTGTGTGAATTGTGGTTCCTTTATGTATGAAGGCAAAATGACTGTTGCCCACCAAGAGACCAAAGGGGAGGTGGGGGTAGTGGTGGTGGGAGGTCACATGATCCTTGGCTGTCCTTCTGAAAAGCTTGGAAAGTGCCCTCCGCCCCCACCTCAGCCACCTACTCACATTTGAACCAACAGTCAGAGGGTCTTAGCAGCCAGTTCTAGGGCCATCTTCTCCAAAGTTTTGACAACCCAACAACCAATGTGAGGATCAGCTCTGCGAGAAGACCCAAATCCCAGGCACTTCCCCAGGATCTGCAGCAATCCTAGGGTCCGTGTAAGGCAGAGAGCGAGCGGATGCAGGCTATCAGGAGTCGGGATTCTAGGAAAGAGTACTGAGTGAGGAAGCTCTGAGGGCCTTCCGAATAACCAGCTTCTTGAGCTGACTGGAAATCAGAGCCCTCTGATTATAGACGCCGGATTTCACACATCCCTGAGAACAGCTGTCGCATGCCTTTTTTTTTCTGATTGTGTGTGTGTGTGTGCATGCGTGTACTCAGAGACCAAAGTAAACATTTCAGGGAGTCAGAAGAGTACACTGTATCCTCCCTAATTCTCCTAATTCTCTGTGATGTCTGAAAATTTTCAGTTGAGATGTAGTGGAAAGAGCCCGGGACACATCATCACGCTGGACTCAAACTCCGTTTCAAATGTGCTATTCCATTCTAGCAGTACCACTCCAAGCAAGTGAGTTAGTTCTTCACCTGTAAAATAGTGTTATCACAAGGCTGAATGAGAAATTCTAGCCTGGTCCCCACCATGTATTGGGCGTTGCTCTAGTTGCTTATTCCACATTCATCAACAAACCTGTTGAGCAGGTGCTAATATTACTACTCTTTATACAGATATGAAATGAGGCACAGAGAAGGCATGCAACTTTCCCAGGGTCACACAGCAATTAAGTAGCTGATGTGAGCCTTGAACCCAGGCAACTTATCTCCAGGGCCCACCCTTTTAGCCACCATGTTCTACCACCTACCAGGAGGTAAAAGTGCCTGGTAAACATGGAGGCAGATGGAACTCAATACTTCATATTTACACATTACATTTTGAAAGGTAATGTGGTGCAATGAAAAGAGTCAGACTAACCTGAATCCTATTTAACTGCCATGTGACTCTGGGCAAATACATCACCTCTTTGAGCCTCTGTTTCCTAAAAGTGAAGCTGAAATCATACCCCCTACATCAAGAGGGCTGCTGGTATATGTGACTTTACCTGCACCATACCTGGCACTTGATAGGTGTCCATATAAATGTTAGTTTTAATCCCTCCCTAATCAGGCATATGTAAAGCCTTGAAACTGCTCCTCTCTGAGCACCCTAACACCTCTAAGCCTTTCTCCCTTCTAATAACCCAAAAGGCAAAGAGGACAAATAAAAGCCAGCAGGTACAGTATCTCAAGTTCTCTTCAAAAACTTCCTTGGATTTTTTCCTAATGAAAGGAAATAAGAAATAGTAAAGATGTTTAGGGAGGGCCCCATCCATAAATGTAATAAGGACACAAAATAAGACAGACTGGGCAGCCAGGGTGATAAGCATCTTGTTAATAGAAGCTGGTATTCTGCCAAATTCCCCTTTCTCTGAATAAGCCCACTGTCGTTTATTTAACCTCTGAAAAACTATGATAGAGCACTTTTTAAAATTTTATCTAAAATCCCAACGGTGTTTAGACAAATCCACTTCCTTCTTTTATCTTAGGATAATAAAATGGTTATTCACACCCTCGAAAAGTATGAGTTTCCTCTCCTTGCCCCTGCTTATACCAAGAGATTTTACCAATTAACATTTACTTAAAGAGTGGGCCTGTTTTAGCAATGTATATGGAAAAGCTTTTTACTAAACTATTTTCTTGAGAGCACAGCATCCTGCTATAAAGGAAATAATTCTCAAGATCTTTGTTCATAACCTCTAATAGAATATAAATCAAAAGAACAAATTCGCACTGACACACCCTATAGGTCAGCTTGCTTACACCTTACTAAGAAATGTTATAAAACCCACATCAAATCTGTCAGATTTGGGATAAGATTCTAAGACTTAAGAGAAATTAATGGACAATATTCTAAATGTCTCCCTGGAACTCCCAAAGCTATATATTTGAGGCAACTACAAAAATCCATAGACTTAATTTCATCCACAAAATCAAAGCAGATACGTTCATAATTAATGTAATAAATTTCAAAGCCATCTCAACTGTGCCTACAAATCTAGCACAGACTGAGATCAAACCTGGGACACAATTCAATTTTACGAACTATGAAGTAAATGCTGACAGAGGGTGAAACTGCTGACCTATTAGATTGCACCTATTAGAAACATGCACCTATTAGATTAAATATCATTCGCATTATCATCATATCATCCTTCACATGAGAAGCTGACACCTATTGACCCACTTTTAGTAGGCTGTGCTCTTGAAATATTTTGTTTGTTAGAGTGTTGAACTTGCTCCAGACATCTTTACTCAATTCCAATTCTGATCAACATTTTCAAGGACATTAACCAGGGTTAAGCACACAGTCTATGGCCAAGAACTAGAACAAAGCCAACTGTTTCACCAGGGAATCAAATTCCTGACCCTGACCCCATAAGCATCTAAGCAGCGGTGGTGAGTCATGCGGAAATCAGCGGCACAGCCACTATAGAGCTCCTAAAAATGACCTAGGGAAGCTGAAGAAAGCTGGATGAAAGATGTACTACTTTATCATTATTATTTCATAGCTGTGATTGGAACCATGTACTTAATCACAGGCTATTCAAAAACCACAGGACAATAGATGATCCCTGCGTTTATTGAGGGATTTAAGTTTATGGCTCAGTAGAATGGAAGTCACACACTTCCCTTAAGAAATCAAGTGTTTGTCCATCTCAGGTAAAGAAGAGCATATGTTACCCAACTCTGATGAAACCAGGTTTCAGTACAGCTCACAATGTTGTGGTGGGTGTGTGAGATTCTTAGGACTGCTGTAACAAATCACCACAAACTTGGAGGCGAAAACCAACAGAAATTTATTCTCTCATAGTTCTGGAGGCCAGTAACCTGAAATCAAGGTGTCAGCAGAGCCACACTCCCTATGAAGATCTAGAGGAGAATTCTCCCTTGCCTCTTCCTAGCTTCTGCTGGCTCTCAGCAATCCTTGAAGTTCCTTGGGTTGTAGAGGCAGCACTCCAACCTCTGGCTCCACTGTCACGTGGTCTTTTCCCCCATGTCTGTTTGCTCACTCCCCATCTTATGAGGACACCACACACTGAATTTAGGGCCCACCCTAGTCCAAGATGACCTCACCTTAATCATTTACAGCTGCAAAGATCCTATTTCCAAATAAGGTCACACTCTTAAGTCCCAGGTGGACATGCAGTTCTGCAGGACACTATTCAACCCGCTATAGTGGGCATTCTCAATTTTCCGAGTCACAGCTCTCACCGGAATGATCTCCTACAAGGCTTTTTGGTTCAGTTTAAGGGTAGGAGACTGCAAACTGTTTTCTTTCCAGGTTTCCAAGCTCCAGTATAATTTGATAGTCTACTAACAATGTCCAGTTCAAAATAATGTACTAAATATGTATGTAGTTTTGACTTTCTTTTATTTTCTAAGACATCTTAGCTTTAGATAAAAGTTAAAATGAACAGAAATCAGCAGAAGCCAAAGCAGCAATTTAAAACTATAAATCATTTTGAAAATTGTCATCAAACATAAAGTAATTAAGAAATGCACACTGGCCAAAGAGGAAGGTGATTCTAATGTTCAGCCAAATTGAGAACAACTCCAGAGCAGTGGTTTTCTAAGCCTGATCCTCAGACCGTCAGCATCGGCGTCAGCGGGGAGCTCCTTAGACATGCAGAATCTCAGTCCCCTCCCCAAACCCACTGAATCAGAATCTTCATTCTAACATTATTCTCCAGATGATTCATATGCCCTGTTCTAAAACACTGATGCCAAAAGTAAAAGAGAAGTCTAACCCTCCCATATAATTCCACACTTTCTGGCAGGAATAGGTATTTGTTTTGCTGAGGGTTGATAGGGAATGTCAAACACATACACATAGGCACATACTGGTCCTTTGCCTTCCCACAGAGTGTCAGCAGCTTTCCAAATGAACAAGCTGTTTCCATGACATCAAACCCTTAATTTGAAGCAGATATACCAACCATCCAGGAGTGTGATAGCACAATGCACCATTTCATATATATTTTATTTGTGTTTTTGGTCTCAACTCCTCCTTGAAAAAGAGATCCTTGTGAAAACACTAATATTTAGAGCAACACTTTAATTGACAAATGTGTCGCCCTTTTTTCCTCCTGTAAGTAGGGCACTCTGAATGATTGTGTTAAATCTCTTCTCATGGTTAACCAACCTGGGATAATAATATGAATGACTATTAAAATAATTACACTACTATGAGTATCTATTCTCCCCATCTAGTGAATATTTTCCTTTTCCCCATTGCAGTTCCTGGCCATTTTATTCCTAACATATTCTTAAAGTCAGTTTCTTCTTTGCTGTGAACATGCATTTTTCTCTCAGTCTCCTGATCAAATGATGGGGAAAGCCTCCCTTTGGACGCATCTGTACTTAATATCCTGATGTGAGAGAGACAAACGCAGGAATGGGACCGCAAGAAAGTCATTTACATTAACAGCAGCCTGGAAAGACAATGAATCAAGTCCTATCCTCTCCCTAAAAATCCTCCCTTAAATGTTTATCTCCACAGTTTTTCTAAATTAAGTTACCCAATCAACAAATTTAAAGGGGAACCCAGTGTGTTTAATGTCAGCCAGTTTAAAAACAAGTCTGTTCTGCAGGGAACAGACCAAATTCAAAAGTGCAGAATGGAACCATGAGTAAAGGGGGCGATTAAATAAGCACGTACTCAATAGAGCTCCCAGCCACAGAACTACAGGCTCAGATGCAAATCAGCTTCACTGTGGAAGGTTCAAGCAGGAGCTGTTAGGAATTCTTCACAGAATTTTCTAGCCCATGACACCTACCAGGCTCTCGCCCACCTGCTCACACACCAAGTAAAACGCGAGAAAAAAAGAGCGTTGCTTGAATGCATAATTCCCAAATGCTTAAGGCAACTAGATGTCTGAATTTGAAGAATGCAGCCTATCCCTTGCTCCTATGCTCCCAGGACTCAGCCATTCAATCCCAGGGCTGCAGGGTATGAATCACTGCCATAAATCACCTTCCATTTCTAAATATATAAGGATAGTTTAGGGGAAAAAAACATGGTGACATTCTCTCCACAACCTTAAGCACTGGCTGTGTGACAGAAGCTAGCGCCAGGGGAACCTAGCCATCGGAAGGAAGAGGCAGCCCAGAAAATCCCTTTGAGACAGACGGAGGGATAACAGGAAACAAGAGAAGGGAGCTGGGAGGGAAGCAGCGACTGACAAAACAGAGCAGAGCTTAGAGCTCAACCAGCTGCCTCGCTATCATTTCAGTTTCTCCAGGAGGCGCATGGGCTGCATTTGCCACACAGGCGCAGCAGCCGCCCTCCCACCCTAGCTCTCCAGGAGGATGGGGCCTGTGTCTATTTTGCTCACTTCAGCACTGAGCACATTGATGGACACAAAGTAGGAACTCAATGTATATTTGCTTTTAGACTGGATAAATCAATTAAATAACTGATTAACTAATGAGACAATAAGGTTCCTAGCAAAGTTTATCAAACACTATTTTTGGAGAATTGTCATTATACAATGATACCTGTGTTCTTCTTGGGGGGCGTGGAGAAGGATTTGTTTCCCTAGACAAAATAAAATCCTAAATTGAAATATAAGAAAATTTTCCAATCTCACAAAAGGAAATGATTGTGTTTTCCTAAGAAAATATCATACACAATATAAGTTGAAACATATGCAAGAAATCCAGCCAGGATTGTTTTGTGTTTGTCTCAATAATTTATCCTACATTGGTGAATGCAGCCTAGCTGAACAGAAAAGCCAGGGCAAAGTTACTGAGCTTTTGCCCAAGTCCGCACCCAGCACTTTGCCTCTGTATTCTACAGTAATGTTCAGCTTTTTCCTGGCTCCTCAGATCCAAGCACAGGAGAGAAGCTGATGGTGCTGATGAGTAAATTTCCATGGACAGATGAGCCAAGCAGGTTTATGAACCAACATGCACCAGCAATTAACAAGCATATGAAAAAGATATTGGTTAGACTATATGAAAGAGTCTGGGAAAGAGGCATGATTTTAGCACAACCACACACAGTAGAAACTTCAGAGGGAGTAAATCTTGGCAATGTAAAAGGTCTGATTGTCTTGCAGATGCTCCACTACGTAAGAGATCTTTACAGCTCTTACCCCATCCTGACTCCCTGCCCCTGCCCCAGCCCCAGCCCGCATCCAATAACAGAGCACATGGACCCAAACACTTATGGCCCATGCCACAGACGGAGGACAAGCAGGACCCTGTTTGGGGGAGGTAAATGCCTAAAGCTTCTTGCAGCACTAAAATTCTTTTGGAACCTGGAATGCCCAGACCACTACAGTCTTCAGACACAAAAGTGGATGACAATAAAGTATAAGGGCTCTCCAATCCCTCTCTAATGTCCTCGCAAAGACACTGCGTTTCTAAGGGGCACTCCACACGGGCTCTGCTTTTGCCTTCTCTGCTACTCTCCCTGAGGGGTTCAGCCATGGTGCCACCAGAGTTCATGTCAGGACCTTCTGCCCACTGCAATTGACATCAAGAGGCCACCTCCTCCTCCTGCCACAGGGACAACTTTCATAACTGCTGGCGTGGCCAGACGAGGTGCAGCAGGTAGCACAGCACTATGGCCTCAAGCTCACACCATTCCTCCCACTACCAGCAGGGGCAGCTCTCCAACTGAGGGCTTCCTCAGCCTATGTGAGGGGCAGGTGAGAAGTGCCTGTGAGTTAGCCCAGGAGCAAGTCTCAGCCAACTATTGAATTGGAGGATAAAACCCCCAGCTTGCTTGCCCTTTGGATGGGATAACTCTGAGGCTCATTTTATATCATCTCTCAAAAGCCCCAGTAAGACTGAGCTTGAGTTACCCACAATGGTGACCTGCTCCACAGTGTACCTTTAATTTGCATTTGTTACCAAATACATGTTTGCATTTTGTAACACGGGCTTCATTTCCAAGCAAAGAAACACTCAATTGCTTTTGTTCCCATGCAGACAAGCACTGTGGCATTACAATGTCTCATGAAAGAGTAAGTGTGGCAGGTGTGTGAGCCTGCGGGTATTACCTCACGCCTTCCCACTGTCATGAACTCGTGCCCCCCATGGCTGATGGTCGCACCTGCAGCCCCACACCTGAGGGCGTCCTTGGCTACCGGAGCCTGCTTTGCTACCTGCAACGGCCTGAGAGGGGTGGGAACTGATGTCCCTAGAAGCAGCCCTCAGCCGATGCCTGGATGAGCTGGCTCTGACACATGTGTTCTATCGTGGCTCCCAGTGTCCCCACTGGAAGTATGCTCCAGTTACCCTGGTGCTAACTTGCTTAGTAATACACCTTCCCTTCCCTAACTCACTTCCCCTCTCTCCTGCCAGGGCCTCCTGGGACCACATTCCAAGTTAACTACTTGTACTGGAATCCCTGCCTCCTAGTCTGCGTCTAGGGGAAGACTGGCTCAGGGAAGAGACAAAATTCCAAACGTCTGGAACTCTAAATGGCAAGTAAGCAGCCCGAGGAGGACATGAACACTTAAGTCCCCAATTTCTGTTTCCTAAAAAGTTTGGTGTGAAGGCAAAAGGAAGCCCTTGGGGTTCAAATGCCTCCAGCTCATTGAACAAGAAGTTAAATCTAAAGGAACATTTCTGAGCCCATTACTAGATAACCAAAGTCTCATCTACTCTGCTCCTTCAGCAGTTTCTCTTGTATGTGTTCAAGAGAATTTGATGGGTTTCCTAAAGGAACATTGCCTAGTCAATCTTCTAACAGTTTCAAGTAGTAGTTAACATACACTAAGAAAATATTAAATCACTGCACCCATTGGTTCTTTATCTTTCAAAGTGCACTTTAATAAAATTACCATACTTTTATTCTTATTATAAAATAGAGGCTTATTATAGATAACTTGAAAAATACTAAATGAAAAGAGAAGATAAAAGTTCCATCACCAAAGAAATTCACCTTCAAATTTTAACATATTTTCTTCTACTCCTATTTATAAATGTATGTGTATATATGTATATTTTTTGTAAAATTAGGATCGTTCTACATAATAATATTTTTAAGTAGATGCAGTGACAGTTCTCAATTTTTCATTATCCTTAGAGCTGGAGACATAAAAATGATTTCAAATCAACAAATAATACACCAAAAAATCATCATTTTAGTTTTCTTTTTTAATCTCACCCCTCTGCTCTACTTTGATGAAACCACTTTACATGACCTGATTTTTTTAACCTAAGTAGACTGATTAAAATGTAACAACCTTTTCCTTCTCTGCCCATGTTCCTAAAAACTGTTAATGAGCAGTGAACTGGTCAATCAGCAGGTGAGAGCAGAGCAAGGGACGGGCCAAGTTGATGGAGACGATAAATAGCTTCAGATCATCAGGGCTGATTGTGCATTTACTCTCCCATGAATGTCTAAAGCTGTGAAGGGCAATTACCAAGTGCATTAAGTGGAGGGAGTGCTATGCTTCCTTTGTCATCTCTGATCGGCTGTTGAGCTGTTAGAGACCTCTTTCTGTGGGTCATTTGTAATCAGTAATAGAAGGAAGAAGGCCCCCAACAGGCATGTCCCTGCATTTGGTGGTAATACAAGGTTGGAAAATATCCCCTCTGAAATAGCAGTTAATAAGAGCTAGCACACAGGGTAGATGCCTCCCCAATAGATAACTCCATCTAAAAGATGACTTCTCAAATGGTTGCTGATGAAAGAGGATGATTTGCTAAACCTCATAAAGAGGCTCAGGTTCTTTCCTAAAATGAAATCACTAAAATATAACTACTGGCAGATAAACTAGTCTTGGAAACTAGCTTCTCTGAAACTAGGAAGTGTATAAAGGCAGAAAATTATGATAACTGAAAAGAGAGGGAGGAAGAGGGCTGTGGTGAAAATGAACACTTAGTAAATATTATTCGTGCCTCTGGGCTAGGTGCTTATTATCAGTTAAGCTTCAAACTACTGGATGACATGCATTTCACTCCTTCCACTTTATAGATGCTTCAAATTAGGTAATAAACAGCTAGTAGTAGAACAGCTGGCATTCCAATCCATGATGACTGCTTTATTCCAAAGTGTTGGACAGTAAAATATTTCCAGCAAGAGAATGCTCTGCTTCTGTTAACCTGTCATGGTTATACAGACCAAAATACTTTTATGAACATCTACAAAACTTGATGGAAGTATTCCCTACTCCATTCAATTGCTATTTCTTACCCAAAAAAACATGTGATGTCACCTCCTAAATGGGCATCCCTGGTATAAATTATTGTGAGCCATTATCTTGCCAGGCAGAGTTCTTAATGAAAATTGATAAACTGGCAACTTATGACCATGATTAGTATAGAAGACACTGGACTCGCTACCCAGCAACTTTTTACTCTGCCTTGTCTGCCCTGCATTTGCCCTTTCTAACAGAATTTCTAAGCACTTCACATCATGTGCTTCACTAAATCAAACATAGGAATCCCATTCCTCTAACTAGAGAGTGTTTTAGGAAAAGGCATGTAAGGCAGTTCTGGTCAATGAAATGAGAGGGGAAGTATGCTGTGGATCTTAAAGGAAAAGTTTCTTCATTCTTAATGAGAAGTACACTGACTAGGGCTCCTTGAATAAATTACTAATTTCAAGTCTGAGGCAAAGAATGTATAAAGTAAGCCTGCCAGAAAGCAAAGGAGCTTTCAAAGATGAATGCAGTCATATCAGAAGGACACAACAGCCACAAGAAAGGTCTCCCCCTAACCAAAATTAGGACAACTTGAGTATCAAAAGAATAAGGGCAATAATTGATTGACCTTCCAAATATATAAAATCCATGAGCTCAAAATAATGTTTTTTAAAAAGTCAAAGCAAACAAATTCAATTGTCACCAGCTCTTGGGAGTGCAACAGTTAATAAAACAAATTAAAACAAACACCCCTCCTTTTAGAGCTTACATGCTAAGGCAGGAAATAAGCAACAACAAACAAGCAAATAAATATATACAATGAGGTGCCAAAAAAGAAAAATAAAAGCAGGGCAAAAGAAGAAAAACAGATGAGGGCTGGGTGAAAGGAGACTGCTGTTTCATACAGGGTGGTTGGGCTAGGCTTCTCTGAGAATGTGGCATTTGAACAGACCTGAAGGAGCTGGGGGAGCAAGCTGCAAGAGTATCTGCTGGAAGAGCATCTGAAGAAGAGGGAATAGCAAGTACAAACCCCCTAGGGTGGGAGTGTTACTGATATGTTTGAGGAAATGCAAAGAAGCCAAAGCACCTAGAACAGAAGGATAAAGGGGGAAGTAGTAGAAAGTGAGGTCTTCAAGGTAGCTAGACCAGATTGTGTCAGTTTAGCAGGAATCCTAGATTTCATTCTAAGTGTGATAGAAAGCCAGTGGAGACAGGGGAAATTAATGTGATATGTTGTATTTTAAAGGGATCATTCTGGGTCCTAGACCATAGGGGATAAAAAAGCAGCAGCAAGGAGGCTGGTGAAGTAGTCTATATGAGGTCTGGACCAACAGGACCACCACATTCAGTTGTTGCTTTGAACATAGGACAATTGAATCATTTATAAGGGGGAGCTATTCACAAAATAGACCTAGAGTAACTCTGATGAGAGCTGTAGGAAGGTGTGGAGGTATGAAGATTCCAGGTCCCCTGGCTGAGTCCTGGAGCAATGGAGGACAGAGCCTCCTCTTGCATAACCCACCCAGGCAGGTAGCCTTGCCACAACTTGGGAAAAGACATGTGTACATACCCACTGGCACATAAGCAAAGTCCCATGCTCCTCTCCCCTTCCCCTCCTATACTCTCAAGCCATGTCCTGGGTTGTCTAAGCCATCCAGAGGAATCAGCTACCCACAATTCCTGGACCAACCACTTCAAATTGAGCAGTAATATGCTAGTATAAAAAAGTCATTTGCAAGTTGCTACCAGAGTACATTTTTAAAGTTCTCATCACAAACCAGATCCCTGACTCAAAAAGACATGCACCCCTATGTTTATCACAGCACTATTTACAATAACCAAGATATAGAAACAACCTAAGTGTCCATCAACAGATGAATGGATAAAGAAAATGTGATACATATACACAATGGAATATTACTCAGCCATAAGAATAAAAGAAATCCTACCATTTGCAACAACATGGATGGAGCTAGAGGGTATTATGCTCAGTGAAATAAGCCATGCAGAGAAAGACAAGTACCAAATGACCTCACTCATTTGTTGAGAATAACAATAAACCAAAACTGAAGGAACAGAAGAGCAGCAGACTCATAGACTCCAAGAAGGGACTAGTGGTTACCAAAGGGGTGGGTTGGGGAGGGTGTGTGTGGAGAGAGGGAGAAGGGGATGAAGTGGCAGTATAATCCACAATCACAATATAGGTATGTCACGGGGAAGGCAGTACAGCACGGAGAAGACAAGTAATGACTCTATAGCATCTTACTATGCTGATAGACACTGACTGCAATGGGGTGGGGTGGGGGGACGTGATAATATGGGTGAATGTTGAAACCACAATGTTGTTCATGTAAAACCGTCATAAGATTGTATATCAATGATAGTTTAATTAAAAAAAAGTTCTCATCACAAGAAAATTTGTAACTGTGTGGTGAAAGATGTTAACTAGATTTATTGTGGTGATCATTTTGCAATGTATACAAACATTGAATCATGTGCATCTGAAACTAATATAATATTGTATGCCAATTATATCTCAATAAAAAATTTTTCACTTGAAAGGAGTCCTTTTTCTAAAAGTCACAAAAGCTAAAGGCTAGCAACCCCTAGAGGACAAGAGTTGTTGCAAATCCATGTTATTGCAAATGGTGTGTGTGAAGATGGTCAAGAAGTAGTCTGCTTTAGAAGGTAGAGTAGACCCAAGTATGGTTAGATGGGATTGCGTTATAGGAAAAGAATCAAGGATTCAGCCAAAGCAAATGAAGGGATATTAGTGCCTTTTACTGAAATGGGAAAGATTGGTGAAGACTGGATTTGGAAAATAAATCAGAATTTCTTTTTTGGACATGCTAAGTTTGAGAATTTTATTATATAACCAAGAGGCAATATTGAATAGGCAATTGAATATATGTGTCTAGATTTCAAAGGGTAGAGTCACACCTATAGACACATATTTGAAAACTATCAAAGTATAGTAAAGCCATGGCACTAAAGAGAGTAGGTACTCAATACTTCGTGAATGAACAAGCGACTGACTTAATAGGATTTGTACATATATAATCCTGTGTAGATTTTGGCTGAGGATAATCAATAATATTCATAGTTCCTAGTATCTTCACTATTAATTCCATAGAAGCAGTCCCAAATAAACAAAAAAAAAGGGTGCTGACCTTCAAGATGCTTATGACAGAATTTAGGAAACAGAAGGAACACCCACACCAATTTTGCCAAAAAAAATCAATAGTTATTGTGTAGTGAAAACGTGACTATAAGCTGAACCAAAATGAACTTTAAGTACTCTATTTTATAATTTCAGAATTCCAAAAACCTCTATAAAGAAAAATTCCGAAACCTCTATAAAGAGAAAACCTCTATAAAGAAAGGATTTCAAGTCTCTTTCACTCAGTAGTGAAACCTTGAAAATGACTTAAGTCCCATCTCCAGAGATTCTGATTTAATTGGTCGTAGCTGTGGGCTAGGCATCAGGACTGTAAAAACTTTCTAGGTGATCTGACGTGCAACCAGCGTTGAAAACCACTGCTTTAATATAAAAGGCCTGTGGCCGAAGTTGCTGTGTATGGTAATAAGAATTCCTTGACATATGTATGAGGAAGGACCCACACTTGTTTGACCAAATACATCAGTAAGGTTGCCATTAAATAGAGAGGAAAAATACAAAAATTCAAACTATAAAGGGTTAGTTAAATCATTCATATCTGTAATCAGTCTTTAAACACAACAAATAAATAAAAACTGACAGAATTGTCTGGTATCTCAAAAATGACTGAGATTCAATTTCTCCAACTCTGTACTATTATTTGAATAGCTATGTAAAATACTGTAACTAACAGTAATAGGAGCATAAAGAAATGATAACGTGATGAGGAAAACCACTAATTCCAAGTAATTAGATGAAAGCCAGTCTGAATTTTAGAATATTTTAAAAGACAACCAGTTGTCGATCTTTCTCAAAATACAATACATAGAACTAGACTAATAAATTGCTGCTTAATGAAGAAACTGGGAAACTTGTTTTCAATAAATAGTTGAAAATTAATTTAACCAGCATATAATTTTTTGACTTCAAAAGTGCCATAAACTATTTAGGAAGTTTATTTTTTAATATGGTTTGCTTGATTAAGCAGTTTAAATATTAGTTCACTATGGGTATCTGTGATAAAAGTGGCATTTCAAATCAGCAGAAGAAAGTTTCTTTTTAATAAATTGCATTAGGACAACTAACTAAACATATGAAAAAAAATTAAGTTTAATTCCTCCCTCACACCCTACACCAGATGTAATTATTCATGAAACAAAAGTATAACTGTACAATGTATAAATGAAAGATTTAAAAGAAATTTCTATTTAACTCAAGAATGAATTTATTTTTAATATTGGTATAGGGAAGGCCTTTCTAAACAAGTTGCAAAACCCCAAAAGCCATAAAGTAAATCACTGATAAAACTGACAATAAAAAGTTATAAAATATCTTCATGGCAACAAAACATTATAATCAAAGAATAAAAGAGCATCAGCAAGCAGGAGAAAATCTTTTAATTATAAGAAATGGCTTCATTGATTTACAAAAAAATGTGAACAATCTTACAGAAAAATACACAAAAAATATGAACAGAAATTTAAAGAAAAAGGGACTATAATTAATTCCATAGTAAAAGATGCTTTGTCTCATTATAAATAAATATATTTATAAATGTAAATAAAACATCAATGCAATTGTATTTAATCCCTATCAGATTTGAAAAATTAAAAGACATATAAAATCCAACACTGTTTTCCTCATTCCAGGATTAGATAGAGTGATGTACATTTCCCAGTTCTCCCCAATACGTACAGCTAAACACTCAGGACATTACATATAAAACAAACAAAAGACTCTGAAATATGATGGAAAAAAAGCAGACTGGCTAGAGAACACAGAACCCAAGAAACAACCTGGAAGTAAATTCCCTGGATTTTCTTTTGGCTTACTATATCTTGCACTGAGTGCTGGAGAAGCCAATAACCCAGAAATGCCAATGGGCACAGACCAAAAAAAAGCTCCAAGAAAAGCCTGCACCCTCTAGCCAAAGGACCAGGAAAGGGACAGCCTGGAAAGACAGAAAATTTCTAGACAATAACCACCCCAATACAGCCAAACACCACAACAAAAACACTGTAGCCCCATCACCCATCAGCCACATCGACAAAGGCTTAAATAGGAAGCCCAGACTCTATTTCTTGCCCAGCAGTAATGAGGTGCCCATTTTCCCCAGCTGGGGTGGTGTTAGGGAAGTCTGAATGTGGAGCTACAACTTTCACCCCAGCTAGATAATAATGGAGTGGACCTCCCTATTCCCTGTGGTGTCAGTGGGGGCCCAGGTGGGGAGCTCCCTCCCAGCTACAAGGGTGTCAGTGGAAGCCTAACAGGAAGCTTGAACTTCCACCCCTGCCCAGAAGTAATGAGGTACCCTTCTCCACAGGGTGTCAAAAGAAGCCAAGATGGGAACCTAGACTTCCAATTCCACCTGGTGATAATAAAGTGGCAGGTCTGCTCACTTGCCTGCAGGGGGTAAAAGGAGGCCCACTAAAAACACAAAATTTATTCTTTTATTGAAGTATAGTTGATATACAATATTATATTGGTTTCAGGTATGCAACAGAGCAACTCAACAATTATATACATTGCAAAATGCTGACCACAGTTAAGTGTAGTTGCCAACTGTCACCATACAAAGTTGTCACAATATTGATTATACCCCCTATGCTATACTTTTCATCCCTGTGATTTATTTATTTTATAATTGGAAGTTTGTCCTTATTTATCCTCTTCACCCATTTCACCATCACACCCCTCCCCCATGGCAACCACCAGTTTCTTCTCTGTGTTTATGAATCTATTTGTTTTGTTTGTTTATTCATTTGTCTTGTTTCTTAGATTCCACAAATAAATGAAATCATATGGTATTTGTCTTTCTCTGCCTGGTTTATCTCACTTAGCATAATACCTTCTAGGTTCATCCACGTTGTAGCAAATGGCAAGATTTCATTCTTTTTGTGGCTGAGTAATATTCCATTGTATATATGTCCCATATCTTCATTTATCTATCAATGGGCATTTAGGTTGCTTCCAAATCTTTGCTGTTGTGAATAATGCTGAAATGAACATAGGTATGCATATTGTCTTTTCAGATTAGTGATTTTGTTACCTTTGGGTAAACTCCTAGAAATAGAATTACTGGGTCATATATTTCTATTTTTTGTTCTTTGAGGAATCTCCATTCTGTTTTCCACAGTGGCTGTACCAATTTACATTCCCACCAACAGTACAGAGGGTTCCCTTTTTTTCCACATCCTTGCCAACATTTGTTATTTCTTGTCTTTTTGATACTAGCCACTCTGGCAGATTTGAAGTAACATCTCACTGTAGTTTTGATTTTCATTTCCCTGATGATTTGTGACATTGAGCATCTTTTCATGTGTCTGTTGGCCATCTGGATGTCTTCTTTGGAAAAATGTATATTCAGGTCTTCTACCTGTTTTTAAATCAATTACTTTGTTTTGTTTTGTTCTTGTTGAGTTGTATGAGTTTCTTATACATTTGAATATTAACCCCTTGTTGGATATATCATTTGCAAATATATTCTCTCATTCAGTAGGTCGCCTTTTTGCTTTGTTGTTTTCCTAGTTTTTCAGTTTGATGTAGTTCCCCTTGTTTGTTTTTGCTTCTGTTTCCTTTGCCTAGGGAGACATGTCTGGAAAAAAATTATTAATGTAATTATCAAGAATATACTGCCTATGTTTTCTTTTAGGAGTTTTATGGTTTCAGGTCTTCAATCCACTTGGAGTTTATTTTTGTGTATGGTTTAAGACAATGATCCTGTTTCATTCTTTTGCATGTAGCTGTCCAATTTTCCCAACACCACTTTTTAAAGAGACTCCCTTTACCCCATTGTATATTCTTCACTACTTTGTCATATATCAATTGACCGTATAAGCATGGGTTTATTTTTGGACTGTTAATTCTGTTCCATTGATTTATGTGTCTTTTTTGTGCCAGTACTGTACTGTTTTGACTACTATAGTTTTGTAGTGTAGTCTGAAATCACAGACTGTGATACCTCCAGCTTTGTTCTTGTTTCTCAAGATCACTTTGGCCATTTGAGATCTTTTATTGTTCCATACAAATTTTTAAATTATTTGCTGTAGTTCTGTGAAAAATTCTATTGGTATTTTAATAGGGATTGCACTGAATCTATAGATTACTTTGGGCAGTATGGCCATTTTAACAATGTTAATTCTTCTTATTCAGGAGCATGGAATATCTTTCCATTTATCACAAAATTTAAGTAAGAGCCAAAGTCTCATAAAAAATACTGAAAGTGTCCATTATATACTTAAAAATCAGGTGTCATACCAAGAACAAGGAAAATCTCAACTTAAATGAAAATTGTTGTATATAATTGCTATATATTCCTCATGGATTTACCCTTCTGTCATTATAAAATGTCTTGCTTTGTCCCTAGTAACAATTTTTTTCATAAAGTCTATTTTATCTGATATTAGTATAGCCACTATACTAATAGTAACATTATTATAGTATAGACAAAACTATACTAGTTTTTAATAGCTAAAATATAAAGTGTATTACTGGAGTTTCTAACATATGTAGAAGTAAAATATATAAAAACAATAACACAAGGATGTGATGGATATAAATGGAATTATATTGTTATAAGTGTCTTACATTATATATGAAGTTGTATAATATTAACTCAGGGTAGACTGCAATAAGTTAAAGTTGCATATTGAAATCCATAGAGCACCTACGTAAAAATATAATTCAAAGAGGTATGGTTTTAAAAGCCAGTGACAGAGTAGGATGAAATACGAAAAAATAAAGTTAAAAAACTTCAATTAACTCAGCAGAGACAGGAGAAGAGAAACAAATGAACAAAGAATGGAGGAGAAAAATAGACAAATATCAAGATGGCAAACTTAAGTCAGAACATATTAAAAATTACATTTGATAAAAATGAACTAAACATCCAATTAAAGGACAGTCATCACACCAGCTTTTTAAAGGCAAAAGCCAGCTATGTGGTATTTATAAGAGATACTTTTAAATATGAAGACCAAACATAAGAGTATAAAAGTAAAGGGATAGAAAAAGACATACCACACAAACAGTAAGTTATATTAAAAATCAGACAAAGTGGATTTCAAGACAAGGAGTTTTACTAATAATAAAAAATTCATTTCACAATGATAAAAAGGACATTCATCAAGGAGACACAATTCTAAATCACTATGCACCTAATAATAGAGCTTCAAAATGTATGAATCAAAAATTAACCAAACAAAAAGTGGAAATAGACAACTCTACAATCATAGTTACAACTTCAGCACCTTCCTCTTCCACTCTCTCTCAGTAATGGAATGAAGGAGGGAAAAAAAAAGCAAAGAAGACTTGGACAATACTATAAACCAACTTGACCTAACTAACATTTATGCACCCAACAAATGCAGAAAAACAGTTCTTTTCAAGCACACAGGTAACATTCACCAAGATATGCCTGTGCTATAAGACAAGTCTCAAGGCTTTCAAAAGGTAGAAATGAAACAGCATTTAATTTCTGACCACAGAGAATTAATTTTAAAATCAATAACAAGAGATACTGGAGATTCTGTAAATATTGAAAATTAAGCCATAACTTCTAAAGAAGCCATGCATCAGAGAAGAAATCACAAAAAGAAAAAAATTACAAAATATTTTGAACTGTATGATAATGAAAACACTACATAGCAAAATTTATAGGATTCATCTAAATTAGTACTTAGAAGGAAACTTACAACTTTAAAATGCTTATATCAGGAAAAACAAAGCTTCCACCTTAAAAATCTAGAATTATAATCGAGTAAAACAAAACCCAAAATAAGTTGAAGACAGAAACTAATAAAAAATAAAAGGGGTAATGAATAAAATAGAAAACAGAAAAACAAAAGCTAAAAATTAGCTCTCTCCATGATTAATAAAATCAATAAACCTCTAGCTGAGCAGATGAAGGAAAAAACAGAAAATATAAATTACCAATATCAGAAATGAAACTGAGGACATCACTACAGATACTACAGGTATTAAAAGGATATGGGAATGTTTGAACAACTTTATACCCACAAATTTAATAACATAGATGAAATGAACAAAGTTCTTTGAAAAACAAAATAACAAAACTAAATTTATAAAAACTAACAAAACAAACTGAAAATCTGAATAGCCTAACATCTCTAAAAGAAATAAGACACTTTCCTGTAAAGAAAACTGAAGGCAAGTTTGGCTTCATCTGTGAATCCTATCAAACCTTTAAGGAAGAATTATAGCAATCTTACACACAATATTTCAGAAAACATAGAAGGAAGAAGCTTTTCAATTCAATGTATAAGTCCACATAACCCTGTACAAAAACCTGCATAAGGTGTACTTGGCCATATTTGCTTCAGGCCATTACTTGTCTATAAATTTTAAACCAATGTGTATAAAGCCAATGCAAACTCAATGAAACCAATGTAATTTTTTTCCAGTCCCAGCCAGGAATGCTTTAAAATTATAGAGATGTTGGTCATGACATTTGGCTTTACCAGAAAACAGTGCCATTGGGAGCAACAGTGATACCACTTTATGACTTTCTCATAACTGAGCCATTAGAATTTAAAGAAATCATTTCTCCAAAACAACAGAACCACCAGAAAGCTTTATCCATGCCAAAGACCCAGAAATTAATATAAAAGTGAGTTTTTCTTACTCTTTTATAGAAATTATACTCAAGCAACCAAATTGACTTAGCCAAAATGACTATTATATGCAAACCAAGGTTAGCTTGGCATCAGAAATAAGTTACAGGCATTTCATATGCATTTCTCCTAAGTCATAAAGAAGAGATTCCAATAGCAAAAAACTTCCCTACCAAATAAATGACTTGGTTGACCCTTCCCATTACACTTCAACCAAGAGTAGCTACTCCATAAGCATCAGAAACACCTCATAGGAAGAATAAAACAATAGAAAAAATCAATGAAACCAAAAGCTGGTTCTTTGAAAAAATAAACAAAATAGATAAACCCCTAGCCAGACTCATTAAGAGAAAAAGAGAATCTACACA
>JAQQAC010016209.1:17380555-17617436 GCA_029783875.1 Phataginus tricuspis
ATAAGAGGTGTGCCACAGGAGCAAACAGTACATACCTCATTGAACTGTTTGGGGTTGACAGGTGTTTTTGGTAACATAAAGAAATATGATTTTGACTACTTTTCCTTGCATACATTCTGAGCATAACCATGTAAAAGGCCTATAGGGAGCCAGATAGAAGGTGTTTCCCAAAGGAGCAAAATGGTAATTGTGTATTTGTATTTTCATTTCTTAGTTTCAGCAGAGCTATATATCTTTTAGATTCTGATATTTTCTTTAATTCAAAGGCAACAAATTACATTACATAAAATTCTAACCTTGGAACAGGAAAGTGTCTGACATTTTTTTGCCAAAATGATTTTACAAGAAATATTTTATAAAAGATTAGATTAAAAGTAATGGAATCAATCCAAAGTCCACACTGAGAAATGTGTTCCAAGGAACTTTTTGTAGATATACACAAAAGATTTATATACTAGAATATTTACCACAGTATTAGTTAAAATAGATACTCATTAATAATAGCCTAGAGGCATATGGGAAACAAGATGGCAGCATGAGAAGTGAGGCAGAAGCTTCCTCCGAAAACCACATATAACATGAAAATACAGCAAATACAACTAATCCTGAAAGAACGGCCAGAAAGAAGACTGCAAAAGATGGCCTACATCTGCGGAAAAGAGAAGACCTCATGGAAAAGGGTAAACTAGTAGGGCCACAATCCGGCAGGACCCAAGCCCTACCACCGCACCAACTCACCAGCTGGAGGAAGAGAAACAGAGCAGTGAGGGAGTAGAAGCCCTGGACTGCTAAATACCCATCCCTGGAGATCTGCTCCAGGAGAAAGAACCCATATATCATGGTGCTCTGGAGATTAGAGAGGTTGGAAAGCAAAGACAGGCAGAATATTCAGAGAGACTGAGATTCCAGCCACTGTGGAGAACAAGTACCCACAATGGGCTGCTCTGGGAGAAAAGAAAGCCGGGCACTTTGAAAGACATCCTAACAGTGAAAGGGCTGCTCAAGGGGCAAGGATTACACAGAGCTTTGTGCTCAGGGGAAAGGACAGGTGGACAAAATTGTCCTGGCACACACAGCCCAGCAGGTTGGGAACATTTAGGAGCTTCACACACTTCATACCCCTAGCTGGCAATGGAGCACCGAGCCTCCTCTCCTTCCTCCCAGCTGGCACCAATTCACAAACCTGCTACCACCATCACTGCACCAGGCCAGGCAGAGAGGGACCCTGCCTACAGCAGCAACAAAGACATAGCATAGAAGCTCCTCCCTGCACACCTGGCTCACTGACCCTGGCAGTGGAAGGAGGCGCTGCAGCTTGGAAGCAGAAAAGAGCTCTTTCCTCACAGCAGGCACTGGCACCATGTGCCTGAGACCACCCCCCACCCTCACCAATGCTCCAGTGGCTGAGGAGCTCCAGGGAGTAGAGCTTCTGGGCACTAGAGGGAGTCTTCTACACAAAGTTATTAGAGAACAATCATTAGGAATATGAAACGGCAAAAGAACCTGGTACAAACCAAAATCCCTCAAACGCCAGAAAAAGGGCTAAGTGAAATTGAAATCATCAGTCTTGTGATAAAGATTTCAAAATAAAACTCATAAACTACTCACGGAGCTACAGAAAAATACTCAAGACCTCAGGGAGGACTTCAAGAAAGAGAAAGAAACTTTGAAAAATACAGTATCTGAAATGAAACAAACAAAGGAGGGATTTAAAAGCAGATTAGATGAGGTAAAGGAGACGATAAATGAAATAGAAATTAGAGAACAGGAAAACAACGAAGCTGAGGCACAGAGAGAAAAAAGGTTCCCTAGGAATTAAATATTAAGAAGAAAAATGTGCAACCAATTCAAATGGAACAATATTCACATTATAGGGTACCAGAAGTAGAGTGAAAAAGAGATAGAAAGTCTCTGTGAGGAAATAATTGCTGAAAACTTCCCCAGTCTGGGGAAGGAAATAGTCTCTCAGGTCATGAACGTGCAGAGATTTGCCAACAAAAGGAACCCAGGAAGACAACACCAAGACATATAATAATTAACATGGCAAAGATCAAGGACAAGGAGATAGTATTAAAAGCAGCCAGAGAGAGAAAAAAGATCACATATAAAGGAAATCCCATCAAAGTATCATCAGACTTCTCAGCAGAAACCTTCCAGGCCAGAAGGGAATGGCATGATGTATTTAGTGCAATGAAACAGACAGGCCTCGAACCAAGAATACTCTATCCAGTAAGAATATCATTAAAATTTGAAGCAGGTATTAAATAATTTCCAGACAAACAAAAGTTGAGGCAATTTACCTCCCATAAAACATCTCTACAGTGTATCTTAAAGGGACTGCTATAGATGGAAATGCTCCTAAGGCTAAATAGCTGTCACCAGAGAAAATAAAATCACAGTAAAGGAAGTAGAACAGTTAATTACTAAGAAAATGCAAAATTAAATCAAATACCCATAAAGTCAGTCAAGGGATGCACAAAGAGTACAGAATATGACACCTAATATATAAAGAGTGGAAGAGAAAGGATAAGAAAGGAGAAAAAAAAGAACCTTTGGATTGTGTTTTAAATAGCATAGTAAGTGAGTTAAGACAGACTCTTAGATAGTAAGGAAACTGCCCTTGAACCTTTGGTAACCACGAATCTAAAGCCTGCAATGGCAATAAGTACATACCTATCAATAATCACCTAAATGTAAAGGGACTCAATGCACCAATCAAAAGACATAGAGTCACTGAATGGATAAAAAAACAACACCCATCTATATGCAGCCTACAAGAGAGTCACTTTAAAACCAAAGACATACACAGACTAAAAGTGAAGTGATGGAAAAAGATACTTCATGCAAACAATAGGGAGAAAAAAGGTGTTGCAGTACTTGTATCAGACAAAATAGACTTCAAAACAAAGACAGTCACAAGAGAAAAAGAAGGACATTACATAATGATAAAGGGGTCAGTCCAACAAGAAGATATAACCATTATAAATATCTATGCACCCAACACAGGAGCACCACATATATGAAACAAATACTAACAGAATTAAAAGGGGAAATAGAATGCAATGCATTCACTCTAGGACACTTCAACACTACACTCATACCAAAGGACACATAAACCAGACAGAAAATTAGTAAGGAGACAGAGGCACTGAACAACACATTAAAAGAGATAGACATAACAGACATCTACAGAACTCTCCATCCAAAAACAGCAGAATACACATTCTTCTCAAGTGCACATGGAACATTTTCGAGAATAGGTCATATACTAGGCCACAAAAAGAGCCTCAGTAAATTCAAAAACATTGAAATTGTACCAACCAGCTTCTCAGACCACAAAGGCATGAAAATAGAAATAAATTATGCAAAGAAAATGAAAATTCCAACAAACACATGGAGGCTTCACAACATGCTCCTAAATAACCAATGGATCAATGACCAAATAAAAACAGAGATCAAGCAATATATGGAGACAAATGACAACAATAATTCAACACTGCAAAATCTGTGGGATGCAATGAAAGTGGTGCTAAGAGGGAAGTATATTGCAATACAGGCCTACCTCAGGAAAGAAGAACAATCCCATATGAACATTATAAACTCACAATTAACAAAACTAAAAAAAGTAGAACAAATGAGGCCCAAAGTCAGTAGAAGGAGGGACATAATAAAGATTAGAGCAGAAATAAATAAAATCGAGAAGAATAAAACAATAGAAAGAATCAATGAAAGCAAGAGCTGGTTCTTCGAGAAAATAAACAAAATAGATAAATCCCTAGTCAGACTTATCAAGAAAAAAAGAGAATCTACACACATAAACAGAATCAGAAATGAGAAAGAAAAAATCACTAGAGACACAACAGAAATACAAAGAATTATGAGAGAATACTATGAAAAATTATATGCTGACAAACTGGATAACCTAGAAGAAATAGACAACTTTCTAGAAAAATACAACCTTCCAAGGTTGACACAGAAAGAAACAGAAAATCTGATCAGACCAATTACCAGCAACGAAATTTAACTGGTAATCAATAAACCACCTAAGAATGAAACTCCTTGACCAGAGGGCTTCACTGCTGAATTTTATCAAATATTTAGTGAAGCCCTAATACCCATCCTCCTTAAAATTTTCCAAAAAGTAGAAGAGGGAATACTTTCAAACTCAATCTATGAGACCAGCATTAATCTAATACCAAAACCAGGCAAAGACACCACAAAAAAAGAAAATTACAAACCAATATCCCTGAAGAACATAGATGCAAAAATACTCAATAAAATGTTAGCAAACCGAATTAAAAAATATATCAAAAAGATCATCCACCATGATCAAGTACGATTTACTCCAGGGATGCAAGGATGGTACAATATTAGAAAATCCATCAATATCAACAAAAAGAAGGACAAAAATCACATGATCATCACAATAGATGCTGAAAAAGCATTCGACAAAATTCAACATCCATTTATGATAAAAACTCTCAACAAAATGGGTATAGAGGGCAAGTACCTCAACATACCAAAGGCCATGTATGAAAAACCACAGTCAACATCATACTTAACAGCAAAAAACTGAAAGCATTTCCTCTAAGATCTGGAACAAGACAAGGATGCCCATTCTCTCCACTTTTATTCAACATAGTACTGGATGTCCTAGCCACGGCAATCAGACAGCACATAATAAATAAAAGGCATCCAGGTTGGTAAGGAAGAAGTTAAACTGTTACCATTTGCAGATGACATGATGTTGTACATAAAAATCCCTAAAGAATCCCCCCCAAACTACCAGAACTAGCAACTGAATTCAGCAAAGTTGCAAGATACAAAATTAATACACAGAAATCTATGGCATTCCTATATACTAATGAAGAACTAGCAGAAAGAGAAATCAGGAAAACAATTCAATTCATAATTGCACGAAAAAGAATAAAATACTTAGGAACAAACCTAACCAAGGAGGTGAAAGACCTATACCATGAAAACTACAAGATACTCATGAGAGAAATTAAAGAAGACACCAATAAATGGAAATATATCCCATGCTCATATATAGGAAGCATTAATATTGTCAAAATGGCCATCCTGCCTAAAGCAATCTACAGATTCAATGCAATTCTATCAAAATTCCAACAGCATTCTTCAATGAACTAGAACAAATAGTTCTAAAATTCATATGGAACCACAAAAAACCCCGAATAGCCAAAGCAATCTCAAGAAGGAAGAATAAAGCTGGGGGAATTATGCTCCCCGACTTCAAGCTCTACTAAAAAGCCCAGTAACCAAAACAATTGGGTACTTGCCCAAGAACAGACCCATCGATCAATGGAACAGAATAAAGAGCCCTGATAAAACCCAAACATATACAGCCAATTAAAATACAATAAAGGAGCCACGGATATACAATGGGGAAATGACAGCCTCTTCAACAACTGGTGTTGGCAAAACTGGACAGCTACATGTAAAAGAATGAAATTGGATTATTGTCTAACTCCATACACAAAAGTAAACTTAAAATGGAACAAAGACCTCAATATAAGTCATGAAACCATAAAACTCTTAGAAGAAAGCATAGGCAAAAATCTCTTGAATATAAACATGAGCAATTTTTTCCTGAACACATCTTCTTGGGCAAGGGAAACAAAATGCAAAGATGATCAAATGGGAGTATATACCAAACTAAAAAGTTTATGTACAGCAAAGGACACCATTAGTAGAACAAAAAGGCATCCTATAGTACAGGAGAATATATTCATAAATGACATATCTGATAAGGAGTTAACACCCAAAATATATAAAGAGCTCACATGCCTCAATACCCAAACAGAAAATAACCTGATTAAAAAATGGGCAGAGTATCTAAACAGACACTTCACCAAAGGAAAAATTCAGATGGCCAACAGGCACATGAAAAGATGCTCCACGTCGCTAATCATCAGAGAAATGCAGATTAAAACCACAATGAGATATCACCTCACACCAGTGAGGATGGCCACCATCCAAAACACAAACAACAACAAATGATGGCAAGGATGTGGAGAAAGGGGAACCCTGCTACACTGCTGGTGGGAATGCAAATTAGTTCAATCATTGTGGAAAGCAGTATGGAGGTTCCTCAAAAATCTCAAAATAGAAATACCATTTGACCCAGGAATTCCACTCCTAGGAATTTACCCTAAGAATGCAGCAGCCCAGTTTGAAACGATATATGCACCCCTGTGTTTATCGCAGCACTATTTACAATAGCCAAGAAATGGAAGCAACCTAAGTGTCCATCAGTAGATGAATGGATAAAGAAGATGTGGTATATATACACAATGGAATATTATTCAGCCATAAGAAGAAAACAAATCCTACCATTTACAACAACATGGATGGAGCTAGAGGGTATTATGCTCAGTGAAATAAGCCAGGCGGAGAAAGACAAGTACCAAATGATTTCACTCATATGTGGAGTATAATAACAAAGAAAAAAACTGAAGGAACAAAACAGCAGCAGACTCACAGAACCCAAGAACGGACTAATAGTTACCAAAGGGAAAGGGAGTGGGGAAGATGCGTGAGAAGGGAGGGACAAGGAGGGAAAAGGGGCATTAAGATTAGCAGATGTAATGTTGGGGGGCACGGGGAGGGCTGTACAACTCAGAGAAGACAAGTAGTGATTCTATAGCATCTCACTACGCTGATGGACAGTGACTGTAATGGGGTTGGTGGGGGAAACCTGATGAAGGGGGTAGTTTAATAACCATAATATTGCACATGTAATTGTAGATTAATGATACCAAAATAAATTTTTAAAAAATTTCGAGCCTTCCTCTAGGTACAATAGAAGCTAAACTAAAATAAAAAAGCAGGACTATCAGAGAGAAGGAAATGTGCCTTTTATGGAGAATATGATACTTATAAAGAGAAGCAAGCTCTCACTCCACCTTATAGAAGAGGAAACTTGTCATATTCCTGCCCTTGACACTAAAGGGAGAAGGAGCAGACAAAAAGCATTGTTTTTCAAGTTGGTGGATTCAGAAAGAAGGGGGATCTGAAGTGTTGAGCGATGGTATCATGCTATGACCCCAAGGAAAGTGGGCAAGGACTGCTCCCTTGAAGTTTCCAGATCCTAAAAGGTATCCAGAAATTGGAACATACCAGTGTCACCAGAATTGGGGACATGGATAACATAAGAGAGATTGGGTCTGTCTGCTTTCTGTGAACTAGCACATCATGAGATAAAGAAGAGGATCTGAGAAAACAGGCAGGAGGTACCCAGCCAGAAAATGTAGCTGAATTTCCCAAGGGACCACCAAAGGCTAGGAGAGGGTCTTAGAATTGAGCCCTGCTCCAGCACGCCTGTTAGGGACACCATCCGTCCATGTCAAGTCTACAAATGAGAGAGATCTACTGGAGTGACACACAGAAAGGACTCCCATGCTTCGTACTACCAAGAGTGTTGCTGCTCATGTACTGGAAAAAGAGTTATGACCACAATAAAGAAGACAGTCAACCTGTCATGGGCAATCATATCAGAAAGCATCTGGGTTTTTCCGCCTGTCTCTCTTCCCAAATCCAGCACCAGAAGAGCAAACACAGAAAAGAGACCGGGAATGTGCATCTCTGTATTCATTATATATTTAGAAAAACAAATGTTATTTTAAGAAAAGAATGAAGCCACATCCAAATACTCAAAATTCTTAACTGCTTTCATATTATTCACTTTCTCGTTCCCTTAAAGGAAACTTTGACTTTGAGAGAGTATTCATTAGAATAAGCCAAAGAACCTATCTCCTTATGTCTAATATGGTTATTGAATGACTAAAAACCTTTGGCATCAAGCATTATACATTATAAGGACTAAAATAGATAAAGAATGGGAAGCAAAAAACAATGTTAATGCAGAAAATGAATAAATGTGTAAAGGTCATTTCAGTAGATGCGGAAGAACTATTTGACAAAATTCAACTTCTATTTGTAGTTTAGGGAAAAATAACTCAGAAAACTAGGAATAAAAGGAAACAAAAAACCTGCAACTAACATCATACTTAATGGCAAATGGCAGGAGCTCAGCTGAGCTAGAGAGAGCTGAGCTGCCATGTGTCTAGAGTAGATGATTAAAGAAACAAGCCAAAAATGAAAGTAACAATAAAGCTTTCAACCACTTACTGCAATAGTATATATAAGCAAAAGGCTAAAACCAGAGAAAGTACTGTCTCACCATACCCCCAACCCCCACTGCTACTTTCCCCACCAGTTGAGGGTTAGATAAATCAACACAGATGTGGAGGAAGGTCATCTCACTGTTGAGAGATCTCAAACATAAGGCTCTTGCAATTTTACGGACTTGGGCCAAGGGGAGGGAGAAAGGGGGGGGCTAGGTGTGGAAAAGTACTGAGACAGAGTGGGGAAATGTGTATTCAAGTTTTCCCCTTACCTGCATCCAAAAGGAGGCCTTCATAGAGGCTCCTGAGTCAATTCTTGCCTAAAAGGTGCCTGGGCTAGGAATGCAAATATGTGTAAGGACATGGCCAGCCAGAGGTATCTGAGTCCTTGACTGCAACTCCCTGCAGAGAAGGCAATGTAGTCTGGTGCAGGGAGGGCATTTCACCTATGAGGTCCGCCAGGTAAAGCCTATGTAATTGCCTATGATCAGGCCTGATACAACACACATAGGTTTTTTTGTCCAGGAGCCAGGCTTCTCAGTTGAAAGACTGAATGCTTTCCCCCCCAGAAAATATAGCAAGGCTGGACTCTCTTACATCATACAGGAATTCCTAGCCAGTGCAATCAGGCAGGAAAAAGGAAATAAAGGGCATATAGGTTTGCAGAAGACATGATTGTCTACACAGAAAATCCCAAAGAATCTACAAATAAGTTACTAGAACTAATAAGTAACTTTAGTAAGGTTGTAGTACAAGTCAATATACAAAAAATCAGTTGTATTTCTATATTTTAGCAATGAACAATTGGAAAATAAAAATTTTTAATTCTATTTACAATAGCATCAAATAAACCATAATACTTCAGTATAAACCTAGCAAAATAAATAAATGTATGTATGATAAAAGCTACAAGACACTGATGGAAGAAATTGAGGCTGGTGTAAAAATCATGAAAAGATATACAATTTTAACAGATTAGAAGACTCAATATTGTTGAGATAGCAATTCTCTCCAAATTCATCTATAGATGAATGTAACCTAAAAAAAATCCCACAGAATTTTTATAGAATTCATCAAGCTGATTCTAAAATGTTTATGAAAAGACGAAGGAACCAGAATAGCCAAAACAGCTTTGAAAAAGAATCAGCTTGGAGGAGTCACACTACCTGATTAGCTGACTTACTATAAATAATCAACACAGTGTGCTATTAGCAGAAGGATAGGCACATAGATCAATGGAACAGAATGAAGTTCAGAAACAGACGCACATACATATGGTCAACTGATTTTTGACAAAAGTGCAAATGAAATTTAATAAAGAAAGAATAGTCCACTCAACAAATGATGCCAGAACATTTGAACATGCATACGTAAAAATAAATAAATAAATAAATAAATAAATAGAAAGGGCAAAATCATTTTAGTCTATAGTTCATATCACATACAAAAATTACTTCAGAATGAATCATAAACCTAAATGTAAAAACAAAAATTACAAATATTTTAGAAGAAAATATAGGAGAAAAATCTTCCCTCTGTGGCCTTGAGTTAGGTAAAGAGTTCTTATTGTATATAAGACAATACCAATATCAGGACATGTAAAAGGAAAAATATCAACAAATTGTGCTTCACCAAGTTTAAAAAACTGCTTTACTTAAGACACCAAGGTAATGAACAAAATGAACAAACAGTCCACAGAACGAAAGAAAATATTTGTAAAACATGTATCTGATAAAGGACTTATCTCCAGAATACATAAAGGACTCATCAATATAAAACAAACAACCCAATAAAAAATGGGCAAATGATTTGAATACACTTTACCAAAAGATATATGGACAGTGAATAAACACATGAAAAGATGTTCAATATCATTAGCCATTAGGAAAATGCAAATCAAAACTGCAGTAAGATAACATTACAAATCTATTATAATGGCTAAATTAAGAAAACTGTACCAAGTGCTGGTGAGGATGTCAAGCACCTGGAACTCTCATACATTGCTCGTGGGAATGCAAAATGGTACAGACACTGTGGACCATACAGTATGTGGCCTTTTGAGGCTGACTTCTTTCACTTAGCATAATACATTTGAGATTCATTCATGTTGCTCCCTATATCTGTAGTCAGTTGCTTTTACTGCTGAGTAGTATTCCATTTTATGGATGTACCACTTTGTTTATCCATACCTCAGTTGAAAGAAACTTGAGTTGTTTTCAATTTGGGGCAATGAAGTATACTGTTCCTATAAACGTTCACATACCAGTTTTATGTTAATATAAGTTTTGATTTCTTGAAGGTACTACTTAGGAGTATGATTGCTGAGTCATATGGTAAGTGTATTTTTAACTTTAGAAGAAACAGACAGACTGTTTTTCATAGTGGCTGTGCCAAAATGGCAAAACTATAGGAACAGAAGACGGTTGACGGAGTCTGGGGTGAAGGGAAGGGTTGACTACAAATGGCCACAGGGGAATTATGTGGGTGAAGTAACTATTCTATAGCAAGATTGTAGAAGTTGTTACTTGACTGTATGTGTTTTTCAACACTTAAAGAACTATACACTAAAAGTAGTTTTATTTATGTAAATTATATCTCAATAAACTTAATGAAAACCATTCAGGTAGAAGGGAAGCATAGAAATCCTAGAAAACCCTGTGCCATATTTAAACCAAAGATCTGAGATAGAGGATGGCTTCCCATTTCCTTCAGGATAAAAATCTCACTTCTTTAGGTGGGATGTACGAGGCTTTTAACCATCTGTCCACTGCCCACTTCTAGGAGGTAAGCATTAGTTTCATTTGGGTGTCACCTCAACAATGACTATCCAGAGTTGGATATTTCCATTGTTGTTTGAGCTTGTTTTGAGCACTTCCCATCCAATTCCATTGACTTTTGAAGTCATGGTCTTCTTGCTTTAACACCTAGATCCTACCAAGGCTTCTCACTCAGGCTTGGTATACAGCTCAGTGACCCTTGGCAGGGTCCCAGAACCTCCCTGCACACAAGCAGCCAAAAGAAGGAGCCTCACCTTCCCTGATTGGCCTCAGATGACTGAACCAGGTATTTTAACATATATAACCAGATATATTAACATAGGTATATATGCACAAGCACATGTTTCCTGTAACATTTTTGTGAAGCTCTTTACAGATGACCTAAATTCTTTTATTCTCTTCACTGATTCAAGTACAGCATAGCCTGACATCCCTATTGCTAGGGAATGCAGTAAGTCTGATTAATAGCAGCAAAACCAGGAAAGTGGGGAGCATACATGCAACACTCTCAGGCTCTCATGAAGCAGCTTTTGCAAATTGGATCCAACAAATGTTAGTCACAGTGTAGACAGAAGGCAGTTTACTGTCATATCCATGCTTGGACCTTGAATTCTAATACCACTCTCAGCAGTTTGACTATATCATTCTGTTTGTAGACAAGTAGTTTTTGCACCCCTGATTGTCCCAGAGGAAAAAAAATTTAGAATAGAAGAAACAATGATTAGGCAGAGTCTAAAGAAAATAATTTTAAATACATATTCAAAATACTTCCTGCTGGTATTAAAAATAGCGAAAATGGCTCAAAAGGAAGTGAAGATAAATCTATCAAGTCATACAGTTTCAGCAAAGCAGTCCATGATAATCACTTCAAATGCTTGGGGGTCTTGCTCAGTAATTTCTGACACCAGACCTGTCCAGGTTCAATACTAAAAATTAGGTCTCTGCTTAAGGATGATTATCACTGTGCATGTTTTTAAATTTTTTTTAATGTTCTCTCTTTTTTAAATTTAAACCAACCTATCCCATTAAACAATTGAATTTTGCTTTCTTAAAACTTTCTTTCCTTGAATTATGGGACCCCAACTTCTCCTCATTCTTTCCCTGCATTTAACAAACAACTTCTCAGTTTATCTTCTAGTGATTCTTAACTGAGCTTCAGACATGTCTCTCCCACTCCGCATCTCGGTGGAAATCATCCTGTGATTAGTGACATTAGATCAGGGTATTGCACCTAATTATGGTGATAGGAAAACAGTTTGGAGAGCTTGGCTCTTCAAGCAACCCCTCAAACATCGTATCTACGTATCTACTCCTCTGGTTTTAACTACGCCCTGATTTCCAAACATGTGTCTCTACTCCAGACTGATTTCCTCAGCTCCAGGATTACCTAGTAGTCTAGCTGTCTGATAGTGGTGCCACATCTCAAAGAATCCAAAAGGAAACGCATCCTTTCTCCCTATCCATTTTCCCAACCTGTTCGCTTTTGCATACTCCATTTCTTGGCAATAACTTCTCAGAAACTAAGTCTTGCCAATTCTACCTCCTGATTATTTCTTGAATCTGCCTCTTTCCCTTCATTCTCACTACTATAGCCTTAGTTCAGGCTGTTTTCAGCTCTTATGCGAGTTCTTTCTGTAGCAACTAGGTACTTCCCCTACCTGCAGCCTCATATACTCACAACTCCATCCCTCTTTCTGGCGCATCCCTTCCATCCCTGCCCAAAAGGTCTCTCTGAACTGCTAATGTGATCATGCCTTTTCCCCAGGTAAATTATCTAGAGGCTTTCATTGTCTGTAGGATAAAAACCAACTTCCTTAATAGAAGGTATAAAGCTTGTCATAAATTGGCTCCTACCTGCTGGCTATCTCTTTACCTCCTATTCAATCTTCAAAACCCCATTCAGATGTCAACTCCTTTATGAAGCTCTCCCAACCAATCCCTCTCTCCACAATCCAGTTAGGCCCTCCTTCCTCTACAGCATGCATATCCTTATCATTGTTAAAATAAATTGTTATTCATTTGTATATAGGTGCTGCTCATCTAAGCTGAGCTCTGTAAGGAAACGGATTATTTCTTGCTCCTATCTGTGTACTTAGCACTTGTTCTCAATCACCAGATGGTGAATGGATGAATGATTAAAGTGGAGAAGAAATCAATTAGTGAGCCATCAATGGCGGTTTATTTTTCTAAACATTCCAAGTAGATTTCCTAATTGTCTCAAGTGAAAAAGTTCCTGCTAGCCGTGATCATTTGAGCAATTGAAATTGCTATATTGGCATCTATTGTGACAATAACTATAAAAGAAAAATAAAATCTTGTTACATATCTGGTGCTCTGAGTAATAACCTTGAAAACAAACCATGAAATTTCCCCATTAAAAAAAAATCCCAATGATGAGGTCTCTACCATAGTAATAAAATTCTGGTAAACACTGTGAGCATTTATTTAGGAGAAGAATGAATTTGCAGCCTCAAATGTTAGAGTCTAATGCAGAAGGTGTCAATACAGCCAAGAAGAAAATCCCTGCCACCTTTAAGAGGACTACAAACTTTATCGCCCTGGAATAGTCCAGGTCAAATTCAAGATGGATCATTCTTTGACATTTTAATAGGTGCAAATTAAATGTGGTGATTGGTAAATTTCACCCAAAGTGAGATCTGCAATCAGACCACAAGAAAGCATTTTTTTTTTTACTAAACACTTGGATTGAGTGAGTACCTTCGTACTCACATATATGTGCACAGATATTGGACTTGAGAGAATAACAAAGCTAATCTGTTCAGATGAAAGGGTGAGTCAAAGAGACACAATTACCACTGCTGTTTTTCAAAGTAAGTTAAATTTATCCTTTCTGTTGTCTGTCATCATCAGTTGCAGGATAGAGACAGGCAGTCTGGGAAATCTCTAACAAGCCAGGAGTCCCTGCTCAGTTACATCTAATTTAGACTCTGAAGCATACTGACCAGAGAAACAGAAGAATTTGTCTGAACATTTAAAATACCACAGAGATAATGGTAAACCTAAGCCAAATTTCAGTCATTGCCCCAACAGAGTGATAATGTCATGCAATACTAACATGTCCCTAAAATTGTAGAGCAATTAAATGTTTGTCAAAATTGGGCCTTTTCTATTTGCCTGAAGTTCTGTTATTTTATGTCTTCCTACAGCTCAATCAAATTTTGCCTATTCATATTTCCAAAATCAGTGGAAACCAAGTGTTTCAGTCAGGGTACCAGTGGGTTGGCACACTCAAATTAGGTTAAGTTGAAGAGGATTTGTTCAAAAAGGAACTCTTTTAAAAGGTGTGGGCAAGATACAGCAGAACCACAAGTTCCCAGGGCAGTTACTACCCTAGGTCCAAAGGGTGGAGGGAAGGGAGCAGTTTCCGGAACCACAGGAGACAGTTATGTGAAGGGCCCTGACCTTCAGTAGATATTCTCAGCCAGCCCAAGGGGACCTTGCAGGGAGGGAGCCAGGAGATAAATACCTCATCTCACTCTTTCTCGGACCTTCTGTTGGGGCCACTATAGTCTGAACCTACCTTGAAGCACGTTGATGAAGTCCACACAGGTCAACACCCACGGCAGAGAGCAGGGTAAAGGCAAAAGGGACACAGGAAAACTATTCGACAGTCCGTGTTTTAGGAGGAAAGAGTTTTTCCCTCAGTCATCAACCTCTATTGAATGACTACTGTATGCAATGTATAGATAATTATAAGAACATGGTGGGGATCGGAGTAAAGGAGGCCTAGAAGGAGGGAGAGTCACAAAGGAAGAAAGATGTTTTCCTATGGGAAATTAAGATTAAAACATGTTTCTAATGTGGCATAACTCATTCAATTACAAATAGTAACACATCTACTCCAGAGTGTGGTCTGCAGAGACTCAAGATCATCATCATCTGGGACATTATTAGAAATGCAAAATCTCATGCTGTACCCCAGACCACTCACTCAGAATCTGCTCATCAACCAGATCCCCAGGTACCTGTTATGCACATGAAAGTTTAAGAAGCACCACTATAAGGGCTCCCTAGAGTTACTCAGAGTAATAGAAGAAGTTTGCAGTAATTAAAGCTAGTGGGATTTAATAGGGAAAGGCTCATGGAGGAGGTACATTTAGAAGGATATTAAAATAGTATTTTATAGAAAACATGGTTTTTAATTTCATCATAAAGTCATAAAGCAAATACAGTTAATCAGCAACCGAATATATAATATTCAAGAAATAACAGTCAAAAACAGATACTAAATGCTGTTCCATTAATACAAAATTCTTTCACAATAAAATAAAATTCTTATGCTCCATAAATTCTCTAAAGAAAGGAAATATCCAGGCTGATTTAAAGTACAAAGCTACTGCTTCAGTTTTGTGCTTTAGTGTCTTACTCTTCTTAATACTATTTTCCTCTCTATTTAAGGCTCAACTCTGGCACCTAATGGGTGTTCAGTAAATACTTTTTGATTGATTGAAGCCCAACTGCTTTAAAATTGTGTGCTAAACTGTAATAATAGATCAGCATCCAAAAAAAAAAACTACTTGTAGATTTCTACTTCGAGAACAGCACCATCTAGTGTTTCCACAGGGAGGTACCATCTCTCCACAAGTGTACGTGTACCTACAGTATGAGAAAATTCTACTGCTAAAGCTAACCCAATGTACCACATCTGTCTATCTTAGTACACCTCTAACAAAGTCTTAGACTTATTTCAGTTTGCTTTTCCATGCACCAGTTCTGTCTTTGAAATAACAGGAGTGCTTTCATTTACTATGAAAAGACAGCTTTCTGTACAATCCAGCCCACATCCTCTTATCCCAATCCTGACCCACTCACTGCACGCCATTCTGTTTTCCAGCTTCCATAACCTGTAGGCCTATGCCTGAGGGCTTTCACAGGCCACCAAAGTCCACCTTGGTGCTCACACAGCAGGCCAGATTTAACATCAACCATGCTTCCAGAAGGCCCCAAGCACTGACTAATGGGAATTGGTATATAAACATCCCAGCTCACTCCTCCCCAACAAGGGAGGGTCTACTTGCTAGTTTTCTTATGAGATTAGGCTCCAAGCACTCAGAGTGGTGGCTTTGTTGGCGGCCTTCTGTTCCCTGTCTTACTCTACCCTTCCCCTACCTATGTTTGCCTCATCTCCACATAAACTACTTGTACTTGAGTCTTTGCCTTGAGGTCTGCTTCTGGGAAAACCCAAACTAAAACATTCTTTAAGAAAAAAACACTTTATTGATATATGATTTACACATAAAAAACTGTACATATTTCATGTATATAAGTTCATGGCTGTGAGAGTCAATATACACCCATGAAATCACCATCACCACCATCAAGGCCTTAGGACACATCCATCACCTCCCAAAGTTTTTTCCCATCCCTTTTATTACTTTTCTGGAAAGAACATTTAACATAAGATCTATCCTCTTAGGAAATCTTAAGTATACAATATTGTTAGCTCTAGGCCGTACGCTGTCCAGTTGATTTCCAGAACTTACCTTGCATAACTGAAACTTTGTACACTTTGACCAGTATCTCCCCACTTCCTCCTCCCCACAACCTCTGGCAAGCACCATCTTATTCTCTGCTTCTAAGAGTTTGACTATTTTAGATTCCTCATTTAAGTGAGATCATACAGTATTTGTATTATTCACTCTTAAAAAGAAAAGGAAATCCTGCCATTTGTGACATGGATGGATCTGCAGGATATCATGCTAAGTGAAATTAACCAAGATAGAAAGACATTCTTATTGCACCATATCCCATCCAAAGCCATTGACTAAGACAGAACGGAAAGAAGTGTACCATGTCCCATTCATCATTTTCTAACCCCACCCCACCTCCACCTAATGTTGTAATCTCATCACAGGAATGTTACATGAGAGCAGAGGCTTTGTTTTGTCAACTACTGGATCACCAACAACTAGAATGGTGCCCACAAATAGCAAGTGCTTCATAAATATTTGCTTACTACCAGTTGATGTTGTTCAACATAAATATAGGTCTGAGTTTTGAAAGAAAAAAGTCACCTTCTGGTATGATTACATATGTAAATATTAATTTCTTCTCCTTTAATATCTAAGATTATATGTGCAAATATTAATTTCTTCTCCTTTACTTCCCAATACTTTCCATTATGAAAACATTTTTGGCAAAATTCAGATCTATAGGTCCACACCTGACCCGCTACATAAGCCAGTCAGAATACTATACATGCCACTGGAATAAAAGAGCATTACGGATCTGAGAATTTGTGAGTATATGAGTATTAAGATAGTTATGTCTAGGGTTCATATTTTGCCAAATTAACATTTTAATATACTATTATTAGAAAGGGTATACTAATAACATTTTAATTTATGCCTAAAGTTACATTTTTTAAAAACTTCCTTTTTCTCTTTCTCTACAAAAGAAAATGTGATTTTTAATTGATTGTGTCTTCAAATTAAATATACATCTTAGGTTTCTGTTACTATTGATCACACTGACACAGTAGAACATTCTAGCACATGAAATGTTTTCCTGATCAAAGGATATTGTAAGGTTAGTAGAGGAAAATGACTCAATTCCGGAAATTTAGACCAGAACAGGTTACATAGATACAGTGTGTAGCTCGTTTCACTCGGGACGGCTGTCAGGCATGCTAGTGTTCAGGGCCAAATCATCAGCGAGAGTGAAGTAAAGTATGATTAGGCTGGCCCCCCCAGGTGTGACCTATAGCCCAATCGTCACAGTCCAAAGAGGCTTCTAGGCACTGACTACAAAGAGGTTCAATATGGTGATTGAGTGGATCTTCCTGGCTCAGGAGAAAGGTGCTAAGCCTGGGTTTAAGCAGAACAGAGGACAGATCTAGGGCTACAGGGCAGACAGAGATGGGCAGTGGTGGGCTCTAGGTAGTACCCTGATTAGGCAGCACTGGATGGAAGGCAAGGCTCTGCCCCTAAGAGGAATTCTAATGCAAACCAGGAATTAAGAGGGTGGGTCTGTTTTAAAGACTGGGACACACAGCTTAGTGCATACCCCGAGCCTGGTCCCAAGAAGGCCTGAAACTGGGAACAAACACAGATTTATTTCAAATGCTCTCTGATGGAGATAAGTTTCAAGTCTGGAACTCATATTTACAGTGACTGAGAAAACCTAGGCCTACAGGTCAAAAGTCATCGTGGTCTCCAGCTGCACAAAGCCACAAGAGCATTGGGAAATCAGCCAAAGGTGGGAAATTGCCTTTTTTCAGCCAGATTCCCATAGACAAATCCTAGAATGACCCACATTTGTCTAAAATGAGGATTTAGCCAAAGATTTGGGTTTGGAGTGGGAAATTAGTTTAGTGGTTGTTATCTTGATCTGGCCTGTTAAATTCCTTGAGGATAAAGAACCTGTAGATCACACTGAGTTTCAGAGCTGTGCTCCAGAACACAGAAGCATTTGTTATTAATATCTACTCACAGATCTGAACCTGATGAATATGACACCTCCAACTGCTAGGTTTCCCCCAATTGAGTACAAATCAAAGACTCACGTTGCATCTGGAAAACATGCATAAATATGAGTGTTCATTTTCTTGGATCCTTAATTTCCACATGGTCTGCATGAATCCCAAGCCTTCCAGGATCACATCAGCCATGATTAATGACTGTGAAAGCGCTATTCCCCTCAACTTCATAGGATGATATGACCAAGATCCAGGCCAGCTCTAGGCAAAAACATGAATGAAGCAGATTCCTTATAATTGAGAGATCATGTTGAATATTCAGGAAAATAAATGGAAAAAAAATCACTGGTGAAGCCAGGCTTATAACAATAAGAGCAGTCATCCCATCTTTCCACAATCCACACCCTACCCAAACCAAGAAAGTTTCAGCTAGAATTTTTCAAGTTAAAATGTATTGCTTTGACTTGGTTATTTTCCTTTGTGTGAAAAGGGGGAATACATTAACAGCACATTTTAAAATGCCAGTGATAAAATTTTTGCTTTTCACATATTCTTAATATGTGTGCCCTTTATTCTACAAATGTTTATATATGCATCAAAATAAAAAACATATTAACAATGAAAAACAATGGGACCTCCGCAGATGCCTCTTTGCTGACTGCTATATCTGAAAGAGCAACTCCTGTTTGCCTCTACCCTTTTAACTTGTTTTCTTTAGCTTAGAGACATTAAAACAGTCTGATAGTACATTAAATATCTAGTTGCTAATTTGTTTATTGAATGTCTCCATTCAAATGTAAGCTCCATGAGGGCAGAAACTTTGTGTTTTGTTCACTTCTATATCCTCAGTGAACACAAAAGAATGTGTGGCACATAAGAGGTGCTCAATAAATATTTAAAGAAAAGTAACTGTTAAATCCCTCATCTGTTTCAATACTAAACCTCTATAATCTTAAGGCATGATACCTTCCATTGGTCCAGCTTCATATTTATCCTGGGTAAACAGTGTAGAAAAATGGTAAGATTAATCACTTAAGTTTATTCATATTAAGGCCAGGACCCTGGCACAAATTAAACTCCCATTAAAATTCAATATATGAACAGAAAAGAAATTTAAAGATTGAACAAGGTGAGTCTCAAACCATGTCTCCCATCTTCAGCTTAGTCCACTGATATACTTAGTGATCTAGACAAAGGACCACTGGGAACGCATGTCAACCAGATTTGGGATGAGGGGGAAGCAAACCGCATACCACAGTGATCAGTGATCCAGAGGACTGACCACATTAAGGCAGTGTTATCAAGTACCGAGAAGCAACACACTCATGAGAAATACTGTGACAGGCACTTCCAATTGTCCCCCTTCTCTCAGAATAAGAGAAGCCCTGGTTTTAAGCTGGACCCGTAGCCTCCCCAGTTTAAAATATTTTCCATGCTATCCTGTAGCTAGGTGTGGTTCCATGTGTCTATATCCTGGTCAACTGAACATGAGCAAAAATAAAAGTAAAATAAAAAAAGTTTACAGCTTTTGAGTCATGTCCTTAATGCCAAAGATGTGGCCCACTACCACCATTGTATACCCTTCTTGCTGGCTAGAATCCAGATGTTGGGAGAATCATCCTGGAGCACATGGATGAGGTCAACATTCTAAGAATGGCAGAGCAACAAGATGGAGGGTGCCTAGGCCCTAGATGACTTCTCAGTAGAGTACTGCCGTAACTACTGAGATGTTACTTTGAGAAATAAATGAAATACTATCCTTTCTAAGGCATTGTTAATTTTAATATCTGTTAGAACAGAAATTTTATACTATTAAAGTACATGGCAAATATTTCTTACTAATATTTTAAGGATGGATGGTTGTCAATTATTTATTTTAGTATATGTTAGAGCAGTTGTCCTAGTATAACATTATTCATACTAACTTGTACTCCAAACTGGTTTATAGAGCAGGAGAAAGGAGTGTAATTTTAAGGCATGTCACAAATTTTGTAAAGCCCATAGTGCACCTATAGGATGTGTCCAACATTTAATGCCATCTGTTACATATACTATAGGTTGAAAACTGTGACATTGGAACAGGAGGCTAAGAAAACCGGCTGTAGGTTTAATATCCATATGGATTATCTGTCTTTGCGCTCAGATTGTATTCCTCACCTCAGTTATCAGTTTGGCTAATTTGTATCTTAAGGCAAGATAAGCAAGAAAGCTGGATGACAAATAATTTCCACCCATGGAAAAATCATATGAGACACAAGTCCTTCTAGTGGGAGGGCAGCTTAATGACAGCCAACATGGCATAACTGAAGCATAATGAACTAAACAATAAAAGGCATGTTTTGCTTATAAAATTGTCAAGAAATAAAAATAAGTATGTAAGAGCCTATGTTGGCCAGAGCATTGAGTGCACAAGCATTCTCCTTTACCACTGGTAGAGTGTGTTTATTCCAAAGAAATAATCAGAAAAGTATACAGAGATATAATATGCTAAGTTGTTCATCATAATGCTATTTATAATAGTGAAAAATTAGCTGCAACCTACATGTCCAACAATAGAGAACTGGATAAATAAATGTGTGTATCTCTGTGACAGAATAATTTGCAGCCATTAAAATGAAATTTTAAAAGATTATTTCATTACATAATACTAGCTAACAGTGCAGGTTTAAAAATGCACAGTATGATTTTTGTTTTGTTAAAGAATACACATTATACAGATATAATTTACACATGTGTTTAAAACATTTAAAATGTTAAAATTCTAATGTTATCTCAGGGAGGGGTGGTATGAGTAATTTTTATTTCCATCATTGTGCTTTTGTTTCTTTTCCAGAAACTTCAGTGAATATATGTTAATTTTACCATCAGATAAACAAATAAATGTACTCCTAAAAGGAAGGATGGAAGGAAGAGAAGAAAGGAAAAAGGGAGCAGGGGGCAGAAAGAGTGAATCGGGGCTTTCATCGAGAACAGATCTGAGTCTGCATCCCTACATCCAGACTCCATCTCATAGTTCTTTGATATTTATAAAATAAATAATTTCTTTAAGCCTAAGTTTCCTCATCTGTAGAAACACAATTAGCATTTATCTGAAAGGGCAATTATGAGTGCTTAATATCATATGTGAGTATTTCCCAAACTTTTGAAACATTAATGATGTATAATGATCAAATAAAATATTTCCTTGGGAAATTCAGAATGTATATTTGTACATTAAAAACTCTACCAGGCCTCCTTTTAAATAAACCAGTTTAACTTCATTTAATCCAGCCTCCCCTGAATCTGCTTAACCATACAACTATGTTTTTAAAGAATATCTATAAACATACTTAATTTTGCCCAATGTAACTTGGGAAATGCTGGCATATTAATGAACATAGTCCAGTACCCAGCACACAATAGGACCTTAGTTTTTGTCCTTTTTTCTCCTATAAAGGACTAAGACCGGGTTCTTATGATGCCAGAAATAGTGAATTAGAATGGGGAGAAGACAGCTCCTAATAAAGAATCTAGAAGAATAATGAACTTAAGAAAGGGAGAAGTCAAACTGGAAACAGCACTGGCAAATGCTGCCATGCATTATCTCCCAACATAGGAACAAGGCATTTCATAGATGAAAGGAAAAAGATGATATCACTCTCTAAAATCGTGATATCTGTTACTGCTGCTAAATACAATGTGTAATCAAAGAAATGAAGTTTACATGTTTAGTAATATGTTGATTAATCCTACTACATGCCAAGACCCTGACATATAAAAGCAAACCAATTTCGATTTATGACTCCATAATGCATTAGCATCATTTAGGGGCTCTTCCAGCAGAAGATCAAGGTCCACATTCAATATAATTAATCTTTTTACTTACAAGTTGAATCATCAGACCCTGCAGATATTCTTAAGGGTAAGAATGAAAACTTCTCAGAAATATCGTCAAGAGAACACCCTGATAATTTAAAAAGCATTTTAAGTTTTTACCATTGTTACCTTTTGCTTAGTACAAGTAATTAATGAATGAATAACTAGATAAGGTAAAAAGTGCTGTGCATGATTTATAAGTGGCAGAGGTAGATGAATTAAATACTCTTTCAAAATCCCATATAACCTGTATTCCTCATCTTTGTTATTTTTTTGACAATAGAAAAAAGTTACCTTATCCCAACTGAACTAAGAAAGAAAAGCAGGAATAAAAAAGATATGAGAATTCATTAATTGGCCCAATCTAATTATGTTCAGGAATAAAAAAAGATCATGTTAATTACTGTCGATGTGGTAGGCATAATAATGACCCACTAAAATGTTCTTGTCCTAACCCCAACCACCTGTGAATATATTACCTTATACGGCAAAAGAAACTTTGCAAATATGATAAAATTAAGGACTCTGAAATTGGCAGATTATCCTGGATTATCTGAATCAGCCCAAACTAATCCCATGAACCCTTAAAACCAAACAGTTTATCCCAGCTGAATCAGAGACAGGCATGATAATGGAAGCCATCATGGAATATGATGAAAAGCAAATACAGAGGCTTTATGTGAAAGATGAAGGACTGAACACACGCATTTAACTCTGCTCTTCTGCTTCCTCAAGAAAGCCCACAAAAGGAGAGCAAAGACTTTTTTTATAAAAACAGAGCCCTATGAGGACAAAGAGAATAGGGGAAAAGATAAATGCCTCAACATCTTGGGTGCTAAAAAGAAGATTAATAACTGATAAGTTGACTTAGCATATATTAGAAGCTGAAGCTGTAGGGAACAAAGTTACAAACCAACCTGATTTATACTGTGGAATCCTCAATATGCTAATAAATTGGAATGACCAGAAGGTATCTCTAGTAGTGGGCAAAAAACAAAAGTGCTGTTTGACAGTCTGCTTATTAGGTGGTAAGGCCCTCCATTTTTTGTAATGGTAGGCAAGATTGTTTGGAATGACCTCTGGCTTAAAACAAATACAAATGCTGCACAAAATTTAAAAAGAAGAAAAAACTAAAAGCACTGAAGAGATGATGAGGAAATAAAGAATTAACAGCCTAAAAATCTAAGAGAAGATACAAACTCAAAGAGGTAAGTAGACTATGGAAGCTGCATTTGATCCAAAGGCATTTTCCCATCCCCAGAAACCATTAATTTTTGTTTTAGTAGCCTCACTATTCAAAGGGAACATAAAACAAAGCCCAAATCCCACTCAAGGTGGAAAATCAACTAGGATACCCTCCCCACATTAAGTTAGGATTTCAAAGAGAAAGAATAACAGGGAAAAAGTTAACTAGCCATACCCCAATCCCAGATAACAGAAAGGAAAGTTGCCTTGGTACTGAGCAAGTGGTGGATGAAGGAAAAGTCTCTGAGAATTCATAGTGACAAGTAAGTCTCCAGCAGATTTGCAACCCAAATTCAAATCACGTGGGTGGGCCAAAAATAACTTCAAGCAGGGATGTTATTTTATATCTGTAGTTCTCAGCCTTGGTTGCTTACTGTAATCACTTGAATAGTTTTATAAACTAGTGATGCCTGGATTCCACTTGCAGAGATTCTGATTTCAATAGTCTATAGTTCAGCTTGGGCATTGGGACTTTTTTAAAGTACTCAGATGAGTCTATATGCAACCAAGTTTGAGAACCACCATTAGTAATGGTAGACATATGGCTTATTATAAATTCAAGTTCTATTTGGAGGAAAGTATATCATTCCTAGGTTTCAAAGAAGCCCCACAACTTTTTCAAGAACAAGGACCATTATAATTATTGAATCACTATGTTGTACACCTAAAACTAATGTAATACTATGTGTCAACTATATTTCAATTAAATTTTTTAAAAGAACAATGACCATTACACAGAAAAAAAAACATAGGAATGAATTAAAAGACACAAACCTACAACAGCTATTCTTTCTATGCTCAAGGAAATAAAAGACAAGCTTGAAATTACCTTTACTGGGAACAATAAAAACTGCCCAAGGAGATGTGAAAATGTAACCAATGAACTTATAGAAATAACAACTACAATCCAAAACTTAAAACTCAATGGATAACTTTAATAGCAGATTTCACACAGCAAAAGAGAGAACTAGTAAACTGAAATACAGGTCAGAAGAAAGTATCCATAACACAGCACAGAAATATAAAAATATGTAAAATTAACAAGAGCATTTAAGAGACTCTATGTAGAGTATAATGTGAAAAGGTTTAACATACCTTTAATTAGAACTCCAGGAGCAAAAAGAAGGATAGGAATTTGAAAGGCTAATGGCTGAGAATTAATGAAAAACACAGATGCACAGACTCAAGAAACCCATTGAATCCCAAGCAGGATATATAAAAGGACTTTTACCACAGACACATCATAGTGAAACTGTAGGACACATAAGACAAAGAGATCTCAAAAGCAATCAGTGAAAAATAAGAGCAGATTTCATTCAAATGAATGGTAGGCCAAAAGCTGACTTCTTAACAAGGGCAATGGAAACCAGAGGGAGGTAGAATGATATCTTCAGTGTGCTGAAAGGAAGTAACCACCAATTCTATTTTGATAATTCTCAAGAGTGATTGTAAATTTAAGACATTTTATGACAAACAAAAATGGAGAGAATTTGCCTCCAACAGAATCTCACTAAAGGAAATTCTAAATGATGTATTTCAGGCAGAAAAAAATTAATATTCCAGAAGGAAGAATTAAGGTGGAGGGAATAATAGAGAGACAAGAGAGAAGTAAATACATGGGTAAATCTAAAAAATATATTATTTTTAAAAACAATAATAACTTTCTTTGATATTAAAATATAATTAATATACAAGAGTAATTTATAAGTGTTCCAAGACCCTTATACTGTTCAGGAGAAAAATAATGGTACCTATTCATTTTGAACTTGATAAAATTAAGTAAGCTTATTATAATTCGAGGGACACCACTAAAAGAAAAAAAGTGTGTAAGTTTCAAAACTAGTAGAAAGAAAAGAATTACAATGATTTAAAAAGTATTCAATCTGAAACAAGGCAACATAAGAGAGCAATACAAAGCACAAAAGAGGATGATTAATTAAGACCAAAACCTATTATTCATTTCTTTAAATGTAAGTCAATCCAATGCCCCAATAAAAAGACAAAGGTAGTTAGAAAAACAACATCTTAATCAAAAGAACTATATTTTAATCCAAAAAACTGTATTTTAGTCAAAAGAGACAATATCTGAGAACTAAGGATAGAGAAATTTTAAAGTATAAGGATAGAAAAAACATACAAAGCAAATACTAATCAAAAGAAAGCTGGAGTAGCTATAATACTATCAGAAAATATGCAAGTCAGTGATGGTCAACAGACATAAGAAAAGATGCTCCACATCACTAATCATTAGGGAAATGGAAATCAAACCACAATGAGATATCACCTCACACCAAGTTAGAATGGCTAATATCAACAAGATAAAAAAATAACAAGTGCCAGCGAGGATATAGGATGTAGAGAAAAGGGAACCTTCATACACTGCTGGTGGGATTGCAAATTGGTGCAGCCACTGTGGAAAGCAGTATGGAGGTTCCACAGAAAACTAAAAATACAAATACCATATGACCCAGTAACTCCACTTCTGGGAATTTACCCAAAGAAGACAAAATCACTGATCTGAAAAGATACATGCACTTCTATGTTTAGTGCATTATTCACAATAGCCAAAAGGGAAACAACTAAATGTCCCTCAATAGATAAATGGACAAAGAAGATGTAGTACATACACACAATGGAATATTAGCCATAAAAAAGGATGAAATCTTGCCATTTGCAGCAACATGGATGGATCTAGAGGGTATTATGCTCAGTGAAATAAGTGAGACAAAGAAAGACAAATACCATTATGGTTTCACTTATATGTAGAATCTCAAAAACAAAACAGATGAACAAGCAAAACTGAAATAGACTCATAAACACAGAACACAGACTAGTGGTTGCCATAGGGGAGGTGGTAGGGGGATGATGCAATAGATGAAGGGGGGAAAATTAGTGAGAATGTTTGATATCTTTATCTGGATACATGAGTATATGCACATGTCAAAATTCATCAAACTGCACACTAAGATTTGTACTTTTTATTGTATGTATCTCAATACTTAAAAATAATAAATAAAAGCAAAAAAGAAAGGAAAATATGTAAATATCAAATGTAATATAAGTCAAAAAGTGTCACCAGAGATAATCACTTCATTTAACTCAAGGGTATAGTTTACCAGGAAGATAAAATCATTTTAAATGTGTACGTAATAACACAGTGTCAAAATAATTAAAGGAAAAATTGACAGAACAAGAAGAAATACACAAAACCATATATATAGTGGGAGATTTTAATATGGGTCTCAGTAATTAATAAAACAAATAGATTTTTTAAATCAGACTAGATATGGAAGATTTGAACATGATTAACACACAAGTTCTCATGGACATATGTAAAACACAATAATAAAACAACTACAGAATGTAGACTTATTTAACCCTAATATTATTTACATTTTATGAGATTTCATCTGGTTTTTTCTTGCCAATGTCTGTGATTCTGCACAGGGTTTTTTACACATATATCTTCTGACCTTGATTTTCTCAGCTGCTGATTTTAATGCTCATGTATCAGTTGCCATATGTAAAGCTTTAATTTTCTTTATTTCATAGCTAAGTTGCCTCCATGTTTCCCTTATAAATAGATGATAATATTTTGAGTGGGTGAATACTACAAATGTATCTAAATTTTGCCAAGTTCCACATAATGGCAGTATAACTGTAAGTATACTCTCTTTCAGGTCATCATTTTATAAGGATTTTCCCTAAATAAGTATTTTTTAAGCTGTAGATTCAATCCATTAGTGAACTATAAATCTGACTTAGCATATCAAAGCATCACTTTTAAAGAAATAAACCAAACAAAATATTAGAGTACACATAAGAGTAGTTTCTTGAAACTTGTTTCTATGTACATAACTTTTATATATTATGTGTATGTGTTTTCATATATATACTATGTCTATATACACATATATAAACATACATGTTTGAGTGTACTGGGTTATAATGTAAAATTCATTTTTTGTTGTGGGTTGTTGTCAAAAGATTTGAAAGTTAATGATGCAAATAATCTCTCAGATTCCTTGCAGTTTTGAAGCTACATAGCAAAAGATGGATTTAAGATTTCTATTTCTTATCCTGGACTATCCCAAGGTCCCTCTTCTCCCATGAGAAAGAGAGTGTATTAGTCAGCTTTGCTGTTACATAGGCAATACCAAAAATCTCAGGATTGCAATAACAGACATTTATTTCTTGCTCATACCATGTGTTGGTACCTGCAGGCATACTGTGGCAAGTCCACATGTTTTCATTTGGGGTCCAGACTGAAGGAGAAGTCCCTATTTGGGACATACACATTTTAATGGCAGAGAGGACAAGTAAGAGAGATGATGGAAATGTGTGATGCTCAGATGTGGTATACATCATGTCCACTCACATTCCAGTGGCTAAATTACATCACATGTCCAAGCCCAAAGTCAATGTAGTGGGAACAATAATGCAATCTACCAGAAATAATTCCTTTCTAATCCTTTTGTGTGACAAATGAAAAGAGAATATTTCTTGTCCCCTGGGTAGGAAAGAGGCCAAGGTCATGGCTCATATGTGTTGTGGCCTGGTTAGTTTCTTCTGAGTTGTAGCCAAATACTTCCCCGTTAATTTGGGCCATTATTTGCAAATGGACTAGTACTTTAAAGTATAAACAGGGTCAATCCATCCATGTACTGAAAAAATTACCTAGGGGACACACAAGGAAGACAAAAATAATTACCCAGAAATCAAGAAAATTTCATTAACTAAAAATAGTTACCCCAAAAAGGGGTTAACATAGGTCTCCTTCCTAAGGGCACCAATTAATTTTTATAAACCAAGGGCAAACCATACAAATAAAATGAGAAAGTGGATTTTTTGTGGTATATGTTGAAAGTACTCATTTTCTGTATTGTTCTCCTGTGGAAGTTTACATAAGTAAATGTTATTATCATTTTCTCAAGATCAAACCATTGGAGATTAAGCATTCCAGTGTTTCTTCCTTAATTCAAAAACAGTTCAGAATCCCAGTCATGAAGAGAAGAGCCAGCTAATAACAAATCTCATGAATGCTTATGACTCTCTGAGAACCCTTAAAAAAGTAACAAATTAGGTATTCATAAGTGAGTATTATTAAAAACTTTTCAACTAGTATGAATCATTCCAAACCAAATTATAATAGAAATGCCCTATCCATATTAAATCCTAAACTGTGCACTTAAATGACTAATAAGTTATTCTTTGAGAGAACATGAACAAGACTCCAATCAATTTACATGAGACAGATGAAGAAAATATGAAGTGCTGCCAAGTTCCAACTGTTCCATCCTAGTAATTTTATTTTAAAAAATGGAGTGGCAAATAAGACAGTTGTTTTTACAACTTAGCTATAAATAAAATGAAGTGTGTGGGTGTATAGATGTATGTAAAATCTCATCAAAGAATGTATATGAATGTGCTCAAGAAATAGTTTCAAGAAACCAGTCACCTATAGGCCGAGTGATACCTCCTCTTGTTCTGGACACCTTTGTGCAATACACAGGTATGCACCTCTATGTGATAACAGCCCTGCACAAAAACTATCATCATGTTGGGTAGCTTCTATCTTATTTGTCAAAAGGAAACACATCACTCAGTACCTACTTAATTTCCTCACCTCAGTGGTGACAACCTGAAAGAGAGGCCTGGGAAGGGACAAAGTGGGACTTCACCTTGCTATGGCCCAAGGGAGACTTCCATTGATTATATGACATGTTGTTCTCATTTCATTGAGATATACAGGGAGGTGAGGTGTGAAAGAAATCCCCCAAACACATCAAGGGAGACCACACCAAAAGGTGCCTAACGCTGGGTGGAACACAAAACAGAGGGTCACTGTTTCCACATAAGGTGCATGACTGAATTGGCTCTTGATGGTGACCCCTGAAGCAAAGGGGTTGCTTTAAGAAGCAAGCACCCAAATACTATAACCATGAGGTAAAGAAAAGGGGCTCCCCAAAGGGTGGCTGAGGCTTGAAATATTAAAACTGAACAGTAAGAGTTATTTAATTTGCCCCTTTAATTTGACATATAATGAAGCAGCCCTTAAGCATTTTAACAGCTCTCTCAAGGTCACCTAGCTAATTTTTTGAGACAATTGGACTTGATCCCATGTTTCAGTATTCATAGTTCATTATTCTTTCTACTACAACTCTGAAACCCCAGTTTCAGCACTGAATCCTCAACAAGGGAGCACAGGACAATTATAACCAGGGTATTAATGAATAACATCTAATGATGGGACAGAAGAGAACTTTCTTGACTGATAGAAATATTCCACATTTGACTGGAATGTTGGTTACACATGTGTGCACATTTAACTGTACACTCATTGAACTGAAAATCTATACAGTTCACCATAAATCAAAATTATTTTGTTATTAAAATAACAATACATAATAAAGATAATTTGTGAAATGGCAAAATTATTTAATAATACAAGAATATCTGCACAATATCTAGTTAAGCTTATACCACCATATCCCAGGTCATGTAGAAATCAGAACCTGAGGCAAGGATTAAGACATTATGCTTTTTTGGGAGGTACAAACTAGCACAGTGAGGGTGGGGGAACTGAGGAAACAGGGTAAGGGGAAACGGTCAAAGAAACCTCAGGGGCACACAAACAAGTCTTATAACCCAAAGTCTATATAACCATTACAGCCTAAGATGAACAAGCAGCCTATAGAACAATATGCACATTATTATCCTATTTTTATTAAATAAATAATACTAGGAGGATATATACCGAGATATTAGGAATCATCTCTGGGGTGGTAAAGTTAATGCTGATTGTTTTTCTATCTACTCCCAAAAAATCAAATACTCAAGGTGCAGCATTCTTTTCCCCTCACCTCACTAGCTTCACCCCTTCATGCCATAATGATGTGTTTAGACCTACAGAGAGGGTTACCTGGAATTCACTCACTAAACTCAGCATGTGAAGCAAATATTACATATGGTAAAAATCACTTTTCAAGATCCCTTAAATTACTCTCACATAGTTTACTGCCTATAACAAATGCTTTATTGCATACCAGCCATAAACTAATTCTTAGGCCCTCTTAAATTTATTAACTTTTGAGCTTTACTAAAGGAAGTAACAAAATCAAAAGTCTGTGCACAGTTATCTGGGCAGTCAAGCCACACTCCTATCAAGCTAATGCTCTCACTCCGGATGCCCATATGGTTCCCATTCGTCTATCAGGGTTCTACTCAGGTGTAATCTGGTATACAAGATGGCTCGCAAGAGGAAGAGGAAATAGAGGGAGTACCCAGCAGTCTCCTGGAAGATTCCAGAGAAAAGATCATGAAAAGATCAAGACACAAGTGTGAAAAGAAGAGATTTCCAACATATTGGTATTTCTATTCAATTCAAAATTTTAAATCGATTGAAAATGGTGATGTAATGTTTGAAAATGCAACTTGCTTAATGTTTATATGTGCATTAAAATAAAAGAACATATCAACAATGAAAAATATGGGACCTCCATAGATGCCTCTTTGCTAAGTGCCACATCTGAAAGAGCAACTCCTGTTCACCTCTACCCTTTTAACTTGTTTTATTTAGCTTAGATCACTTAAAACAGCCTGACAGCATATGAAATACCTAGTTGATAATTGGAATAATGTCTCTATGAGAGTGTAAGCTACAAGAGGGCAGAGACTTTGTGTGTTTTGTTCACCACTGTATCCTCAGTGAGCTGAGAAAAATGTGTGGCGGATGCTCAATAAATACTTATTAAAGAAAAGTAACTATTACATCCTTAATTTGTTTTAATATTAAGCCTTTATAATCTGCATATGTGTTCTCAACTGTGTTTGCTGTTTGTTGTTTAAAGGAAGTGACTCCACTGTTCTTTCCTCTTTTTCTTCAGACATAGGTGTTAGCAAAATCAATACATTAACTACTCAGCTTAGGACTGACCAGAACTAGGGCCATAGTGACTGCACCCTATTTAATATACCATTTCACAGATTTTGCGTTTTTCATGTTTCCTTTCTAGATCATTGAGTTTTTGTAGAATTACTACTACTTCTTACAGTATAGCTTATTATATCATTCTAGGCTGCCAAATAACAGTGGTTCTGTTTGACATCCCTTCAATATTCCATATGTAACTTGATTTTTGCTAATATTTCTCTGGGACTGGAAATTCAAGCTTACTTAGATATGATTTGCAGAACACAATCTATCCAGTAAAATTACTAGTACCTTTCAAGTATTATACTGTACTCTTCAGTAACCTGCTATAATCTGGTCTTAAAAACACATTACATACTTTGGATTAAAGATGGTGGCATGAGAGGTGAGACACAGGCTTCCTCCTAAAACTGCATATAATACGGAAATATAATTAATACAACTGATCCTGAAAGGGCAACAGGAAAGAGGACTGTGGCAGACTGCATACACCTGGAGAAAAGAGCAGACCTCACAGAACAGGGTAACGTACCAAAGCTGTGGCCTGGCGGGACCCAAGCCCTTCCCCCAACCCCAGCTCACCAGAGGGAGGGAGAGAAACCGAGCAGAAAGGGAGTGGAGGCCTGGGACTGCTGAATACCTAACTCTGGAGATTGGCTCTGGGAGCACAAACCTACAATTCATGGTGCTTGCAATGATATTCTTGTGATTACGGGGTTGGAAAGCTAAGACAGGCAAAATTCCTGGAGAGACTGAGATTCCAGCCACTTGTGGAAAGCAGAAATCCATATCTGGCTGCTCTGGGACAAAAGAAAGGTGGGCAGTATGAGAGACTTCCTAACAAGGAAGCCCTTATCAAGAGGCTCTGCTAAAGGGGCAAGGATTGCACAGAGCTTACTGCTCAGGAGAGAGGAAAGGAAGACAAAATTGTCTGGGTGCACTCTGCCCAGCAGGTTGGGAGCTTTCACGATCTTCAGGTGCTCCAGCTCACTGGCTGGCTACACAGCTCCAAGGACCCCCTCCGTGATACACAGCCTACTGCACCTTTCTCCCAGCCAGACCCACCTGGCTCGCAAAGCAGCAAACCCTACCCTGGCGTTAGGCCAGCCAGAGGGAAGATCTGTCTACAGCAATTACAAACGCAAAGCATAGAGGCTTATACCTGTGTGCTCGGCCCACTGGTTCAGGCAGTGGAGACAGGCATAACAGCCAGGTAGCAGGAGACAGCTCTTTCCTCCCCCCAGGGACCAATACCACTACCATGCGACCCCTGACATTGCTTCAGGGACTGAGCAGCTCCAGAAAGTAGAGCTTCTTGGCACTAGATGGCGCCATAAACAAATATGAAACGCCAAAGGAATCTGGCTCAGAGTAAAAGTATTAATACCACTCCTGAGAAAGACTTAAATGACATCTCATGACTCTTCCAGAAAGGGAGTTCAAAATAAAACTCATGAACATGCTCATGAAGGTAGGGAAACACATTCAAGAACTCAGGAATGAATTCTGGTTGGAGATCCAATTGTTGAAGAGCACAATGGTGGGTATTAAAAGAGATTGGATGTGGTGGAGGAGATGATAAATGAAATGGAAACTAGAGAAGAGGAATACAAAAAAGCTGAGGCACAGAGAGAAAGAAGGATCTCTAAGAATGAAAGAATATTGAGAACTGTGTGACCAATCCAAATGAACAATATTCGCATTATAGGGGTACCAGAAGAAGAAGACAGAGGAAAAGGAATAGAAAGTGTCTTTGAGGAGGTAATTGCTGAAAACTTCCCCAATCTGGGGAAGGAGATAGTCTCCCAGGCCATGGAGATGCATAGATCTCCCAATACAAGGGACCCAAGGAAGACAACAACAAGACATAATAGTAATTAAAATGGCAAAGATCAAGGATAAGGAAAGACTATTAAAAGCAGCCAGAGAGAGAAAAAAGATCACATACAAAGGAAAGCCCATCAGGCTATCATCAGACTTCTCAACAGAAATCTTACAGGCCAGAAGGGAGTGGCATGATGTATTTAATGCAATGAAGCAGAAGGGCCTTGAACCAAGAATACTTTATCTGGCAAGATTATCATTTAAATTTGAAAGAGGGATTAAACAATTTCCAGATAAGCAAAAGCTGAGAGAATTTACCTCGCACAAACCATCTCTACAGTGTATTTTGGAGGGGCTGCTATAAATGGAAGTGTTCCTACAGTTTAATAGCTGTCACCAGAGGTAATAAAACCACAGTAAAGAAAGTAGAACAGCTAATTACTAAGCAACTGCAAAAATTAAAATAACTATCTACAAAGTCAATTAAGGGATAGACAAAGAGTACAGAATATGATACTTAATATATAAAGAATGAAGGAGGAAGAAAAAAAAACCTTAAGATTGTGTTTGTAATAGCATATTAAGTGAGTTAAGTTAGACTCTTAGATAGTAAGGAAGTTAACCTTGAACCTTTGGTAACCACAAATCTAAAGCCTGCAATGCTAATAAGTACATACCTATCGATAATCACCCTAAATATGAATGGACTGAATGCACCAACCAAAAGACATAGAGTCACTGAATGGATAAAAAAACAAGACCCATGTATATGCTGCCTACAAAAGACTCACTTTAAACCCAAAGACAAACACAGACTAAGAGTGAAAGGATGGAAAAAGATTGTTCATACAACTAATAGGGAGAAAAAAGCAAGAGTTGCAGTACTTGTATCAAACAAAATAGACTTCAAAACAAAGAAAGTCACAAGAGAAAAAGAAGGACATTACCTAATGATAAAATGGTCAATCCAACAAGAAGATATAACCATTATAAATAACTATACACCCAACACAGGATCACCTACATATGTGAAACAAATACTAACAGAATTAAAAGGAGAAATAGAATGCAATGCATTCATTCTAGGAGACTTCAACACTCCACTCACTCTGAAGGACAGATCAACCAGGCAGAAAATGAGCAAGGAGACAGAAGCACTGAACAACACAATAGAACAGATGGACCTAACAGACATCTACAGAACTCTGTACCCAAAAGCAGCAGAATACACATTCTTCTCAAGTGCACATGGAATATTTTCAAGAATAGATCATATCCTAGGCCACAAAAAGAGTCTCAGTAAATTCAAAAAGATTGAAATTGTACCAACCAGTTTCTCAGACCACAAAGGTATGAAACTAGAAATAAATTATGCAAAGAAAATGAAAAATCCCACAAACGCATGCAGACATCACAACATGCTCCTAAAAAAAATGGATCAATGACCAAATAAAAACAGAGATCAAGCAATATATGGAGACAAATGACAACAATAATTCAACACCGCAAAATCTGTGGGACTCAGCAAAGGCCGTGCTAAGAGGAAAGTATATTGCAATACAGGCCTACCTCAGGAAAGAAGAACAATCCCATATGAGCATCTAAACTCACAATTAACAAAACTAGAAAAAGAAGAACAAATGAGGCCCAAAGTCAGTAGAAGGAGGGACATAATAAAGGTTAGAGCAGAAATAAATAATATGGAGAAGAATAAAACAATAGAAAGAATCAATGAAAGCAGGAGCTGGTTCTTTGAGAAAATAAACAAAATAGATAAATCCCTAGTCAGACTTATCAAGAAAAAAAGAGATTCTACTCACATAAACAGAATCAGAAAAGAGAAAGGAAAAATCATGACAGACACCACAGAAATACAAAGAATTATTAGAGAATATAATGAAAAGTATATACTAACAAACTGGATAACCTAGAAGAAATGGACAATTTTCTAGAAAAATACAACCTTCCAAGGCTGACCCAGAGAGAAACAAAAAATCTGAACAGACCAATTACCAGCAATGAAATTGAACTGGTAACCAAAAACCTACATAAGAACAAAACTCCTGGACCAGATGGCTTCACCACTTAATTTTATCAAACATTTATGAAGACCTAATACCCATCCTCCTTAAAGTTTTCCAAAGAGTAGAAGAAGAGGTAATACTTCCAAACTCATTCTATGAGGGAAGCATCACTCTAATACCAAAACCAGGCAAAGACACCACAAAAAAAGAAAATTACAGACCAATATCCATGATGAACATAGATGCAAAAATACTCAACAAAATATTAGCAAACTGAATTCAAAAAACATCAAAAATATCATCCATCATGATCAAGTAGGATTTATTCCAAGGATGCAAGGATGGTACAACATTCAAAAATCCATCATCATCCACCACATCAACAAAAAGAACAAAAACCACATGATCATCTCCATAGATGCTGAAAATGCATTTGACAAAATTCAACATCCATTCATGATAAAAACTCTCAACAAAATGGGTATAGAGGGCAAGTAACTCAACATAATAAAGGCCATATATGACAAACGCACAGCCAACATTATACTTAACAGCGAGAAGCTGAAAGCTTTTCCTTTAAGAGTGGGAACAAGACAAGGATGCCCACTCTCCCCACTTCTATTCAACATAGTACTGGAGGTCCTAGCCATGCCAATCAGACAATACAAAGAAATAAAAGGCATCCAAATTGGCAAGGAATAAGTTAAACTGTCCCTGTTTGCACATGACATGATGTTGTACATAAAAAAACCTAAATAATCCACTCCAAAACTACTAGATCTAATATCTGAATTCAACAAAGTTGCGGGATACAAAATTAATATGCAGAAATATGTGGCATTCCTATACACTAACAATGAACTAGCAGAGAGAGAAATCAGGAAAACAATTCCATTCACAGTTGCAACAAAAAGAATAAAATACCTAGGAATAAACCTAACCAAGGAAGTGAAAGACATATACTCTGAGAACTACAAGACACTCTTGAGAGAAATTAAAGAAGATACCAATAAATGGAAACACATCCCATGCTCATGGATAGGAAGAATTAATATTGTCAAAATGGCCATCCTGCCTAAAGCAATCTACAGATTCAATGCAATTCCTATCAAAATAGCAACAGCATTCTTTAATGAACTAGAGAAAATAGTTCTAAAATTCATATAGAACCACAAAAGACCCTGAATAGCCAAAGCAATCCTGAGAAGGAAGAATAAAGCTGGGGATATTATGCTCCCCAACTTCAAGCTCTACTACAAAGCCACAGTACTCAAGACAATTTGGTACTGACACAAGAACAGACCCATAGACCAATGGAACAGACTAGAGAGCCCTGATATAAACCCAACCATATATGGTCAATTAATATATGATAAAGGAGCCATGGACATACAATGAGGAAATGACAGCCTCTTCAACAGCTGGTGTTGGCAAAACTGGAGAGCTACATGCAACAGAATGAAACTGGATTATTGTTTAACCCCATACACAAAAGTAAACTCAAAATGGATCAAGGACCTGAATGTAAGTCATGAAACCATAAAACTCTTAGAAAAAAACATAGGCAAAAATCTCCTGAATATAAGCATGAGCAACTTCTTCCTGAACACATCTCCTCAAGCAAGGGAAACAAAAGCAAAAATGAACTCATGGGACTACATCAAATTAAAAAGTTTCTGTACAGCAAAGGACACCATCAACAGAACAAAAAGGCATCCTACAGTATGGAAGAATATATTTGTAAATGACATATCTGACAAGGGGTTAACATCCAAAATATATAAAGAACTTACACACCTCAACACCCAAAAAGCAAATCACCCAATTAAAAAATGGGCAGAGGATATGAAGAGCCAGTTCTCCAAAGAAGAAATTCAGATGGCCAACAGCCACATGAAAAGATGCTCCACATCACTATTCACCAGGGAAATGCAAATTAAAACCACAATGAGATATCACCTCACACCAGTAAGGATGGCCAGCATTGAAAAGACTAAGAACAACAAATGCTGGTGAGGATGCGGAGAAAGGGGAACCCTCCTACACTGCTGGTTGGAATGTAAGCCAATTCAACCATTGTGGAAAGCAATATGGAGATTCCTCAAAAAACTAAAAATACAAATACCATTTCACCCAGGAATCCCACTCCTTGGAATTTACCCAAAGAATATAACTTCTCAGATTCAAAAAGACATATGCACCCGTATGTTTATTGCAGCACTTTTTACAATAGCCAAGATATGGAAGCAACCTAAGTGTCCATCAGTAGATGAATGGATAAAGAAGAGGTGGTACATATACACAATGGAATACTATTCAGCCATAAGAAAGAAACAAATCCTACCATTTGCAACAACACGGATGGAGCTGGAGGATATTATGCTCAGTGAAATAAGCCAGGCAAAGAAAGACAAGTTCCAAATGATTTCCCTCCTTTGTGGAGTATAACAACGAAGTAAAACTGAAGGAACAAAATAGCAGCAGACTTGGAGACCCCCAGAAGAAACTAGTGGTTACCAAAGGGGAGGGGTGTGGGAGGGCGTGTGGGGCGGGTGGGAGAAGAGGATTGAGGGGTATTATGTTTAGTACACATGGTGCGGGGGATCATGGGGAAAACAGTGTAGCACAGAGAAGGCAAATAGTAAATCTGTAGCATCTTACTACACCCAAGGACAGAGACTGCATTGGGGTATGGGTGGGGACTTGATAATATGGGTAAATGTAGTAACCATAGTGTTTCTTTCATGTGAAACCTTCATAAGAGTGTATATCAATAGTACCTTAATAAAAAATATATATATAATAAAAAAACTACATATAAATATATAATCCATTTGACCTAACCAGTATTTACATTTTTCTTTCCAAAAATCTTAATGTGCTCTTTTAAAACTATGAATAAAGGATGCTTCTGAGGAAATGGAAGCGGAACTGAACATTTTTAATTTTCTTTATTTATACTTATCTCATTCCAAAAGCGATTTCAGATAACTTAAAACAACATATAGACTCTACACAGTGAAAAATATGTAAGAACTCAAGGACAAGAAAAAATAAAGGGATAATAGTAATAAGATGTGGCCAGAGAAGTATCCTTTATATCTAGAAGTCAGAGAGGAGGAACAAACTATGAGTAATTATACTTGTTTTTCCCCTGTCATTGTGGCCATGTAAAAAGTGGAGCAAAGTGTTCAAAGTGTTCAATTCCCCCTGAAAAAAGGTTCAATTCAAGAAAGAAAACAACTAGAAAATATCTGCTTCATGTTTGGAATATAACAAATTTTTCCTGGTTAAGCTTGGGCCTCAGATTCCACTGGTTAAGGCAGGGTTCACTCTTCAAAGTAGGGTTTCTATACTGTAGGGGGTGTGTTTGACAACCTATCAATCCATTTAGGGTGAATGGAAATTACAGGACTTTTTACATTTACTTTTATCATACATTAACTTTTATTATATTTTTTGGTTCTGTAATGTTTACCTTAATATTTACAATGCTTTTTTAAGTCTACTTTCAAAGCACAAATATATTTTTTTACCAAAGTTGGGATCAGAATATATATATACACACATAAATATGTATACATGTCCATACATACATAACATATGATTTACTGTTACCATTTTTACTGAGCATGCTCTCATAAGCATTTTATCATGCATTAAATATTACTTGAAGAAATATATTTATTGAATCCATTGCATAGATGAACTATTTTAAGTTCCACTTAACTGTAATCACCAGTTGGTGGAAAATCAGGTTGTTTCCAATATTAACTATTTTAAATAAGAATGTGATGAACATCCTTGCACACAAATACTTTGTTTCTTTAGAGGCAGAATTACTGGGTCACAGGGTATGAACATTTTTAACACTTATGATATGGATACTGTGCTATTTTTACAAATGCAAATATTTTAAATAGAAAAAATACTTGCTGATCATTACTTTGCCCTCTTCCCATTACATTTTAACAGCTAGGGCAATCATTTCCAATGTACTAGTGTTACTAAAAAAAATCTATTCTTCCAACACTATATTTGTCTCTTCAAATTAATGTCATGATAGAAGATGTCCTCTTAGCAAAATAAACCTATTTATGTTGAGCCTTTGTTGTGCTGGGCAGAAATAAAAGACAACGAATGCATATGCTTTCAACTATACAGTCGTTTATTGCTGAGAGCTACAGCGAATCTTTTCCTCCAAACACACTGCTGAATGCAATTACAGGGCTAAGAAGTCCTGGGAAAACATCAAAATTCAATCACAATCATGTCACATGTAGCCATCATACAGCCATCTTTATCCTTGAATGAGATCAACTGGAAATAAGAGCACAAAATTTGAGAAATGTGATTACTATTCTCTAACTTCTCAAATTATGCAAAGATGTAGTCCAGCTAGCAGATGCTATGAGCAGCAAATGAGGAGACTCGTAAGATAACAATTTCAATGACAATTATGAAACTAAACATACCTTGAAGAGTCAGGCAGCTCTGGGTATAATTTAACTTGGAAAGACCAAGGGTTGATTTGAAAGGTTTGTTTGTTTTTATTATGTGAAAGGGAGTCTAACCTTAATCATCTTTTCTACAGAAACACACTGAAACTTAAAACATTAAGGAGGATAAGTATAATTGTGCTGATTTTCTAAGTTTAAAAAATACACCTGAACTTTTCCTTAAAAAAGTTACCTCTATGAAAAGGGAGGGAATGAAGTGGAGGGGACAGTTAAAAATTAGATTTCTCTATCCATACTTAATTTCACAGGTTTGGTCTTAGAACCATGTAACAATTTAACATAATTGAAATGGAAGAAATAATTAACTGAAAATAAGACAATTTCAATAAGAAATTAATCCCTAAAAATCAGGAGCAAAATGAGACAACTGGTGTATTGGTCTTGCAGCATAATCACAAAAAGAGGAAGAATTATTTCAAGTGAATTTAAATCATGTCAATTTAGTTATATATCCCTAGTGGTACATATCCTATGCTCAAAAGGAGTCAAAATAAGATTTTCAGTAATCATATTTGTGCTGGTGGTAGTAGAGTTGGTATTATTAGGAGGCTATCTTGTGGAAAAAAGTCAATTATTAAATGATTAACTATGTTGGGGGTCAATGGAAACCAGGATCTTTTGCATGGGAAGAAAGGATAAGTAAAACTTATGTATTCCTAAACTTGAAGTATTAATTTATCTTTAAAAGATTTATATATTTATATAATTTATATAATATATAAAAAAGTTTATATATTACTTATAAAAAGCCTAGACACAGTGACCATACTAGTAGCTATATTTATCTGTAGCTACATATATGAAAAAGGAATAATAAAATTAGACTTATTATTCTGCAGCCTCTAATAACTTAATGGATCTAGGAAATAATCATAAATAGCAGCTAAAAATCACAAAAACAGAGACAATCTGATTTTATGTGTCTCCTGATGGAGGTTCAAACCATAACCTGTGAAGGATTCTTGAGAAAAAAATTGAATGTGAGTCTGATCAAGGCATAGATCTAATACCAATATACAGGAAATTCAAGAAAACATGTTAAAAGAAAAAAGACCATGAGACTGCAATCATCAAAATCCAGATGGTAGGAAACTACAGGATAAATGAGATTGTGTCTTCAATAAATGGATTGCAAGGAAAAGAAAAGAGGGATTAAAAAGTACTGAAAAGATGTATTAACCAATTCCAATGTATAGATCTTATTTGGACCCTGATTCAAACAAGCTGTAATATATATATATATATATATATATATATATTTGTATTTACTTATATATACACAAAGTATATGACAATCAGGCAAATTTGATCTCTGACTAAATTATCTGATCATAATAAGAAATTATTGTTAACCATTTAGATGTAATAAACTGTACTATGTCTTACTAGTTGGGGTGAGCATTTAATAATGTAGATAACTGTTGATCACTCTGTTGTATATCTGAAACCAATATAATATTGTATATCAACTATAAATCAACTAACAAAGGGAAAATTTTTTAAAGATAAGCATATTCATCTTTAAAGTTTTATTCTCAAATATTAAAAGATGAAATATGATGGCTGGGATTTGCTTCATAATATTCCAATGAATGGAAAGAGATATAAGTAGAACAAAACTAGACATGAGCTGATAATTATTGAAGCTGGGTAGTAGGTACATGGGAGTTCATCATACTATTGCTCTACTTTGCTGTATGTTTGGAATTTTCCATTGTAAAAGTAAGAAAACATAAAAGAATTACAGGGTATACCAATTCTTATTTAATTTCACACTTAGGAAAATATATCCTATAAGAACAGATAATAGCATTATCATTCATTTATCCACTCTACAAATATTTGAAAGCCCAATGTACAAGAAGAAGGAAGGAAGAATCAAAATGTATGTTCCCTCTACCCTCAAAGAGCTGATAGATCATGAATACTCACTATATATTTTTCTTTAAATGAAATGGACCACCTGTTTACAAAGAATAAAGAGTTCTCCCTTCCATTGGGATCATTAATAATACCATGAAATGCCTTCCTTCCCTCCCTTTGCTCCCTCAGAGTTAGTATAACCCATGCATAGAGGATAGTAAAGGCTTAAAAGACTGCTCAAATTTTTAACTTCAGGGATCACTGATCAGTTGAAATGGCCATAGCCTTTGGTAGGTCCATGATTTCAGCCTCACAGTTGTATCCAGTAGAAAGCTTAAATATAGGATTCATTTGGGGTAGGAATTAAAGGGGAAGAAGAGAGAACTTCCAGTTAAATTACCAGTAAACCTGTCTTTTCATTCCAAATAAATGAATTTCCTGAAAGAAAACTATTTTCCTCTCTCACTAAGAATAAAAAGAAATAGAAGAGAACGCAGTGCTCAGTCAAGGGCATGGACATGAACAGGACAAAAGAAAGCTAGCAGTTCATAAGTAGAGACAAGAGCAGAGGACAAAGAAAGGAAGAAACCAAAAAGTGAGAGATCAGAGCCAGTTTCACCATAAGAAAGCAAGCAAAGTGCGCACTAGAGATTGGACAAAGCCAAAGAAAGTAACTGAAAGAAAAACGAGATAAATGGAGTCACAGCCACTTCGATCTTGGGAAAGACTGAAGTAAAAGAACACTCTCTCTCATTTTTTTTTTGAAGGAGAAAACTCTCCTTTGAACACATTTGCATGTTTGCATTGCAAGATCATTTTTAACCAAGTTAATATGGCTAAAGTGCAGTAAGTTTTCAGTATCTGGGTTATATACTGTATTAAGATTTTCCCAAATAATACCTTTTGTTGCAATAAGTAAGCACCTCACAAGGTATTGATTGTACAAATCATGAGAGATTCTAGGGACCCCATAATCACTACTTCATATTCAACCAGAGACTTAACAATTCCTGATTATGTGCCTATACCCTTCCCTAACCAATAATTGGTGCTAAACCAGACTTACTGGGTGAGAAAACCCCACAAAGTTGGGATTTTAATTAAGATTCAGCAACACAATGGAAGAGCATACCATTTTCAAAATTATAATTATTTTTGATAATTATGACCAGTTGGAAAGTGGTGAAACATTTAGAATGTTTAACATATAGAATGTTTAAGTTCCCAAAGCAGAATACAAAGTATGAGTATGTTTGTGCATGAAAAACTATTTATACAACTATTTAATGATAGGTCATCCATGTGTAAATAATATCCAAAAACAAAAACAGATGGGCCAGGATGGAAGAAGTGTGAATGATTTCACTTTTGTAAAACTTACTCTACAACTTCCATTCTTAAAAGAGTAGAAAGAGGCAGAGAGTAACCAGAAAGGTCTGAAACTTAAATAACAGGAAAATACCAACTTTTGAGGAGCTCAAAGAGGAAATAAAGTCCCCTCCCCCCCCCATGGGAAAAACACTGAAAGCACATCTGCTCAGAGCTTTGTCCCATCCCAGGCCCTGCTTGCTAAATGGGAGGCCAGGTTCTCATTACCATCCAGTGTGAAATAAGGAACTGCCATTTCTGACCTTTGGGTAGCTAAGATCTATTTCTAGACTTGGTCTAGAAGTGAGAATGAATATCTGAGTCAAGTATAGAATCTCCTACTGTAGGTGATAACCAGGAACCAAGCTCACACTTGTAGTGTCTCTAAAATAAACACCAATCTGTCTATCACTCTAATAACATCTAGACCAGTGATGGCCAGTAGAACTATAATGTGAGCCACAAATCTAATTATAAATTTTCCAGTAGCTACATTTTGAAAAGTAAAAAGAAACAGGTGAAATTAACTTTAATAATATATTTTATCAAACCAAATAAATCTAAAATATTATCACTGAAACATGAAATCAAATATGTAAAATTATTAATAAGAGAGTCTACATTCTTTTTGCAATATAAAGTCTTTGAAATTGGCATGTATTTTACATTCACAACACATCTAAATTCATAGTAGACACATTTCAAATACTCAATAGTCATATGTGGCTAGTGACTACCAAATTGGACAGTGCGGTTCTACATTCATAGATAATAATTTTAAGTGATTCTTTTAACCAAAGAATCTGTTTCTGGTAAATTTTGAGAATTTCTACTTATCATTGAAATGCAGTGACAGTTTAATAACAGCAGTGAAAACAAATCTCCAGACTAGCAAAGACTATTACTGTGGCTGCATGTTGGCAGTTTCAGTGGCTTTCTTCTTGGAAGTTTTGTGGTGGTGGAAGTCATAGTAAAACTACTCATTAATTATGTACTATTTCTCCTATTATTTTGTTAAGTTGGTTCATATTCAAGCATCTTAACAGCCTGCCATCATGAGACTACATATTTCACCTATTATTATACACTACTTAGGACAAACCACATTTAAGTGATTTCTGTTTTATTTTTATCACAAATACAGATAACTTCATTGCTATTTTTAGGATAATTGCTTTTTCACTTAGAGAGTTTTACTTTCATTATATCTTATTACAGATTCAGTCAGTTAATAAATACTTGCTGCACATCTACTCTGTAGCCACTTTTGTAAGTACTGGGAATACAGTGAGAAGGAAGACAAGTACTCTGCCCCCTGGAGTTCCTGTGCTAGTGAGTGAGATGCTACCATGACTGTACTTTACTTTAAAATACTTTAGAACATACAGTGTGATAGTAAACATGTATTGTTTTGTTAAACTTCAATTCTAAAAACAACCACTTGCCTTAATCAAGATTCTGTATTCCAGCCTTATATTTAGGTCTTTAAACCACTTTGAGTTTATTTTTGTATATGGTGTAAGAGAGTGATCCAGTTTCATTCTTTTGCTTGTGGTTGTCCAGTTTTCCAAAACCATTTATTGAAGAGACTGTCTTTTCCCTATTGTATATTCTTGCCTCCATTGTCACATATTAGTTTATGACATAAGCATAAATATAAGACCTGAAACAATGAAACTCCTAGAAGAAAGGACAGGCAGTAAACTCTTGAACATCAGCATGAGTGATTTTTTTTCCAGATATGTCTCCCCAGGCAAGGGAAACAGAAGCAAACATAAACAAGGGACTACATCAAACTAAAAGGCTTCTGCACAGCAAAGGAGAACATCAACAAAGCAAAAAGGCAACCTACCAAATGGGAGAATATATTTGTGAATGATATATCCGATAAGGGGCTAGTACCCAAAAGAACTCATGCAATTAGACACCAAAATACAAATAATCCAATTAAAAAATGGGTAGAGGACCTGAATAGACATTTTTCCAAAGAAGACATACAGATGGCCAACAGGCACATGAAAAGATGCTCAACATCACTAATCTTTAGGGAAATGGAAATCAAACCACAGTGTGATATCACCTCACACCAGTCAGAGTGGCTAATATCAACAAGATAAAAAATAACAAGTGCTGGTGAAGACGTAGAGAAAAGGGAACCTTCAAACACTGCTGGTGGGATTGCAAATTGGTGCAGCCACTGTAGAAAGCACTATGGAGGTTCCTCAAAAACTAAAAAAACAAATCCCATATAAACTCCACTTCTGGGAATTTACCCAAAGAGGACAAAATCACTGATCTGAAAAGATATATGCACTTCTATGTTTAGCGCAGCATTATTTGCAATAGCCAAAAGGGTAACAACTAAATGTCCATCAATAGATGAATGAACAAAGAAGATGTAGTACGTATACACAATGGAATATTAGCCATAAAAAAGAAAGAAATCTTGCCATTTGCAACAACATAGATGAACCTAGAGAATATTATGCTAAGTGAAATAAGTCAGTCAGAGAAAGACGAATACCATATGATTTCACTTACATGTGGAATCTGAAAAACAAAACACACAAAACAGAAACACTCATAAACACAGAGAATGGATGGCTCGTTACTATGGGGAGAGGGTTGGGTGAAATAGGTGAAGGGGATAAAGAGGTACAAACTTCAAATTATAAAATAAATTAGTCGCAGGGAAGAAAGTACAGTATGTATAGGGAATACAGTCAACAATACTGTAATAACTTTGTATGGTGACAGATACTATACTTATCATGGTGAGCATTTAGTAATGTATATAACTGTCAAATCATTATATTGTTCATCTGAAACCAACATAATATTGTATATCAACTATATTTCAATAAAGAAAAACTTTTTAAATAAATTAAGATATCATATTAGCACCAAGACAAACAAATGAACAATGGAACAGAATTGAAAGTCCTGAAACAAACTCCCACATGTATACATACACTTGATTTATGATAAAGGTGGTATTGCAGGGCAGAGGAGAAAGGGTGGCATTTTCAATAAATCATGCTGAATCAAATTAATATCTACATGGAAAACATAAGACACTTGACTCCTATATCACACAATATACAGAAATAAGATCAGGAATCTAGTGGATTTAAATATGAAATAAAAAAACAAATCTTCTAGAAGATAATTTAGGAGATTACCTTAATGACCTAGGCATAAGGCAATAATATTTTTAAACCAGACATATAAGCAATAATCATTAATAAGTTATATGGCATTAAAATAAAGAAGGACTTTTCATCGAAAGACACCAGTAAAAGAGTGAAAAGGCAAACCTCAGACTGGGAAAAGATATTTATAAGACAAATAACAAACCAAGGGCCCACATCTATGCTACAGAAAGGATTCCTATGAATCAATAAGTTAAAGACAGATGTGTTAGTCCAGGTCCTCTCAGAAGCAGATGCCAAGATGCGTGTCAATGTGCAAGGACTTACTAAAGGAAATGCCTATAAGAGAAATTTCTATTTAATCCACAAGAAAGTGTTTTAACACTCTCAGCTCCATAAAGACAGAAATTTATTTTAATTATTCATTTATGTACACTTCTGCAGAGAAGTAATAGACTGCTAAACATAAAATAAGTTACATTAGGATAAAATTCTGTAATAGAAGTAGAAGGCAATTAGAAGCTCATGGAGAAAAGTGTATGATGTAAAACTTATAATTAGATTTTTAATTTGAAATGATGTGGGAAAAAATTGGAAGGGACTGAGTTTATCTGGAACTCACTATATTACATTTTCTGATATAAAGAGAGTTCAAGATAGAAACTAATTTCAGTCCCCATCCCACCTCCAAGGTTGTGGCCACTGAAAATTTGTACTCTCTACATGTGTAATTGAGGCTATTTATACTTCTATAATATTTAAACAAAATGGAAAGAATCAGTATAAGGCTATATATTCAAGCATATGCTTTGTCCTTTGTAATTAAAATCCATCAGGAATTACTTTTAAAATTAAAGTTTTGATAATATGATAAATATAATGTAAATACATATATTTTTTAAATGTTAAGTTTTTTATTTATATCAAGCCCGGAGCTTTGCACCCCACAGGATCTACTTCATTCTTTGCAGTAACTGATACTGCACAAAGAGAAAAGGAAACTAGGAAGAGAAATGCAGTATTAACCCATTTAGGGCTGAACATGAATGTGAACTGGAAGCACAAGAGCATAAGTAAACAGGTTGCAGAGATAGAATGAAGAGACTGTTCCTTAAGTGAAAATGTGGTCATCTCAATTACTTATAATGTACTGCACAAATGCATTTATTTATATAGAACATGTAAATACAAACATCTGTAAAATTAAAAGCAGGTTATAAATCCAGTGTTTTGAAATTAAGAAATTGAAATGCATTAAGTATTATTCTAGCTAAGAGTCTCCTAACCACACAAAAGGCACAATACGACATACAGGTTTTGGGAGTTTTTGTTTTGCTTTGTTTTGTTTTGTTTTGCAGAAAAAGTTATTTGGAAACATCTTAGCATATGCCAAATCACGTTACACCCTTCATCACTTAAATCCAGAATATTTGAGGGATGTACTTTGATGTTAGAGAAAAAATCAAGGGCTTTAGATACAAAAAGAACTGAGTTCAAATCACAGCTCCCCACTTTAATTGTTGTGCTGCCTTAAACAAGCCACTTAACTTCTATATCCTCAATTTTTATTTCTGTAAAACTGGGAAAGTCAATGTCTAATTTAATAAGATACTGGAATGGGACTCTTCTTGCTTGAGGTATCAAAATAATAGATGTTAGAACACAGATGTGAAACCAGACTACTTCACCCACGCCACTCCTACAGAGTTACTAAGGAAATTATCCATGACCCTTCTATAAGGTAGATTTGACTGCATAACAAACCACCCCACAACTTAATGCTTAAAACTACAAACATACGTTACTTCTCACACTTCTGTGAATTTTCTTGGCAGTTCTGGACTGGGCTAGCATGACTGGGCTAGATGATCTGGAATGGCCCCATTCACTCATCTGGTCGTTGACTTGATGTTAGATGGGGTAACAGGAAGAGTTTGGCCACATGACTCTCATCATCCAGTAGGCTAGCCTAAGCTTATCTGCATAGTGGTAATCACAAAGTTCCCAAGTGCAGCAAGAGAGGTCAAGCCCCATTCTGCAAGCACTTTTTGAGTCTCCACTTGTATCACATTTACAACTGTCCCATTGGCTAAAGCAAGTCACATGGCCAAGCTACTTCTACTATTGAATCCCTCAGAAATATACAAGGTATAAAAAAGGGTTCATGACCCACGAATGGACTAACAGTTACCAAAGGGAAAGGGACTGGGGAGATGGGCGGGAAGGGAGGGATAAGAGGGTAAAAGGGGCATTACGATTGGCAGATGTAATGTTGGGGGGGCATGGGGAGGGCTGTACAACTCAGAGAAGACAAGTAGTGATTCTATAGCATCTCACTACGCTGATGGACAGTGACTGTAATGGGGTTGGTGGGGGAACCTGATGAAGGGGGTAGTTTAATCATCACAATATTGCTCATGTAATTGTAGGTTAATGATACTAAAATAAAATAAATTGTAAAAAAAAAAAGGGGGTTCATGAAGACAGTACCTATCTGTTAACCAGAATCCAATAAATATACATTGAATGGATGGGTAAATGAATGAAAGGAAAAACAGAAGATGCTAGTGCCATTACCCCAAAGAGGAGGCTTAGGAAAAGAAGCAGATTTGGGGTTAATGGGAAAGAGTGAACTCCATTTTAAACACATAGAATATCAAGGTGTAAGACATTCAAATAAAGATATCTCATAAACAATTGGATATACATTTCTGGAAAGTTGTGAAAGGATTTCCTGGAGCTATTTCAGAAATTAAAAACAAACGTTTTATTTGGGTCTGTCCTTTTCTATTATCCTTTATTTACAATTGTAGCTTACATAATAGTGGACTTGAAATATTAAATTTCCTCAAATCTAAGGTGTATCTTCCACATTTTAACACTTCAATTGAGATGTGTTACATCCATGTGTACATTTAACATGATAATATTATTTTATGAAAATCTGATGTTAAATCAATGCAGCATCTTAAAATTTATGGCATCTTAAAGTCGAGGATCTACGACTAACTGTAAACCCTTGACCTGCTGTATTTTAACCCCTTATGGAAGGCTATTTTCAGTCCAGAACCAATCAAGAAGTTTCTCCTACAGCAGAGAGAATATAATCAATGATTCTGTAACATCTTCCTATGTTCACAGATAGTAAGTGCACTAGTTGGGGTGAGGATTTAATAATGTGGGTAACTGTTGAATCACTATGTTGTATACCTGAAACCAGTATAATATTGTATATCAATTATAGTTCAATTTTTTTTAATTTTAAGAAATTTCTCCTGATCTTTCTGCAAAACCTGTACCACTTTTCCTGTTCCCCATCTCAGAAAAAACCACCACCATCCAGCCCGTTGATAGAAACCTGACATTTTTTATTCCTTCTTCTTCCTCATCTACAATATCCAGTCCATTGCCATATGCCACTGAACCTGCCTCCAAACTATGACTCAAACACATATCTACTGCCCGCACCCTAGATCAAGCAACCATCATCATGTATGGACTACTTTGATAGACACTGAGCTGATCTCCATGCTTCCACTCCAGCCTCCCTGTTAACCACTTCCCACATGGCAGACAAAGGATTGTTTTCATTAAGATGCCTCATTTTATTCTCCTACTTTAAATTCTTCAAATTCCCATTGCACTTAGAATAAAATCCAAAATGACATCCATGGCCTTCCATGGGTTTCAAGCCTCTGCCAGTCTCCTTAATCTCATCTCACACCACTCTCCACTTTGTTCCGTTAAAACTCAGCTTCTTTGAGTTTTCCTAGTGTTTATTATCCCTCCTCATAACCTTAATCCATGCTATTCTCTCTGCCTAGCCTACTCTTCTCCCCTCTGCTCCTCTAGTTCATCTATGTTTATGTGTCAGGTCTCAGCTTAACTGTCACATCTTCTGAGGAACCTTCCCTGATTTTGCCACCCAAACTAAATTAAATTTATCTCCATTATTTTCTCTAACTCCATCCTTTCTTTTTATTTAAAGCAACTATCAACATTTCTAATATATATGTGTATATGTATTCATATATATATACATATACATGCAAATATTTGTATATTTGTGCACATATATGTATATATACATATGTAAAATGTTGATTTTTGTCTCCTCCACATGACCATAATTTCATGAGGGCAAAAACTGAGCCTGTCTTGTTCACTATCCAATGGTTCACATGCTGCTCAGAGCAGAGTTGACCCTTTGAATAAATATATTTCTGAAAGAATAAACAAAGAAATAACCAAAACATCCTCAAAGGAGCAAAATTGCTAGTCACACATTAACACAGTAGCTTATGACCAAAGAAACTAGAAAATAGGGCGCTCAAGTGAATAATGGACAGAAAATGCAGATCCTACAATCAGAACAAGAAATAATTCCCAGTTAAAAAGTTACAGCAGCAGGCACAAGACACTGACAAGAAGCAAAACTTTTCTTTAGCAATACAAAAGTTACATTTAAAATCTACATTTGGGACAGACTAAACATTTCCCACAAATACCAAGGGCCCTGATACAAGTAAAGTGAGTTTCTAAGGCAGATGGTTATGTGACAATAATGACAAAAGATCCAGAGGAAGACCACAGAAACCCAGGTGTAGGGGAGGCTGCTGGTTGTCACTCAACATCCACTCTCCCTTTCTTTTGTGTAATCCATTTTTTTAATAGTGGCCATGACTGATATAGGTAAAGTTCCAGAAACACACAGAAGAAAGCTATGTGTCACAGCATAAGAAAGGTTGCAGAGAGGAGACATGTCTGCAGTGCTGCCACTGCATATTCTAGAATCAGGTGCTTTGACAGACTGCTCCACATCGCACATTTAAATGAAGGAGGAAGGTCTCTTTGCTGGGAAAAGGGGGAAAGGGTACAGTGAAGAATGGAATCCAGAGACCCAGCATCCAGGCTCTGGCTAGCTTCTCACCATCCGTGGAATCTGAGCAGGGCAGCAGGCTCATTGTGCCTCATGGTCTCCATGTGAAAATACAGACAACCCTGTTCAGGACTTCCACAGAAATAATGAGTTGTGTCAGACCTCGAAGGCTGGATATGACCTTGTCAGTTAGCAATTCTGCTCAACTGTGGAGTAACGTTTATCTTTCAGGACCCCAAAAAGGGATGCCTGAGTCAAAGTCAGGAGTCATTCTGCTTCTGCTGTTAATTGGTTGTGTGATGTTAGTGAGTCATTCATTCTTTCTGAGCCTCACTTTCCCCAACTGTAAAGTGAAGGAATTAAATAAGATGACCTCTGAGGTCACCCTGCCCTTATCTATGGCCATTTTCCTCCCAGTATCTTCTTTTAAAAAAAAATACTTTATGTTTTAGAGCAGCTTTAAGTCCACAACAGAAGTAAAGGTAAGTTAATATCTTGCTATAGTTAACAGGGAGTAACTAGCTTACTGTGAAGAATATTTAGTAATGTATATAATTATTGAGTCACTATGTTGTACCTCTGAAACCAGTATAATATTGTATATAAACTATATTCCAATAAATAAATAAGTACCCTTCCCCAACACATGCATTATCCCTATTATCAACATCCCCCACCAGAGGGGGTTTACTTGTTAGAACTAATGAACCTACATCAACACCTCCTTATAACCCAAACTCCATAGTTTCCATTAGGGTTCATTTTTGGAGTTGGACATTCTATGGGTTTGGAAAAATGTGTAATGATGTATACCCATCACTGTAATACAATACAGTGTATGTTCACTGCCCCGAAAATCCTCTGTGCTCTATCTAGCCACCTGTCCCTTCCTGCTAATCCCTGGCAACCACTGATCCTTGTAGTGTCTCCACAGTTTTGCTTTTTCTAGAATATCATATAATTGGAATCATACAATATTTAGCCTTTTCAAATTGGCTCCTTTCACTTAGTAATATGAATATAAGTTTCCCTCATGTCTTTACATGGCTTGATTTGCTCATTTCATTTTAACACTGAATAATATTCCATTATCTGGATGCACCACAGTTTATTTTTCCACTCACCTATTGAAGGGCATCTTGGATGCTTCGCCTATTTTAGAAATTATGAATTAAGCTGCTATACACATCCACGTGCAGGTTTTTGTGTAGACTTACATTTTCAATTCATTTGAGTAAATACCAAGAAATGCAATTGCTCACTTTCTCTGAATTCTCAATTGTGGAAGGTGAGCAATATACACTTTATGACAAAATCTGAGCTCACTCAAAATTAAATGCACTGACCCCACCCGAGACCTACTGAGCCAGAAGTTGCATTTTAACAAGAACCCCCAGATTATTTGTATGCATATGATATTTTGAGAAACTGCTACAGCTGTAGGAGGTTACTTCCTGTTGTCCAGATAGCCAAGGCTGAATGGCTACTATAATGCTCTGATTCAGTGTTTCTCAAATTCAGTGTTTTCAAAAAGTGCCCCTTTGGAGGAACTTCTGGGAAGATGGCAGCATGAGCAGGGCGGTGGAAATATCCTCCCAAAACCATATGTATTTATGAAAATACAAGTACAACTATTCCTAAAAGAGAGACCAGAATACACAGGAAAGCACACAGCATGCAGCTACACCTGAGAGGACTCGGCACCCCGCGAGGTGGGTAAGATACGGAGCCACGACCCAGCGGGACCCGAGCACTCACCCACCCCAGCGCACTGGTGGGAGGAGAGGATTCAGAGCCAGGAGGGAGTGGGAGTACAGGCCCGCGAAATAACCAGCCCCGGTGATCTGCGCCGGGAGTGCTGACACACATTGCACGGTGTAGCGGAGATTGGAGAGACAGAGGGTGCAGGATCTGAGTGGGAAACGCACCTGGGTCCTTGCAGCTGGCTCCCGGGAAGAAAAAAAAAAAAAGAAGAAAAGTGCATGCTTTTTTCAGCAGTATTAAAGAGACAGGAGCCCAGTGGAGGAGCCGGATCACCCCGGCACACTCAGCCCAGCAGGCTGGGAGTCGTGGGGAGTTATGGACCCCTTAGCTGGCGACTGGGAAAGGGTGGCCACACTTAGACTTCCCACAGAGATCAACAGCCTCCCATTCATTCCCACCCCGGCCAGAGCTATAAAGGGCCCCGTGGCCACGGCTGCAGAATAGTGGAGCAACATCGCCACCTACAGCATCCCCACAGAATCTACTTCCAGTGGGAATTCTGTTGTTGTTGTTGTTTTGTTTTGTTTTTTCTTTTTTCTTCTCTTCTTTTTTCTTTCCTTTCTTTTTTTATTTTTTTTCTTTCATCCTTTTTTTTCTTTCTTTTCTTTTTTTTCTTTTTAAAGTCTTAAAGAGCCCACCTGACATACGTGGCACCTACCAGCGACCACTTCTATAGCCATGAAAAGACAGAGGAATATGGTCCAGACTAAGATCAACCAGACAACGCCAGACAGGGAGCCTGAAGAGATGGAAATGCACAATCTTCCTGAAAAATAATTCAGAATAAAAGTCATAACCATACTGATGGACCTACAGAGAAATGTGCAAGAGCTGAGGGAGGAAGTGAGGGAAGTCAGGAAAGACAATGCAGAAATCAGACAAGCGATCGAGGGCTTAAAAGCAGACTGGATGAGATGTAAGAGACTGTTAATGGAATAGAAATCAGAGAACAGGAATACAGAGAAGCTGAGGCAGAAAGAGATAAAAGGATCTCTAGGAATGAAAGAATATTAAGAGAACTGTGTGACCAATCCAAACGGAACAATATTTGCATTATAGGAATACCAAAGGAAGAAGAGAGAGAAAAAGGGATAGAAAGCGTCTTTGAAGAAATAATTGCTGAAAACTTTCCCATGCTGGGGAAGGAAATAGTCTCGCAGTCCGCGGAAGCCCACAGATTTCCCAACACAAGGGACCCAAGGAAGACAACACCAAGACACATAATAATTAAAATGGCAAAGATCAAAGATAAAGACAGAGTATTAAAGGCAGCTAGAGAGAGAAAAAAGATCACCTACAAAGGAAAACCCATCAGACTTCTCAACAGACACCTTACAGGCCAGAAGAGAATGGCATGATATATTTAATGTAATGAAAAAGAAGGGCCTCGAACCAAGAATATTGTATACAGCACGATTATCATTTAAATATGACAGAGGGATTAAACAATTTCCAGACAAACGAAAACTGAGAGAATTTGCCTCCCATAAACCACCTCTACAGGACATCTTAAAGGAACTGCTCTAGAGGGAAGCACGCCTAAGGCTAAAAAGACATCACCAGAGAAAATAAAATCATGGCAAAGAAAGCAGACCATCCAAATACTAACTAAAGGCAAAGAATAAAACACCTAGTATATAAAGAATGGAGGAGGAAGAATAAGAAGGGAGAGAAAAAAAGAAACATCAGACGATGTTTACAATAACTTAACAAGAAAGTTAAGTTAGATTTTTAGATAGTAAAGAAGCAACCCTTGAACCTTTGGTAACCACGAATCTAAAGCCAGCAATGGCAATAAGTACATATCTATCGATAATCACCCTAAATGTAAATGGACTGAATGCACCAATCAAAAGACACAGAGTAACAGAATGGATAAAAAAGCAAGACCCATCTATATGCTGCTTACAAGAGACTCACCTCAAACCCAAAGATATACACAGACTAAAAGTGAAGGGATGGAAAAAGATATTTCATGCAAACAACAAAGAGAAAAAAGCAGGTGTTGCAGTACTTGTATTAGACAAAATAGACTTCAAAATGAAGAAAGTAGCAAGAGATAAAGAAGGACATTACATAATGATAAAGGGGTCAGTCCAACAAGAAGATATAACCATTATAAATATATATGCACCCAAAACAGGAGCACCAGCATATGTGAAACAAATACTAACAGAATTAAAGGAGGAAATAGACAGCAATGCATTCATTTTAGGAGACTTCAACACACCATTCACTCCAAAGGACAGATCAACCAGACAGAGAATAAGTAAAGACACAGAGGCCCTGAACAACACACTAGAACAGATGGACCTAACAGACATCTACATAACTCTGCACCCAAAAGCAACAGGATACACATTCTTCTCAAGTGCACATGGAACATTTTGCAGAATAGACCACATACTAGGCCACAAAAAGAACCTCAGTAAATTAAAAAATATTGAAATCCTACCAACCAACTCTCAGACCACAAAGGTATAAAACTAAAAATAAATTTTAGAAAGAAATCAAAAAGGCTCACAAATACATGGAGACTTAACAACATTCTCCTAATTAATCAATGGGTTAATGACCAAATCAAAACAGAAATCAAAGAATATATGGAGACAAATGACAACAACAACACAAAGCCACAACTTCTGTGGGATGCAGCAAAGGCAGTTCTAAGAGGAAAGTATATTGCAATCCAGGCCTATTTAAAGAAGGAAGAACATTCCCAAATGAATAGTCTAAAGACACAATTACTGAAATTGGAAAAAGAAGAACATATGAGGCCCAAAGTCCCCAGAAGGAGGAACATAATAAAGATCAGAGAAGAAATAAATAAAATTGAGAAGAATAAAACAATAGAAAAAAATCAATGAAACCAAGAGCTGGTTCTTTGAAAAAATAAACAAAATAGATAAACCCCTAGCCAGACTTATTAAGAGAAAAAGAGAATCTACACACATAAACAGAATCAGAACTGAGAAAGGAAAAATAATGACAGACCCCACAGAAATACAAAAAATTATAAGAGATTATTATGAGAATCTATATGTTAACAAGTTGGAAAACCTAGAAGAAATGGACAACTTCTTAGAAAAATACAACCTTCCAAAACTGACCAAACAAGAAACAGAAAAACTAAACAGACCAATCACCAGCAATGAAATTGAAGTGGTAATCAAAAAACTACCCAAGAACAAAACCCCCAGACAAGATGGACTTACCTCTGAATTCTAACAGACATATAGAGAAGAAATAACACCCATTCTCCTTAAAGTTTTCCAAAAAATAGAAGAGGAGGGAATACTTCCAAACTCATTCTAAGAAGCCAGCATCACTCTAATACCAAAACCGGGCAAAGACCTCACCAAAATACTCAACAAAATATTAGCAAACCGAATTCAAACATACATCAAGAGGATCATACACCATGATCAAGTGGGATTCATCCCAGGGATGCAAGGATGGTACAACATTCGAAAATCCATCAACATCATCCACCACATCAACAAAAAGAAGAACAAAAACCACATGATCATCTCCATAGATGCTGAAAAAGCATTTGACAAAATTCAGCATCCATTCATGATTAAAACTCTCAACAAAATGGGTACAGAGGGCAAGTACCTCAACATCATAAAGGCCAAATATGACAAACTCACAGCTAACATCATACTTAACAAGTATGAAGTATCAAGTATGAAGCCAAAAAAGATACATACATATCAAGTATGAAGTATCAAGTATGAAGCCAAAAAAGACAAGTATACAAGTATGAAGCTGAAAGCTTTTCATCTAAGATCGGGAACAAGACAGGGAAGCCCACTCTCTCCACTGCTATTCAACATAGTACTGGAGGTCCTAGCCACAGCAATCAGACAAAACAAAGATATACAAGGCATCCAGATTGGTAAAGAAGAAGTCAAATTGTCACTATTTGCAGATGACATGATATTGCACATAAAAATCCCTAAAGACTCCACTCCAAAACTACTAGAACTAATATCTGAATTCAGCAAAGTTGCAGGATACAAAATTAACACACAGAAATCTGTTGCTTTCCTATACACTAATGGCGAGCTAACAGAAAGAGAAATCAGGAAAACAATTCCATTTACAATTGCATCAAAAAGAATAAAATACTTAGGAGTAAACCTAACGAAGGAAATGAAAGACCTATACCCTGAAAACTACAAGACACTCCTAAGAGAAATTAAAGAGGACACTAACAAGTGGAAATTCATCCCATGCTCTTGGCTAGGAAGAATAAATATTGTCAAAATGGCTATACTACCTAAAGGAATCTACAGATTCAATGCAATCCCTATCAAAATACCAACAGATTTCTTCAATGAACTGGAACAAATAATTCAAAAATTCATATGGAACCACACAAGACCCCGAATAGCCAAAGCAATCCTGAGAAGGAGGAATAAAACAGGGGAATTACACTCCCTGACTTCAAGCTCTACTACAAGCCACAGTAATCAAGACAATTTGGTATTGGCACAAAAACAGACCCACAGACCAGTGGAACAGAATGGAAAATACAAACATTAACCCAAACATATACAGTCAATTAATATTTGATAAAGGAGCCTTGGATATACAATGGGGAGATGACAACCTCTTCAGCACCTGGTGTTGGAAAAACTGGACAGCTAAATGTAAGAGAATGAAACTGGACTACTGTCTAGCCCCATACACAAAGGTAAACTCAAGGTGGATCAAAGACCTGAATGTAAGTCATGAAACCATAAAACTCTTAGAAAAAAACATAGGCAAAAATCTCTTGGACATAAACATGAGCAACTTCTTCATGAACATATCTCCCCGAGCAATGGAAACAAAAGCAAAAATGAACAAGTGGGACTATATCAAGTTGAGAAGCTTCTGTACAGCAAAGGACACCATCAGTAGAACAAAAAGACATCCTACAATATGGGAGAATATATTCATAAATGACGTATCCGATAAGGGGTTGACATACAAAATATATAAAGAACTCATGCACCTTAACAAGCAAAAAGCAAATAATCCAATTGAGAAATGGGCAGAGGACATAAATAGACACTTCTCTAAAGAAGAAATTCAGATGGCCAACAGGCACATGAAAAGATGCTCCACATCGCTAATCATCAGAGAAATGCAGATTAAAACCACAGTGAGATATCACGTCACACCAGTAAGGATGGCCAAGATCCAAAACACAAACAACAAATGTTGGCGAGGATGTGGAGAAAAGGGAACCCTCCTACACTGCTGGTGGGAATGCAAATTAGTTCAACCATTGTGGAAAGCAGTATGGAGGTTCCTCAAAAAACTCAAAATAGAAATACCATTTGACCCAGGAACTCCTAGGAATTTACCCTAAGAATGCAGCAGCCCAGTTTGAAAAAGACATATGCACCTCTATGTTTATCACAGCACTATTTACAATAGCCAAGAAATGGAAGCAACCTAAGTGTCCATCAGTAGATGAATAGATAAAGAAGAGGTGGTACATATACACAATGGAATATTATTCAGCCATAAGAAGAAAACAAATCCTACCATTTGCAACAACATGGGCGGAGCTAGAGGGTATTATGCTCAGTGAAATAAGCCAAGCCGAAAAAGACAAGTATCAAATGATTTCACTCATATGTGGAGTATAAGAACAAAGAAAAAAACTGAAGGAACAAAACAGCAGCAGACTCACAGAACCCAAGAATGGACTAATAGCTACCAAAGGGAAAGGGGCTGGGGAAGATGGGTGGGAAGGGAGGGAAAAGGAGGAAAAAGGGCCATTACGATTAGCAGATGTAATGTTAGGGGTTTATGGGGAGCGCTGTATAACTCAGAGAAGACAAGTAGTGATTCTATAGCATCTCACTACGCTGATGGACAGTGACTGTGGTGGGGTTGGTGGGGGGACCTGATGAAGGGGGTAGTTTAATAACTGTAATATTGCACATGTAACTGTAGATTAATGATACCAAAATAAATTATTTTAAAAAAGTGCCCCTTTGACCACTTGGTTCCAAACTACCCAGGGAACTTGTTACAGATTGCAGGGCAAACTCCAGATCAGCCAAATCAGAATTTCCTGAAATGCAGCCCAGGAATGTGCATCTTTAAAGAGTTCCTTAGGTGATTCACATGTACCCCAAAGTTTGAGAATTCATGTTTCTAGCCCTTAGTACTCTGTCTCTCAGAAGGCAGTGTAGGCCAAGGTTTATTGGCTGCATCACCGCAAAGGGATTCTATACTGTGAAGCAGCAGAGGCTATCATGCCACTGTACCTCAGGTCCCAACAATATTTCATACTGGGCTCAACTCCTAATTGTCATGGTCTGAGGGTGGTGGCAGCTTCCAATCTGTCAACAGCTCATGACACCTAGCCTCTACTGTGAGAAATTATACAAATGTACAACAGGGACAGTCTATGCCTCTTTCTTGATCCTGAGTTTGAAATAGAAAGCCAGGAGTCACCATAAGTGCTTCCACAGATAATCTTGCTTGAATGAAGTATTGAGATGCAACCATAGTTAATAGTGTCCAGTGTGAATCCTTGCATGGCCAAGAACTCCCAATGGAATCCATCAATTTAACCAACTGAGTCTCTCACTTCTCAAAATGTAGCTCCTCAACCAGAAGACCAGTATTATCTGGGAGAGCGTGTTAGAAATACAGATTCTTGGGCCCTACCCCAGACCTAGTGAATCAGAATCTACATTTTTTGGTTGAGATTAACAGATGATACATCTGCATACTAAAGATCAAGAAGCACCACCTTAGAAAAACATCTGCTCACACAGGTCTTTCTGTTTAATTACTTGCTTTTTCCCATTTTCTCTAGAAAAAAACCAAATCTTCAACTACTTCACAGAAAAGTTTTATAACATTTGAACTACATATCTTGTACCCTCATCAGAGTGTACAGTGCATCCTGAAGAAAACAACTGTATCAATATTCTGGATGCCTTACAGAAGAAAAATAGTCAAACTATATACAAAATTAACCTGTTTTTACAAAATTCTTCATAAATCTGCCTCAAGTTTTTAATTCTCCTGTTTTATAAGGCCAAGTCTGTAAAATTCAGGACAGAGCTGAGCAGAATGTTTCTCCACAGGGTTTCTCAAAATCAATGAAATGTATTTATAAATTTTGTAAACATATTTAGATACACCCATTAATAGGTATACTCTCACTATATTCAATATCCAATTGATGGAATGAATTACACTCCTTTAATCATAAAATCCAAGAAGCATTGCTAAAGACCAATGAAATAAAATTGTACAACTCTTTAAAATTAAAATGATTATAAGAATCTATAACTGAAATTTGTGTTGATACAAATTCCTTACTATAACGTAAGAGAAGCAATTCTGAACTGCAAATATAGTTATATTGTTAATTGAAACATAGGTAAAATGTAACCTCTTAGCTAAGCTAAGTCATTAACCGACTTAAAATATTTGTGTTTTGCTCTGTAATTTTCTATGTTAATTTGATATTCAGCACTTGATTAAATTGAATTTACACTTAAGCACAGACATTTAATTCAGCTCCTATATTATATTATGCATATGAAGAAATGCAATGTGCAGTAAAATATATTAAATATTTTAGAATAAATTTTAATTATTTGATATTTTCCACTACCTGATACTACTATATTTTTATAAGCATTTGCTGTTTTATCCAGGTTCAAAGATTTCTCAACTTGTAAAACCAATTAACCACATAAACTATATTTTAAAAATGACCTTGACATAATCACCAAACTAAAGAATTTTGTACTGGATGACGTTGTGCATCAATAAAATTATGTTTTCTTTTGGATGCATGGTTTAAAATAATCAGAACTTCTCATGCAGTTCTGTTCACATTATGTGGTATCTATTCATAAACTCAACCCCTATAATCTGAGTCCTTATAATCCCTGCTTAAAGATTTATGGGGCTGAAATCCTGATAACTACAATAATTATCATGTATTCACAATCGACTATCAAGCATTCTACTAGGTGCCTTATACAGTGATCTCATTTGAACCCCACTAAGGCCTCTGAAGTTGGTATTATTACCCAAAATGTGAAGTAAGGGAATTGAAGCACAAAGAGGTTACATGACTTGCCCATGTTTCACTGTAGGCAAGGGGGCAGAGCCAGAATTTGAACTCAAAATTCCAAACTCTACCACTTTATACCCTGTCATGATGCCTTGACAGAATATTAAAATATATTTGAACATCTGGTTCTGTGTAAGTCACTGTACTCAACCTCAAAGAGGACTCAGGATGAATGAACACAATCCATACCCTCAAAAAAGGTTTTAATCTAATTGAGGTAGAGGACAGGAATAAAAGATGTATATAAGTAGTTTCATTACTCACAAGAATGTAGATAAATTGTACTTTTTATTAAAGTTTTCTTTAAAGTCCAGAATGTTCATTATAAATTATATTACAATGTATCTATAATAATTGTCTTATTATGGGTTCCTCCACAAGCTGAATCTCAGATAAGAAATCTAGTAAAAGAGTTTACTTGGTAAAATGGACCACATCAAAATTAAAAACTTTTTCTCTATGAAAAACTTGTTAAGATGAAAAGACAAGCAGCAGTCTGCAATAAAGTATTTAAAAGCCATATATCTGATAAAGAACTAGTATCTATAATATATAAAAAGCACTAAAAACTCAACAGCAAAACAATAAACAATTCAATTAGAAAGTAAGCAAAAGGCATGAACAGACATTTCAACAGAGGACACAGAAATGATAAATAAGCACATGAAAATATGTTCAATATCTTATCCACCATGGAAATGCAAATTAAACCACAATGAAATATCACCACACACCATCATAATGGCTAAAATAGCAAATAATGATAGCACCAAATGCTGACAAGCATGTGGAGAAATTGGATCACTTATAAGTTTGCTACTGTAAGCGTAAAATGATATAACTACTCTGGAAATTTTTGACAGATTATTTTTAAACTAAACATGTAGCTACAATATGACTCACTAATTGCAAATCTGGGTATTTACTAGAGAAATGAAAATTATGTTCATGCAACGACCTATACATGAATGTTCACAGTAGCTTTCCTTATAATAGCTAAAAACTGGAAACAGTCCAGATGCCTCTCAATGGGTGAATAAACAAACTGTAGTGCATTATGGGATACCACTCACTTGCTTCCTTCAATCGTACCCCTCTTTTGAAGTATCTGTTTTTAATTAGGTTAATCCTAGCTAAACCATGAACCACCATGGCATACTACCTGTATGAAATTCTACTTGGCAATACTAATGAAGAGTTTTTTAGGAAGTAGTTCAAAAGCAGATAAAATCTTGTTTTAAAATGCTTATTTATACTGTTATTCCATTTACCTCCTCCAACTGTTCTCTGTAATTTCAAATTTTACTTCAACACAACTTTGTGGATGACCATAGAAATGTAGGGAAAAGTTATATTAAAGCATACACATTGCATAACATTAGGAGAAAGAGTCAATAAAGGACATATATTCTCTGAAAAATTTTATCAAATACAAGTCAACATACAGGAAACAGGCCTGGATCTGGTATTTCCTTGCCATTTGAACAGACTACTTATTAGGAAAAGAAGTTTTATCAGCACTTTTTTTATAGTCTTGAACTCAACTGTGTTTTATCCTATCCAAAGGAAGCAGTATTTCAGATATAATTTTCAGTTTTCCAGAATTGTTTTTCAAACTTTAGAAAAGTGAGCATTTATGAATAACATATGCTCTGTAAAGATATAAAATATAGCCGTTTGCTACCATCTAGTGGAACTACTGAGTTTTGCATAGAAACATTTTTTGCTTTAACATAGAATCATTCTACTTCATTACCTTCACCTGATTCTTCTTGGTTAAATGAATTTGTGCTGAAAAGTAAAACTTCTTGATATTTGATTCAAAATTCTTACCATACAAGGATCAGGTATAAAGGACAAGATAGAAAGGGAGGAAAAGTCTTATGAAGACACATCATTACTTTTTTCCCACTTAAAATAAAATAAAAACTATTTTGAAAGTCAGCCATAAACTGACCATAAAGAAGGGTCACAAATTATACTCCACCTAAATTTACTCTCAGAATACTTGGTTCTCATGCAAATCAGTATTGTATCCTCATTCCCAGCTTGCCCCTATTCTACATAATGTATCATTTTATTGCCAGCTTTTTCCTCTAGTGTGCTTAAGTCATGTAGAGCATGTCAAATATGTCTGGTCATATTAATTATATTTTTCTTGAATATGGCAAAAAGTCTTGGTGGAATTATTAGAACTGAGAAACCGAATTATGAATGTGCCATAGGGTGACTGATGGGAGGACAAATGTGTAGCAAACACTATGTTCCACAGCACTGTGTAGCTTTAGCTACGTGACAGCTATTCCAGAGTATAGGAGGGCTTTATTATTCCATAGCATAGTAGTTGCAATCATAAGATGAGCCTCCTACCCAAAGTGCATATGATTCTCTGCCTGAAAACTTTCTCAGCTAAGGTTTCTTTTCGAGTTTGCATTCTAAAAGGACATTATATTGGAAGAGGGTATGTATTGTGAAATGAGCATTTAGTCGTATTTCTGATACCAGGACTTACTTTCCCAGTCATCATGCACCTCTTGAGTCTATTACGTGGCATCCATCACATCATGTCAAGCAAAGGTTTGTACTGACAAGACAGACTCCCAGACAAGGACCTTTCACAAGGATTATTTACATTCCAATACTACAAAATCTTCTTTTAGGTCCTCTTCCATGTCAATTCTCCCATCCCCAGGAAACACACCAAAAAAAAAAATTGACAAGAGATGTCCCTGGTGCCATCTTGACCAGAGCCCTATCCCCTTTCATGCTCTACCATGGACAGCACCTCCAAAAAGGGCTTTGAACTGAACTCAGACTATTCCAAGCAGCACACAATTTAAATATCCATTAAAATAATTGTGATATTTAAAGCTATTAGTCAAGGACAACAGAAAGAAGAAAAGGAACCAAAAGGAAGCCACTGTCATAAAGAGATGACCCTTCAGACTGGTCTGTCCCGAGGACAGGATGTCAGCACATAGAGAGGTAGGCACTCTAATAATTTTCTACTCTAATCCACACCAAATTGGGTTAGAATACAACTGGGGAAGTAACCATCATGTGATGTATTTCCTGTACCCCAGGGATTGCCCAGTAAGTGCCCTGGCCCAGCCCTGTAACATTCCCCTAAATGGAAGCTGGGTACTGAGCTGTTGTTTGGCCACAGAGTCTCCCCAGAAAGAAGATTTTTCCTGAAGTATTCTCCCCTGCACTGGGCAAACAGTAAGCTTCCTTACTTTGCTTATCCATGTGCATCATATACCACCTGGCCTGCCCAAGCAGTATATCTTCTCCCCATCCCCAGCCCGCAGGAAGGGGATGGGGTCTTGGCCTGCAGCACAAAAGGATGCATGCAGTCCACTGCCCTCTGTCAGTTATCAGGAGGGACCCACTGGCCACAGGAGACCGGTACTACAGATGCTGATCTTGCTGTATCTCTTCTCCTTTTTGTAAATAAAGCACTGTTCCAACCAGTGCCTTGCATGTTGATCCTCCTTTGTGACTCAGAATCCATAGAAGACAGTGGGTCAAGGTTTATGGGCTCCTTCTTCTGGTGGTTCGGATTGTTAAGATCTCTGCCACCCTCCACACAATGGCAATCCTTAATTGGGACTGGTGCTTAAATCTCCCTACTTGACAAATGCTAAGCCTCCATATGAGGAATAAAGAAGCTCCCTGAGCAAGAGAAGCCTAGTTATTTATCAACATTCATACTTTCCCTCTTTTATAGAATCGGAAGTCTTACCTAAGCAAATAGCCGGAGCCCAATACAGACCTTAGCCCCTGCCACTTGCTCCTGCTCCTAGGGGCTAGACATGGAGGTAAGCAATCCTTGACCATGTGAGCAAAGGGAACACTCTAAGATGCCAGAGTAACAAGACATCAGCCCAACAAGCAGCCCTGGAGTTCACACCCAGAATTTCACTAAGAGAGAAATAAACAAGTGGAGATAGTAGAGCAGGGAGCTGGAAGCAAAAGTGAGAGGTCAAGAGAGTTTCCTTGACATCATCTTCACACACTGGTGAGATTTAGCAAAGGAGGGACTGGCGACAATAAGGAATTCAAACACAGATCCTTAGAGAACACCAAAACTGAGAGGGTACAAAGAGAAAGACAAGTCAGAGAAGGAACAATCAGAAAAATAGGATGAAAAACAGAGGAGCATAAAAATCATAGGGTAAACTCAACAGCAACAACAAAACCAAAAACCCGATTTAAAAATGGACCAAGGACTTGAGTAGGCATTTCTCCACAGAAGGCATACAAATGACCTAAATAAATAAATAAATAAGCACATGAAAGATGCTCAACATCACTAATCATTAGGGAGATTCAAATCAAAAATACAATGAGATACCACCTCACATCCATTAAGATGGCTTCTATAAAAAATACAGGAAATAAATGTTGACCAAGATGTGGAGAAATGGGAACCCTTGCACAATGTTGGTGGGAATATAAAATGGTATAGTTACTATGGAAAACAGCATGGCATTCCCTCAAAAATTAAAAGTAAATTTGCCATATGTTCCAGCAATTCCACATCTGGATATGTATATCCAAAAGAATGGAAAGAGCAGTCTCAAAGAGATATCTATACACCATACACTCATGTTCATAGCAACATTATTCACAATAGCTAAAATGTGAAACAACCCAAGTGTCTATGGACAGATGAATGGATAAGCAAAATGTGGTAGATACATACAGTGGAATATTATTCAGCCTTAAAAGGAAGGGTATTCTAATATATGCTACAGCATGGATGAACCTTGAGGACATGCGACTTGAAAGAAGCTCATCAGAGTCAGACAAACACTGTCTCATTCCATTTATATGAGGAACTTAGAGTAGTCAATATCATAGAAACAGAAAACAGAATGGTGTTTTCCAGGGGCTAGGGGAAAAGGCAATGGTGAGTTCTTGTTTAATGGGTACAGAGTTTTAGTTTCACAAGATGAAAAACATCCTGGAGATGAATGGTGGTGCTGGTAGCACAATGATGAGAACGTACTTAACACCACTGAATAGTATACTTAAACATGATTAAGATGGCAAATTTTATGTTGTGTATTTTGACACAATAAAAAAATTGGAAAAAACACTCAGGGTAGAGGGGCCATAAGTTATATTGAACAGGAAAAGGCCTGAGAAAGGACTCACAGATTTGTCCAATTAGGAGATGTCAGTATAACCCTCCCTGCAGCAACCATTTTACAATCCTTCCATTAGCTTACCCATGCAGTTTGCCCAGATTGTCCTTATGTAGCACATCAATTCCTTCCCTGTACCTTGTACCATCCTAGACATCTCCTACCCCCAAACATACTGGCCACACCAGGAACACATTAGAAGTCATCACCTCACATTCATGATCCTCCCAGACATGGAAGGAACAGATCCCCAGCCAGTTTTCATAAATAAAGAAAAGAAGAAAATTACTTTCTCTTGTCCACACATAGGCAAGCTAAACAATAACACAGTTGTGGACATGGAGAACAAATTCCTATCTGAATATGCTCCAAAGGATCTGGACAGCCAGGTCATCAGAGTGCGGACAGCAGGAGAGCACTCCACTCTGGACTATTTGACAGACCAGGACAGGAAATAACAACATATGGTGACTTCTCACCTATGGATGAACATGCCTTCAGAGTCTCAGAAAACCACATCCCATAAGTGACTATCTGCATAAGAATAAGGCCTGCTCCATGAGGCAAATACCAGCCTGCACCACCTTGATTTTTTCAATATTATCAAAGAAGAACACAGGCACCCGGCTAATGAGGAGTACTGGATAGTGGCCCCTCAGAAAGGACATTCTCTCTTGCTCTTTCTCCAAAATGTAAATTAAAATGAACCTCTTGTTTGAAATCTCCCTGTCCCCCTATGTGTACAGATGACGAACTATTAAGTTTGTCCATACTTCCCTAGGGACATTCAAAGTTCAAATGTCCAAATAACCAGTCTAGGACAACCCTTTGGAACCCTCAGCTTGATAAACCTGAGCTTACACTCCTTGCTTTGAACACACACCTTTTACTCTCAATCAGTTTGACTGAATATAATGAATGTTTTCCAGGACAAGAAGCACAGTCCATTGTCTCCACCCATTAAGCACAATGCCCTTTTCCATGAACAGCTACAGTTTATATTGCAATTGCACAGCCTCCAGAGTCTAGTGCAAGACATCTTCCTTTAACTTAGCTGAACCGGACCCAGGCATCATCAACCTAGGTGTAATAAAGCTGCCAGAGATGCTGGCACAGTCCCTGTATATCAGACAGACAAATCTGGAAGGTAACAGGACACAATTTCCTATACCTCTGAGATACCATTAAGGCCTGGTTTATTTCTTCCCTGGATATACTACTTTCACTTAAAAAATTATGTTTCTTGGGAAATAACCACTTTGTTCATGTTCCATTTGAGATCCATCCCATGATAAGTGAGTTACAACATCTGTTCTCATTGTGTTACTCTCCTGATGTCCACTAATACCACTAACAAGCCAGAAATAGTCTCTCAAATGGGGTATATCAATTGGTGGTTTCGGGCAAAGGGTGCCACCGCCTGGTGGATACACTGTTTTCACACTGGTTCCAGTTTGCAAATACGTAAGTCATGACCACTTCTCTCCAAACGTACTTCATGAGTGATTTGCCCAAGAGGAAATGTGGTCTGCACGGCTTGTTGAAATGCTTCTAAGTCATGTTTTGGTCAATGTGTCTTTCAAGTAATCTTATGTAATGGGATGAGCCCGAGCCATGTTATTGTAAGTGTATCCAAATGGAACAAGCTTATCATATGCTTCACAAGATGTGGCTTTTAGAGGTTCTTGGTCCCACTGTTTTTATTTCTTTGTATTTTAATTAGCAAACTTTATTTTTTGGCCACTACCAACATCTCCTACCAGAGTGACACATATTTTGTAATCAATGAACCTAGATTGACATATTCACTCAAAGTCTATATTCTACATTAGGGTTCACTCTTGGTACTGTCCATACCATAGGTTTTGACAAATGTATAATGACATATCTCTACCATTACACTATCAAACAGAATAGTGTCACTGCCCTAAAAATCCTCTGTGCTCTGCCTACTCATACCTTCCTCCCTGCTCAACCCTGGCAATCACTGATCCTTTTACTATCTCCATAGTTTTGCCATATCCAGAATGTCATATACTTGGAATCATACAGTATATAGCCTTTTCAGATTGGCTTCTTTCATTTAGCAATATGCATTTAATTTTCCTCCATGTCTTTCATGGCTTGATAGCTCATTGCTTTTAGGAATTGAATAATATTCCATTGCCTGGATGTACCACAGCTTATTTATCCATTCACTTACAGAAGGACAGCTTAGTTTCTTTCAAATTTTGGAAATTATGAACAAAGCTGCTATGAGTACCATGTGCACATTTCAATGTGGACATAAATTTTCAGCAGCTTTGGGTAAATATCAAGGAATGCAATTGCTGGATTGTATGGTAAGAATATGTTTAGTTTTATAAGCAACTGACAACCTATCTTCCAAAGTAGCTGTACCATTTTTATTCCCACCAGCAATGAATGAGAGTTCCACATCCTTATCCGCCTTCTAGATTTTGGCCATTCTAATAGGTGCACAGTATTATCTCATTGTTTTAATTTGCAATTCCCTAAAAAAATATGATTTTGATCGTCTTTCCAGATGCTTATTTGATATCTGAATATCAAATATATCCCCTCATGTAAGAGATATGACAAAGATCCAAAGGGAAAATCATTAAATGCCCTGTATAACTATATTCTAAGCTGAGGAGCTTGGCTATCTTGTAAAGAAATGGACTATAACTGGCTCTGCTGGCATTATCCCATTCCAGCCAAAAGATATAAAATAATTTAGTTGGAAGGAATATAAAATGTTTTAGTGAGAGTGGTCAGTAGGGTAGGCATATTCTCTACCATAAAAAGTCTGCCCCCCCCCAAACCCAGGACACACAATTAAATGTTTTATTTAAGTGAAATATAACCTTCTGTGGAACTGCTAATGAAAAACCCAAACTGACTTCCTTAATCATGTGTTCATTGAGGAGCTGAATATCAGTAATATATTCCTCTTTTCTGGTATATTTCTTAAGAATCTAAGCCATCCTTCAATGGTAGCTGCTACCTGACTATTTTTCAAAGAATAAATGATCAAGCAAACCTCCTAGGTAGCTACCCAAGCTGTGTACTTCAGCCTGTAAACCAAGCACCATTGTTGAAGTATCCAAAAGCGAAGCAAAGACTCAGAGTCCTCATATAGATTTCTGACTTGGGCGCGAACTGCACTTCCACCACTTGCAGGAGAAAAGGCTATCAACAATATCCACACGTGTAAACTACAATGGTGAGTGGTTTGAGATTGCATCCGAATTAAACTACTCAAGAGGAGTCCTCAAAAAGAAAACGGGACACACAACAACAAGGTAGGGCACAAAATCCTAGGGGCTAGAGTCCATCTATCAGCAAGTCATAGCAACGGCACATTCTTGAAAGCCTGCATTGAATAGGATGTGGAATACAAACTCTCAGGTAAGAGATTCGGCAGAAGCTCTGTTATGGGTTTAACTGTGCCTCCCCCGAAAAAACTCATATGTTGAAGTCCTGGCACCCAGTTCCTTAGGATGTTTCCTTATTTTGAAAAGGGGTTTCATAGAGGAGCCTGAGGATTACTTCGTGGGAAGCCACCCAACAGCACTGCCTGGAAAGGAAGAAAGACAAGGACAGAAGTGAAGAGCACAGCAGGCCTAGGGGCTGGGGGATGTCTAAGACACAAGTCTGAGGCAAGGCATTACATGTGACAGGGCCATGAAGTCTGAGGTCCCTGAAGAAAGATGAAAATGTTTCATCATGGTGTCCTCCACATCTCAGAGTCTACCCACGTTACAACTTAGCCACCCATGCCACTGGGTGCCCTTCTCTCTATGCCCTTCTCTGGGGAACACATCAGGACAAAAGAATGAGCAATTGGTCACCAGGAGCAGACTAAGAACAGAAAGGCAAGAAGTGCTTGTCTATTACCACCCTACACTCACATTTACACATCACTTGCAGGATTCCAGTCTTCAAACAGGACCCAGATGTGGCTGGAAGATATTTTCCAAGATTCAGGAATTAAGATTTAGATTAATACTAGAATAGGCTTCTTACCAAATGGGAGTGGCAACAGAACATTTGGCTATATAAGAATAAACAGAAAAAATATGGGACCCCTCCTGGGCTCTCCTCCAACACATGGGAAGAAGTCTCAAGTCATTTTTCATAGGGAATAGTAACATGAATAAAGTTATACTTTCTTTTTGACTCCATTGACATCAGCTCAACAGGAACTCAAATGAAGAAACAGTGATCAAATTCAATTCTATGTTCTAATGTTATATGACAACACAGAAGTCATAGTGAGGACTACAGGACAGCCATGCATGCTTGCACTATTTGATAGCACAAGGAAGGAGATAAAGACACATTGTGACTTCTCAGCTACCCAAAGAGATGTATTTATATTATTTTCTAAAGAACCTTCAAAATTAAAAAAAAGAAAGAAAGATACTCTCTGAGAAAACTCCCTAGTTCAACAGCCCCTGCAATGAAGGCTGGGATCCAGGTCAGCAGTGAGATGCTCCACTTTTAAATTACACCCAAGAACAGCCAGGAAACTTATCTCCTGGAAGGGTGCACCCATGAATTCACATCAGTCCTCATTCCAATGTGAGAGTTATTTCCACATGCAGTCCAAGGTAAACCTTAACCATGCACAAGGGGACTTCTATAGAGCACAATGGCTTATGCTCCATTTTATGTACAGCTGAAAGCTTCTGGCAATCATGGGTGGCTTCAAGTCTTGACTAATACATAAAGTCTCTGATTCCTGTTACAGGGAACACATTGATCTTTACTCTAAACACTTCTGTTCTTGAAATCCAGCACAACTGACAGAGTTCCCTCATCTGCTAGACAAAAGGGAAGTTGAAGTTTTGTATTTTTTATTTGCCTTTAAAAGTATGAAAGAAAGTGGACCCTTGAAAAAGCCCACTTGTACAAAGTCCTCTGATTGAAGGATGGGGTTATGTGTGGACAGGAAATGATCTTCCCACAAAAACAAGGAGGCACCCCTTTTTGTTTTTCTCTCATTTTCTGCATGTCTGCCATGTTCTCATTCATTTACTGTGTGATAGATGTAAAGAAAGTAGTGATTCTGACTGAAGACAGGACTTAATCATTAAAAACAGACTCTCCTAGGGGTAGCTGGGCAAGGAGACTCCTAAAGGAATCCATTTCTACCATAGTCTTCTGCCATATATATGGTTTCCTAAGTCAGAATGACCCAAGAATGACCAGGGAGCACATGTACTCCTCTCTCCCCTTCACCATCAGCACATCCTATTTTGACCTTCAGAGTGTCACCTATATTTTTCTAAAAGGGCACCGTGAACTTATCCAACTCCATATGAAGGGGATTGAAAGTCACATGAAGTAAATCTTCCAGAGTTAGGGTAAACATAGGCTCTTCTAGTTTGAAAAGGATCCCCAGGTGACTGATACCTAATCCCACTGAGAATTACTGTCTGAAAATAAAGAAAAGCAGAAATTATAAAAAATAAAAATAAAAGTCACATGAAGTAAATCTGTCAAAAGAACTGGGGCACTAACCGTCCATCCCACATGGGAGAGGGAGCTGGGTAAAAAGAGGAGATGGGGTTCCTCCAGGTGCCACCACAAGCTCATGCAAAAGCTGGGATCACACTTCCTACTTTGGTGTTTGGAAACATGATGTATCACAGTCCAGATGGCAGAAGGAGTACAAAGGAAGGGAACTGGTATTTCCTAAATTGAAGGGTTACATATTTTGGTCACCAGGATTGAATTAATACCCAAAGCTGGAATAAAGTCAATAGCCAACAAATAACCAAGTTTTTCCAGACACCTTTGAGGCTCCCAGCGAATACCAAGAGAATCTACACACCCCCACTTGACAGTTGAGGGGTAAGTTTAAAGTGGGATACTCCAATATGAAATGCTCTTCAAGAACAATGAGGAGGCATGTACTCCAGAGAGAGCAGAAATCATCACATATGTGGCAGGGTCTGCATGCACCCTGACCAAAAAAATTGCGGGGATGATGGGATACTGGCTTCCTTCCTCTTTTGATGTAACTAAACCAGAGAAAGAAATGCAGTCAAATACCTATGATTAAAGGAGTAGTGAGTGAAGGCGCTGTGGGTCTGACATGTCTCTGGAAGCCTGTCTTGAATAGAATGATATAAGTAACATGTCCTCAAGCATAAGAGTTTTGCTAAATACTCCAGAGTCCAAAACAATAAATGCAGAGTACCCCATATTCTACTGCAAGGTTCTAAAGTACCTTACCAAAAACTTAACTAAAAACAGTTCAGCTGGCATTAGCCCACTGCATACTTCTAGGATATAAAAAGCTGAGTGGGAAGTAAGAAAGGCATTTGGAAGGGAGGTGTCCGTGTGGTAGACATTTTCTTCCCAATCCTGACCCTGGGCCTCCTCCCCTTTGCCTAACCTTGCAATTAAACATTCCATTCAAATAGGAGGTACTGGCTGGGGAAAAGCCACATTTAGAGCTCAAATTTATGTTCTAAATTGTGTGCTCCACTGGGTCTGGAGTGTTGGTTGTCTACTTAACTTACTCAGTCTCTTCTCTGAGAACCTATGCAACTTTCCAAGGGCATCTGCTGCTAGGGAGGGATATGGGGCATAAATGATCCAGTGAAAGTCCCAGGAAGCTGCTGACTACTTGGTTTCTTTTCCCCTGAACGTGACACCATTTATCTCCTTGAATGTGGGAGGGGAATAAAAATACAAAACAGTCCAAAGATGAGTCCATGCATATTGCCTCCATTTGAGATGCAGACAGGGTTGTCAGTGCCATTCTTTGTAAAGATATCTACTGAATCTATGCACAGAGGTACCCTTGATCAGAGGTTAAGGTGTCAGGTCGAGTGTTTCTGACTATCACATGGATCTCTTTTGTACTTGTGTGTGGCTGGCACTCACACACACTGGGACATTTAGCAAGCTACCTTGGTCTTGTGGGCTGGAATTACTACATCTTGTTTTGGGGCCAGATTCTGAATTGAAGATGGATTACCATGCCCTATACCATGGTCTACCCAGGTGACCATGGTCCTAACTTTGGCAGTTCAGGTCTGGCAAGCTTGGTGACTCTATTGATTTTCATCTCGGAAGGGTCCTTACCCATGCATCTCCACATGGGGCTCAAAAGGAGGTATGCAGATTGGGTATTCTGCTGATGACTTTGTCTCCACAGGGGCTGAGACATAGGATCCAGTGCCAGACACCAGACCACACTGTAAACCCATGGGTGACTTCCCCACGAGTGATTCAAAAGTAAAAAAGTGCATTCGGAGGGCATTTTCCCAAGGCAAGCGCCACAGGCTGTCTCTCCACCCACTGAGCAGAAACCCCTTTGCCACGCCACAGGTGCATGCAGCTTTCTTTGGGACTGGACCACTTCCATAGCCCACCACAAGCCACTTGCCTTAAACTTAGCTGATGAGCACACGGACATATCAAAGCCACCAGAGGCTGAGGTGCTTCCACAATCTGTACAGCTAAGGCATCTACATCTGCCTGGCACACTTTTTCCTGCACCTCTGAGATACCGTGGAAGCCTACTCTGCTTCTTCCCTGAATACACTGCTTTCACCTAAAATGGAAGATTCTTACATAATACCCACTTTGTTGGTGCTCTCACTTGAGACCCATGCCATGATATGGATGCCAGAGTGTAATAATCCTTGTTCTTGCTCTGTTACTTTCTCGATGTCCCCTGGCATCCACTGATAAGCCAGCAATAGTCTCTCAAGTGGGGTATATCATGTGACAGATTCAGGCAAGGACCATGAACAAGTCCCTGAGAGTGCCACTGCCTAGTGGACACATATTTTTGCCACAGGTTCCATTCTGCATAAATGTCAGTCACTGACAATTTCCCTAAAAATATGCTACATGGATGACTAGCCCAAGTAGAAAGGTGATCTATACAGCCTGATGGACAATTTCTAACACAGGCTGTTGATCAGCTCCAGCACTTGTTGGATCCTCATGTGAAATATGAAGTGCATCCTATACTGAAGGAGGTTATCATATGTTCTTCCCCCTTTTGGTTTCCTGGAGATTTAAAGGCCATCATTTTTTTTCAACAAAAGACAGGGCAGGGGGTGTTTCTAAAACCAATCACATGGTTTCCATGACATTGACCTTGGTGGCTGACCAAGAATACCTGGCAGAATTAATAGTCCATCCCTGGTTACTCAGATATTGGGCCATCTCTATAAGGCAGAAGGTATGCTACCCTTAGTCCTTTCTATCAGAATAATGTCCCTTGGTCTCAGCCTACCCACTAATGAAAAATCAGGTTGTCATGGGGCTGTAGAATGAATAGGTCCTCTGAACCTCATGTAGGCAAATAAGTTCTGATCTTCTGCTTGCACTGGGATCTGAAGAAAGCATTAGCATGCCCACAACTGCATATCAGGCCCTTCAGTGTATGCAATGGACTATGTGGCCTCATGAATATCTACAAATGCAAGGGTATTACTGAGGTTAAAGTGATCCACACTGAGCTGTCAAGAACCAATGGCTTTTATCACTAGACATAGGATGTTTGTGGAATGGACTAAATTCTTTAATCATCTTTGTCTCCAATAGTTTCTTAGTAAGTATAGGGGCCTCCTTTCACCCCCATTCCCACTTTTAAGTGTCCTACTCTGCTTCACTTATACCCCACAGCTGGATTTAGAAAACTTGGTGGCTCCCATTTATCTACTTGGCACATGACCACTGTCCTAATTGTGGCATTTCCACATTGGAAACATCCCGTACAATCCAAGAGAAGAATTACACATACTTAACACAACACTTCTAGAATATATTCAGCAGTATTAGTTACATCTTGTGTATATTGGCCCAAAAGAACCCACCCATAAACTCATATAAATCCAGACTCCAATCTGACACTTCTTTCCACATCCAAAGTAAATGTTTGACTGTGCTCATTGGGGAATTCTAGGAACCACAGGGACTTGTGCCCCATTGTCCATAAAGGCTGAGAGATTTGATGACTTTAGGTCCCATCAAGTTCCGAACACACCTTGACTGGTACATAAAGCTTCCAGTTTCAGTTAGAGAAGGAGGGTCTCAACCCCTGCCCTAGACCTGTATGTTGTTGAGGGAGAAAGGTGTGAATAGAATGGCAGCACTCAATGACTTAGATGAACATCGGTCCAAACAGCACTGCTATCAGCAACAGGGTCTAGGTTCTCTTGGTCCTACTACTGTTATGAGCAATGTGGTCATGGCCACACTGGCTTGCAACTTGGGGTCAGTTACAGAAAATGGGGTGAGCTTCACTCCTCATCCTCCAGGGAAACTGGCAGGGCTCCCTCACTTGCTAGTCAAACAGGAAGTCTTTACAGACCCATTGGACTTTTGTCCAAACCCATCCCTAACATCACTTTTTCTCCCTCATTGGAGTAGAGGACCTTAGTACATTTCCATGTGACTGACGGCTCCTCGTTATCAAGCACTTTCATCAACGAGGTCTGCTACTGCCCCCCAGGGCCTGTTCCATACTTGGAATGCTGGGTGTTGCCTGTTTTCTCAAGAAGGCACTTATAATCTTACCATCCTCCAGAAGGAGGTAGTTTAAAATCCACGGAGTCAATCTGCAAAAAGGTGGTGCAAACCCCCCTGTATAGTACTGCTTCTTTTACAGAGTGACAAACGGGCAACTTTTGCAGCAGTTTCGAAGGAGCAAAAACTATTCTCTCCATAACACAGAATACTACAATGTGTGAAGGATAGCAGTCACAATTTGACTACACACAGGATTCTGTGTGTGAAACCATTTAAACAATTTCAAGTATTGTATCCAGCAAGTATGCCCTCAAATTTGTTGGGAATTGTAAGGCTCCCTTCTGGTGGGCACAGAAGGCCATTGAGAGTGACATTCATAATTTGCCAATCACCAAAACACAATTATACATTGAAAACTTTGGAACTGTCCTCTGATACCACAGGAACACCCACAATTCAACATCTAACACATTCCAATCACATATCAGTACATGGTGCATGCAATGAAGTTTCTCAAGGTCAAAATCACTTTTATCTTTTTATCTTTCCACCAAAAATTCTTTAGCTGCATTCAGACACTTTTTACTGAAACACTGACCATGGACAGTTTTACACAGATAGAACATACCATCTTACAGGCGATCAGCCATTCTCCCTGGAGGAAACCCAGGAAGTATGAACAAAGCAAGCAACTGGTGCCGGTAATCATGGCTTTGCACCCATGTTCAGCCATTCTTGGGCCACAACAAATGTACTCAACAACCAGGCACCAACTGAACAGGTGATTCCAGTCCTATACCTTGTTGCCTGACCCTCCAAACATTTTCAACAGGTAGGACCCACTACTGAAGCCCAGAAAAATCTATCATAACCCTATCCTGGCCCACACACCCTAGCAAAATGTTAGGCAGTGAGAGGATTCTTATGATCACACCTTACCCACTATATAGACAAGGAATGTGCTACCAAATCCTAGGAGCCACACCGCTCATAACCTGACCTGACCTGCTCTACCACATCCAGGGGAGCCTTGATCTCTTCTAGCTCACCATCGCTGTGCTACTAGATGAAGAGTCTCATCTCACCCACGGACTCAGCCAGGGTCATCACATTCTGGGTGCCATATCCATTCTAACATGGAGCAAGCAGTCTATTAGTGGGGAAAACCTACTGTCCTTACCGCCACTTAAGTGAGAGGATGTGACTCCAGATGCTGGGGAATCTATCTTAGCCATTAACCTGAAGAGTATGCCCTCTTGTCTAATAAAAGAGCATCACCACATTAGCCAAGTTTGGCATCTCATTGACACACACATCTCATTCACAGAAAAAGGTCAAACTTATTATTACACTAAACGTATTTTAAAGACCTTTTACATTTTGACACTTTCATATTTACAAACATAGCAAAGGAGAATGAGGTAAAACTCCAAGTCCCTGAAATCCTTACACCATGCATCAGAAAAGATGCTATAAGAAAATAGACAGAATGACCTCAGTCAGTACAAGTTGAGGATGGCCGCTTGTGTAGGAGCCGCTTCTGGACTGCAGCTCAGTGGTTTTCTATTCTGCAGCTCTGTACTCAAAATGAGGGCAGGGAAGAAATTCCTGTATCTCAACAGACCCTGAAGGGATGAGAAAACCGCCTCATTAGGATGAGGGCTGGAAGGGTGGACTTAAGTGCCACTCTGCAGAAAGCTTCACTCATGTTCTCTATGTTTAGGGAGACAAGGCCTGGTATCTGATTAATGTAGAAAGGAAAACTAGTGCTGGAGCTGCCCCTGCCAGTAGGAACAAAAGGGGGTTGGCTTGAGAACAAACTGGAGATGATAATGTCCCCCTTCACAGCTATGATGCTCAAATGACAGCATCCCATTTAGCCCTATGGAGTCTCACCAGTATTTTCAAAACAGCAATGTGCCTTTAGCATCCTCCAGGAGGAAAGGATCAAAAATCTCATGGAATCAACCCACAAAAGTATCTGGGGCCTTGAGTGCTCTGTCCTTGTGAGAGCTCAAGAGCTCAGGCCAGGAACCAACAGGCCACTCAAGAGGTAGCCACTGACAACGGCTCAAGCTTGGCCTCAGGTTTCTCAGTCCGGTGCTGAGCCTGCAGTGCCTGGGGTGCTGACATGTCACTGTGCAAAAAGCAGAAGGAGCATAAACATGAGGACCTGGTAATCACCAAAATGAAGTGGACCCACATTAGTTTGACAATCTTGATTCCGTCACGTCCTTTAATATACTTTAACCAGTGCATGAACCCTCCAGTTCTTTCTAGAGGTGAAGGGGCCCCAACTTCTACCATACGCTTCTTTGCTCTTGCATGAAGCAAGGTCTGGCCTGAAGGGCAACTTTGAAAGCTACAAAGATTTTTTCAGGTTGCATACACTATCAGATTCAGACAATCTGTCTTCAGAGGATGTTGGGATGAAGGCATAGTGGACTACACACACATCGTATGTGCCTTGTCTTTCTAGATATCTTGCAACTCGCCCCTCCCTTTTCTTCCTTCCTCTCCTTTTCTGTTGTTTTCAAATGTTCCCAAGGTCTCCCTTTTCTCACTCATTACACTGACTGATATCTATAAAAGATACAATGGCTCTAGGACTAAAACAGGACCCCAGTCATTCAAGAAGTCTCAGGTAAACTGGGCAGAGGGAATCCTAATGGAATCCATTTTCACACACTCATGTCCCATATATATATGTAGTTTCCTAAATTAGTTCTGCCAGCAAATGACCATGGAGCACTTCTAGAAGCCCGGCCCTCCGTTTCCAGCATCACTTGTCCTATTATGAAAGGCAAGGCCTCACAAGCATTCTTCCAAATGGACATTGTAACTTAGCTGATGTCAGAAGGAAGCTAAAATATCATGGAGACAATTTGTCTAAGAAGCTGGGGTCAGACTGCCCTGTCCACAGAGGAGCTGAACCCAGGGCCAACATGGAGACAGGGACCCTGAGGTGCCACCCGCACCTTACTTGAAAACTTGTGATGGGGAATCCTAGCCTGGTGCCAAGAGCCTAAACATATCACAAGCCAAATGGCAGAAAGAACACAAAAGTGAGAAACTGGTATTTGCTAAACAGAATGACTACATACACTGTTCATCCCAGATTGACTAGACACCAGAAGCTGGTGTGAAATCAATAGCAAACAAATACCAAGTCTTTTTAGGGGGCCTTGGACAATACAAAAGAGGCTCCCAGAGGATACCCACTAGTCTAAATACCCCCACTTTACAATTGGAGCATACATTTGGACTAGAGATAATCCAGTATTCCAAGAACAATCAGAAAACTTCAAGCCAGGAGAGAACACAGAGCAGTCCATATGTGGGAGGGTCTGCGTGCACTCTTAACACAGCACACAATGGTGGGATGAAGAGGTCCCGGCTTCCCCAACACTTGAAAGTGGGTAAGGAAAGGCACCAGCAGTACCTACAATTAGGACGCCGTGAGGGAAGGTAGTGTGGGTCAGACATGTCCATGAAGTCTGCCTTGAACAGGATGTTGAAAGCAACATGTCCTCAGATATAAGCATTTTGGCAGAGGTTCCAAAGGCCAAAACAATAAATCTCTAGAACTCTATATTCTAAAACGAGGTAACATACCATCTTGCCAAAACCCTGAGAAAAACTGGGCCAGCTGGCATTAGTCCATTTCTCACCACAGAGATTATGAAAAGTTGAGGTGGCAGGAGGAGGAAAGAAACTTTGGGGGAGTTATCAGTGTCTAGGTATTTTCTTCCCTGCCCAGAATCTGGGCCTCCTCCCCACATCCCCAAACTCAGTACACATTCCATTTATACTGGGGATACCTGCTGGGAGGAAGCCACATTGGAAGCCCAAACTGGTTTTCTTAAGACTGTGTTCCACTGGGCCCTGAGCATCAGCTACCCATTCCTCTTTTTTTAAGAATTCAGGCTGTCCTTCAATGGCATCTGCAGCCTGGACATGACACAGGGAAGAAATGGTCTACAAATGTCATGTGAAGTAGTCCACTGCTGAGTAGATTTTACCACAAAAGCGGCCCCAATGTGTGATGACACGTGGTCAATGAATCCAAATAAAATCATAGGCCAGCTATAAGTCTTTGCATAAATTCCCCCCATCTGCTGTGCATGTACACAAGGTTGGCAGTGACATAGTCAGAAAAGAGATTTACTGCAGTCTCTGCCTAGTGGTAACCTTGAAAGGAGGGCACAAAGCCAGATTTGGCACTTCTGTGTATGGGACCCAGAGATGCCCACTGTATTTGACCATGTAGCTGGCACTATGGCACACTTCCAGGCTTCCTTGTCCTCATGTGCTGGAATCACAGGGTCAGTTTTGGGGCCAGGCCCCAAACTGTAGATGGATTACCATGCCTAGAGCTTAGTCTATCCAGGTGGCCAGCATGCTAAACTAGGAAGAACATATCTGATAGCTTGTTGACTGCAATGAATTTCATTCTCAAAGTGATTCATGTCCATGATCTAGGGCACAAACAGGAGGTGTGCATCTGTGCAATTGGCTGACAGTGTTTGCTACCACAGAGACTGAGACTTGATTCCACACTGTCATCCCGTGGACTCCTGCCCAGGAGTCAGTCAGATGAACTAGGTGCATGTTGGAGGTTGTTTTCCAAGGTAACAGCCTGCAGACTATGCAGGCAAACTCTACCATCTGAGCAGATCCCCCTTCCTATGCTCAGGAGTAAGTAGTTTTCTTTGGGACTGTACAGCTTCCACGACCTATCACAGTCCATCTGCCTTTAATTTAGTGGATGTGTCTGTGTAGCAGACTCGGGCATCCTCAGGCATCCCGGTGTACAAAAGCTGCCAGAAAACAGGGTGCTGGCACCAGCTCTGCATCTAAGTTGCTCACATTTGGAGAGTGACTGGACACTTTTCCTGGAATCTCTGAGACACTATTAATGCTTGGTTCACTTCTTCTCTGGATGTGCCACTTTCACTTAAAAATGGAGATTTCTTGGGCAACACTCACTTTGTTGGGGTTCTCATTTGGGGCTCATTTTATGACAGGAATGTTTGGGCATATCAACTTCTGCTCCTGCTTTGTCACTCTCTCAAGGCCCATCAGCACCCACTAACAAGCCAGTAACAGTCTCAAACGTGGCATAACAGGTGACCATGTCAGTCAAGCACTAGAAACAAATCCCAAAGGGTGCCACTGCCTAGTGGCCACATCATTTTGCCACAGGTCCCAGTCCACATGCATGTCAGTCTCTGACACTCCTCTCAAAACACACTGCGTAAGTGATCTGCCTGAGTAGAGAGGTGGTCTGGACAGCTTGAGCGTATCTACAGCGCATTGGTCAAAACGGCCACCTTTTGAGTAATCTTTTAAAATGGACTGCACAGGATCCCTGTTTGGAGTATGAAGTTCACCCCCTACTGATCAGCTGGTCAGGCACTCTGCCAGATTTGGTTTTCTGGAGATGTTTAGGCCATCAGTTTTTCTTGAATGAGCTCAGGGAATGTTATCTGGGCATCTGCCCACATGGTTCAGCAGAGCTGTATCAGGTGGCTGGCTGCTGATTCTTCTCAGAGTTAAACATCCAACACTGGTTACACAGACACTGGACTATCTATGTAATAAAGACAATATATTGCCCTTAGCCCTTGCATCAGAATAATGTCATCATTTAATGGTGCTAGGACTCTGCTGGTGAGAATTCAGCCTTTTGTAGGCCTCAGCCAATCAGCTGGTGAGAAATCATGGAAAGCCTCAGGGTACCTTACAGCAGACTGAGGAACATGTATTACATTCTGAGCTCCATAAAGGCAAATAGCCTCTGATCAGTTGCAACGTGATCTGAAAAAAAAAGCATTAAAATGGCCAGTTCTGCATACCATGCCAGTCACTCAGCACAACAGACTCCATGACCATCATAATAACTGGAATTACCAGGCAAGGAGGACTCCTGCCAAATTGAGCCTGTGGCAATCCACATTGTGGCAGGAGGTGTCACTGGCTTTTCTCACTGGTCACACAGGGTTATTGTAGGGTGATGTAGTCTCTTTAAGCACTACTTCTTCCTGATCAGTGTAGGGACTTCCTTTCACCACCTTCCCGCCACAGCTTTACTGATACCTCATGGCTGAGCTGGGAAGCCTAAAGGATCCCAGTTGTCCACTCCCCCCAGTACCACTATTCTAATCATGGCATGTCCCCCATAGGGACCATCCCTTATAATCAAGAGAAGAATTACATCTATTTAATGCAAATCTTCCTACAATACATTCAGCAATAGCAGTTACAATATCTTGCATGTGCATAGGTCCATAAGGGCCTACCCACAAACTCACATCAGTCCATAGCCTGATCTGAGAATTATTTCCTCAAGAAAATTCTGACAATGCCCATGGGAGCTTCAAGGCACTACAGTGACTTGTGCCCCTGGCTGCATAAGGAGAATTTAAAGGCATGAGTGCAGTCAAGTGCCAACACACTCTAGCCAGCAGATAAGGCCTCTAGTTCCAGTTAGAGAAGCACCAGGCTCTCAATTCCTATCCTAGACCTGTTTCTTCTTAAGAGAGAAAAGGTCTAGATAGAAAGTTGGTGCTGAATTTGTTCATCAGTCTGAACAAGACAAATCTAGCAAGGTTTTCTATGTCTTCTTGGTCCTCTTCCCATCAATACCCAGGTACTCATGGTCAGACTGACTTGGAACACAGCGTAGGTTGTTAGATGACCAGGTCATCTCTACTCCTTTCCCTCCAGCACAACTGGCAGGGCTCCCTCATCTACTATCTAAGGAGGAAGCCTCTATAATCTCACTGGGTTTTTGCCCAAATAGTATATCTCTGCATAACTGACCACCCTTCAACAAGAAGGGTGTCATTTTACCTGTAATCATAGCCATCAGTCATACAGAAGCTGTTTCAATTTCCCAGTGCCACAGATGAGAGGCCAATAATCAAGGAATGTTTTTCTCAGATTTATGGAGTTCTCCACCCTTTATATCCAACTCAAACCAGCTACACAATTCAGCAGGGGTCTCAGAGACAAACGTGAAGGATCACATGCCTACAAGTCATGAAAGAATTTAGTAACATGATCTGCAACTGCATGCCAGTGTTTTGGACACTGCGATGTTGTCTATTCTGCAAATCTATTTTGAGTGGTAAAGGGTACGTGTAGAGTCCCACATCTCAAAAGACCATGAAATAGATGATAATTTGCCTCGTGACAACCATGGAAGGGAGACAGGAAGGCGAATGGGATGTGACAAGGTGATCTGCCACATTCAGATGCGCTGTGCTTCAAGTTCTTCTCCGTGTGACCTATAGGGATATGTACAGACTCACAGGGCAGATATGCAGAGCCAATTCCCTACACACATGGATGACACCAGGGAGTTTCTCCATCTGGAACACAAACAAGTCACAAGATTACTACACTCTTGGAGGAAGCTTGGCCTGTCCTTCACCCACCATGTTTCTCTGTAATACTCAGACTTGCATGACTAGAGACCCACAATGGATTATGACATGAAGGAATGTGTTATGGAATGAATGCTTGTGCCCCAAGCCAAAATTCACCTGTTGAAGCCCTAACCCCCACTATGATGGTATATGGAAAGAAGGTCTTTGAAAGGTAATTAGGTTTACATGAAGTCATGAAGGCAGGGCTCTCATGATGGAATTTGTGCCCTTATAAAAGGAGTGACACTAGAGTTCACACTCCATTGTATATGAACACAGCAAGTAGGTGGCCATCTGCAAGCCAGGAAGAGGATCCTACCAGGAATCAAATCTACCAGGATCTTGATTCTGGACTTCCCAGCCTCCAGAACTGTGCAAATAAATGTTTGCTCTTTAAGCCACCCAGTCTATGGTATTTTGTTACAGCAAGCCGAGCTAAAACAGATGGGATGGAGGACGTTAGTGCAGCAGCTTCAGTAAGCTTCATTGATGATTCTGGATTTAGAGGTACAAACGTACATTTTCTACATCTGACTTGCATAGGAAATAAACTGGAGCTGGAGTTGCCCCTACCAGAAGGTACAACAAGAGGGCTGACTTGTGAGCACCTGCACTTCCACCTCCTGCAGAAGAGAGGTTTTTTCCTTCATGGTTGACGTGGGGGCCCTGAGAAAGGAAATGTGGTAGGGTTTTTCTCCACCCTCATGAAGGAGGGATAGCATGTAGCAAAGAGCTTCTGATAGCTTTTCTTATGTCCTATTGAGTTTTTGAAACACAAGGTTTAGTGTCTGTGATACACAAATCAAGTCAAGAACCTGGGACTGGAGCAACCACTGCCAAAGGTATCGTAAAAGGGTGGCTTAGAAGTGAGCTGCACTTCTACCACATGCAGAAAAAAGGACCATGTTTTTCAATGGCCATGTGTGATATTATGACTGTGAGTGGCACAAAACTGCACTAAGAGGAAAGCACCCAGAGGAATATGTAGGAAGAAGAGAGGAAGCCAAACAGAAGGGTTGCTCACAAAAGGCCTAGAAAAGGAGGTTAAGTCAAATGGTCAGTTAAGGAAAAGCACGTTTCTATAAGCCTGCATTGAATGGAACCTTAATACACAACCTCTCAGGTAAGGCATTGGCAGAGGCTCCAAAGGCTAATAAATGCCAGATATTCCTATAGTATAAAGGGAGGTGCTAGAACACCTGTTATGGACTGAACTGTGCCCCCAAAATTCATATGTTAAGCCCTAACCCCCACTGTAACTGTGTTTGGAGATAGAGCCTTAAGGAGGTTAAGGGCCTTTAGGTCAAATGAGGTCTTAAGATTAGGGCCCTAATCCAACAGAACTGGGGCCTTTATAAGAATAGGAAGGGACACCAAAGCTCTCTCTCTTTCTCTGCATAGATGCACACAGATGAAGTCACATGAGAGAGCAGCAATCTGCAAGCCAGGAAGAGTGCCCTTACCAGAGACCAATCCTGACAACACCTTGATCTTGCACTTCTAGCGTCCAGAACTGTGAAAAATAAATTTCTGCTGTTTAAGCCACCCAGTCTGGTATTTTGTTACAGAGGCCTAAGCATATTAATATACCATCTTGCAAAGAAATGGACCTATACGGGTTCTGCTGACATTAGCCCATCACCCACCACAGAGATATAAAAGAGCTGAGATGGAGGAAAGGGAAAAAGAATTCTTAGAGCTATCAATGTGGCAGGCATTTTCTCCACACTCATGAGGTATGGAAAAGGACTGGTTTCCCCTTGCCACAAACTACTGGCAAAGAGCTTCAGAAAGGTTGACTGAGGCTCCTGAAGATTAAGGGACAGAGGAACTAGTGTCTGACTCACCCAAGTAAAACCAGGAGGCTTGAGCTAGTGGTACCCCTGGATAAGGGACAGTAAGAGTACATCTTGGAAGTACACAGTAATGCCACCATTTACAGAGCTATGACTTCCAGGAATTATATCTGGATCCTAGGGGGAACAGTAGCCTGAAAATTACTTAAATACTAAGACAAACACATGAAGAGGCAAAATGACCCTAACAGATGTAAAAAGCATAAAATCCCTATGGACTGAGGGGGAGTCTTGTGACCAGTCAGAGAAAAGGCATTGCATTTAGCAGGGGCACGAAATCTAAAGTCCCTAAAGGAAAAGGAAAATGTCTCTAAGAGAGCATCCACTTGGGATTTCCTCACTATCTCAGAGACCCAGACCCATATTACAACTTAGTCAATGAGGCAAGGGTAGGCTCTTCTCCCCAAGCCCTTCTGTCTCTGGGAACCACATCAGGAGGATGAGAATAAGCAATGGTTCAACTTGGGAAAAGTTGAAAAACTTGGGTACTTTACCCTTTTCCATGAGGTCTGCTCTTTTCCCCAGGTGTAGGCAGTCTGTCACAGCATACTTACCTATTGCTCTTTCAGGATTAGTTGTATTTGCTATATTTTCATAATATACGTGGTTTTGGGAGGAGGTTTCTCTCTCACTTCTCACACCGCTATCTTTCAGAAATTGAGTTTTGATTCTTGTCCTGGAACCAGCACCGTACAGGGTAGAAGTGGCAGATGGATATTTGGCTATATAGGAGTAACCAGAAAAGCTATGGGACCATCCTGGGCTTTCCTCCCAGACATGGGAAGAACAGGTCCCCAACAGTTTTCAGGAAAAGGAACAAGAATAAATTTACTTTCTTTTGACCTCACTGACATCAGCTCAACAGGAACTCAAATGAAAAAACTGATCAAATTCCAATATGACTATGCTCCAAAGTTCCTTAAAAACCCAGAAGTTATACTGAGGACTATAGGGGAACCATCTGTATTTCCACTATTTGATACAAGGTGGGAGATAATGACACGTTCTGACTTGTCAGCTCTCAGCAAATATAACAGATATATTTTTCTAGTGTTTTTTTAAGGGCCTATTAAATAACAAAAGAAAAGACCTTGAATCCTGACATGTCACATTACAACAGCAGAACAGAATAAAAATGCAGAAACTGGTACTGGCCAAGAAGAAGGGCTTCCCTCACCAGCAGGCCCAAATTGACTAGCTCCCTGAAGCTGTGGTGAAATCAACAGCCAACAGATACCAAGTCTTTATAAGTAACAGATCTATATGCCACATGAGTGGGGGGTCTACATGCACAGACAACTCATAGAATGATGGGATGAAGGCTTACCACAACATTTGAAATATACAAGTAGATAAAGAAATATACCCATGGTGCCTACAATTAAGGATGTGGTGAGGGAAGATGTTACATATCAGAAAGGTCCCTGAAAGTTTGTCTTGAACAGGATATTGAAAATACCTTGGTCTTGTATAAATGTTTTGGCAGAGACTCCAAAGGTCAAAACAATAAATGCCTAAGACCCCATATTCTAAAGTGAGATACTGTATAATCTTGCTAAAAATTAAGGTAAAACTGGGTCAATAACATTAACCTATTGCAACTCTCAGAGATATGAAAATTTGAGGTAGAAGTAGGAAAACATTGGAAGGAGTTAGTGTGGTAGCCATTTTCTTCCTCTTCCTGAGTTGGGCCGCCTCCCCTTTACCCAACCTCATAATTAAACATTCTATTTAAATGGGAAATGCCTGTTGGGGAAATGACACATTAAGAGTCCAAACTGAGGAAAAAAAAGTCCAAACTGACTTTCCTAGGCGTATATTCCACTGAGAATTGAGCATTGGTTTTCCATTGCTCTTTCTTTTTTTTTTTTTTTTTAAGAGTTTAAACAATCTTTCAATGGTATCTGCCTTCCTGGGAGGACAATGGGGAGTGAGTGGCTTACTGAATGTCCCAAAAAGTACCAGCAATGGGGCACTTCAAGGGACAGTCAACAGACCATTCACCAGTCAAAATACAACAAGATGCATTGCAGGAGGTGTCTTCCAGTGAAAGCACCACAGACTAAATCTTCATCCACTGAGCAGAATTCTCTCTTCCAGGCAGAATCCACTTTCTCTGGGTCTGGACAGCCTTTGGGTTTTTTACATCCCACTACAAACCATCTACCCTTACTTAGCAGATTTTTCCATCATGTCCAGGCATCCTTGAAAATTTGGGTCTATTCACAAAAGTAAACTTGAAATGGATTAAAGACCTAAATATAAGACATGAAACCATAAAACCCTTAGAAGAAAACATAGGCAAGAATCTCATGAACATCAACATGAGAAATTTCTTTATGGATACATCTCCAAGGGCAAGGAAAACAAAAGCAAAAATAAACAAGTGGAACTGCAACAAACTAAAAAGCATCTGCATAACAAAGGAACCCTCAACAAAACAAAAAGGCAATCTACCATATGGGAGACTACATTTGCAAATGATAAATCCAATAAGGGACTAATATCCAAACTACATAAAGAATTCATACAACTGTTTCTTGGGAGACTATATTTGCAAATGATAAATTCAATAAGGGGCTAATATCCAAACTACATAAAGAATTCATACAACTGTTTCTTGGGGAACAACCATGCTGTTGACATTCTCATTTTTGACCCATCCCATGATGATAGGGAAGTCAAGGCTTAACAACCCCTGATCTTGCTTTATCACTCTCTCAATGTCCACCAGCATGTCCATTATCACCTACTAACAAGCCAGCAAGAGTCTCTCAAACGTGGTATATTGGGTAACAGCTTTAGGCAAGAACCACGAACAAACACCAAGGGTGCTATTGCCTAATGACCAAGTCTTTTTGCCACAGATTCCATTCTGCATAAATGTCAGTCATTGATGCTTTCTTTCAAAACATGATGAACAGGTGATTGTCCATAGTAGAACAGTGGTCTGTACAGCTTTTGGATATTTGTAAAGCAGGCTGTAGGTAAACTCAATGCCTTTCCAATAATTTTATGTAATGGTCTAGGTAGAATCCCTATGTGATGTAGGAAGCTCATCTAATACTGAACAAGCTTATCATATTCTCTGCCAAATTTGGTTTTCTGAAGGTTAAGCATATCCGTTTTAGCAAACATATGGTTATCTGGGCATGAGCCCACATGGTTCACTAAAACTTATCTGGATTTCTAGACACTGATTCCTGTCACAGTTAATCTTCTGGCCTGGTTACTTAGATATTGGACAGTCTATCTAACACAGACAATACACTGTCCTTAGCCATTCCAATCAGAATAATGTCATCACACAATAGTACCACAAATTCTCTGGTGAAAATTCTCTTTCATAGATCTCAGCCTATCAACTGGTGAGATATCATGGAAAGCTTTGGGTTGCCTTGAGGCAACATGGAGAACATACATTACAATCTAAGCCCAATGAAGGCAAATTGGTTCTTACAACATGGATTCAGGCAACTGAAGAAAGCATTATCATGTCCACCAATGTGTAAGAAGCCACACATTAGGTGCAATGACCTCCACAACCTGGAAGTAGAGGTGAGATGAGTAACATTGCTGCACTGAGCTAGCACTCCAGCACAGTGAGGCATGAAGCACCACAGGGTTTTTTCATTGGCTACAGAGTTATTTTATAGTATGGTATAGTTTTCTTAAGCATCTCCATGTCCACTAATTCCTTGATCCATGTAGGGACCTCCTTTCACTCCCTTGCCCCATATTCCCATATCCTACATTGTTTACTGATAACTCGTGACTGTGCTGAGGAAGCCTGGTGGGCTCCCCGCTCCCCACTCACCCCACTACCACTATTCTATTATGGCATTTTCCCATTGTGAACATCCCTTACAATCAAGAGAACTACACACTCTTAACACAACTCTTCCCACAATACATTCAGCAGTAAAACTGACAACATCATACTTGTATACTGGCTCAAAACTGCCCACGCTGAAACACACATCAGTCCATAGTCCAATCTGAGAGTTAAATCTATATTTAAGGTAAATTTTTTACCATATACATGGGGGCTTCTAGGAACCACAGTGACTTTTGCCCCAGTGTCCATAATAGCTGAAAGGTTAGACAACTTTGAGTACCAAAAAGTCTCCACACACCTTGAGCAATGGATAAATCCTCTTATTCAATTAAAGAAAGATGGCTCTCAACCTCTATCATAGTCCTCTTTGTTCCTAAAAGAAGAAAGGTCTAGGTAGAAAGGAGGTATCAAATACACTAAATAGTAGTTCAAATTGCACAAATCTCAGCAAAGGGTCTAAGTCTCCTGGGTCCTCTTCCAGTCATCAGCAAGCTGACTGTGGCCAGAATAGCTTGAAATATGGAGTCAGTCATTAGACAACTGGGTGATCTCCACTCCTTCCCCTCCATCACAACGAGCAGAGCTTCTTCTTCTACTAGCTAAGGAGTCAAACCTATAGTCTTATTTGGCATGTACCCAAATCTCCCCTTTAATATCCCTTCTTTCCTGGTCTGATAGGAGCACATCTCATCTCACCTCTGCATAATTGGCTACGTCTAACCAAGAGGGAGTATTTTATCTGTGGTCATGGCCACCAGTCAGGAGAAAGAAGATTCAATTTGCTGGTGACACAGATTATGTGGGCAACAACTAACAAGTGCTTTTCTTAGATTTATGGGGATCTCTCCTTCAAAGTATCTATGCAAATCAGCAGAGGTCTCAGGGACAAAGGTCAAGGATCACATGCCTCCTTGTCACCAAAGAACACATCACCGCGGTCTGTAACAGCAATCCGACATTGTAGACACTGCAGTTTTCTATTCTACAGCTTTAATTAGGGAAGCAGGGCAGCAGGAATTACCACATCTAAAAAGACTGTGGAGTGGAAGAGAAAATGCCTCATGACAACCTTTCAAGGGAGATAGTAAGGTGCGTGGGACATGCCTCAGAGGAATTCCTCAAAGGCCTCTCACTCTCTTGCATTCCAGGATTATCTCTAGACATTTTGCCATAATCAAATGAGCTGTGCTTGAAGCTTGCTCCAGCATGGCCCATATGGATATGTGCAAGGATACGAGGGCAAATGCAGAGCCAGTGCCCTGCACATGGATAACACTGGGGATTCCTCTTCCTGGGACACCCCTAAGTCATAAGATCACCCCATTCTTGAAGGAAACTGGTTTCATCCATCACCCAAAATGTGTTTCGCTGGAGAACTCTAACTTGTATAAGTAGAGGCCCGTGAGAGATTATGAGATGAAGGTATAGGATGGCTTACACAAAAGCAACCACTTCAGTAAGCTTCGCTCACTTATGAATGCCTCATAATAAGCCTTCACTCCTCAGTTTCACTGGAGTTAGAGGGACAAGGTAGGAAGAGAAGCTTGAGCAGGAGTTGTGCCTGGCAGGAGGTAGAAAGGAGAACTGACGGGTGAGTGAACTAAAGTTCTACCTCCCACAGAAGAAAGGTGTGTGTGTTCTCCATGGAGGGCATGTGAGCCCTGAGAAAAAGTGTGGTGAGTTTTTGCTCCATCTTAAACAAATGACACCCACCCTCTTTCAAGGGCTCAACCTTCACATCCTCAGGAAAGCCTTCCCTGACCACTTCCTTGTCTACCCCAACACCACACTAGGCAAATCCTGTGTTCCATGCTAGAAGCCTTTAAAGCAGCCTGTATTTATTCTTTGGAAAATACAGATCATGTATGCTTCACATGTACATAGTTATATAAGCATTCCCTAAATTCCTGAGAGTACAACTAAAATTTTAGTTCTTGGAAGGCAGATATATGTCTCTTTAGTTAATTTAGCCTCCAAAGAAGAGTACCTAAGACATAACAGGCACTCAGAAGTATTCCTGAAGTTAAGCAGTTAATGTAACATGCATTTTCAATGTCTTAATTTCTATGATTAGGAATAAGACACAGCAGGGAAACTTAGAAATATATTACAAAAATTGAGTGTGATAATGACAACATTTTGGACTCTGAGCAGGACATAGGGGAAAACACTGTGAACACTGGGGCTCATGGAATCACACCCCCTAAGTGACTGTCTACGTGTGGATGAATCAACACCAATCCCCCCACCTGGAAGAAGGTTTCATAGCACATGGAGTTGGAGCTCCCATGAGCACCTGGGCAGGTAAATCTCCTTTCTGAGGGGATCTCTGATCTTCAGCAGTACACAGGCTCCACCAGAAGGAGAGACCATCAGGTATTTGACTACAGACCAGGCAGAATGTTACAAATATGTAAAGAACACAATGGATATGCACCCACAGTGCAAAAATTAAGGTTGTAGTGAGTGAAGGCACTGTGGTTGGACACATTCCTGAAAGCCTGTGTTGAACACACATCCTCTCAGGTAAGACATTGGCAGAGGCTCCAAAGGCCAAGGGAAAGGAAAAAAAATCCTCCCTAATCTAAATTGAATGTTAGGCCACATTGTAAAGAAATGCATCCAAATGAATTAGCCCATCACCCAATCCAAGTATAAAAATTTGTTCTGCTGGAAAGAGAAAAGAATTTTTGGAAGGAGTTGTCAGCACACTGGGAATTTTCTCTTCCTGCATAAGGGAGGAACAAGGGTCGTTTCCCACTTGCCACAAAACCACTGCCAAAACACTGCAGAAAGACTGACTGGTATCACGAAGGTGGAGAGACACAGGACAAGCTCGTAGGAACAAAGCTCTGGGGCCAGAAGACCCACACTTGGAGGCTGGCTCTGACACCTTCTAGTACAGTGGCCCTCCCCAAGCTGAATTTCCTGATCTCTAAATTAAGGTGGGTAAGTCATATTACATATTTTCTGGGTCTCTTCCAGGTCCTGGGGTTCACATTACCCCTTCCAGTGACAAGCCCTTTCATATTGTTGTTTTCTGGATATCTCAAATGCTCATTCCTAATCTTTAACTCTGCCCTGTACCCAGGGGATTTCTTTACCTAGTAACAACCACAGAGTCATCAGGACCTCAAAATTACCCTCTTAGAAGACTGCTCTCTGACAACTCCCTCACCCACTCTGATCCTACTGTAGAATAAATCCTGTGTTCCTGCTATGGGCCCTCACAGCAGTCTGTGTTTTTCTTTCAGAAAAAAAGTACTTTACAGTTTCATAATTATACAATAATCCCATAAGTTACTGATAATGCCCTAAAATTAACTCTTTGAAAGCACAAACAAATCCCTTTGGTTCGTGCTGCCTCCCAAATAATAGTGTCTGGTAGCATTCAAAAGGATTCTGGAAATGACATAGTTAACATAAGATCAAGTGTTGGTAGAGTAATTTGTATGAATGTGACCAGGACAGAGCATTAAAAGGTAAAGATGCAATACAGAGGATAAATGCACCAATGACCAGATTTGCCCACCATGGAACAGGGGATGGAAAAAGACATTTGGCAGTGGGTTGACTTCCAGGGATTCACAGACTCACATGCCCTGTCTATCTCCATATGTATAAGGCCTGCCCCACTAGCTACATACCAACTCTCATGACCTTGATCTTTTAAGAATATCATAGAAAACACATATGCCTGGTCAATGAGGAACACTGAAGATATCCTTAAGTGGGATCTCTCATTCTCGCTGTTTCCCCACAAATATAAATGATCATTTTTGGAACTGCCTGGTCCCATCCTTCCAACTCACCCAAACTTGACTACATGTACAAATGATGCACCACCAAAACTTATCCATATTCAACTAGAGGCTACCTTCAGAGTTCAAATGGCCCAACAACACACAGGTCTAGAACAAACATCTGTGAATCCCAGCTTGATGAGCCTTACCTCACATTCCTCGCTTTGAACTCCTACATTTTTTTACTGAATCTAATATGTTATTCCTATGATTACTAAGATCTAAAATGCTGAGTCTCTGAAGCTATATTAAGATTTTGTATTTTTTATTTATTTTAGCTTCAATACATAGAGAAGGTATTGAAGTATCTCCCATATAAAGGTAAAGCAACTGAGGCACAGAGAGATTTAACACCAGGGCAATAAGCAGAACATAAAACATCCAACCCTAAAATACATGCTCTTAAGCAAGAGGAAGAGGTTTCACACCAGATCAAAGTGCCATCCCATGTCCCGAGCAGATAAACCTTCTTTTTCATGCTTACTCTAAGAATATAGCAGTACAATGGCACTACCACTTCACTTAAAATAAGTACAAAAGGAAATATACTCATAGTGCGTACAATTAATGAGGTAGCAAGTGAAGGAGCTGTGATACAGACATGTCTCTAAAAGTCTGTATTGAACAGGATATTGAAAGCAAGGTGTCCTTTATTGTAAGAGATATTGTACAGACTCCAAAGGACAAAACATTAAGTGCCCAGTATAACCCTATTCTAAAGTGAGGTGCTAGGTCACCTTGCAAACAGATAATCAAAACTGGTTCTGCTGGCATTATCCCATGACCAAGCCCAAAGATATAAAATGGTTTAGTGGGAATAGAGAATTTTCAATGAGAGCTGTCAGTGGGTTTGGTAGTACTATACTCAGAAAACATATCTACCGAGCCCTTGACCAATGGTACACTTGAAAGGATAATAGAGTACCAGCTCTCAATTTCCTGGCCATGGAACCAGAGATCCTGTCTACCTGACTGTGCAGCTGGCACTCTGCACGTTTCCAGGATTCCATGGCCTCATGCAATGGAATCTTTAGGTCTTATTTTGGGCCATGTCCCAAATTGTAGACAAATTACCGTGCCTTGTTGCACAGACTCTCCAGTTGGCACTGGTCCTAACCTGGGCAGGACATGTCTGATGAGCTTGTTGATTCCATTGCATTTCCCTCAAAGGGCCCTTATCCGTGGGTATTTATATAACACACAAACAGATGGTGTGCATCTTTAGCATTCTGTTGATAATGCTCATTCCAACAAAGGCTAAAAATTGATCATACAGTCTTTTGGCTGCCAGCCACCAACTTACACTGCCAGGACATTAGCAGCTGCACATGAGTCAGTAAAAATGTAGCAAGATGCACTTTGGGACTTATTCTGCAGAACAAGCACCACACTCCAAACTCCACGAACTGAGCAGAATTCCCATTGAAGGCACAACTGTAAAGGTGTTCTTTGCTGTTGTGCAGCTACACTGTCAACATCCCCCACTGGGCTTTAATTTAGTTGATAACTCCACAAACTAGACCCAGGCATCCACAAGAAACTTGATGTACCAAAGCCATCAAGAAGCCCAAGTTGATGTCCCAGTTCCTGCATAGATAGCCATACCTGGAAAGGACTAGATATATTTCCCTGTAGCTATAGACACCATTAATTCCCAGTTAACTTCTTTCCTTGATATTCTATTTTAATATAAACATGGAGGCTCATTGGGCAATAACCACTTCATAGAATTCTCATCTTACCAATCCCTTGATAGGGATGTAGAAAAACCTCTGCTCTTGCCTGGTTGCTCTCTCACTGTCCATCATTACCCACTGACAAGCCACCAATTATCTCTTAAATGGAGTATACCCAGAGGTGGTGTCAGGCAAACACCAAAAACAAAAAGCACAAATAGCTACATCACCTTGACATATTCAGAGATATTGAGTGCCAATGTTGGATGTTAATTAAGGACTAATTCCAGGAATACCTTCGAGCGCTCTACTGGCACTGACAGACTAGAAGCCATTATTCCACAGATGTATGAATGTAAACAGTCAAGTACTAGGAAGGGGAAACAAAACCCCAAAGTGTGTTGTTTGCTTACTCAGATGGCTGCTCCTTAATATATGACAGGTTAATCTTCTAGGGACAATTACTAAGAAATTGAACCAACTCTTGAAGGCAGACCATCCATGGGTTTTGTCCCTTCCAATCAAAATAATGTCTTCCATGGGGCACCTCTGGTAAGATTACAGTCTTCTCTCAGTCTTGGCCTATCCATGGGTTAGAAATTGTGGCTTTCATCATATTGCCACACTAACATAGAATGTAATCTGACCCATGAAGGCAAATAACCTCTAATCACATGGGTTTGGTGGGATTTGAAAAAAAGCATTAACATGTCCACCACTGCACATGGGACCCTTCAGTATGCACAATGGACTCCTAGAATGTTATGATGTCTGGAAGTACAGGGGCAAGGAGGGCTGCTGCCACACTGAGCTTATGGAAACCTACAATGAGGCATCACTCCCTGCATCTGATACAGCCATGGTTAGAAAGTGACTTTTGGTTGTACCTCCCCAACACCATTAGTGCCTAATTTACTTCTTTCCTAACTATACCACTTTCACATAGAGTCAGTACTTCTTAGGCAACATGCACTTTGTTGGTATTCTCATTTGGGATCCGTCTCATGTTATGGAAAAAGTCAGGGGGTAGCAACACCTGCTCTCACTTTTTCACTCTCTCAACGTCCAGGAGCACCCACAATAGGCCAGTGATAGTCTTTCAAGTGGGGTATATAGGGTGGCAGTTTCAGGCAAGGGCCATGAACAAATCCCAAAGGGTGCCCTTGCCCAGGGGCCACATCTTTTTGCCACAGGTTCTACTTGGCAAATAAATACTAGGCACAGACACTTTTCCCTCCAAAGTGCTGCACAGGTACTTGCCTGAATGGAATCATGCTCTGTACATCTTGTTGGAGAGTTTCTAAGACAGCTGTTGGTCAATTTAGATGCACTTAAAGATGTGTTCTGTGATGGCCTGAGCAGAATCCCTGTGTGAGAATGAAGCACATGCAGAACTGAACAAGCTCATCATGACCTGTGCAAAATGTGCTTTGCTGGAGATTTTTAGCACATTTGTTTTTACTGAACAGACTCATGGATTGTTTTAGACATCAGCGCATATGCTTTCCAAGAACTACACTTGAGAGGCTGGCCACTGATTCTTACAAAGTTAATCTTCAGGTCTCATTACTCAGACATTGGACTGCCTACCTAAGACAGATGGTATGCTGTCCTTAGCCTTTCCAATCAGAATAATGTCACCCATGTAATGCTACCAAGACAGCCTGGCTAAGGTTTCAATCTTGTCTGTGTCCCCACCTGGTAAAAAATCAAGGGAGATTTTAGGTCATCCTGGGGCAATACGTTGAAAATAGGTTGTAATCTGAGCCCAGTGAAGGAAAATAGGCTCTGATCCCATGGATGGACTGGGATTTGAAGAAAGGATTAGCATGTCCACCATCACACAGCTCCTCGGTCTGCAAACAGGACTCTGTGACCATTATGATTCCTGGAAGTGTAAGTGCAAGGAGGACCCCTCCTCACTGGAGTTACTGTACTGGCACAGTGAGGCATCTAGTACTTTTTTTGGCTTTGTTCTACAGACAATGCAGGGCTGTTTTAGGATGGTATGGTAGCTTTAAGTACCTCTGCCTCCACAAAGTCCACAATCAGTGAAGGGATCTCCTTTCACCCAATTCCACCCTCACAAACGAGCATCCTACCCTGCTTTGCTGATACATCATGGCTGGGCCGGGGAAGCCTGGGGGGCTCCCAGTTGGCCACTCATCCCATGGCCACTGTTCTAATCACGCCATTTCCCCCACTTGATTCCCATAATCAAGAGAATTACATACTTAATTCTTCCCACAATACACTCACCCGACCCAGTTACAACATCTTTCATGTGTATTGGCCAGAAAGGACCAACATATAAATTAAGTCCATTCTTCAGCCTGTGGACTGAGAATTATCTCCAAATCCAGCTAGTGCAGACCTGACCATGACATCAAGGGTTTCTACACAGCACAGTCACTTGTTTCCCAGTGGCCAAAATTACTAGAAATTATTGGCAGCCAAGTTACGGTCAATTCCCCAAACACTTTAACCAGTTCATAAAGAAATTCTAGATGGAGGGCCTTTGGCCTCTACCCTAGACACCTTTTTTTGTGGAAAGAAATAAGGTCTGAGTGGAAAAGAGATGTTGAAAGCATTGGATCAACATTCTTCCAAATAGCACCAATCTCAGCAGGGTTTTCTAGCTGATCCTCCACCTGTCATTAGCAAGGATATTGGAACATGGGGTCAGTAATTGGATGACCAGGTGATCTTCTATGCCTTGTCAGCCAACATAATTGGCAGGGTTCCCTCATCTACTAGCCAAGGAGCTAAGCTCATGTAGTCAGTCTCACTGATAACATATAAACATTCACAAATCAAGCATGTAACACATGTACATACTAATGGCGTACAATTACACAGTTCAGACAATGAATTGGCTCAAAGGTCTTTCAGTCACAAAATCACTTTTAACTTTTTATCTTTTCGGTACAAGCTCTCTCCACCGCATTCAGAAGCACAAACCATGGATATTTTACCCAGACACCATAACACCACATTCCAGGAGACTATCTAGTCTCTTCAGTTGGAAGCCCAGGAAATAAGGGGTGAGGGGCACAGGGTGTGCATCTGGCACTAGTAAGCATGAGTTTGCACACATATTTGGCCATTCTATGGGCCTCAACAAATGTACTGTTATCAATAACTAGGCACCAAACAGACAGATGATGCCAATCCTATCTCTTCCCACCTAACCTTCCAAACTTTTTTCAACAGGCAGTGCATACTATCTGATCCCAGGGAATCTATCTTACTCCTAAACTGCCCCACATACCATGAAAGCGACTGGACAGTCAGAGGACCCTTATGCTCCCTCCTCACCCACCATGCAGACAAGAGTGCACTACCAGATTCCAGGGAGTCACATCTCTCATAACCTGGTGTGCACTGCTGTACTGATCTGGGGCCTCCGAGATCTCTCCTAACATGCCGTTGCTGTGCTATTAGATCAGGAGACTGTTGTCTCATCCACTGATTCAACCAGGGTCAACTCAAGTGCCATGGATCCATGTGCCTTATCCATTCTGACATAGAACACACAATCCCCAGGGTTTGGGGGGGGGCGCCTACAAACCCTCTTGCCCACCTAAATTAGAGGCTGAACCACCAGATGCTGGGAATCCATCTTAGCCACAAACCTGGCCAGAGTGACCTCTTATCTAATAAAAGGGCATTATAACTTTTTTGGCTACACATACCAGATCAAATTTGTCATCTCATACACAGAGACATGCAAGGCCAAGACCAGGGTCCAAATTATTATTCCACTAAAAACACAAAAAGATGTTTATGTTTTGACATTTTAAAAGTTAAATACAGAGTAAAATGAAGAATTGAGGCAGTGTGATCCTTGTCCTACACACCAAAAGGACAACAGAGTAACTAAAGGGAACGAATGACCTCAGTGTGAGCTGTAGGGTGCTCCATTGTGGAGGAGCCACTTCTAGACTGCCACCAGGTGGTTTCCATTCTGCAACTCTATACTCAAGTGAGGGCAGGGCAGAGATCCCCCTATTCCAACAAACCCTGAGGGGATGAGAAAACTGCCTCATGAAGATGAGGGTTGGAACACTGAAGCATTTCAGAACGCTTCACTCATGTTGCCTGGACTCATGTAGAAAGGACAGCTGGAGCTGGAACTGCCCCTGCCAGCAAAGCAGGAGGAGGCCGACGTGGGAGTGAACCGCACTTTCCCAGCTGCAAGGAAAGAAGTGCGTCTTCCAAGGTTTACACATAGCCCCTGCAAAAGGGATAATAGCGGGCATTTTCTCCCTCATGAAAGAGGAAAAAAGATTACTTCCCCCTTGCCTCAACCAAATGACAAACAGCTTCAGAAAGTTTGACATATGTTAGGAGTTAGAGAGACAGTGGGACTAATGTGGGACTCACAGAAATGAAGTTGAGAACCTGGGGCAGGAACTGACTGGGTCTGAAGGTACAAGAGAGGACTGGCTTGGAACAAACACTGTGTACAACACCTGCTGAAAGAACAGCTGTGTTTCCCACGGTCAGCATACAGGATCTGCACAAGTGAATGGACTCAGATTGTCTTAAAAGAAAAGCACCAAAGACAAACACCTGGAGAGACAGCAAACGCCAACAGATGAGAGAACCACAAAGCCTGGGTATTTAGGGAAGCTGAATGTCCAGACAGAAATTGCACCCATGGACCCTTCAGATAAAGGCAGACAGGCACTAGTATCCAACTCACATAGGAAGAGAAGCTAAGGATGGAGACGCCCTGTAGAAGAAAGGTCTGTGTTGTCCAGGGTCAATACGTGCCCCTTGAGAAAGCAATAACGGGGGGCATCTTCTCCACCCTCATGAAGACAGGCCGAGGATTACCTCCTCCTTAACTTAATCAAAGGAAAACAAGCTTGAGAGAGCTTGACTCATTTAACTTCTTCAGTTAGCTGGACAACATAACTATGTGTGACTCATGCAAATGAAGTCAGGAATCAAGGGCTCAGAGTGCCTGGCCGGAAGATACAATAAGAGGGCTGGTCTGAAGGTGAACTGCATTTCACCACCACATGCATTAGACTGTGATTTCCATGATCAGCATGAACCCTTGGGTTGTCTGGAAAGGAAAACACCGGAAAACACCAAAGCAGAGCATCCAGAGAAGTAATGACCCAAGCAGAAGTGTGGGTCACAAGAGACTATTGGCTAAGGAGGAGTGCAGTGGCCAGGGTTAAGACACCTGCTGAGGCAGGAATCAGCAGTCTGAGGTCTCTTTAGGAAGATCAGAATGTGCCCATGAGAGTTTCAGCTCAGGATTTCTGCTGTTCACAGCCCCAAAGTGCCACATTAGAACTTTACTGACCATGCTGGGGAGTGCTGTTCTCCACATGCATCTCTCTCTCTGGGGATCACATCTGGAGTTGTGGTCAAGGAGTGAGGGGAGGGGATGCAGAGAGGAAAGGCAAAAAGAAGTATTATACTCATCCTATATGCTCATACACACACACATCACTGGCAAGAGGACAAAACCCATGAAGGTACCAGTTGGGGGTAGACAGAAATTTTCCAGTTATCAGGAGTGCTATATGAATGGCAGAAGGAATGTGAATTCAAGAAACCAGTGTTAACCAAAATGAAGCGCTACCTACACTGGCCAGCCAGGTTGACCATATGCATGAAGCTACAGTGAAATCGACAACCAACAAATACTAAGACTTTTTAAAGGACCTTTAATTTATAAAACAGGCTTCCTGAGAGAAACCAGAAGGCTAAACACCCAGGCTTCAAAGCGCACAGACAACATCTCACTGGAGATATCCAATTTGGACATAGTCTCTGAGAACAACCAGGAGAATTCTGGTCCAGAGGTACCCAAAGGCAGTCAGATGTGTGGGGCATCTCCACACACCCTGACAATTTCTTCAAGGATGAGATAAGGGTGCACTGGCTTCCCTCACTGTATCCTAGCATGGCTTCCCAGTATTCTCCTGTGCCCCAGCTTTTCTCTCCTCTGCTATGTTCTCCTTTTTCATTATTTTTTCCCCACTTCTCTCCTATTCTCACTCAATATGCCAAAGGAGATCTATAAGAATGCAGTGCTTCCCTGGCTTGGGTCAGAGCCCCGATCCCACGAGGATACTTTCTTAGGGGTACCTGGGCATGGAGAGTCCTAATGGAATCCATTTCCCCAACATCATCTTCCATGTGTATATTTTCCTAAGGTATATATACCTTCAAAAAGCCCTGGGCTTCAATTAGGTTTTCTTCCCTCCCTTTTCATAATCAACTTCACCCATTTACAAAATATAAAACTCTTAGAAGGAAAATCATTGTGAAGTTTTTACAACCTTCTGTTACACATCAGTTTCTTTAGTATGACACTGACAGCACAACTAAAGTAACCGAGCTGGAAATTATCAAGATTTAAAAAATTTTTCTGTCAAAGGACAGTATGTAGAAAGTGAAAAGATAATCCACAAAATGGGGAAATGCAAATTAAATATCTGGTAAGGTTGTAGTCTCCAGAATATACACAGAACTCTTAAAACTCTACAATCAAAACACAACAAGCATACAAATAGGCATTTCTCCCAAAAAGATATACAAGTGGACAAAATGCTCATGAAAAGATTAGTCATTAGTCATTATGCAAATGCAAATCAAAATCACAGTGAGGTACCAGTTCATACCTACTAGGATGGCAATAATCAAAAACACAGACAGTGACAAATACCAACAAAGATTTGGAGAAATCAGCACCCTTGTACATTACTGGCATTCAATGGTGCATTCACTGTGAAAAACACTGTGACAGGTCCTCAGTCAGAGTTACCATATGGCCCAGCAATTCCAGTATACAAATATACCCATATGTTCACACAAAAACTTATCCTCAAATGTTATTCCTAGCATTATTCATAACTGCCAAAACATGGCAACCCAAATGTTCATCACCTGATGAATGGATAAACAAAATGTGGTATATCTTTACAATGAAATATTGCTCACCCATAAAAAAGAACGAAGACTGAGCACAGAGGATTTTTAAAGTAGTAAAAAGACTCTGTATGATATTATAATGATAGCTATATGTCATTCTACATTTGTCTGAACCCACAGAATGTACAACACCAAAGTAAACTATGGACTTTGGGTGATGATGTTATTCAAGGGTGATACCAAGGTTCACCCTTGGTGACAAATGTCCCCCTCTGGTGAGTGATGTTGATAATGGAGGAGGCTATGCATGTGTGTGGGCACAGGACATATGGTAAGTCTGTATACCGTCCTCTCAATTTTGTTAAAAACTGAGAACTGCTTAAAAAAAAAAGACTTTAACAAAAAGGAATGAATAATTGACTCATGCTGCAACATGGATGAATCTTGAAAATATTATGATATGTGAAAGAAGTCATTCGCAAAAGACCACATATCATATGATTCCACTTATAGCAAATGTCCACAATAGGCAAATCCTTAGAGTCAGATAGTAGATCAGTGGTTTCCAGGTGATGGGAAGTAGGGGGAACGAAGAGTGACTGCTAAAAGGTATGGGGTATCATGCTGATGGAAATGCTCTAGAATAAGATAGTGGCAATGGTTGTGTAATAAGGAATATACTAAAAATCACTGGACTGTACATCCTAAAATGGCTAAGTTTTGTATATGAATTGCATTTAGGGGGAAAAAAACTGCAAAATTAAACAAAAGTGAAGATTTATCAAACTCACAGTTTGTGTGGGTCCAAAATTCAGGAACTGATGGGCAGGGTGGCTCGGGCCCAGGGCACTTCCTGGGGCTGCAGTCAGGAGATCATGGGAGCTGCAGTCGTGAGAATCGACTGGAGCTGCAAAATCTGGTTCCAAGGAAGCACAGTCATTAAGCTCGCGAGGTGGTGCTGGCAGCTTCATGAGAGGTCTCCGTTTCTTCCCGCATGGGCCCTTCCAGAGGCTGCCTGAGTGTCCTCATGCCTTGGCGGATGATTCTCCTAGAATGAGAGAGGGACAAGGGTTGCTACCTCAACTAAATGCCAAAAAGTATAAGAAAGCTTGTGGCTCCTGTAAGTTGAGGATCACAGGAACTAGAGTCTCACTCCCACAAGTAAAGTCTACAAGGGCTGGAACCGTCCCTGGCAGAAGGGACAATAAAATGACAGCCTTAGATGTAAACTGAACTGCCAGAAAACACAGAAAAACCTGTGTTTCCAGGGAACAAAAGGTGGACTCCACAAACGACAGTGGCTTGAGATCGTCATAAAAGGAAAAGCAGCAAAGTGGGCCACACAGGGGAGCAGAAGGACCCCAATAAAAGGGTGGGTCACGAAAGGCCTAGGGAGTCTAAGAGGCTAGTCAGAGGAAAGACACTGAATGTGGCAGAGGCTGCACTCTGCGGTCCCTCAAGGAAACTGCAGATGTTTCATGACAGTGTCAGACAGGGATGTCCTCCAGTATCACAGAGCACCAGGCCACACTGCAACTTTGCCAACCACACGAAGGTGTGCCCTTCTCTGACAATCCTTGCATTGTCTGGGTCCCCATTTTAGATGAGAAACAGTGTGTGGTCAAATTTACATTTAGACATTTATGTGACCGTGACTCATGTCTGTGAGTGCCATTGAAATTTTAGCTCAATAACAGCAGAGACATGTTTGTTTTGTTACTGCTGCCTTCCAATGGCAGTATCTGGCATACAGCAAGTGCTCACAAAGTATTCCTGATTCCTACCTCATACCATATACAAAAATTAACTCAAAAAGGATCAAATACAAAAAAATGTAAAAGCTGTAAACTACAAAACTCTTAGAAGGAAACATAGGTGTATATCTTACTGATCTTGGATTAGACAATGGCTTCTTAAACATGACATCAAAAGCACAAGCAAACAAAAAATATACATAGGACTTCATCAAAATTAAAACCTTTTGTTTCAAAGGACACTAATCAGAAAGTGGAAAGACAACCCACAGAATGGGAGAAAATATTTGCAAATCATATGCCTGATAAGGGCATAGTAGCCAGAATATATAAAGAACCATTATATCTCAACACAGAAAGAAAAACAACCCAATTATAAAATGGACAGGAGACTTGAATAGAATTTCTCCAAAGATAATATGCAAATGACCAATAAGCACATGAAAAGACGTTCAGTATCACTATTCATTTGGTAAATGCCAATCAAAACCACATTAGGATGACTATAATGAGAAAAGTGGACACTAACAAGTGTTAAAGAGGATGTGGAGAAACTGGACACCTCATACCTTGGGGTGTGAATGTAAAATGGAATGTAAAAGCAGGTTTGCAGGTCCAAAAAGTTAAACAGAGAATTCCCATACAGTCCAGCAATTCCAGTCTTAGATATATACTCAAGAAAATTGAAACCATATGTTCACATAAAGACTTGTACATATTCACAGCATCATCATTCATAATAATCTAAAAGTAGAAACAACCTGAATATCCATCAATTTATGAATGGATAAACAAAATTGGTATACCCATATGATGGAATGTTATGCAGCCATTAAAAGGAATGGAGTACCAATACATGCTATTACATGGATGACCCTTGAAACTATTAAGCTTAATTTTAAAAAGCTTAAAGAGACAAATATTGTAATGATTCTACTTACTTGAGGTACCTAGATTAGTCAAATTCAGAAATGGAAAGTAGAATGGTGGTTTCCAAGGGCTGGGGAAGAGGAGAATGGGTATTATTGTCTAATGGGTATAGTTTCAGTTTGGGAAGATGAAAAATTTTGGAGAAGGATGGTGGTGATGGTTGCACAATGGGAAAGTGTTTATTGCCACCAAATTATACACTTAAGAATGGTTAAAATGGTAAATATTATGTATATTTTACCACAATAAAACACAGATGAACCTTGAAAACATTATGCTTAAGTGAAAGAAGCCAGACACAAAAGGACACATATTGTGAGGTTCTATTCATATGAAATGTCTAAAATAGGCAAATCGAGAGAAAGAGGAAGTAAATCAGTTATCTATCTCTGGGGCTTTGGAAAGGGAGCATGACGTTTCTTTTTGGAGGTGATGGAAATATTCTGGAATCAGATAGCCGTGAGCACAAAGCCCAACACTATGACTATACTAACAACCACTGAAGTACACATTTTAAATGATAAAGTATATTTGTGAATTTTATCTCAAAAAAAGTTTTGAACAGAAAGTCTTCCCCCAGAATGAGTAATCTAAGACAGACAGAAACTCTCCTCTTTGTGATATAGCCTCAGAAGTCACAAAGCATTCCTCTTGTCACATGCATTAGGAGTCCCTAAATCTGACCCAACATTCCAAGTTGGGTTTTACACTTATATCATGAAACTCATATCAGTTTCACAACATGGACAAAGTATTAAGGAACCCCATGTGCAGATGAAACTCAAGCTCACAGGTTAAATAAATTTTCCAAGGCCACAAGGCTAAAGGTGTGGCAGATCTCAGATTGGAATCCAGAAATGGCTGACTCCACAACCTGTGCTGTTACCCCCCATCGGTGGTGGTTCTTAACCATACATACCATTTGTGAAAAGGTCCCCTACTTGGGACCACCCCCCACCCACCTAATATCATTATTTCTGCGGCTTGGCCCACACACTTAAATGTTTTTAAGTTCCATAGGTGTTTCTGAGGTGCACCCTATATATAGAACCACCCCTCTGTGCCTGATGGTTTTGTATTATTAACATGGGCAGCTGACTCAAGCTGGATGGCAAGTGCCTTGGGGGCAGGGCCCCCACCCCAAGCTTCCTGGGGTTTGCCACTGTGACATCATAATGTGTGCCTGCAAGAGGCAGGCACTTGGGCCATATCATTGGATAGCTGGATTCAAAGCAACTGCCAACCAGAATGTCAGCTGCCAAGGGTTCCAGTGGAACTGAGGGGTGCACAGTTTGTGCCTGGAAGCCGGCCTACCTGGCCACTTCTAGTGGGCAGAAGGTTCACTGGGGCCCACTTGGTGGACAACCCCTGCTACCAACTGGAGCACCTCAGCTCAGCCTAAAGCAGAACTGTCAGTAAGTAACACTCCCTCCCCCAGTTCCCAAACTTGGCCCAGCTTAGAACCTAAATTTCACTGACTTGGTGGCTGTTTGTCAGAGTCAACATGGATCACCGAAGCCAACATCCTAGCATAGCCATTATCCGAATCCTCAGGATTCCATCCCAAAACCTGCCGGGCCCCACTCCCCTTCCACGTGGAACAACAGGAGGCCAGGAAGGAGAAAAAAGGAAGCAGCAAGAGCTACCTCGTCAGAGGAATCTTACCTACGTGCCACCAGAAAGTGAAGAGCCGAAAGACAATGTTATGGGTAAGGACATGCTCTCCCTCCTCGCCAAAGGGAGGTGGCTTCATATTTTTCCTCCTTGGCCCACAGGAAACTAGTTAGGAAAGAAAAAGCGGAGCATATGATGGGCAGGACGAGGGTGAGGGATGAATATGGAAAGAGCGGGTTTCCTATCTGCCTCAAAGGACTGTTTTTCACAAGGAGCAAGGATGTAGTATGTGAAAACAACCTGAATCTAGGACAGGCTGCTGGGAACAGTAGGTGTTATTTACAAAATCGAATGCTTACAATAGCAAACACCCGGCACCAGGTGCCATGAGAAAACAATTGATGAATTCAACATCAGTTTTGACCCAGGGAGCTGACAGTCTGATAGAGGGAAGCCAAACTGTTAGGATGACTTCTGCGGGATTCAGAAAGATGACAAGAGCTCATAGGAAGACAGAAAGGATGGGGGGCAGGGGCACAAAGGCTGCCGATGGCTCCTGTCGTTCTGGTGTGTGTTGTCTCTCTCCCCCCAGTTCTCACCTGCCATCTTAGCAAACCAGTGAGCTACAGGGTAATTCTCAGAAGGTATAACAACACTGCGCTGGGAGAAATGGTTTTGAGAGAAGTTATCAAGTCTTGGTTTTAAAAAATAATACACACCTTGAGACAGTCTTAAGTCACCAAACTGACTTCCCTGCTGGAAGAGTTCCTTTTCCTCTGGAGGAGAATAAAATGGTCTCGGGAGAGTGCTTTCAGGTTAGACCTTTCTCCTCCAAGTCTTCCCAGGACTTAAAGGGGCTACAGCTGGAGAGGGGAGTCAGGGCACTGTTTACACAACTAGCTCACTGCAGGGAAGAGGAGAATAAATGTTAAAGGTATACGCAATCCATTCAGAGGCAGAAGGCTTCGTTTCAGTTAGGGCACTGGGATGGTGTGCGGCAGTGAGGCCTTGTGGGAGAGATGGGTGAGGAAGGGTGAGAGGGCCCCAAACAGTACTGCGTGCGGAAGACCAGTCACGGGGCAGTGGTGGGAGGCTATTCTCCAGCGCAGCTCTGTGGAAGAGATGGGCCTGGGAGGACGAGCAGGATCTAAAACAGCGGTGAGGGCGAACGGGGGTGAAGGCTGGAGGGCAGGAAAGCAGTCACACAGCAGGCCACAGTGCGGTCTTCCTTGCGTGGAGCGTGGCTTGGAGGGCTGGGACTGCCCCCAGAGCGCAGGCGCAGACACGGGCTCGGGGAAGGGGGCGGGACCACTTGCCAATTAGCGGGGGACGCCCGAGAGGTTGGTGGAGGCCGCGGCTGGGGGCCGAGTGCCTTATTCTCATCAAACACTTCTGGGGCATATAATGAGCAAGACTGGGGTGAGGGATGAATACGGAAAGCGCAGGTTTCCTATCTGCCTCAAAAGGTTATCACAAGGAGTAAAGATAGGATATGTGAAACCAACTCGAAACTGGAACAGGCTGTTGGGAACAGTAAGTGTTATTTACAAAATAAAGTGCTTCAACAGGAAACACTGTGTGGCAGGTGCCTTAGGAAGCAAAGATGAATTAGAAATCGATTTCAATCCCAGGGAGCTGATTGTCTAATAGAGGAAAGTCAAACTGTTGGATGACTTCTGTGTGATTCAGAAAGACAAGAGCTCATCGGAAAATAGAAGGGTTCCTGGCGAGGGGGAACCACAAATGCTGCCAAACGCTCCTGTAATGAGATGGGGTGATTGTCAGAAGAAGGAACAGCGCAGTACTGGGAGAGAGAGTAGATTTTGGGAAAATTTTCAAGTCTTCATTTTTAAAAAGACACTCTTGATATACGCTTAAGTCACCATACTGCTCTACCCTTGCCTGCTAGAGGAAAGTAAATGGTTAGGCTTTCTTCTCCAAGTTTTCCTAGTACTTAAAAGGACTCCAGCTAGAGGGGGTGTCCTGGCACTGTTCACACACATCACTTCAAGGAAAAAAACCAGTGACTGTTAGATGCATAAAATGCAAGCCATTCAAAAACAGATGGATTAGTTTAGTTTCCCTGGGGGAGGAGGGTAGAGGATGGTGTGCGGCAGTGAGGCTTTGTGGAAGAGATGGGCGTGGGAGAATGTCTAACAGTGCAGAGGGCGGGAGCGCGCGAGGCCAGTCACAGGCGATGACACCCGGCTGCCTTCGCGGACCTGGTGAAGACTCCCAACTCGGGCCCGCCCCAGGACGCAGGCGCAAACGCCGGCTGGGGGCGCGCAGGCGGGGCTCACGCCCGCGGGGCGGGAGGAGGGGGAGCCGGGGGGCGGGGGTACGGGAGGGTGGGGAGGTGGATCAGGTCTCGCGAGGCCGCGCACCGGCTCGCGCGGGCCCCGAGCGCGCGGCGTAGCTCCCTGGCAGCAGTAGAAGTGGTGCTCGCGCCAAGGGACGTGTGTCTGCACTCGTATGGTCATGGAGGCGCCACCACCGCTGCTAGCCGCGACGACTCCGGCCCTTGGCAGGAGCCGAAGGCTGCTGCTGCTGCTGCCGCTGCTGCTGTTCCTGCTGCCGGCCGGAGCTCTGCGGGCCTGGGAGGCCGAGGAGAGGCCCCGAACCCGCGAAGAGGAGTGCCACTTCTACGCGGGTGGACAAGTGTACCCGGGAGAGGCGTCTCGGGTTTCGGTCGCCGACCACTCCCTGCATCTCAGCAAAGCCAAGAGTAGGTGGTGCCCCGCCAAGGTGGGGTTGACCGGTGGCAGAGAGAGGCAGGAGATAGGGCGGGCCGGGAGACACGTGTATGGTGGCTACCCGGGAGTCTGGCTTGGGCGGTACCCCCTGGGCTTCCCCGAGTCCCTGGGTGGGTGGGCTCTCTCCTAGGAAGCAGGAGAATGGAGGGGAGTTCCAGCTGTGAAGAAAGGGGTGGGTTCCACTCATCAGATTTTGGTTGTAGTGGTTACCCCAAAGCCGCAGATGAGGGAAAGAAAGTGGCCCCAGTCCTGGGCTTGCAGACATCGAGGATGTTGTGCAAACTGAAACACTTCCTCAAACATTGCAAAGCGCCCACAGCACATCACGTCTGTTTTCAAGTACTATTTCAGGGAAGAATACATTGATGAGTTGAATAATGATTCACAGCAAGTTTAAACAAAAGTAGCTAAAACAAAATGCTCAGGAGAGCAAACGTTTCGTTTTTCTCTTTTTGTTGTTGAGTCTTATAAAGACGATTAAAAGCCACCTTCCCCAAAACCTGTAGAGTTGATGGGCATTCTTGTGTTTCTCAAAAATGAAGAACTTAAATACAGGGCTTTTGGAGGCAAAAAGGGGGAAAGGAGGTTGGAAGTAATGCATGTGGGTTGATGATAAACCTCGTGGCAAATTTGTGTCCTGCCAATTTGCCTTTTGATTATTTGCATTTCTGTCTAGTGTACACAGCTAATGGCCACTTTCAGGAAGGACACGTCAGATTAGATACAGAGAAAGTTGTAGCCTGCTGCTCTGCCTGTTAGGATGAGCCAAAAAAAAAGTTGTCAGGGATTAAGGGATAAAGACTATCTCTTGCTTGCTTTTAAACAACCTGCACCTCCTACGGATCATTTGACATTCCGTAGATGTATATTTGGCTTTGGTGGTTCCGTTATAGCATGTTCCATGCCCATATTCAGTGGGGGGAAAAAAGTAACGCTTCACAGTTCTGAATGCCCAGTGGGGATGTCGTTAAGACTTAGTATAGAGTGGGAGTGATAAATGAGAAAAACTGTTGTGCCTCCTTAAACATTTGCAGTTCTTTCCTACTGAAAGTTAACTCCATTTGGGTTTTTGTTTTTTAAAAAAGCCAGTCTTACACTTTTAAAACCATACTATTTCCAACTCTCATTGGTTTTACTTGGCCTGGGAAGATGTTTTGAAATATGTCAGCCAGTTGTTTACTGGCATCACACGTGTTTCCCACAAGAAATGAATCCCATCCAAGTGTTCTCGTGGAAGCAAAAAATAGTAGCAATAATAGCTTTCCTTTTACCAGAAAACCTTTTCAAATTTTAGGTATTTGCCACATTTCTGTGTCACATGTAGGCTTATCTAGAATCAAAGATACAAGAACTTTTATTTATAAAATGGAGCCATGAAGGCCATGCTTTCAAATAAAATTTTTAACATGAAAACCTGTTCATGATTTACTGTTCCATTTATAAAAAGGGGTTTGACATGATCCAAATTTGTATGCTTAAAAAAGACTGGCAGGAAAGACATCAAAATGTTAACAATAGTTAAAATGATGGGGGTTGTGGGAAGAGGGAATTTAAATATTCTTTATACTGCTCTGCATTTGCCAGAGTCTTTGTTAATTATATGATTTATATTTGGGCAATTTTTGTTTGCTTTTTAACAGATGCAAGGGGTTGCTTTGGAAATTCCGTTTATATATCTTAGCAAAGTAATTGTATTCTTTGTGTTCTGTAAATTGTTGACGTTTTTTTCTTGAACTAACACTGCAGTTCTTAAATCAAGACCCAAAATTTCCCAAATCAGAATTTCCAGAACAAAATTTATTTCAGGCTTTTCAGACTTGGTTTTCCCAATATGCTGAAATCATTAAAGAGGGTCATTGTAACAGATCATTACAATTATAACCTCACATTTGAGTAGCATTTTCAGTAATGCATATAAAGTACATACAGTTCTGCTATCCACTTCTCCCTCCTAGTCTTTTAGGTAATCAGATCAGGATATTTATGAAGTAGGCTGCTTGCTCAAGATAAGTAGCCACATGTTTATATATATTAACTTCACAGAGAAATTCCTATTATATTTGTCTCTATTTTCAGAGTGACCAAAATACTGGCTATTATACAAAATATAAGCCTTAATTTTTAGGAACCTTAGTCAAACCTGGAAGCAAGTGTTGACTTCAATATAGGTAATGGTTCTGAAAGTTTAAATTCTGTCTGAATGTGTTAAAAGATGACCAAGGTACATTATCAAAGTGGGCTGGCTGGAATTACAGAATGACTGGACAAGAGAGCAGCACAAACTCTTCAATTTCTATCAGATCACTTGAACCTGGGGTTCTCTTTCAACGCCATCAAGGACAATAATCCCATGGTTTGGGATTTTACACTTCTGACCTGATGCATTTGCAAATTTCCTGCTGCAGGTCCTCCATGTGTATGTGAGAAACTGGACAAACGTTTAAATTAATACATCTACAGGACTGCCACTAGAGAAAGGAAAATCTAATTATTTGAAATGTAGGAAATTGATTAACGCGGAGGGGCTACAGTGAAGAATCCAGTAGGATTTAGCATAAGGGTAGAAGCAGGGGTTCTGTGGTCGTGAATAGAAAGGTCCGAGTGCTTGAATAGAAAAAAGTCATTTTCACTAACCAACTGAAATCTAGCATTTCCTTGCATTATGAACGTCAGCAATAAACCCCATTAGCTTCATCAGTCCCTGTTTGTACCTGTCGCCAATAGAAGCATAGATATCTTCATGCCACATTATGGTTGTTACAGGTATCCTGAAACAGCATTACACTTGTCACTATCTTGGGTAGTTATTAGATCACTGCCAGATCTTGCAGTTTTAAAACGTTAATAAAAGGGTACATGTATTACTATGTCACCAATTTATTTTTTAATATTTCGATAATTGCATTTCAACGTAATTGGTTTCGTTTGTAATTGTTTTGTTTTACACATTCAATACCACTATTTTGAGAAAAAGCCCGTAAGCTTCACATGACTGCTAATGAGGTCCAAAGGTTTAGAAGCCTTTATTTTTAAGGATTTCCTAAAGATGTCTTTCTGTCTTCCCTCCAATTTTCTCAGTGTTACAGAACATCATATACTTTTCTTCCTTAGTTTCCAAGCCAGCACCTTATTGGGAAGGAACAGCTGTGATAAATGGAGAATTTAAGGAGCTCAAGTTAACTGACTATCATGGAAAATACTTGGTTTTTTTCTTCTACCCACTTGATTTGTAAGTAATACATGTACACAGCAGCTAGTAAAACCTCAGTCATTATTCAAGAACACTAAATAGTTATACATTATTTTACTTAGCTCTTGGTTCTTAAAAGGCAAGCTGAGGTGCAGAATTTTTTCAAGAAGGTGACATCCATCTTATATTTCAGAAGCACAACCATTGACCCCAAATACTTTGCACTTGTATCCATATGATTGTGTTATCAGCATGTAATCCTTAGAGAAAAGCTACAATTACATTCATGAAGCTATTCCTACTAAGGCAAGAAAATGAATCAATATTTTAAAAAACATTTAATAGCAAGACTTATGCCATAAATCTCTTTAATATATTTCTGTTAACTAGGAAATTAGCCCTTTTCTCTGGTGATACCATTTAACTATGGTCTTACTATTTTTATTCTTTGCTGCATCTGTTGCTTTTCTATAATTTGAACATTTTCCTGAAAATATTGCATATGTTGAAGGAATAATGCCTACTAATATAAATTATGGTTATTGGGGGGATTTTTCTCTTTAACTCTGTGACATCGTTTTTTAAGTAGTCAGAAAGTTGACACAAACTAAATACTGCTTTAGTCACATTAAGGATTTAATTTTATCCTGAGCATTTTTCAAATTCCTTGAAAATGATAAGAAACCAAAGAGAGTTATCCTTTTATCTTTTCTCTATTTGAATATATTTTTTGGTTACCAAAAGTAAGAACATTTTTTCTTTGCCCCTGTATATTAAGGTCCTTTCTCTATTTGGACTAATCTAGAACGATGTAACTAAAACTCACAAGGAGAATATACTTAAGCTCATCTCTATAGGTTGTCTCTAGGCCAGAGGTCTGCAAATTTTTTCTGTATAGGGTCAGGTAGTAAAAAGTTTAGTCTTGTAGTGATCTCTATTGCCACGACTCAGCTGCGCCAGCGTAGCACAAAAACAGCCACAGACGACACATAAGTGAGATAGGCTGGATTTGGCTTGTGAACTGAAGTTTGCTGACCCCCTACTTCTAATCCAAATAGGAATAATTCTCATAAAAAGTAGTATATTGAGACTAAAACAAGTCATGAATCTGCACAATACATAATCTTTTAGATTAGGAAGAACTTGGGAGCATCTCTCTACTTGCTAGATGGGATGCTGCCCAATTCACAAATTGATTAATAAAACCAATTAGATCTTCAAATTAAAAAAAATAAATTAGAACTTTTTTCTTTGTAGTCAACTTGTGCTGTGGCTTGACTAGCTAAAATGTATAACATAATTTCTAATAGAAACCAGAACTAGAAATTTTAATATATAAAAATTATAAGCCTTCTAAATTCATGTTAATTATAAAACCAAAAAGTTAATAACATGTATGTTAAAAATATATGATGCTAAATCTGAATTTTGAAATTAGTCTAACATAACAGATAAATACCATTTCTCCAGTGTTATTTGAAACTCCATAAGGAATAAGACATATCTAATTAGAACATGATGTTAGCAATGGTCTTCTGCGGCAAGGAGCTAAGATAGCTTCTTTCTGTTGTTTCCATTTTATGCCAGACTGGACCTAGTTAGAGAAGGAAACATTCTTTAGTTTTCTGCTGGAACTTTTTCTCTGTCTTTACTAAGAAGTTGGGCAAATGTGTCTCTAGGTATCATTTCTTGGGGTAATAAGAAGGAAGGCAGGGACTGACCATTCCTACATTTTGGAAAATATTAAAAACACACATAGCCCAGGTTTCCAGGGATGCAATCTAGATTAGAACTGTCATGCTGTGCATACAGCAGTCCTTCACTTGAACAACTGAAACACTTGAAAAGCCTCTGTTGGGCTGTCTTATATTAGGAACTGGTCCCCTAAGTCTACATTTTTCTAACTTTCTTGACCATGACACACAGGAAATACATTTTTCATTGCCGCCCAGTTCACTTACATATATGCTAGGGTAACATTCAGTCTGTATGCCCCAATATAGCCGTGCTCATTAAAATACTGAAGAACTTCCATACCAGATGGTAAACAACCACTTTCCAAACCCCTCCCCAAGTTGTCCTTCCCACCTGGTCCCTTTTCAGAAACCTGTACAGCTAAAGCCAATTTTGAGTTAAGGTTGTTAAATATTTTTAATGTCACTGCTGAACACACACACACACATATATACACTTGTACATACATATATATGTTTCATAACTTACCCTTACTATGTATGATGTATTCCCATATTTTCTATTTCACTTTTTTTAAATGTTGGTTGGAACTCAGTAAAGTTGGCTTAAAGAGTCCCTACCATGGAGTGAAAAATACTACACTAAGGTAATAACCTCTAAACATGCTCTTCTGACAGCAGGACTGGGAAACAAGGTAGAAGGGGACCTTATCAAGAAAGGGAGGGGGTTTGGGGGACATTTCCTCATCTCCAAAGTAAAGATGCATCTATCTCATAGGTTTGGTATAGGAATGTAAAAAAAAAATAGTGAAATGATGTAAAAATTTATATAGATCCTTTGAAAGCTGTAAAGCACTATATAAAGTATTATTAAATAAAAGCTAATAAAATGGAGGAGATGCTGCTGTAAGGGAGAAGAAAACTGGTTGACAACTGATCCACTAAATTATAAAAATAAAATTTATTGAGATGTAATGGAGAACTCTGTAATATACATTTTTTAAATGATACTTGATGAAACGACAGTCTTTTAGACTATTCTGTCTTGAGAAGGTTCATCAATAAAATTGTTATTTATTGCTTTTTTATATACTTATAGGTAGTTTGTAAAAAGCAAGTCATTTGAAACTTCAGGTATATGCGTTTTTTAAAATACTAAATTTATCTTTTTTTTTTTCCAGCACTTTTGTGTGTCCAACTGAAATTATCGCCTTTGGTGATAGAATTGAAGAATTCAGAGCTATAAACACTGAAGTGGTAGCATGCTCTGTTGATTCACAGTTTACCCATTTGGCCTGGTCAGTATCTTACACTTATATTTTGAAGGGAAAAGAATGGATTTACTGTTAAATTATGGGCGGACAACTCAAGATGATATAAATAGTTATTTATCAGACAATTTGGGAATAGGTTTATCTGAGAGCTGCTAGTTCAATGAAGTTATGGTAAAAATGCATAAGGATTTTATAGGACATTTCAAAATTGGGGGAAAAACGTTCAATGCAAAAGAAGTAATAGCCATTGAAAAAATCACTGATGTGCACAATTACTTTATTATCATAAATTTGGTAATCTTAATCTAGAGGAAACATCTTTAAAATACCATTTTTCTGTTACAGAGTTCTCAAGTATTAAGTCAAAATCCAAATACCTTTCATAACTGCTTTTCAAGGAGCAGTAATTTTTAAATTCATTTTTTAAATAATTTTTAAAAATTAATTGAACATGAAAAGATGTTCCACCTTATTCATTGCAAAGAATTACAGATTAAAGTGATAAAAGATGCTATTTTTCCCCTGTCTAGCTATGATTTCAAATATTGAGACATTTCACCCAGTGATGACAAAGGTGGGGAGAAATGGCACTCACACGCACAGCTGGTTCAGTATTTCTGGAGAGCAGTTAGGCTCTTATTTCAAAATTTGAAATGTGCACGTTGATGTGAGCTTTTGTGTCCACAGTTTTGTGCACAAAATTTTACACAATAAGAATTATTCAGAATTATTTTGCTTTTAAAACTTAATATTCAATTCATTAAAGTAACAAATTCAAAACAACTTTTTCTCCATTTACAATTACATATATACATATACATATATATATACAACTAAAATTTTAATTGGTTCAGAAGCTACATTTTAAATTTACATTCCCTTAAGTAATTAATTCTCAAGTATTTTTAAAATGCAGTTATATATGTAATATATTTGATTTCCTTTAAGTATCTCAATTTTTAGACAAACCTTCCTGAGTACTTAATTCTTGCAAATCTATTAAAGATGGTGTGTCTTAAACCTTTTTAAAATGTTTCTTTACATTTATAAACTGAAAAAAATTTCAAATTACATACTTTAAATTGGAATCATAAAGTGAATTTGTTATGACAAATTCTCTTAAACACTATAAATAACTCAATATGCAAACAGGTAGTGATTATTTCTTAATATAAAAATCTTAAGCTATGGGTTCAATTTGCATCATCACTTTTATAGTAATTTTAAATCTTCATAAGCTTGAAACAAATCCACGAAGGAGAAGAAATTACATCATTCCAAATAATTCAGGATTGCCTTCCCAGGAATTTTTGGAGATACATTCTGAGTTGGTAGATGTCATATCACCCAGAGATTTCTACTTGAATGTCAGAACTGGGGCTGCAGGCATCTGGAGTAGCATTTCCCTGTTTTCTAGCTGCTGTGTCCTGCCACTGGGGCACCAGTCCACATCCCCTGGCTTCAAACTACAGAATACTTAAATCTAAGACTAGTACATCTGAGATTATAACTTCTTTCACTGCTTCAAGGGGACTTTGCATTTGTCTCTCCAAATATTAAAATACCATCCAGTTGTATTCTTCCTTTCACTCATGGCCTTGTCTTGTGATCACAATCTTAAGATTATGCTTATGACAGTGCATATCTTTTGATCCATCAATTCCACTTCTAGGAATTAATCAGATGAATGTACAAAGTTGACAATACAAGGATGTTTCCAGCAATATTTATAAAAGCAAAAAAATAGCACGGAAATGTTTGAAATGTCTATCAGTAGAGATTAGTAAAATACAATATATCTGTACATTAACAATGTTTATCTCCATATTTAGTGTTTAAAGGATATTAATATATTGTTAAGTGGGGGCAAAGAGCAAGAAAATAGAATGCATATTTGCCTGTTTTTGTTAGAGAATGTGTGTGTGGTGTGTTTGTTCCTGTGTGTGCACATGCAGGGGAGAAGTGCCATTTTGATATATACCATTTACTTAATTCTGAGAGGTAAATTTTCTGTTTATTTTACAGGATTAATACCCCTCGAAGACAGGGAGGACTTGGGCCCATAAAGTTTCCACTTCTTTCAGACTTGACCCATCAGATCGCAAAGGACTATGGTGTATATCTGGAGGATTCAGGCCATACTCTTAGGTAGTTTTCTGTGGTTTTACATTATGATAAATCCAAAAATATTTGTAACCCTCCTTGAAATGGTGTTAGAAGATACAAGGTTTGATGAAGAAATATTATTTGCTGTATAAGCAAAAATGTTGTAAATACTGTTTCAAATAATTGGTGAGTGCCCTACTTAAACTATGTGTCATAGACTGTCAAAGCTGGAAGATTATTTAGAAGTGCTTTGGTCAACCCTGTCATTTTGCAGATAAATCAATTCATAGAATTCCATGAATTACCCAGTTATATAGTTAGTTACTGGCAGAGCCCACACCTGAACCCAAGTCCTCAAACGCCTTGTCCATTTCTTTCTCCTTTTTTCCAAACGGACTCCAGAAATGGTTTTTCTAAATACTAGTATTTAGCAAAACTGTGTCTTTGGAGTGGGAAAGATTAAGGAAATATCTTACCCAACAGCTCTCACTGTGTTACTTGAGCTAATAAATGCTAATAGCATTCTTTGAATAAAGGGAAATTTTAGCTTAAAACAGTTGTAATTTTGTTACAGTTATTTTTGTACTTGCCAAAAGTTTCATCAAAACTTTGCAGTGCTAATAGTTTCTTCTTTTAATGTTTTATGTGAAGGTATCAGTATTTTATAATACTGTATTTTTTAATAACAGCTTTATTGAAATATAATTCACATACCATACAACTCACCTATTTAAAGCCTACAGTTCAGTGGCTATTAGTATATTCAGAGAGTTGTACAACCATCACCACAATTTTAAAACATTTTCATTACTCCCATACCCATTGGCAGTTACTACCTTTTTCCTCCAAACCTCCTCCCCTGGCCTTAGGCAACCAGTAATCTACTTTATGTCTTTATAGTTGCCTATTCTGGACATTTCATATAAATGGAATCCTACAATATGTGTTCTTTTATGACTAGCTTCTTCCACTTAGCACAGTGTTTTCAAGGTTCATTCATGTTGTATCATGTATCACTACCAACAGGGTTTTTCTGTACTTGCCAAGTCTTTAATGTTTTCTGCTTTCATAAAGTTTATTACGAAGTTAATTGCCAAAGAGCAAATATGCCACTAAAAAGATTGAGTCCATTTTAAAATTTGGAATTATTTGAACATTAACCAAGTAAAATTATCTAGCATTAGCTATTTTATGTGATTTGAACCAATGGTTTCTTTTTTAAATAATTTTTTTTCATCAAAGTAATGCCTGCACATAGTTTTTAGAGGTGAGATTGTCTTAAGCCACAGACCCCTGCCTACTCCTAGCCCTGCCTCTTGGAGGAAGCTACTTTCAACTCTTTAGCTACTGCTTTCACTATTTGTCTCCCTATTTCTAAATATTATCTTACACATTTTCTGGATTTATCAATTTTGATATTATTTATCATAGTAAAGAAGACCTTATCTTTCTGACATGATCACCAAATTTACCTTCCCAGTATATGTCACAATTTTGGATTAGGTCAATATCCAGTGTTTACATTATGTAAATATTGTTCACTGCTAAGCTCTTAAGTATGGTATGCTAGGGATTACATTTCCCTTCTGGTAAACTTCGATTTTTGTATAGTTAAGAAAGTACTTCATTTTTTTCATTCCCTTACTTTTCTATATACCTATCACTGATTCTTCCTAAACTCCCCAGCTGAATTGTAACCCCTCTAAGTACTGCATTTTTCCTCTGTCATTTGTTTTTTCTGGAAACCTCCATCCTCCTGTTTCAGACTGACCACCCTCTGGGCCTGCCACATAGCTGTTGTCCTAGCACTTGACACACCAGCATCCTGGGACTTTCCTTCGCCTCTTCTCTGTTAGATGCCCAGTACTCTGGCTCTCATGCCTCCCGCCATTTTTAGTTAGCTTTGGTGAAGCACATTCTCATAGCTTTCTAATAAAAGGTCATTGGAAGGTAAAATACTTGAGGCCTTCCAAGTCTGAAAATGTTTTTATTCTGCTCTCTTGCTTGATGAATAATTTGGGTAGGTATAGAATTCTAGATTGAAAGACATTTTCCTGCAGACATTTGAAAGCATTGCCCTGCTATCATTAGCTTCTGGGATTGTTATTGAGATGTCTGTTGCCATTTTAATTCCTGATTTTTTAATAAGAATGAACTGTCTCTTCTCTGTGGAAAAGACAGCATACATATTACACCAAGTAGGGCAAATGTCTGTCTCAAAGTCTACCAAAGACACAGTTCACAATTAATTAAAACAAAACAGGAGCTGGAATTTGCTACCAAAGAAAAGCAGATTTGGTTTTTGTGTGGTAGGTATTGGTATGATGTATGTTATAGAGGCAAGCTCAAAATTTCAGATCAGGCTCACTTCAGAAAAGACTTGATCACCATTGACAACAGTTTTCAACTGTAAAAGTAGCTACATGAAGGAACACCCATACGAATAATAATTGACAGTTTTGCCTGGATTTTGCCAAGTTGACCTAGTCCAAGGAGAGTAAACCTTAGTTCACACATCAAGTTGCTCATTCAGAATACATATTTTAAGATAAGCAGAAACACTTTAATAATGTTTAATATGATTATGAAATAATATTTCATTTAATAGATACATAATTCCATGAATTTCTATTAAAATGTATCTCATTATTATTTATAATACTTGTATACAAACAGTTAGCCCTAGTATCTGAGATTTTTTTCTAATCCAAAGTAAACATTGGACTTAAATCCATATTGACTTAAATAGACAATAAAGTCCTTTGAAAATTTTTATCTCTAATCTACTTTAACTCTTGCCATGCCACCCCATCTCAATAGGTCATTTAAGTCAAACTATTTATTATTATACAGGCTATAAAAGTGAGTCACACATACAGAGATTTAGAAGGAAAGGTAATCTTGCTTATATTGGTAACCTACTCTTTCTTCACCATTGAAAAAGGAAACACAAAGGCATTTTAAACAGCCAATGATAAGAGAGATCACTCCTTCACCCAGAGGAAGGCTTTGTTATGTACTTTCATCATTTCATTGACATTGCAGTAAAATCCCAAATCCTAGTACACGTGAAGATTCAACTGTAAATATTATAGAACATTTCATAGACAAAAACAAATTTTTAAAGCTACCATTTAACAGTGATGATCCCAAATTATAGAGTAGATAGGTATGAGTATGGGGTGGGGGCAGTTACACACATGCACATGTGTACCAGTCAAGTAAGCAGGTAGGGTGTTGTTGGTTCTATGTAACATCTTTCTTTGTGGGTGGTACAGGGATTCACATTAACTAATGCTTGTCTTAAGATGAAATGGCCTCACCTCTACCACTCCTGTGTTTTACAGAGGCCTCTTCATTATTGATGACAAAGGTATCCTAAGACAGATTACTCTGAATGACCTTCCTGTGGGGAGATCGGTGGATGAGACCCTCCGTTTGGTGCAAGCATTCCAGTACACCGACAAACACGGAGAAGGTACCCTTTCTTTCTAAACATCATATAGATTTTGGACTCCTCAGTTTGAGAGATAGCAGCATAATTAGTCTGGTTTCATATCCTAAAGTAATGTGTATTGATCCAAAGTCTTCTGCATGCTTTCAAATTACTAGCTGATCTTTTTAGCAGACTAAATTATTATTTAAAGTGCTTTTAACAAAATATCACTAATATATTCTACTTACTGAGTAAGACAAAAAAGTTATTATTTGCCTACTCCTTTTGGATAAGCTCAAAAAGTTTCTGTTACTGCAATTTTTCAAATTATGTTTCTATAAACTTAAAATGTGCTGATCTGGCACTATTTAGTAACATAGGTTTTACTTGCATGTTTACATTATTTGATTTAGCTTTTTTCCTCAAAGTAAATCAGTAATCTTCAAGGTTATACAGTATCACACTAGTAATCTATCAGTTTATGCTTTCACTCCTTTGCAGTACTTAAATGGAAAAGGTCAGATTTTGCTAAAATAGAACATACGTTATGTTTCTTTCAAAAGGGTAACTCAATGCCTGGGTCAGAGTGCATTCTAAATTAAGGGGAAATCCTACTACCTGAATAACTGTAAGTCTGTATTCACAAACAGCAAACCATGGCATTAGTATAAAATACTGCAGGAAACAAGATAAGCTTTCCAGGAGCGTATGTAAATTCAGGGAAATTTTGCCATGCCCAGACCTCTGAGTTCACCAAGATTCCCAAACTTTCCATCTTTACTAGAGGAACACTCGATTTGGTTTCTTATACTGTAACTAAACGTAACTGGCAAAAATGAAAATAGAGTACTTGCAAGACGGTGGCATGAAAGGTGAGATGGAGAGCTTCTCCCAAAACCACAAATTGTACAAAAATAGAGTTAATTAATACAACTAACCTTAAAACAGCAACAAGAAAGGCTGGACCAGACTGAAAACAGACCTCACAAACAGAGCAGACCTCACAAAACAGGGTAACGTAGGAAAGCCTTAATCCAGCGGGACCCAAGCCCTTCCCCCACCCCAGCTCACCCACAGGAGGAAGAGAAACAGAGAGGGGGAGGGAATGGAAGCTTGGGACTGCTTAACACCTAGCCCTGGAGATCTGCTTTGTGAGCAGAATCCTATAGTGTGTGGTGCTCTGGACGTTGGGGAGCTCGGACAGGCAGAGTGCTTGAGAAATTCACATTCCGGCCATTTGTGGAGGACATGATCCACACCTGGCCACTCTGTGTCAGAGGAAAGGCAGGCAGTCTGAGAGGCTTCCTAGCAGTGAGAGGGCTGCTGAAGGGGCGGGTTTTGCACGGAGCTTGCTGTGCAGGTGAAGGGAGAGCTGGACAAGGTTGTCTGGGCACGCTCAGCCCAGCTCATTGGGAACTTTGGGGAGCTTCAGGTGCTCCATCCCCCTGGCTGCCTACAGAGGTCTGAGGCCCCCCCCCACTGTGACACACAGCCTGCCAAGCCTTCCTACTGACCTGCAGGCACCTGCTCGCAAACCAGCAGTCACTGAGCAGGCGTCAAGCCAGCCAGAGGGAAGCCCCGCCTACAACAGCTAGAGATGCAAAGCACAGAGGTTTACACGTGCGTGCTTGGCCCACCTGCTCTGACACTGGAGACAGGCACCACAGGCGGGAATCAGGAAATAGATCTTTAGTCCCCCCAGGCACCAGCTCCACTCCCCTACGACCCCCAACCTCGTGCTAGGGGCTGAGCAGCTCCAGAGACTGGAGTTTCTGCACACTAGTGGGCACCACACAGAAATATGAAATGACAAAAGAACATGGTTCAGACCAAAATCTCACAAACCACAGAAAGAGGGCCAAATGAAACCGGACTCACCAATCTTCCTGAAAGAGAGTTCAAAATAAAAATTATAAACATGCTTATGGAGGTACAGAAAAATATTCAAGAACTCAGGAACAAATTTAAGTTGGAGATTCAATCATTAAGAAAGTCTATATCTGAAATGAAGCATACAATGGAGGGATTTAAAAGCAGGTTAAATGTAGTAGAAGAGATGGTAAATGGAATGGAAACTAGAGAAGAGGAATACTAAGAAGCTGAGGCACAGAAAGAAAAAAGGATCTCTAAGAATGAAAGAATATTGAGAGAACTGTGTAACCAATCCAAATGCAACAATATTCGCATTATAGGGGTACCAGAAGAAGAGAGAGAAAAAGGGATAGAAAGTGTCTTTGAGGAGGTAACTGCTGAAAACTTCCACAATCTGGTGAAGGACATAGTCTCTTAAGCCATGGAGGTGCACAGATCTCCCAACACAAGGGACCCAAGGAAGACAACATCAAGACATATAATTAAAATGGCAAAGATCAAGGATAAAGACAGACTTTTAAAAATAGAGAGAGAAAAAAGATCACATACAAAGGAAAACCCATCAGGCTATCATCAGACTTCTCAGCAGAAACCTTACAGGCCAGAAGGGAGTGGCATGATATATTTAATGCAATGAAGCAGAAGAGCCTTGAACCAAGAGTACTTTACCCGGCAAGGTTATCATTTAAATTTGAAGGAGGGATTAAACAATTTTCAGATAAGCAAAAGCTGAGAGAATTTACCCCCCACAGACCACCTCTACAGTGCATTTTGGAGGGACTCCAATAGATGGAAGTATTCCTAAGGCTAAATAGATGTCACCAAATGTGGGAAACTGCCTTTGAATTTCAGCTGCGCCACAAAGATGGCCACTAAGAACCTTTGAATTTCTGCTGCCCCACAGCTTCCCACCGAGTGTTCTCACTTAGGTCCACTGCTTACGTCAGAGACAACTTCGCATGCGCACAACTCTGTGTGTAATTGGAAATTTGAAGATTGCCTTGTTAGCATAAGGTGTAACCAATCAGAAGAGACCACACCCTGTAATGTGTTTATATTCCGTGCTCTAAGCTGCAATAAACTAGTTCCTGCTTTGACTGAGCTCCCTGTCGCGTCTGATTGTCTCTGGGGACGGCGGCTGTGGACCGGGCGGACAGCCGGCTCTTATCTCTCCTGCTCTCGCTTTGTCGGGGCGTGCCTTTCCCCCTTTTTTCCCTCTGCAGGCTCAGAGGGCGGGGAGAGCTAGAAACCCCAACAACCAAGGGAAGACAAAGAGTACAGAATATGATTCATAACATACAAATAATGGAGGAGGAAGAAAAAGGAGGAAAAAAAAAGAACCTTTAGGTTGTGTTTGTAATACTATACGAAGTAAGTTAAATTAGACTGTTAGATAGTAAGGGAATTGCCCTTGAACCTTTGGTAACCACGAATGTAAAGCCTGCAATGGCAATAAGTATGTACCTATTGATAATCACCCTAAATGTAAATGGTCTGAATGCACCAATCAAAAGACATAGAGTTACCGAATGGATAAAAAAACAAGACCCATGTATATGCTGCCTACAAGAGACTCACTTCAAACCCAAAGACATACACAAACTAAAAGTAAAAGGATGGAAAAAGATATTTCATGCAACTAATAGAAAAAAGCAGGAGTTGCAGTACTTGTATCAGACAAAATAGACTTCAAAACAAAGAAAGTCACAAGAGACAAAGAAGGACATTACATAATGATAAAAGGGTCACTCCAACAAGAGGATATAACTTATAAATATCTGTGCACCCAACACAGGATCCCCTACATATGTGAAACAAATACTAACAGAATTAAAGGGGGAAATAGAATGCAAAGCACCACTCACTCCAAAGGACAGATCAAGCAGACAGAAAATAAGTAAAGAGACAGAGGCACTGAACAACATATTAGAACAGATGGACCTAATGGACATCTACAGAACACTCCATCCAAAAGCAACAGGATACACATTCTTAAGTGCACATGGAATATTTTCAAGAATTGATCATATATTAGGCCACAAAAAGAACCTCAGTAAATTCAAAAAGATTGAAATTGTACCAACCAGCTTCTCAGATCACAAAGATATGAAACTAGAAATAAATTACACAAAGAAAACGAAAAAGCCCACAAACACATGGAGGCTTAATAACATGCTCCTAAATAATCAGTGGATCAATGACCAAATAAAAACAGAGATTAAGCAATATATGGAGACAAATGACAACAATAATTCAACACCACAAAATCTGTGGGATGCAGCAAAGGCCATGCTAAGAGGGAAATATATTGCAATACAGGCCTACCTCAGGAAAGAAGAACAATCCCAAATGAACAGTCTAAACTCACAATTAATGAAACTAGAAAAGGAATAACAAATGAGACACAAAGTCAGTAGAAGGAGGGACATAATAAAGATTAAAGCAGAAATAAATAAAATTGAAAAGAATAAAACAATAGAATCAATCAAAGCAGGAGCTGGTTCTTTGAGAAAAACAAAAAGTATAAACCCCTAGGCAGCCTTATCAAGAAAAAAAGAGAGTCTACACACATAAACAGAATCAGAAATGAGAAATGAAAAATCATTACAGACACCATAGAAATACAAAAATTATGAGAGAATACTGTGAAAAATTACATGGTAACAAACGGGATAACCTAGAAGAAATGGACAACTTTCTAGAAAAATACAACCTTCCAAGGCTGACCCAGGAAGAAACAGAAAATCTGAATAGACCAATTACCAGCAAAGAAATTGAATTGGTAATCAAAAAACTACCTAAGAACAAAATCCCTAGACCAGATGGTTTCATGGCTGAATTTTATCAAAGATTTAGTGAAGACCTAATACCCATCCTCATTAAAGTTTTCCAAAAAGTAGAAGAGGAGGGAATACTTCCAAACTCATTCTACAAGGCCAACATCACTCTAATACCAAAACCAGGCAAAGACACCACAAAAAAAGAGAATTACCGACCAATATCCCTGATGAATATAGATGCAAAAATACTCAACAAAATATTAGCAAACCGAATTCAAAAATACATCAAAAAGATCATCCATCATGATCAAGTGGGATTCATCCCAGGGATGCAAGGATGATACAACATTCAAAAATCCATCAACATCATCCACTACATCAACAAAAAGGACAAAAATCACACGATCATCTCCATAGATGCTGAAAAAGCATTCAACAAAATTTAACATCCATTCATGATAAAGAACTGTCACCAAAATGGGTATAGAGGGCAAGTACCTCAACATAATAAAGGCCATATATGACAAACCCACAGCCAGCATTATACTTAACAGCAAGAAGCTGAAATCTTTTCCTTTAAGATCGGGAACAAGACAAGGATGCCCACTCTCCCGACTTTTATTCAACATAGTTCTGGAGGTCCTAGCTGCGGCAATCAGACAACACAAAGAAATAAAAGACATCCAGATTGGCAAAGAAGAACTCAAACTGTCCCTGTATGCAGATGACATGATATTGTACATAAAAAACCCTAAAGAATCCACTCCAAAACTACTATATCTAATACCTGAATTCAGCAAAGTTGCGGGATACAAAATTAATACACAGAAATCTGTTGCATTCCTATACACTAACAGTGAACTAGCAGCAAGAGAAATCAGGAAAACAATTCCATTCACAATCGTATCCAAACGAATAAAATACCTAGGAATAAACCTAACCAGGGAAGTGAAAGACCTATACCCTGAAAACTACAAGACACTCTTAAGAGAAATTAAAGAGGACACTAATAAATGGAAATTCATCCCATGCTCTTGGCTAGGAAGAATTAATATTGTCAAAATGGCCATCCTGCCTAAAGCAATCTACAGATTCAATGCAATCCCTATCAAAATACCTATAGCATTCTTCAATGAACTACAGAAAATAGTTCTAAAATTCATATGGAACCACAAAAGACCCCAAATAGCCAAGCAATCCTGAGAAGGAAGAATAAAGCAGGGGGAATTACGCTCCTTGACTTCAAGCTCTACTACAAAGGCACAGTAATCAAGACAATTTGGTACTGGCACAAGAACAGACCCACAGACCAGTGGAACAGATAGAGAGCCCAGATATAAACCCAAGCATATATGGTCAATTAATATACGATAAAGGAGCCATGGATATACAATGGGGAAATGACAGCCTCTTCAACAGCTGGTGTTGGCAAAACTGGACAGCTACATGTAAGGGAATGAAACTGTATTACTGTCTAATCCCATACACAAAAGTAAACTCAAAATGGATCAAAGACCTGAATGTAAGTCATGAAACCATAAAACTCTTAGAAAAAAATACAGGCAAAAATCTCTTGGACATAAACACGAACAACTTCTTCATGAACATTATCTCCCTGGGCAAGGGAAACAAAAGCAAAAATGAACAAATGGGACTATATCAAACTAAAAAGCTTCTGTACAGCAAAGGATACCATCAGTAGAACAAAAAGACATCCTACAGTATGGGAGTATATATTCATAAATGATATATCCGATAAGGGGTTGACATCCAAATTATATAAAGAGGTCACGCACCTCAACAAACAAAAAGCAAATAAGCCAATTAAAAAATGGGCAGAGGAGCTGAACAGACACTTCTCCAAAGAAGAAATTCAGATGGCCAACAGGCACATGAAAAGATGGTCCACATCACTAGTCATCAAAGAAATGCAAATTAAAACCACAATGAGATATCATCTCACACCAGTTAGGACGGCCACCATCCAAAAGACAAACAACAACAAATGTTGGCGAGGATGTGGAGAAAGGGGAACCCTCCTCCACTGCTGGTGGGAATGTAAATTAGTACAACCATTGTGGAAAGCAGTATGAAGGTTTCTCAAAAAACTAAAAATAGAAATTCCATTTGACCCAGGAATTCCACTCCTAGGAATTTACCCTAAAAATGCAGCAGCCCAGTTTGAAAAAGACATATGCACCCCTATGTTTATCGCAGCACTATTTACAATAGCCAAGAAATGGAAGCAACCTAAGTGTCCATCAGTAGATGAATGGATAAAGAAGATGTGGTGCATATACACAATGGAATATTATTCATCCATAAGAAGAAAACAAATCCTACCATTTGCAACAACATGGATGGAGCTAGAGGGTATTAATGCTCAGTGAAATAAGCCAAGTGGAGAAAGACAAGTACCAAATGATTTCACTCATATGTGGAGTATAAGAACAAAGAAAAAACTGAAGGAACAAAACAGCAGCAGACTCATAGAACCCAAGAACAGGCTAACAGTTACCAAAGGGAAAGGGACTGGGGAAGATGGGTGGGAAGGGAGGGACAAGGGGGAAAGGGCTATTACAATTAGCACACATAATGTAGCAGGGGTAGGGTGGGGTAGGGGGATACAGGGAAGGCAGTATAACACAGAGAAGACAAGTAGTGATTCTATAACATCCTTCTACGCTGATGGACAGTGACTGCAATGGGGTATGTGGTGGGGACCTGATAATAGGGGGAGTCTAGTAACCATAATGTTGCTCATGTAATTGTATATTAATAATAGAAAAATAAAAAATTAAAATAGATTAGCTGCCTGCTGATAAGCTCCATTACTAAAATTCTGTGGTGCAACAGGCACGCTAACAGAAGTCGTGTTCGGTAGCCTAGAAATGGTCTCATTAATACAGGCTTTATTTTCATTTTCATTTGGGAAAAGAAAAGCCAAGAGTTGTTTAAGGGAACTGAACTCTGTTTTTAACCTGTCTTTTACTAATTTTTGTTCCCTTCAGTCTGCCCAGCTGGTTGGAAACCTGGTAGTGAAACAGTAAGTCATATGGATTTTTCTGTTAAGGGGATTGCTGGGGCCAAATTAAAATATCAACCATAGGATAATCTTTCCTTGTATCAGAACTGTCTTGGTTTTGTAAATGAAGTAAATATTGCTAGGCAGAAATTATAAGAGTACTAGCATTCTTTGGATGAGGGGAAAAGCTGAAACGAGAAAGCAGAATGTGGGACTTAATGCCATGACTTTTAAAGTCAAGTGTCCAGAGAAATATTTTTTGTTTAAAAAAGCAAAGGGAACAGTAGAGAACTGGCAGAGTAAATGTAGAGGTCTTAGAGATCATTATAGAATTTCCTCCTACATTGTGGGCAAAGAAAACAGGCAAGCAAAACCTTTCTATGTATAGTAAAAAACTCTGGAGAAATTCTGGCTTAATTAACACTGAAGCTAATGATTATCCTCCCTTCATTTGAAGGAAGGAAAGATTGAAACAGGGAGGCTCTATAATTTATAGACAACACTTGATGTAGTGTCTGGCCAGAATATAATATGGAAATTTGCTTGAACCTTTTTAAAATAACATGTTTATCTTCTAACTATCAAGAGTTTTACACAAACTGTAGTTAGGAAACTGAAAAATATTACAGCATTGGAAGAATAAATCATTATCTTAAGATCAAAGAAAAATGTAGACTCCTAATAAGACTTTCTTCCTTAGCAAACCAGAAAAAAGTACCATTAGCTATACACATAAACAATAAGAGGTAGAAATTCACTCTGTAACCTCACTCAGACTATGTAAAGTAACATTGCACTGATTTCTGAACCAGGTTTTGATGGGTTTGCAAAATAGCTTTGCCTTTGTAGGTCAAAGTTAATATTACAATACAAACTTATTCACCTCTACATAGACTAGGCATTAAAGGCACTTTGAGCACTAGGTACTTTAATTTACAAATTAGTCATTAGGTTAGTTTACAATTACTGTAACTGTAATGGTGATACTAACAGATAGAAATATTAATCAGAAGCTGCAGGCATCACCTGAGAAGCCTTAAAAAGCATTTCTGAGTAAGTCTTTGATGTAGGGGTCACTTCCCCCCTGCACCTATAGCAAAACCAACAGTGACTGATGAACAGCATCACCATCAGTCATGGGCGTGTGCTCAGAGATCAGCAAGAGCTTCCAGGAAGTACAAATTAACTACAAAAGGTATCATAGGATGAGTATTTTACATTTCAGAAACATAACTATCCACTTCAGTAACTTCCATGGGGCCATAAACCCCTTTGAGAATCTGATGAAAACCATTGGATTCTCCCTCAAGAAAAATGCACATGTGTTATCACATACTGTGTTTGGGCATTCTTTTTTTATTCCCAGTTTTATTGGGGTATACTTGACAAAAAATTATATATACTTAAAGTATATACTGTGATGATTTGACATATGTATATGTTGTGAAATGATTACCACAATCAGACTAACAAATCCATCACCTCACATTTTTTTGTTTGGTGAGAAGATTGAAGATCTATCCTTTTAGCCAATTTCAAGTATACAAAACAGTTATTATTAACCATAGTCTCCATGCTGCACATTAGATCCCTAGAGCTTAACTGCCCTTAATGAAAGCCTGAGTTCAACTGGTAGCATGAGTGGAGAGCGGACCCCAGAGAGCCCTGAGCAGCCCCACCACTGCAGTCACGGCCTAGTTACTGTCACACCCCCAGGAGGAGCCACAGCTGCTGCAGCCGCCCCAGTCACCATTAACACAGCCATGAGCAGCGGGGCTGAGACCCAGCAGCCACCTGCTGAGCACTGCCCACACCAAGCCCAGCACCACGGGCAGTAGCACAGGGATCAGCGGCCTGGAGGCCTGGCATCTAGGGCACCTGCCAGCGGGGACAGGAAAATCATCACACAAAGGTTTTACAAACAGTGAAATGGTTCAAAAGAAACAGATATGGTTTCATCAACAGGAATGGCACAAAAGACGATATATTTGTACAGCAGACTGCCATGAGGAATAACCCTGGGAAGTACCCTCACAGGGTTGCAGATGGAGAGACTGTGGAGTCTGATGTTGTTGAAGTTGAAAAGGGTGTGGAGACAGCAAGCAAACTTACCTTGTTCCTGGTCCTGGTGGAGTTCCAGTGCAAGGCGGTAAATAGGCAGGAGGCCATAAACATATGGACACTACCCATGTCACAGGGGGCCTCCTCGCAATCACCAGCAGCATGACCAGAATGGTGGGAGAGTAGGGGAAAGAAGGAGGGATGGGAGAGTGCTCCCAAAGGCCAGGCCTAAGTGCCAGCCCTACCGCAGGCGACTGCCCACCTTATTACACGCGGAGACTCTATGGGTGTCAACCACAATATCCCAACCCCCCTGTGCAGGGAGAGATGGAAGGTGCTGACAACCAGGGTGCAGGAGAACAGGGTAGGCCAATGAGACAATATATATCGGGGTTACAGACCACGATTCCATAGATGTCCTCCTTGCCAAAGACAGCCTAGAGAGGACGGCAATGAAGAGAATGAGGAAAATCAAGGAGGAGACCTGAGGTCAGCAGCCACCTCAGTGTTGGTATGCTGCAACTTCAATTAACCGACGCAGATGCCCAGAAAACACTAAACCACAATATGGCAAAAAGACGCAGCCAATCCACCAGCTGAGAATTCTTCCGCTCCCGAGGCTGAGCAGGGCAGGGCTGAGTCAATGCTGGCTTACCATCTCTACCATCATCCGCTTTAGTCATCCAACAAGAAAAATGAATATGAAGTTCCAGCAATAAGAAATGAACAAAAGATTGGAGCTGAAGGCCTTAAGTGCTTGCTATTTGCCCATTGACTAATCTATGTTAGCTATGCAGTATGAGATTTTTATTATTTTTACCTAAAGATGTCTCTTTTTGGTAAGGACAAACATATTTTTTTTCTTTAAAGCCTGGTTTTTCTCAATACATCTTTAAAGGTTTTTAAATTTTTTCATATCTGGTCAAGTTGAGATTTTTAAGAACCTCATTTTTAATTTGTAATAAAAGTTTATAACTTGATTTTTTCAAAAAAGTCAACAAACTGCAAGCACCTATTAATAAAGGTCTTAAATAATTGCCTTTGTATATTAAAAAAAAAAACGGAAAGCTCGTACCCTTTGAGCATCTCCCCATTTGCTCCACCCCCAGGTTTTGACAACCACCAATTGACTCCGTTTCCATGGGCCTTCTTACAATAGACATTTCCTGAGCACCTGCTGTATTGCAACCATTCAAACTGTTCTCATAGCCAGACGGTATTTATCAGTGAACATCACAGCCAAGGTCTCTGCCCTCAGAGCTACATTCTAATTTTGGATTGTGGCAAATACTTTTAGGAACAGGTTGATGAGAGGTGACAGGATAGTGCCTGGGGTGGGGATGAAGCCTTCAGAAAAGACTTATGACATTTGTGTTGAAAGGTGAGTGAAGAGAGGGCACTAGTCATTCCTCCAGCAGTGTAGAGAGAACAGCAAGGGCAGCGGCCCTGAGGCAGGAACCAGTTTAGCATGTTCAAGGAAGAGGAAGGGGGCGGGAACAGCAGGAACAGCATGAGCTGCTGAGCAGTGGGATAGGAAGCCCCCGTGACGGGGCATGGAGAACTTGAGTACAGCAGCCTGACTGAGCAATGTGGTGTCACTGGAGACCACAGTGGGGCAGCAGCTAGTGTGGAGTGGTTTCAGGACAGGGGCAAGGGCAGGATGAGGGAAAGGAGATGCAGTATGAGCAACTAGTTGAAGAAATAGAACTGTGAAGGGAAGAAGGAAAGAAACTAGCTGGAGATGTGAGGTGTAGGATCAAAAATGTTTTTGTGGTGGTGTTTCTTTGAAGATATGTTTCATCTCCACCTCCCTTTGAGAGTTTGTTCACTCACTGAATAGTTAGTGAAGGTAATACTTTATGTTGTATTTGAGTATTTTTTTTACTTTGCAGTTTGAGATTAAAAGGTTGCATTCTGGGCCTTCAAAAAACCCATGTGACAGATAAAGAAGATAAGGCATACATATATAATGGAATACTACTGAGCCATAAAAAATGAAAAATTGCCATTTACAACAGCATGGATGGACCTAGAGGGTATTATGCTAAGAGAAATAAGTCAGAGAAAGACAAATGCCATTCGCTTTCCCTTGTATGTGGAATTTTAAAAAAACAAAACAAAACAAAACAGGCTCATAGATACTGAGAACAAACTGGTGGTTGCCAGAGGAGGGGGTGAGGGGTTGGATGAAATAGGTGAAGGGGATTAAGAAGTACAGTCTTTCAGTTGCAAGTCATATGGATGCAATGTACAGCATAGGGAATATAGTCAATAATATTGTAATAACCTTGTAAGGTGACAGATAATTATATTATGGTAATCATTTTATAATGTATATAAATATTCAATCACTATGTTGTACACCTGAAACTAATATAATATTTTGTCAATTATTCTTCAAATAAATTAAATTAGAAATCCATTTGAACACTGCCCCCATTTCAGATTGTTGTGACATACCAACATTTAATCAGCAGATGATTTTAAAAATACATTAACATCTGTAGCCATGCTCTCTTAATGTCTTTGATTTAATTAGATCATACCTGAAGATGCCCTGAAAGCCTGGTGGCCTAGAGAAGAGCTGTAAGTACATTTTGGGGTGCTTGAGTACAGATGTTAATTTATTAACAAATTATTTGCCTTGTGGAATAGGTGAGGTTAATATATAGGACAAATCTACTTTTGCCTCTCTGTATATAATTTGAGACACAAAATTTATCTTTAGTCAAGAGATGGACAACTAATGTCAGGCTTTTAAAATGAATCGCTTTCAAATAACAATTTTAAGAGATTTGTGCAAAGCTATGTTCACTGCAGCATTACTTAAAATTGCCAAGATCTGGAAGCAAACCTAAGTGACCATCAAAAGATGAGCAGATAAAATGTGTGTGCATGGATGCACACACACAATGGAATATTACTCACCATAAAAAAGAATGAAATCCTGCCATTTGTGACAACATGGATGGACCTAGAGGGTATTATGCTAACTGAAATAAGCCAGGCAGAAAAAGACAAATACCATATGATTTCACTTACATGTAGAATCTGAAAAACAAACAAACAAAACAGAAACAGACTAGGATACAGAGAACTAATGGTTGCAGAGGAGAGGGGGGCCAAAACAGGTGAACAGAATTCAGGGGTATAATATTCCAGTTATAAAATAAGTCATGGGGATGTAATGAACAGCATAGGGAATACAGTCAATAATATCGTAATAACTTTACATGGTAACTAGACTTATTGTGGGGATCATTTCAGAAGGTATAAAAATGTGGAATCATATGATGTACACCTGAAACTATTAGGATATTGTGTGTCAATTATACTTCAATTGAAAAATAAAATTTTTAATGAATAACTTGCTTTTTTTTAAACAGATAATCCCAGATCCAGCTGGAAAACTGAAGTATTTCGATAAACTGAACTGATAGACTTCTTCAGGTTATGATGCTTGAGAGGTCTCCATAAAGTTCACCATGTTAATGCCACATTGTGTTACAGTAGTAATTTCTTGAAGAATATAGAAGTCCATGCCAGGGTCCAAAGACTCTGATGTCGAAAGATAGGCAATTAATCTCTGTGTTTCCAAGAAATGTCAGGTTGAATCAAACACGTAGCCACAATAACTAACATTTACGGAGTACATGCCCTGTGCCACATTAGGCAGGCTAGGTACATACTCCATTTAATCCTCACAACAATGCTTTGAGTTATTTAAGGAGACTGAATCTCAAATTACTTACCCAAAGTCATACAGCTAGCTAGCAAAGTAGAATCAGACTTTAAACCCACACAGCCTATTACTAGCTTCTGGGCTCTTAAACACTCCACTGTGGCTCACCTCTCTGTACCTTTGAAGGTGGCAGGAAAGAATAGGTTGTAAGCAGTCACCTTGCATGGATCTGTTAGGGACAACTGACCCCGTTTCTCTAAATTCACATTTTGCAGCTTGTACCAAATTTATAAGTAACAACTTATATTTAACAAACGTTGAATACTTAAATACATGTAGCTAGCTCCTCACTATTGACCATATATAAACTGAGCTCCAGGGCTACTTCATCACCCCATTTACCACCTCAGTGTGGCAGTGACTTTATTGTAATGATCTACAGACATGCTGTGCAGTTATAGGACCTGGTATCCAAGAGAATTTGCCTCATCCCTCTTCCATGCTAATCCCCTCTCAACACTCACAAAAAGCCTCTTAACCCCAGAGGAGACTGTCACTAGATTTGGGGATATTGGTCTCCTGGCTGACACTTGAGTTCTGTCATACATGTTAGGTGATAAGTGACAGTGCTACAGCAAATATGTTCTAAATGCTTGCTTACAGCTGAAATTTTAGAAGCCAACCTATTAGTAAAGTTGGAAGACTGCTAGTACTTTAGTGTTCAAACAGGTCTGTGACAATCTTGTCAATCAATACTTCCAATACAATTGAAATCCTATTCTCAGATTTCTTCTTTCCTATCTGAAAAGTACTAATTTTTTATTCATAGAGTAAGCCTATATCCTCTTAATAGTTTCAATTCTTTGGAGCTTTTCTAGCCTCATGTGTGTTTTAGGTTTGTTTACAAGGAGGATAGTTATTTTTAGATGAAAAAGCCAGTAATTAATGTTTCATTCAATATTCAGCAACTATTGATCACCTACTCTAAACACTTAGCATATATCAAGTAATCAAAGACAAATTCTGCCCTCAGGGAGCTCAGTATTTGATTACTGAGGCAGATGCTCGTAGTGTAGTTATTTCTGGGTGCCTACAAATAAGATACATCCTAATGCACCACTTTTATATTACCTGGGTAACTAGGACCATAAGCCTAGGAATGAAATAGCATTAAGTGCATGCATTCCTTCTCAGTGCCTTTGATAAACTATCCCTTCAAACAGCTGACTTCTGAAAGTCCACAGGTCCAAAATTAAATCCTAAAGACGATTTCAAGTGGCCATTTACAGAAGACTCATAAAAGAGAGTTCAGAAAGGAGTCCGTTGCCTTACAGGGGAGAATGGACCCTGGATCTGATGGGGATGCAGCTAGAGGAGACATGTTCCGGGAACATCCTGACCTACCTAGAGCCTGTCTCTCAACTGGAGGCACTTTGCCCCAGGGGACATGGTAATGTCCAGAGATGTTTTTGTTGTTGCAAGTGTAGGACTGCTACTGGCATCCAAATCATGCATTGGTTCATATGGAAAAATATTATCTACCCATGTGCAAGATACTTTGCTAGACAATACAGATAAATATATATGACAATCCCTTCCCTCAAGAAGCCCAGTCTCCCAAATGGAAGCATGTAAAGAGAGCAACACATGCTAAATGCACAAACACCTGTGATGGCTCCAAGGCAAAAAAGAGCAACTAGAAGGTAAGGATGAGAGAAACTGTCCCAAGGGAGGGGAGTGTAAGCCCATTTCCTACTCCTCCACTGAAGGCCACATCACCTACAAGTGTACTGCCCTTACATAAAAAGACAGTACTTGTGTTCTAACCTTAAGAGACAAAGCACTGACTGGTTTTCCTCTCCTCTCTCCTGATAATCTACTGGGGGACAGCATGTACTTTAGAGTTGACTGGATAGGCTAGGGCTCCAGTGTGTGGGTAAGGTGAGACGGGAAGTAAGAACTGAATCTGCAGGCCTGGTTTTCTTCACCTCGAGCTCTGGGCATTTGTACCATTCAGTCAGGACATCAGAATCAGGATTCGCACTTTCTATTAAAGGGACTACACTGCACTGTAACCCAAAGGCCATGAGATGGCACCCAGCACACCAAAATCCCACAGCAACTTGCCAGGTCCAGAGGCATGCCCCTCAGGCTAAACTAAAGGATTACCAACACTCAAATGTTTTTTTTTTTTAAAACAGATTTAATTTGTTGGGTGGAATGAAGGAAGAAAAAAAAAATTCAGACAAATTCAAAACTAAGTACAACTCAAGAAGGCATCTTAATTTGTACTTAGTATATGCCTTTCTTCAATGACCATGACCCAGTTAGAAGTACATTTTCTGCTGTGACCTAGTATACCCATGAATGTGTGCATGCACCATGCACATTCACAGCAAGCTTCACACACTTACATTACCATGCGTGATGCGTTATCTTTGTAATGTTGGTCACAGTCTACTAAATTTCATGACCGCTGTCTGTTAAAGGTGCAGTTTCTGTGACACAAACCAAAATATCCCCACCCTTTCTTCGGTTACTATCATCCTTTCTCTGGGGTATTAATTTCTCAATGCCTCTGGATTGCTGAAGGTTTTCAGAAGGGCATTTTATTCTGAGGCTTCTTTTTTTTTAGCATATACATCTTAATTTTTATGTGAAGTTCAGCAAAAAATCTTGCTTTTTAATCTTGGTATGTAATCATTAAAATATTTCACTAACTGAACGGCTGAATAAAGTGAAAGAATGTAGCCTAAATCAGGAGTCTGCGGAGTGAGAAAAGTGTCCCTTTTTTATGGCAGAGGAAAAAGCACTAGAGACGAATCCGCGAGCCCACACCGGCCCTGGCTGGTTGCAGACCTGTGGGTGAGATCTCACGGGCACGGACATTCAGGGCAGTGCCATTCTCTCACATTACACTGCCTGCCAGAAACCCAACAGCTGGACCAAAGACCCCCAGATCCACCTCACACTGATCCCCTCAGATCAAAATCATCTCATGACATAACAGTTTCCTCTGAAGTAATGTGATTTTAGTCAAGGATCTTTAAATCCATTTTTGAAACTTGCCAAAATCCCTATTTTTAATTCCTCTTTCCCGTTTACCATATTATAGTAATTCATTACTTTTGCCAAGGGAGGCAGAAAAAATATTCACAAGTCAACTTGGAGATTTGATCACAAATTTACCAAGTTTTATTCTAACAAAATTAAAACAAATGCCAAAAATATTTCAAGCCATCCTAGTCTTTATGGTTGAGACCCGACTGTATTCTACATATATATATATGTATGTCTGTATACCAAACATATGTATAAAATCATTTACCATAACAGCTGAGGAAATACGTATGAAATATGGCAAAGGGCAAGACTGCAGACCTAGTCTAGGCCTGACCCACTGACCCAGTAACAGGTTTGTAACTGCTAATAAAATACCAGGGTGGACTTTGGGAAGTTACTCCCCCTCTCTAAGCCTCGCTCTCCTCATCTGCCAGATATGAGTAATAACAGTATTGACCTCAAAGGGTGACCTCAAAGACTGAAGGACTAAATGAGAAAATACATTTTAATGGTATTTGTACAGTGCCTGAAACACAGTAAAAATCCAAAATGTGTTAGCCAGTTATAAAAACTCTTTACAATTACATCTTGTAACTGATGTTTTGCCACACTTCAACATACAAGTTACCATGGAGTCCTAGTGTCAAATAAAGAATCCCTGATTACTCCCAAATGTTTTCATGTTAAAGCATGAAACATTGAATTTGAGCTTCAGACTCTTGCACAGAAATAAACAGATAATGCAAACGTGTATTCTCTGCATCAAAATGGAGGCAAGACTCATTAACAAAACTAACCTCACCATCATCCTAATGCACCTCCTTTCTCCTCCCTCTTCTCATCTATAAAGGAGCATAATGCTACAAGATGATTATTCAGAACTTGTTGTCGAGTTAAATGCATTGCTACAAGTAAACATTTTATAAAACATCAGTGGTGACAGCAAGCAATTATACTCCACTGAAAAAGCAAGACTGCCAAACTTTGAAAGCTGGAAAGGTCAGATCTAATAAAATGTTATCCTAAATTGGGTTTTAAGAAACACACTAATATTTGATTCTTCATAGCAACAGAGGGCGTACTTATTTACTCCTTGGACAATATACTACTTTTCCATGAACAAAATATATAGAGTATGATTCAAGCTTTGTAAAAATTATAAAAACTAGTATTTTCAATTTTTTCATAGGCATATTAACCAAAAAAAGGTCCATAGTCAAGTAAAGTTCACAAAAGCAGATTCTACATTAAACAGATGTTCTTGTGGCCCTATTTTTCAATCTTTTGTAAGATAATGTGCTACAAAACACCAGAGGAGGGCCATCCTAGGTAGTGTTTCCCAATGTTACTTGTTAATTAAAGAGCATCTCCCTAGCACCAATGTCCAAGGAACTCGCCCAGGAAGACAGCCGGACACTTGGAGTGCCTCCAGCCCATTGGCATCCAGCCATAGACACCATCACTTTTTGAAACTGTTCTTTCTTACCAGCAATCTCTCAATCATCCGACCTCTGGCCTTTTCCCAGGGCTCATCTCTGTCAGCTTCCACGACACCACTGATCACTCCCACCATGAAAATGGCAGACAGTGGCAGGAGGATGGCACACTTAGGCCCTGGGGATCTGGCCGAGTGCTCCTTGTGCCCTGGGGCCACCACTTAAGAAACCCCACCAGCCTTTTCCGAGGCCTGGCAGCCGCTGCAGCCCAAGGACCAGAGGTCCCAGCCCCAGAGCTCCCTGAGGGACCCCAGCCAACGCCACATGGAGCAGAAGACCCCCCCAGGCAGGCCCTCCCATTCCACAGAATCAAATGTGTCTTTAGAAAGATGAAAGATCTTTCTCTCTGCACAAACTCATCAAAAAAAGAAACAGTGAGGGACAGGACTTCAGTCCTACAAGAATCCAGCTCCCGGCTCTATGCAAAGAGATGACAGAAAGCAGATCATGTCACAGAGATGGCAGGCAGCAAAAGGAGCATGTAGAGAGAGTATCCAGGTTCCACAAGAAATGGATCCCCAGTGTCACACGGGCATGCTATACAATACAGTTCAAAGCATACTAATATGAAGTGAACTCTTGAACTCTTAAGGAGCTGATGATAAACACACCATCCTCAAAGACTGGCCTTTGAAGAAATAACCTAAGCAAAAACTAAGAACTTGGTAATAAATATCTGAAGTAAAATTGGTGTATCTCAGCCTGGACTAGTCAATACAAAACCATGTCCAACCCACATTAGGAAGTTCCATGCTAGACACATAGCAATGCCAGTACTGGTTAAAAGTTCGCCATCTTTGAAGAAGAGGGACAGACACTAATATATCTAGAACCTGTGGTATATCCTTCATGTAGCTTGCTTCCTCTCTTCATCTTAAAGTCCTGAATTAAAAATAAAACCTTTATTTCTTATAAAAACCTCTATTGCTAGATAAAAGATTTTGAGTTAAGATTCTGATGTCCAAAATTACTTAATTGAACTAAAAAGACAATAAGCAATTTTTTTAAGTTCAGTCTCATCAGAATTTGAAGAAAGTCAATTAATGAATATCATTTTTCACCTAGCAAAATGGCAAAGGCAGTTTTAAAAGAAAAAGAGAGAATATGGCCAAGTCCAGGGAAATTGCTGATAATAAGTATGTGTAACTGTTCTGGAGGGTGATGTGAGGTATATATTCAAAGCCCTCAACATGTGCATACTATTTTAACCTAGATATCACTTTCTACAATTGTCCTAAGGAAATAATTTAAGGGATAAATGTTTTAGCTATTTAGGATATTTACTGCAACATTGCTTAGAATAGCAAGGAAAGTTCTAGAAAAAGCTTCAGCATATTGCAATAAATGGTTAAATATATAATGTATAATCTATACAAGAGCATGCAGCAGGTATCTTAAATGAACGCTAACACATTCACACAATTCCCCAGGGCCCATCCCTTCCTGTTATTCACCTTCGGGTCCCCACAGGGTTATAGGTAAATATACAAAATGCTGTACTGAAGGGCCAGGTGAGGCTCAGGATTGCAGCAAGTACACTGGGGGACGTGAAGACTGATGCTAGCAAGCTACCAGAGTACAGCACAGGCCTGATTCCACCAAACTGTGCACCCCTCGAGTAGTAGTGTTTGGTCCCACGACTGTGCCAGAAGTGCTTGTTCATACTAACTGTGATTTCAGTAAATATTTAATAGGAATTTTTTTTTAAGCAGCTAATGCTGAGACAGAGCTAAACTTGTGACCACTGATCTAGAACCTACACTTAAGATTGCTTAATTTCCAGAAGCACCTTTTCAGGGATGACTTTTTTCTTCTATGTGGCCTAATTTTGGTCTCTTCTGAGTGTGATCAACTTCCTGTCCCATGAGGAAGAAACTGTCTTGGCTGCAGACTCAGGGGAATACCTCCCTTTGGGTTCCTAGGTGACACTGTGATATTGGGTACAGCCTCCCTTGCTGTATTTCCAGAAAGCAGCACAGTGTACTGGTCAAGAGTACCCTGGCCCCACACTGCCTAGTTCTGTATCCCAGCACCAACACTTTACTAGCTATGAGACCTTGAGCAAGTTAACCTCTCCATGCTTCAGTTTCTGGAGTGACCTAGCCTCATGATATCCTATGATACAGAATATCATAATGTTGGTGGAAGAAATAAATGAACTCATAGATGTCAAGTGCTTATAATGGTGCCCACCTCACCATGCCACGTGCTCTACAAGCATAAGTAGCTGTTAATCATTACTAATCTTGTTTTCCAATCAGCTATATCCTGCCCAGGCCCTAGCGGAGTGTGCTCCATAGCTATGTGGTGAATGAAAGAATGAACACATGGTCCTGTGTTTCCTCATCTAGATCATCTCTGAACCCCTCCCCTTGGTGTGACTTCACACCTAAAGCTTCCCAGGAAGCCTTCCACATGCCTTACCTTCTGTCGAATCCCTGCACCCCAACTTTTCAGCTGCTCTCTGCTAACAACAAAAGCTGGCAAGTAAAGGGAAGCAAAACACAAAGGAATCACATAGGGTTAATGGGACAACACAGGGGAATTGCAGCAAAGGTCAGATTTAAAGAATGTCCCCCAGATGCCTTGGCAAGAAACCACATATACTGATAGTTTGCAATATGTGTGAGAAAAAAACATTTCCAATTGCATACAAAAGCATTCTGCTGGACTTCTGGGAAGATGGTGGCGTAAGCAGGGCGGCAGAAATCTCCTCCCAACACTATATTTATCTATGAAAATACAACAAATACAACTATTCCTAAAAGAGAGACCAGAATACACAGGAAAGCGCACAGCATGCAGCTACACCTGGGAGGACTCGGCACCCCGCGAGGTGGGTAAGATACGGAGCCACGACCCGGCGGGACCCGAGCACTCCCCCACCCCAGCGTACCGGTGGGAAGAGAGGATTCAGAGCCAGGAGGGAGTGGAAATACAGGCCCGCAAAATAACCAGCCCCAGTGATCTGCGCCGGGAGCGCTGACACACATCACACAGTGTAACGGAGAGTGGAGAGACAGAGGGGCAGGATCTGAGTGGGGAACGTGCCAGGGTGCTTGCAGCCAGCTCACAGGAAGAAAAAAAAAAAACAACACCACGCACTTTTTTCAGCAGTGTTAAAGAGACAGGAGTCCAGCGGAGGACCGGATCACCCCGGCACACTCAGCCCAGCAGGCTGGGAGTCCTGGGGAGTCCTGGGGAGCCTCGGACCCCTTAGCTGGCGACTGGGAAAGAGTGGCCGCACTTAGACATCCCACAGAGATCAACAGTCTCCCATTCGTTCCCGCCCCGGCCACAGCTATAAAGGGCCCTGCGGAGCAGTGCGGCCATGGCTGCAGAATAGTGGAGCAACAGCGCCACCTACAGCATCCACACAAAATCCAATCCAGGTGGTTGTTTTTTTTGTTTTTTTTTTCTTCTCTTTCTTTTTTCTTTTCTTTTTTTCTTTTTTTTTTGTTCTTCCTTTCTTTTTTTTTTTTTAAAGGCTTAAAGAGCGAAGCGGATATATGTGGCAACTACCAGGAACCACTTCTATAGCCATGAAAAGACAGAGGAATATGATCCAGACTAAGATCAGCCAGACAACCCCAGAGAAAGAGCCTGAAGGGATGGAAATGCAGTCTTCCTGAAAAAGAATTCAGAATAAAAGTCATAACCATTCTGACGAATCTACAGAGAAATGTGCACAAGGAAGACAACACCAAGACACATAATAATTAAAATGGCAAAGATCAAAGATAAAGACAGAGTATTAAAGGCAGCTAGAGAGAGAAAAAAGATCACCTACAAAGGAAAACCCATCAGACTGTTATCAGACTTCTCAACAGAAACCTTACAGGCCAGAAGAGAATGGCATGATACATTTAACGTAATGAAACAGAAGGGCCTCGAACCAAGAATAATGTATCCAGCACAATTATCATTTAAATATGACGGAGGGATTAAACAATTTCCAGACAAGCGAAAGTTGAGAGAGTTTGCCTCTCATAAAACACCACTACAGGATATCTTAAATGGACTGCTCTAGACAGAAGCACCCCTAAGGCTAAAAAGATGTCACCAAAGAAAATAAAATCATAGCAAAGAACCGTCCAAATACTAACTAAAGGCAAAGAATAAAACACGTAATATATAAAGAATGGAGGAGGAAGAATAAGAAGGGAGAGATAAAGAAACATCAGACAGTGTTCATAATAACTTAACAAGAAAGTTAAGTTAGATTGTTAGATAGTAAAGAAGCAACCCTTGAACCTTTGGTAACCACGAATCTAAAGCCAGCAATGGCAATAAGTACATATCTATTGATAATCACCCTAAATGTAAATGGACTGAATGCACCAATCAAAAGACACAGAGTAACAGAATGGATAAAAAAGCAAGACCCATCTATATGCTGTTTACAAGAGACTCACCTCAAACCCAAAGATATACACAGACTAAAAGTGAAGGGATGGAAAAAGATATTTCATGCAAACAACAAAGAGAAAAAAGCAGGTGTTGCAGTACCTGTATCAGACAAAATAGACTTCAAAACGAAGAAAGTAGCAAGAGATAAAGAAGGACATTACATAATGATAAAGGGGTCAGTCCAACAAGAAGATATAACCATTATAAATATATATGCACCCAAAACAGGAGCGCCAGCATATGTGAAACAAATACTAACAGAATTGAAGGAAGAAACAGAAAGCGATGCATTCATTTTAGGAGACTTCAACACACCACTCACTCCAAAGGACAGATCAACCAGACAGAGAATAAATAAAGACACAGAGGCACTGAACAACACACTAGAACAGATGGACCTAACAGACATCTACAGAACTCTGCACCCAAAAGCAACAGGATACACATTCTTCTCAAGTGCACATGGAACATTTTCCAGAATAGACCACATACTAGGCCACAAAAAGAACCTCAGTAAATTCAAAAATATTGAAATTCTACCAATCAACTTCTCGGATCACAAAGGTATAAAACTAGAAATAAATTTTAGAAAGAAATCAAAAAGGCTCACATATACATGGAGACTTAACAACATTCTCCTAATTAATCAATGGGTTAATGACCAAATCAAAACAGAAATCAAAGAATATATGGAAACTAATGACAACAACAACACAAAGCCACAACTTCTGTGGGACGCAGCAAAGGCAGTTCTAAGAGGAAAGTATATTGCAATCCAGGCCTATTTAAAGAAGGAAGAACATTCCCAAATGAATAGTCTAAAGACACAGTTACTGAAATTGGAAAAAGAAGAACAAATGAGGCCCAAAGTCCCCAGAAGGAGGGACACAATAAAGATCAGAAAATAAATAAATAAAATCGAGAAGAATAAAACAATAGAAAAAAATCAATGAAACAAACAGCTGGTTCTTTGAAATAATAAACAAAATAGATAAACCCCTAGCCAGACTCATTAAGAGAAAAAGAGAATCTACACACACAAACAGAATCAGAAATGAGAAAGTAAAAATAATGACGGACCCCACAGAAATACAAAGAATTATAAGAGAATATTATGAGAATCTATATGCTAACAAGCTGGAAAACCTAGAAGAAATGGACTTCTTAGTAAAATACAACCTTCCAAGACTGACCAAACAAAAAACAGAAAAACTAAACAGATCAATCACCAGCAACGAAATTGAATCCGTAATCAAAAAACTACCCAAGAACAAAACCCCCGGACCTGAAGGATTCACCTCTGAATTCTACCAGACATATAGAGAAGAAATTACACCCATTCTCCTTAAAGTTTTCCAAAAAATAGAAGAGAAGGGAATACTTCCAAACTCATTCTATGAAGCCAGCATCACTCTAATACCAAAACCAGGCAATGACCTCACCAAAAAAGAAAATTACAGACTAATATCCCTGATGAACGTAGATGCAAAAATACTCAACAAAATATTAGCAAACAGAATTCAAAAATACATCAAGAGGATCATACACCATGATCAAGTTGGATTCATCCCAGGGATGCAAGGATGGTACAACATTCGAAAATCCACCAACATCATCCACTACATCAACAAAAAGAACAAAAACCACTTGATCATGTCCATAGATGCTGAAAAAGCATTTGACAAAATTCATCATCCATTCATGATTAAAACTCTCAACAAAATGGGTACAGAGGGCAAGTACCTCAACATCATAAAGGCCATATATGACAAACCCACAGCTAACATCATACTTAACAGCGATAAGCTGAAAGCTTTTCATCTAAGATCGGGAACAAGACAGGGATGCCCACTCTCTCCACTGTTACTCAACATAGTACTGGAGGTCCTAGCCACAGCAATCAGACAAAACAAAGACAAGGTATCCAGATTGGTAAAGAAGAAGTCAAATTGTCACTATTTGCAGATGACATGATACTGTACATAAATAACCCTGAAGACTCTACTCCAAAACTACTAGAACTAATATCTGAATTCAACAAAGTTGCAGGATACAAAATTAACACACAGAAATCTGTTGCTTTCCTATACACTAATGATGAACTAACAGAAAGAGAAATCAAAAAAACAGTTCCATTCACAATTGCATCAAAAAGAATAAAATACCTAGAAATAAAGCTAACGAAGGAAGTGAAAGACCTATACTCTGAAAACTACAAGACACTCCTAAGAGAAATTAAAGAGGACACTAACAAATGGAAATGCACCCATGCTCTTGGCTAGGAAGAAAAAATATTGTCAAAATGGCTATACTACCTAAAGCAATCTACAGATTCAACGCAATCCCTATCAAACTACCAACAGCTTTCTTCAATGAACTCGAACAAATAATTCTAAAATGCATATGGAACCACAAAGGACCCCGAATAGCCAAAGCAATCCTGAGAAGGAGGAATAAAACAGGGGGAATTACGCTCCCTGACTTCAAGCTCTACTACAAAGCCACAGTAATCAAGACAATTTGGTATTGGCACAAAAACAGACCCACAGACCAGTGGAAAAGAATAGAAAATCCAAACATTAACCCAAACATATACAGTCAATTAATATTTGATAAAGGAGCCTTGGATATACAATGGGGAGATGACAGCCTCTTCAGCAGCTGGTGTTGGAAAAACTGGACAGCTACATATAAGAGAATGAAACTGGACTACTGTCTAGCCCTATACACAAAGGTAAACTCAAGGTGGATCAAAGAAGTGAATGTAAGTCATGAAACCATAAAACTCCTAGAAAAAAACATAGGCAAAAATCTCTTGGACATAAACATGAGTGACTTCTTCATGAACATATCTCCCCGGGCAAGGGAAACAAAAGCAAAAATGAACAAGTGGGACTATATCAAGCTGAAAAGCTTCTGTACAGCAAAGGACACCATCAGTAGAACAAAAAGAGATCCTACAGTATGGGAGAATATATTCATAAATGACATATCTGACAAGGGGTTGACATCCAAAATATATAAAGAACTCACGCACCTCAACAAACAAAAAGCAAATAATCCAATTAAGAAATGGGCAGAGGACATGAATAGACACTTCTCTAAAAAAGAAATTCAGATGGCCAACAGGCACATGAAAAGATGCTCCACATCGCTAAACATCAGAGAAATGCAGATTAAAACCACAATGAGATATCACCTCACACCAGTAAGGATGGCCAACATCCAAAACACAAACAACAACAAATGTTGGTGAGGATGTGGAGAAAAGGGAACCCTCCTCCACTGCTGGTGGGGATGCAAATTAGTTCAATCATTTTGGAAAGCAGTATGGAGGTTCCTCAAAAAACTCAAAATAGAAATACCATTTGACCCAGGAATTCCACTCCTAGGAATTTACCCTAAGAATGCAGCAGCCCAGTTTGAAAAAGATATATGCACCCCTATGTTTATCGCAGCACTATTTACAATAGCCAAGAAATGGAAGCAACCTAAGTGTCCATCAGTAGATGAATGGATAAAGAAGATGTGGTACATATACACAATGGAATATTATTCAGCCATGAGAAGAAAACAGATCCTACCATTTGCAACAACATGGATGGAGCTAGAGGGTATTATGCTCAGTGAAATAAGCCAGGCGGAAAAAGACAAGTATCAACTGATTTCACTCCTCTGTGGAGTATAAGAACAAACAAAAAACTAAAGGAACAAAACAGCAGCAGACTCACAGAACCCAAGAATGGACTAATAGTTACCAAAGGGAAAGGGACTGGGGAAGATGGGTGGGAAGGGAGGGATAAGAGGGAAAAAGGGGCATTACCATTAGCAGACACAATATTGGGGGGGGGTGTGGGGAGGGCTATAGATCTCAGAGAAGACAAGTAGTGATTCTATAGCATCTCACTACGCTGAGACAGTGACTGTAATGGGGTTGGTGGTGGGGACCTGATGAAGGGGGTAGTTTAATAACCATAATATTGCACATGTCATTGTAGATTAATGATACCAAAATGAATTATTAAAAAAAAGCATTCTGCCCTCATTTCTCTAGCAGAGAAGAGACTATATAGTAGGTTCAGAATTTAAATTATCTTAAAAGTATTTATTGTTTAATAAGTGTCTCCCTGTGCCTCAATGAGCCACTCTTGTTCTGCTTTTCTGATCATCCTAAAAGCTGAATACATTCTTTTCTATGAAGGAGGAGAATAAATACTAAAACCAAAACACTTGGCAGGCCTGTATCAGGTGCTACATCACTGTGCAGTGCTGGTCTACAATAAGTGCTCTCTTCCTAGGGCTCCACAGCATAGTCCTTTCTCAAGTGCACTGGCACACTCATGGAGTTGAAATGCCGCTGCCCGTCTAAATACAACATGGACTCTGAAACACAAGAGAGAAGACATGGAGAAACTTGCAGCACCTTAGAAAATCATCATACAAACATGAGACTACTTGGGAACAGGGGGAAAGCAATGAGCATGCAAAACCAGCAGGAGGCATGTACTACTGGGCCAGGGACGTGCAAGGCTCCCAAGGGAGCAGGCCTCAACTCCCACCCCTTTCCTTTGGCTGGACCAGTCTTTGACCACCAGTGGCTGCCTGCGCTGGCACTGGCCCTTCAGACAACAGCCAGGTGGGCAAAGCAGCAACAGCCCCCTGCAGGCCACGAGGCATCCTGGCATTCAGGGCTGCAGAACCTCAAAAGCACAATCTCCTAAAGATATGCTCTCAAGTTAACAGACATCGGCGTACTTCTGACAACAATTTAAAAGGAGAGAAATTTCTTTCAAAGTTCTTCCCTTCATCAGGGACAAGCAGACTTGGCTGCTCACCTCCGTATGTTCTGGGGAAAACCAAGGGCACTTCTTTTTCCGACATGAACGTGAAATGAAAGACATTGGTGGTCATATGCTCCTTATTCTGAAGAGAAGCCACTTCACTGTGTACTCTGACTTGAATGTAATTGTCCTGGGTAAAGCAAACCTAGGAGATCACAGACACGATAGTCAGTCAGCTGCATTAGGAAGGGGGGAAAAAACAGTCCTTTTAGAGAAACAATGCTTTTAGAACATAAAAACTTCTCTTCTAGGCCCAAAAGATTTTTTTTAAAAAGTATTTCATCTCTCATCACACACCTACCTGTGAAGAAAGAAACAGCAATGATCCAATGTCAACAGGTTTCTGAAACATGATATCATCCACTGCTACTACAAATGGTCGGGAACCACTATTGGGGAGAGGCAGAATTGGGGGTCAACTGCAGAACTCAAATGATCTCCCTTTTTTCCCTAACAATCAGTTGAAGCAAAATTTAAATGATCAGAGAATAAACCTAGAGAAGGGGAAAGGATCTGACCAGTGAGGAATGGTAAGATGCCATTATGACCAGATCTGCATATTACCAACTCCTTTTCTCAGTAGGTTTTTAATGTACTAACTTTTAAAGTCAGAGTAACAGCCTTCTAGCATGAAGATCAAACCCAGCTGTTATCATTGTGGTATTTATTTAAAAACACAACATACTCCCCAACACATCCAGACTGGTCCAAAATGTTTCATTACAATGGGGTAGTATAAATTGCTTCTCAGAAGTTAAAACTACCTTAAATGTAACTCACCCAAAGTTACAAGCAGTAGCCCATCCAAGTTCGTATGCTTTCCTCATAAGGAAACCACCAAAGATCCGATTAAAAATGTTCCGCTCCTACAAAACAGCAGCAGACTCACAGAACCCACGAATGGACTAACAGTTACCAAAGGGAAAGGGACTGGGGAGATGGGTGGGAAGGGAGGGATAAGAGGGTAAAAGGGGCATTACGATTGGCAGACATAGGGTGGGGGGGCACGGGGGGGGACTGTACAGCTCAGAGAAGACAAGTAGTGATTCTCATCTCACTACGCTGATGGACAGTGACTGTGGTGGGGTTGGTGGGGGGGACCTGGTGAAGGGGGGAGTTCAATCATCACGGTATTGCTCATGTAATTGTAGGTTAATGATACTAAAATAAAATAAATTATTAAAAAAAAAAATGTTCCGCTCCTATAGAACATAAAATAAATATTAACAAATACAGTCTCATGGCCGCCTTCATGCACTAAACAAAGGAATTAACAATGCCATAGAATAGAAGTCAGGTGAAAGATGTGCCAAATCTTAGGGGCATATCACAAATGTAAGTTATCCTACTGAGAAGGTTTTTCACTAACTTACAATACCTGAGGGTGGCAAACTACCAAGCTCTTCAGTTTTGAAGTCTCCATCCACACTGCATTAGGGGGCAAAACTCGACTGCGAAAACTTATAGTCCTAGACAAATGGAGATTTAGTAAACCCTGTTAATGCCGTGGTTTCACTGATGAAAAATAAAATATTTGCAGGATTGGCTGATTGAAATTCCTCCTTGAGGATAATTTTTTTTAAAAAGGCAAGTAAGATATTTGCAAACACCACCCAATATGTTCAGGCAAGCATGGCTCTGGAGAAGGCCAAGGTTTAAATTCTTTCCCAACCTGGACTCTCACCATCCTTACTTACTTTGGATCCAGTGTATTAAGAAACATCTCATGTATGGTTGTCCTCTCCTCAGCACTGGGAGCCATTTTCAGCAACGATGAGGAGCTGAAAGCAACCCTTCTCCCCTTGTTCACTGGAACATGGGACAAAAAGGAGCGACAATCAGCAGCACTGCACCAAAGCACTGGGGTCCCTGACCTGAGCCACCTTGGACCCTGCAAAGGCAGTATTTCCAGGTTTCAAAAAGCCCAGTGGAAATTGAACATATATCCCAGAGAAGGCTGCCCGAGGCCACCCAAAATGTCCAGTCTTTGCTTTCAGATGGAAATTATATGGCTCAGTGTGAAGTCACTTACAATCATCCTAACCTAGAGTCCTGACGGGTAGTTACTTCTTTAAGATACATTTCTCATTTCATTAAAAATGAGAAAACAAATTACTTCACTTAATAAATATTGTCTGATCAATAAAATTGTTCAAAGTATGAACTCTGTGGAACAAAAAGTAAGGTATTTTTAATATCAATAAATTCTTGGCATGAGTAAGACACTAGACTGGTATGAGGAGTCCATACATACACTTAAATAATCTCTGTAGTACAGCTAGTGTGTTTTTAATTATATCTTATTATAAACAAATTTATATACATTCTCCTTGTCTAAAGAGCTCTTCTTCCTCTGGGGTTTCAAGGATGAGTGGATTTACAAATGCCGGCCTAAACAGAAGAAAAGAATACAGTTAAGATGTACCCATTAACTAATAAAAATGGAAAATGAATGATTACTTACTAGTTCTCAAGTCTTTGCTGTTTGTTTTGGGTAATGCTTACCATTTCACACAAAAACTCTGGAACAATTAATTAGGGGAGCCTTCTAGTTACAGACTTACCTGTACATGAGAAAGTTCACATTATAAAGGGAAACTTCCTCTTGCCAAAATGTTTCAACTGATTCTAATAATGAGGAAACAGTCAAAAACAGGCTGCAAAACATTCTACATGACAACTGGCCTGGACTCTTCAAAAATGTCAATGTCTAAGAAAATGGCAAGGGGACTATTTTTAAAAAATAGTTAACTACATGCAATTTTTTTAAAAAGGCTAACTACATGCAATATATGATCCCTGACCAGATCCTGACTCAGGGGAAAAGGCTATTAGGGAAATTTCAGGGTCAACTGGCAAAGTTTGAATATGGATCATATATTAGATAATAGAATTGTATCACTGTTATTTAAGAAAACATCCTTATTTTTAAAGAAATGCCTAAAGTATTTAGAAGTGAAATGTCATTATGTCTGGGATTTGCTTTAAAATATTATAAATATAATGTATTTTTTAAAAATCAGATGAAGCAAATACAGCAAAAATGTTATAACTCTCAAATCCAGGTAATGAGTATATGGAATTTCATTATAGTCTTCTCTCCAGTGTTATGTACCTTTGAAAATTTTTCAAAATCAAGAATTAGGAAAAAACAGCAATTACCCTTTATTTTCAGAATCACGAGCCACCATGACAAATGTTGCATCCAAAACAGGACAAAATTCATTGTCATATAACTAGACAAAGGAAATAAAATGCAGGTGTAAGAAATGCATTTACTTGGAAGACCTACTACAGTTTCAACAGATATCAAGCATGCTTTGAGAAAGGCTAAAATCTTTAAAAAAAAACAGAGGCACATTCATGAACCACCATCTTTTGAGTTGCCTACCCTGAGTTGCCAGGCACAGAACTAAGATCTGGGTGGGAACAGCAGCATGACTGAGGAGCCTGTGGTTGAGCAGAGCAGAAAGACACCCAAAAACACAGGCAGGGCACTATGCAAAAAGGTCTGGAATATCCATGACTTATGGGCTTCGGAGCAGTGCATGACTGGGACCCAAGGGCAAGGGTCACAGAGGGACCTTCTGCATCATCCTCATTTAACTGTCCCACATCCTCAGAATCCTGGCTTCCTGCAGGCCTACCTGTCTTCACAATGCCACATGCTGGCCAGTACTCAACATTAGTATTCTCAGGGACGTTTAGTGTGCCAACTACCAGCACATGTACACATGAAGCTTTGTGAAGCAGAGATTATCAGGTGCCAGGCCAATGGGTCAGGGAAAGGGTACTGAGGAATAGGTACTGTGAGCTGGGAGGACTGGGAGAGGATCCAGGCGTGAAGTGACCCGGAAGCACAGGTGGAATATGAATATGCAGAGCGAAAGCCCAAGGACTGCAGGCAAAGGAAGGAGTACAAGCAGTGATACTCATCAGCTCCCTCACTACTTAAAGTACAGCTTCTTCCAAGGAGCGCCTACTAGTGCCATGCATCAAGAATGCAAAGATGAACAACTCTCCACTCTTAGCTCAGTGTCCAGCAGTGAGCTTTATGAAGGTATATAAAAGACAAGTCAGAGGGAATACAGTTGGAAAGGTAGGTTGGAGCTAGTTTACAGCACCCCATGCATCCTAACTAGCCAAAGGTGTTCATACTGTAATCCAGATAATGGTCACAGAAGGTTTTTGAGTAGGGGGGCAATATGATTTAAGATCGGCTTTGGAAGAAGATACATCTGGTGAAAATGTGTAAAATTAACAGAGGACGGGCTAAAGGCAGGCAAACTAATTATAAGTCAGTTAATGTATTCACCCAAAAGGCAGTGAAGGCATGAATGAAACACAGGGGCCAAGTGGAAGGGGAAGAAAGGACTCTGATGAGTTGCTGTGGGCGATGAATTAGCAAGACTTGGCAAAAGGCTGCATAGGAAAGGGAAAAGTTAAAGCCATCACAAAGATTTGGAGCTGGGGGAAATAGGAGGGTTGCCAAGGGGAACGGGAGGAGGATCAGGATTGGAAAGGAAGCTGATGCATTCAGTCTGGAATACACTGGACTTGAGGTAGCAAGAGCACATGTAGGGGGAGAGACAGAACAGGCCCTCAGAAAGGTGGGTCTGAAGCATCAAGCCCAAGATGGAGATTTGGGACCCTGCCCAGAGTAATAATAATAAATTAACATTATTGCCAACATTTGATTACTGTGTGACAGACAATGTGCCAAGTACTTTATAGGGTTGGGTTGTTGTGCAATTTCACCCTTACCACACCATAAAAAGTAGCACTATTACTGTTCCCATGTCACACTTGAGAAAACAGAGGCTCAGAAATGGGAAATTACCCACAGTCACATAGCTAATAAGCAGCAAAGAACAGAAAGGATCCCTCAGGTCATGAGGTCCTAGTCAACATGACCAGTGAGAAATGGGCACTTATAACAAAAGTTTGTACTCGCCTGACATTGATTTTCATTGGTCCTCTCCTCCCAATAATTCCTGTATCTCTTTTTCAACCTATTCGCCCAAGATTCAGATTGTCAAGATTCTCTAGAAAGCAGGTCTGTCCTATGCCAGGTCTGTGTGTGGCACTGAGCAGGCTAGGAACCAACCATGAAAATGAAAAAAGGACGTGGACAAATCATAGCAGCATCCCAAACAACTTTATTGCATTTTGTTCTAAAAACAGTATTACTGTCAGTTACAGCAACATGGGCATTAAAGAATTCGAGTGCTTACATATGGCATCAAATAAAAAACTACTTAACTATTCTGACAAGTAATTTTAATCCCTGCAGAGCAAGCTGCAGACTTCTTCCAAAAGGTGAAATGCTTCAAAATTTCATAACAGAAAAAATTATCTGTATACCAGGCCTACTGAAAGTCATTCTTCAATAAAGTACACAATGAAATCTTGGACATGCCCTGAATTATTTGATCTCTGTGCTAGAGTACCCTCTTTGAGGTACCTGTGGGTTGCTGCAGATATAATCAGTTAAGAGGACGTCATACTGGAGTAGGGTAGGCCTTTAATCCAATGTTATTGATGTCCTTATAAGAAGTCACAGAAACACAGATACTCAAGGGGAAAATGCCACGTGACGATGGAGACAGGGAATGTAGTATTACAGCTGCGAGCCAAGCAATGCCAAGGATTGCCAGCAAACCATCAGAAGCTAGTAAGAAACAAGAGGAAGCATGATCCTGCTGAGACTTGATTTTGGACATCTAGCCTCCAAACTGTGAGACAACTAATTTCGGTTGTTTTCAGCCACCTGGTTGGTAGTACTTTGTTACAGCAGCCCTAGGAAACTAACACAGTGACCGCTCCCATTCATGCCTAAAACAACTCAGACTTTTGTGATATTCTCTAGGACAAAACCAGAAACAAGCATCTTAACATGGAGCTGTATATGATTTCAAAGTAATAAACTCTAAATGTAAACACCAAATTATGTGTCAGTCTTTGTCCCACCATCTGCATGACATGAACTTTTAATTGTTTTTCTAACCACAGACAGGTGAGCTGTACACATGCCTATGGATAGATGGGCAAATAAGGTTTTCCTTCATTAAGACTAGCCAGTTGTATTGGAACAAGGGGGTGATCTCTGGGCACAGAACACACCTGGAACATTTGCATCTTCACTTCCATGGATGTCTTCCCAACCCAGCTAACGTGGCCACTGAATTTGATGTCCTGTTCTGGGCTTAAGCTCTTCTTACACATATCTGTAAAACAGAAAATCAATCTGAGTGCAAACCATATCCAAAATTTTCTGTACTATAAATGGACAATTTCATTTGAAATTTGGCAAATTCCACCTTTCTTTTTTGTCTTCAAAACTAAAAATGCCTTTTTTGACATTCAAAAGAAATGTGCATGTCTTTTTGAAAAGTGTAGACAATGCAAAAGACATAAATACAAAACTGGAATCATGCAAACCCTTTCACCTTAAGATAATTATAATAAATACCTTGGTATACAGCATTCTACACATTTTCATATGTAAATATGCATAAAAATCCCCCCTTAGAAGGAATACATTTCCTCTAATCTCAATAATATCTTATAATTACTAAGAATTCTAAGTATACATAGAAAATTATATCACTTACCAATCTTGTCCACCAGGGCTGTAACTATCGATAAAGGAGACATCTTAGCTGAATGAACTTTGGTGTGCATGTAGCAAATAAGAACTGTAGGAAAAAAGAAGAGAACCACATAAAGGAAAAGCAAAATTCTCTCTCAACATTTACAATTTACATTCCAAAATACATAAAATGTCTTATGTTTTGATGACCCATTTCCCCATATTCCACTAGTAGTCTAATCCTAGGACCCAAAATTTATACACTGAAGAGATTTGGGGATCCTCTAATGTGACTGCACACTCAATTTTATATTTGGTGAGGAAACTGAAGCCCAAAGCCCAGGCCACCAAGTGGCTTGTCACCACCCCACAGAGACACAGTGCCTAAGTGAGAAAAAGACTCCAGCACAGAAGTCCAACAGCATCAAATGTCCTTCAGAGAAGAGAAGCAAATCCCTTGGGACTCAGCTGCACGTTTTCCTCCTGACTCTTCCCTAATCATGAAGCAATTACTTCCCTGTAATACCCTCAGCTCCTGCACCAACCTGTGGTTATCTGTATACTTTCCATATTTTAACAAGTGTTTATACATGCCAAGCATGGTTCTATGCACCTTACAAAAATCAACTCATTTATAAGATTGTACTATACTTCCGTGCTTAGTGGCCTCCCTGCTTCCCCCACAATTTATTTAAACTTTATCATCAACCCACAGGACAGGGTCTGTGCTCAATCAATATTTGCTGAGTGACAATAAATCCTTCCATCCATGCACCTGCTAAATGATGTACTGGGGGAATGAGAGGCTAAAGGCAAGAAACTCCATTTAAAAGCTTCTGTGGGTGCCCAGAAATCAAATGTGCTTGACCTATGGAAATATTGGTGGAAATAAAAAGATCCAAGAGCTAAGAAGGTAGATTTGACAAGATTTGAATGAACCCAGGTTTCCAGCTCGCATGAGTGAAGATGGTGCACATTCGCTGAAAAAAAGAAGACAGCAAAGGCAGAATAGGTTTTTTCCACATGTTGAATTCTAGGCATCTACGGCACATCCAAAGGTGTCCAATAGGCAGGAGGACAAACTGGTCTGAACTCAGAAAAGCAGGCCAGGAATATAGTCGCCTCCTAAGTATTCTGCACACTGCTAGCAACTGAAACACTGGGAGTAAATGAGATTATTGATAGAGAATGTGCAGATAACCAAAAAAAGGGCAGAAGACAAAATCCTGGGGATAACAGACATTTAAGGGATCAATAAAGAAAGAGCGACCTACACAGGAGACTGGGAAGAAGCAGCCAGAGAGGCAGGAAGAAATGTCACCGAAGCCCAAGGATGAATTCAGCAATATTAGGAGCCACAAAGGGGTAGGGGAATGTACACAGGAGACTGTCCTTCTTTGTAGGAAATAAACATGAACATCTACGGGGGTGATATGCTTCATGTCAGCAACACACTCTCACATGATTCGGGGAAGAACAATTCTTTGTACTATATTTGCAACTGATCTGTAAATCTAAGACTTTTAAAAGGTTATTAGGAAGAAGGATTAATCAGATTATAACTCTGTTAAATGGGAATCTACATTTTTAGGGAAAAAAATTTATGACAGTTCAGTGGCAGTAGATGCCCTTCTTTTTCCAGTCTCTTAGAATATCTTCATCTATGCAAGTTAAAGAATGAATAAAAAGGCCGTTTCCAGCCACAGTATTCAATGTATAACTGTAAGTATCTAGGTAGAAATACTAAAATAATACCAGTACCTCCTAAGCTGTCAAGGTCCTCAAGAATCCTGCCAAATCTGTAAAATAAGAAAAACTGTGATGAAAATCATGACTGTTACCTTTTAAAAATAAGTAACACACTTTGGGGAGATGAAAATGTTCAGAAATTGATTGTGGTGACGGCTGCATAACTCAGAATATACTGAAGACCACAGAACTGCACACTTTCAATAAATAGGTGACTGGAGTGGTATGTGAATTATATCTCAAGGTTGTAATAAAGAAAGGAAATAACACAAATATAAACAGTGCTGTGTTACCTTACGGTGTTTTGAACAGTCAAGTATTTCTCTCGTAATTCAGGCTGACCGCCCAAAGGCAAAAGAACTTCAATATAACTGTCTTTCATTCTCCTGGGTGGCAGGCCTTTCTGTGACTTAGCCAAAAAACTATGAAGTAACTTTCTTTCTTCCATCGCTTTCACATGGTCTCTGAGAAGAAAGGATGCAAGCTTCATGGAACACAGGGGCAGTGCTATCCCACAATGACATACAGGCCAGTAAAACACCATCAAAGAAGGAAAGAGAAGGTCAGGACCTACATCATCTCCTCTTCCTTCCCTCCCTTCCCACCTGCCACTTGGGGAAATTAAAAACTTGTTAAAATTTCTTAGGCTTGTAGAGAAAAACATACTTATAATTGATAAAGAAAGACCCAAATGAACCATATTCATAATCAAAAAGGATAGTCAAATATAGAGTATTTCAAATCAAATTTAAAATAGTGATAGACAGACTAGTGTGTATATATATATACATATGAGCCAAAGAACAACATGGCCACTGAACTTCACATTCCCATTTCTCACATTGACAATTCTTATATTCTCTGTGCCCTAGCTCCCTCTCTCTCTGCCTTCAATTTCAGGAAAGAGAGACAGAGAAGGAAAGATGGAGTACATCCAGAAGAGGTATGGAAGGCAGTGCAAAAGGTAAAGTGGTAGAGACATGAAAAGGAAGAAAAAGAACAGACAATTAAGGTAGAAGAGAAGAGAGAGAGACAAGGGGATAGAACTAAAATGTTGACAGTATCACTAATTAAGATGTCTTTCTATGCTTCACTAATGAAGTATTGCCAGAAAGGTTTAGCCTACAAAAAATATAGGGGATAGAGGAACAAGTTAAATGGTACCAGGTAAATCCAGAAGGTGGAGCATTCTACAGGACAAATGGCTTGGCCTCTTTTTTTAGTCAAGCTCATGGAGAAAAAAAGAGGGGTGAGATAACTGTCTATTATACTTATTCTTGTAGCTTAGGGGAGACTAAAGAGTCATAACTACTGAATGCAATATGCAATCCTTTATTGGGTCTTGATATTTCTTAAAAAGCTATAAAAGACATTTGGGGAACAGTTGAGGAAATCTGAATATGGACGAGTACTATACTATTAGAGAATTACTGTCAACTTCATTATGTAAGAGAATGTCTTGTTTGCTAGAGATTCATGACTGCTGACATTGTTATACAGACTGGAGATGCATGCTGAAGTGTCATAACTCCATGTCATACACGAGAATATATTTACTTACAGGAGATGTATGCTGAAGTGTCATATATATATTGGAAAATCTGGAAAAATGTTAATAAGTATCCAGCTGGTGTGGACATAAGTATTCACTTTTTCTACTTTTAAGTAAATTGAAACGTTTTATATAAAGAGTTAGAAAAGAAGTAATTAGATCATTTCCATACCAACAATAACTTATTGTGTATGTAGAGATCACTGGTGCTTTTACTTTTTATCTTATTTTAGCCTCAAAATTCTATGCACCAAGAGGAATATTACCCTATTTTACAGCAGGGAAATACTGAGAGAAAGAGAAAGATTGGATGGGAGACCTGGTGAACTGTGAACTGACAAGAAGCAATAAAGGAGTCAGGCTGCATGAAAAAGAAACACCAGTAAACTTGGGTTCAAGACCCAAACCTTGATACTGAATTATTCAATCTCTCTGAGTTTCAGTTTCATCACATACAAAAAGGGATGGAAACATATGCCATAAGCATGTCACAAGTTTCACTGAGAATCTGTGAGGCAATACACCTGAAGGCACTTTGAAAAATGTAGAGTACACGTAAATCACATTATCTTATACCAAAATGCTTCAACTCATGAGTATGTTGGAGTGCTGATCTTCTGCCCCAAGTAAAAAGCCTCTCAACCCGTTTCCGAACACAGGACCCCACCACCACCACCATCCCTACAATGGGACCATCAATTGAACCTAAATACGACTTAGCACACCACTTTAGCGATGAATGAATGAACACACCAATACGTACCTCCAGTTTGTGGATGCTCCTACTATCTCCCGCAACTTGTCTCGAACTAAAACAAAAATAAAGAGGTCATTCCACAAAACAAAGAAATAACGAGAACTGAACTATGGCAACAAGAGTTCAAGAACTATGAAAAGCGATTCATGCGCTCAAAAGCTGATTCACGAATTTCTATTTAATGCCATAGCAAACAGCTCGGCGAAGGGATCATGCCCTGGCTTCCTGAAAACTTGAACCAACTATTGTCTCCTTAGTACAGAAAATAATACCGTTCTGCTGATAACTGGGGTTTATATAAACAAAAAAAGGGTAACTCCAGTGATTCAACAGATGGCCCTGTATCAGTGTCAGTAGGAGTCCCTTTATGATGGAGATATTATGAACAGAATCCCCACCTATCTTCTTATAGGCAGTAGATCAAATTACTTAATTCAGGCACTAACACTATCCAACTCTAAGTCTTATTCTAACTGATTTCTCATATATTTATACTACCCTAATTGCTAGAAAAGCTTAAGCCAGAAAAATTAAGCAAAGATGTAAATTAAGGAAAAGCAAAGAATGCAATTTAATTTTAGCTAATGCTCACTGCCCAAAAGTGCAAGAATGAATTAGTGCAAAGAAAAATACAAGAACTTAAAAAAAAGTTGATACTAATTACCACACACACCATGATTCACATGTATAGGTGAACATGCTATATGGATAAAAGGAAAATAAATTAGATAAGCAGTAGTAATTCAAAACTAAAAAATAAATAAATCTATAGGATTTCAAGTCATGTATTGAGTTCATGTGTTTTTCTAGCACTTTGAAATATATATTCCAGTTGCAGGAAATGAACTGTACCAATTCATGGTCCCTTAATAACCAACTGACCAAACATGGTTATATTAACATGCACTTTAACTACCATGAAAAAATGGCTGATTTTACTATCAAGCAATTGTTATATACCATAAATTTGGTGCAAACTCTAATTACAATTAAATCATATAAAACTGCAAAAAATAACCATAAGTAAATTAGTCTTTTTCTTACTGAGTTCCTTGAATAAATGAATGAACAGAAATTACACAGACTAATGGTGCTTACTGACATAAACAGATTATTATTGTTTTAGTCAGTATAAGAGGAAAGGCAGGTGCTAAGGGCCAAAAAGTAAAGCAGAATTTTAAATTATATATATACATGTATATTTATGTGGACTCTTTAAAGAAGCCACAATCTTAATTGTAATGAATACTCCTACTAAACTGATACAAACACCCAATAGTCTGCATATCAGATTAGTAATTGAAGTTAACTTCAATAAAGCACAGATTAACAGGATCCCTCTAACAAAACAACAGACTAGGAACATTTAGCTGGTACAACTGAAGGTCCCATCTCTTATTCATTCATTAGATATCTTTCTCCATGCCTTCCTTTCCCTTTAGTACCTAAACACACAGGAGGTGGAAATCACTTAACTGAAAGAACTCAGTCCTCATGGATCCCAGGAACTGAAGCTCAATTTCCAAAGGTGATTTCTATCCAAAGCTATCCTGGTCATTTTATAAATGAGAAGTATATACCTGTAGTATGCCTCACTTGCCCTAAACAATCTATCTATAAGCCTTCCAAATAAAACAGGGTTTTTCACTACATGGGCCTAGAAGGTAAAACAGCCATGCTTGCCTTCATAAATGTGGAAGACTCCTTGTTTCTCGGGGTTCTGAGATCCTTGAGTCAGTCCTCTGCCAGGAGTGAGCAGTCCCTTGCTCAAGGGACAGAGCCTACAAAACAAGATAAAACACACAAGATAAAACATGACTTCTTCCCTGGCAACCCCAAAGACCCATGCCTCCCGCAAAGAGCACTTGGCTATCCCATGTCTTTAATACATACTGTCTTGGAGGGGAGTCTGTACTTTTTTCTCAAGTGTAGTTTATTTGCATAAATCATCTTTCCAACTAGAATGAACATTTTGTGAGAGACCAATTAGGTAACTATCTATAAAATACACAAAAGATATAATAAAAATATCAGAGCAGAATAAAATGGATTTATTCTTGCTCTATTTTATTAGCTTCAGTAGCCCAAAACTGATTGGCTAAACAGCTAAGTAAATTAATTATGAACATTTACTTTGTTCTTTATTATCACACCATATTTCTGCAATAAATAAGCTAAACCCAATTATACATTAATCAACTTTGAAAATAGAATTAATCCTTTCCAGACTCAAAGAGAGTATTAATTGGCTTAAGCAGAAATTTCCTAATCCTCAATGGAATAAAACAAGCTATTTAGCCAAATATGCCTAACTTATTCTCCCAAAATAAGATGCTTAAGTTGGTTTTGGTTCACTATTGCTTAAGTGTGGCCTCCTAACCACACACTATCATATCAGGGACTGACTAACTGACCTGTTGACAGCACAACTGAAGAAGGCAAAGCACTGAAGAGGTCAAGAACCCAAAGACTGTTACTCATTCTGGGTCAGGTTAATACCAAATTCTTACTACCTATTGCAGGGACAAGTGATGACTAACCCTGCCTCCCCAAAAAAGTGTATGTTTAATTTTCTTTAGAGCCCAAGTTTAATACAGACTTCTCTTCTGAATTACAGCATATCCGGGAAAAGTCTCTCAGTAAAGATACTTGGTAAATCTACATGTGGTCTTGACACCTGTGCTGCTATAACAAATCCTTGTCCTTTCACAAAATCAACTCATCTAACCGCAAAGAACACATAAATACGAGAGCACATGTTCACTGGCCAATTTAAGTCCTTAGCCAGCCAGTCATCACACTGGCTGAGACAATCCCTGCTGGTCCACTAAGACCAGAATGCTTGTGGGAATGTTGGGGGCTTTAGTTTTATGTTTATTCTTCGGTCACATAGCTGACAAGCCTCTACCTTACATACTTCGGGTTTATTTTTTCACAATAAATGTTCCATTTCTGTATTTTTGTATGTAGATTTCAGTCTTATTGTTCTTGACTTTAATTTGCATTTTCTCAGAATGTGAACTGAATTTTCTTTTTCTATTTCATGTATTTTCTATAGGTTCAAATCCCTTACTGAAGAAAGCAGAGTATGCAGTCCCTCATTCTGCCACCTCAGAAACTAGCATTCTGCAACTGACTATATCAGGTTTTAAGAAGCACACTGGAAAAAAGCTATTTTTCATTGCTACTGCTAGCCGAAAGAGCAAATAAATCATGCCCTTAACACGTTAATTAGCAATTATAATGATGAAGATGTTCCTAATATAAGAAATGAGATCTGAGTGGCTAAATACTTTGAATACTCATCACAAACTAAATAACCAAGCCCAAATATTTGAGTAAATACACATACATGCAAGCATTTTTGTTTTGTTACCCTAAGAAGCAGCACTTTCTGAAGAGTGATGAAAACCATCCCATTCTGCCTGCCTGAGAGGCATGATAGTAAGAGGTAAAGAAGTTGACCATGCTGCTTGTTAGCTGAGTGACTTCGGGCAAGTTACCTAATATCTCTGAGCTTCATTTTCCTCATCTTTAAATAGGATTTATCCCATAGGATTATCATAAGGATAAGGAGGTTAACACATGTTAAGCCCTCAGGAGCATGCTGAGTACATGGATTAAGTCCTCAAAAAACATTAGCTATTACATGCTTCTCCCAAGTCTCCCCTACAAGTCAAAAAGTAAGGACCAGAAATTTAGAAAGCATAAGCTAAGCACATGACAGACCACCTCCTAATGGAGATTCAAATAGAGATAGTAAAGGCAGCTGATGAATATAGAGAAACAGCTGGGTCAAATTACTTGGAAAACTAGTCCTGCAGCCCTGTTTTTTGCATATTGCCCTAAGAAATGAGAAACCATATCCCTGTAGCACAACAAAGGTGAGAACTGAACACTTAAAAAAAACCTGTTGACCACTCTAATGACATATTGGCATAATAAATTTCTATTGCCCTGTGAACATTCAGCTTATGGTAACTTTCTACTACAATTTGGTATCATATCTACTGATAATCTGATAAAAGCCGTGGACCCTCATGCAGGGCCATTGTAGGGGGAGACATTTATACAGACACACAAAATAGTATATTCTATTTCAGAAGATTCACAAACCAACCCAACAGGTCCCTTAAAAAATATTGATTCGGATCAACATCCTAAAAAAACTGAGGCCCAAAGAAATTAGATGACTTTGCCCCAGTACCAGTCAACTAGATAAGAGCCCAGTTCTTCTGATTCCCCGCCCCCATACACACACATGCACACACGCTGGCACATGCAGGCAAGCTGCCCTTCTCACAAACTCAAGCTACTTCCCTTTATATATGGAGCACTGAGGGGCAAGGAGTGAGAGAATGTGTTCATTGTCGCCCAGCATCTCAGCAGTCAGGGTTACTGGCTTATTCCCTGAAAAGCCTTCGGGAATTTTGCAGCAAAACCCCAACACCATTAGAAAAAAACTATGAAGAGACCTTTAGGACACTCAGGCCCTAGGACTCCATGACTGAACATTTCCAGTGAAAGGAAACCAAAGAACCCAACCTCTCCAGTTCGCGTAGGGAGTCACAGAAGTCACCTGAAGGCGAACAGAAGTGTCTTGTCTCTGTTCTGGGTCTCAAGCTTAAGGTGAGAATCTCGAAGTTTTCAGTACAGTAATAGGTAATGCCACTCATATGCTCTCCACTCTGGGAAAATGCCTCAATTTAGAGACTAAACAAATTCAGGTGACTCTTTTGAGTCTGGGAAAACAAGAGGCCACAGCTAAATAATCTAATCATCTTAGTCTGTATTCACTTATGAACTCTTTCTCTCACTATACACTAACATTAGCACCTGCTTAAGGTTCAAGAGGACTCACAAGAAAGGAAGGCAGGTTTATGGGAGTTCAATGCAAAGACAGAGGACTTCCAAATGGGGGAGAATGAGTCCAAAAAAGATTTACTAGGAGATGACACATGGGCAAGACCGTGGAGCTTGTAGATTGCCTTTCACATCATGTCCAAAGCAAGCTAAAGCCAACTATGGCCCTTCTTGTAATAACTCTCAAGCTGTCTTCAAACAGTGTTAACAAAGCTTTCATTTTTAAAGTGCTATGAAGAAGAGACAGAGAGACATACACAAAGAACCATTCTGAAGTAATAGCAAGGTCCACAAGGACAGTGAATGAGATACAGGACCCCCAGGAGAACAGATAAGGATCAGAGTCAGAACCACTGTCGCCACACCACAGGTCTGGCGCACCTATAGTGGGACTGACTCTACAAACTGAAATGGCAGTGTGGGACCCAGCCAGGCAGAAAAAACTTGGGACAGCTGGGAATACTGGGGTGAAGGAGGTTGGGGGAGAGTCACGTATGCCCTGGAGTCTAAGCCCTAGGCCTTAACTGAGCAAGCTGGGATGATGACATGTATAAAAAGGCATCCTCCTTCTCCAAGCAGCGCAATCAAAGGCCTACCACCACCCCACTTCACCTTACAGGACCTTGCTGCTCATTAAAGTTCCAATCACCAAGGGCCTTAGGCACACAGTCCTGAAACCCCAGAAGGTACCCTGCAATCTGTGCCCACGTTACAACATACTTAAGTCAGTCTAAGTGGGTCCAGCACTTAACCCTAAAAATGCTTTCCAAAAGAGGGAAAAGGACTGGGCATGTGGGACTCTAAATGCTAGCTTTCAGGCAAGGAGCTACCCCCAAACCACACCCTTGATGAGCAAAGAGAAAGGAATTTCAGGGAACACCCAACTTCCTCCCTTAAAGGGCTGGTTAGCTTTTAACATCAAACCGGGTGCCATTAGACGCTCAGGCGCGCGGGGGTGAGAGGCGCGGTGCCCCACCCAAGGCCGGCGGACCGTGTCCCTCCGGGGTCACGGTAAGCGGGAACCCTTGCCCACGCGGCCCCGCTTTCCACCCAAACATCCACGGCATGAGTCCTGCCCGCCGGCGGCCCGCTCCTTCCGCCCGGGCCCGCTAAGGGCGCGGCGAGCGTTAGTGGGCGCCCCCGGTCCGCGCCACGCTAGGCCCCTGGCCACCTACCGCAGCGCCGCCCGCCTCATTGCGCTCTGCGGCCGTGCACGCGACCAGAGTTCCGGGCCGCACGCGCCAGGCGGCGGGCGGAGAGGACAGTGGTAGAGCGAGCGCGGCTGCCAGCGCCAGCGCGGGACCAGACTTCGCCCCCCACGACCGCACCCTTGCGGAGAAGCCGCCTGGGGGTGGGGCCCGCACTGCCGGGGGGTGGGGGCTGCACCCCCGTCGCTGCCCGTGGGAGGGGCCACGCTGCGCCCGCCGCCCAGCTCATTGGCGGGAAGCGGGTCTCCGCGGAGCTTACCACTCAATCAGCAGCGCGGGGAGTGTTGCTAACTGGAGGGCAGGCTTATCCCGCCACAGTTGAGTAAATGCACCACGCAGCCCGGCCAGGGTGTGGCGTGCAAGCGCCGTGCCGCCGGGTTCTCGGAGCTTGTCTCCGTTATCCCGCTTCGGAAGCTGTGCCAACGCCTCCCGGACTGTGGTTCTTCCCCTTAGCTGCACGTTGGCAGCTTTCTAAAATACTGTTGCCTGGGTTCCACCCTCTGGAGAATCTGATTTTGTCAGTCAGCGGTGCCGCCCGGTGTTCAGGATATCTGAAGGCGCCCCAGGTGATGCTAACGTAAACAAAGAATGAGAACTCGACCTAAAGGAGAATTTTTTCTTTTCTAATCTTGGCTTGCCCCCTAGTGTTTAATAGTTGCAGATTTTGGCCGGCCCAGAGATACTCAAGGCCGGGGCGTTAGGATAAATTTTCTCTACGACCTGATTTTCCATGTCATTCAATGTGTTTCTTAGCTTTTTGCACCACACGTTGTTATAGATGCTGGGGATGCAACAAAATAGACAAGAAACCCTGCCCTTTAGGGGACTTACCTTACAGGGAAGAAAAACCGAGTCAGTAAGTTAGCAAATAACAATTTCAAACATGGTAAACTGGTCTAAACACGAAACTGCAAGGTAATAAGAGAGGCTCTTTCCAGAATACACACACGTCATGCTTTGTCCCTGAAGATGGTAATTTCCCAGGTGGCAGGGTTGATATTGTATGCTTTTTCTGATCCCCATGCTTAATAAAAATTGGTCTATTTTAATTAAGCTGGCTTTTTAGAAAACCACTTCAGGAATTACAAATGAAACGTGGTCTTTGGCTATCTCATTCCTCTCTTTTCTTTCCCTTTTATCAGTCCCACATGCAGAAGACTCTCCTTTCGGTCTGCAGGGATCTCTCCATCTTTGTTCATATTGTTTCTACCTTTCCAGTGATGGTTTTGTTTTGCTTTGTGTCAGCACAGTTCTTTATATTCTACCACACCTAACAGTACAATAAATATTTTATCAAATTATACTTTTTTTCTTGTTTTTATTTGGACTTTTGATTGAGGCAATGGTAGACTCAGGGAGAAAAATGAAGTTCAAGAGAATTTTTTAAGTTATATAGATGGGTATAATGGGTAGGGACAGCTTATAATTTTTGTGCACTCAAGTCACCTTCCAGCCACATTTTCATCAGTACATAAACAGTGTTGATTTGGACCAAAACAAATCAAAGAGGAACTCAATGCCATAAAGATGCCTTCTATAGCTTATCTTTGCTTTCCTTTGTACACTGGCTTCATTCTTTTTTCTGTTATATTGTCTTTCTCACATGGCAAAAGAAACTCCTGAACTTTACATCTTACAACCACAACAACATGCAGAGAGACTGACCTGAATTTCTGTGTCCCAGAAGAGAATGAATCCCCTGTGAAGAGATCCATTGGCCCAACACACCCCAGGACTGGTCGATTGTGGTAGTAGGACAAGGTCATATCATGGCCCATCTGACTTACCGGAAACCCCCTCATCCAGTGCCATGGATAGGTGGCAGGTCACAATCTACTAATATGGCTACTCCCAAAAGTAACCACACATATGGCAGATGGGGATATGGAGCACTTTCTTACCTCAAAAAGGAGTACTTACTGAGCAACCAACTCCACAGATGTCCACTACAGAAAAATTATCTCATCACTTAGTCTACTTACCTTAGTTTTAACCTCAGGGAACCCCTGCTAAACCCAGCCAGCCCAGTATGCATCCATGTCTACAATGATCTCAATTGGCGGCCTGCATAAATTCTCAAAACAGCTTCCCAAACCTGATTCATGTGTGTGTGTGTGTGTGTGTGTTATTCTTGTTCTTGTTGTAAAGCATATATGTTATACCAAATTTGAGTAACAGGGATAGAAGGCAAAATGGTTACAAAATCATACCAGGAAACAGGTAACATGTGTATAGTGGTGAAAATCATTGTCCTTAAGTAACAGATTCTCCACCCCATCTTTTTGTTTCCTGCTGTGTTCCATTAGTTCTAATTTGATTTCCACTCAGGGTAAGGGAGATGGTAAGAAATGTAAAATTAAAATAAAAGGCACCTAATCATGCTTGACATATACACAAGACATTATCAATGTCATTATTACAAGTAGAAGAACAAAATCAAATAACAAAACTTAGTATGTTGTCAGTTCAATCTAGTATTATGAGTGAAAAACCATCTTTCCTGGATGCTGAACCATATATACTTTCAGATATCTAATTTAGGTAGAAAATATTCTTGGAAAACTGTCATCAACTTACAAACAAACTGATTCATGCTACGATCTTGTTCAGATAAACTATTTTTTTAATTAGTTTATTTTCTGCATTATAGAGACTATACAAAAGGACATGAATAAAGTTGGGAGGGGAAAGAGGAAACTATGGAAAAGTGCTTTGTCCCTCAAACAAACTAGTGTTTTTTCCCTCAAAGAAACAACAGGAGGGACTAGCGAGCTGTTACATGAAAGTGCTTAGCATTATACCCACTTGCTCCAACAGAAGCAAAACTCAGGCTGAGTAATTTTGAAACAAGGCTGATTTTTATCAATTTCCCTACCTTTCTTTAGCTCCTTTTATGACTGCTCTTCAAATGCAAGTGTTGAAAGGCTCGTGTCTTCAGCAATGCTCTCTTTGCGTCTAACAACTTCCTCTTGCTTAAAAACAGCAAACATTTAGAACAGGTCTACTCTTAGTGACATGGGTTCAGAGGATCTCTGTAGGGTAAGACATCTTCATTTCAGAATTTTATCGTCAATAAAGATGTCTCTTTTTGGAACTAAACAGTAAATGTCAGTGGGAGTCTCCTGTACCCATGTTGAGCCTTCTGATTAGTCTTCACCCTGTCATGCCCACCCTCCCTCCCACTTAGTCCACTTTCTCCAATCAATTCAGTTCTCTTCCTTTCATTCCTCCCTCTGCATCCTATTTCTCTCCATTCTCTTATCTACCCTCTTCCCATTGTTTTTTTCACACCATCCCAACTGCTACCATCCCAGATGGGAAACAGCCTCCCTTCAGATCCCAGGACCACCTGTTCTGCCAGGTCAGTGTAGAAGCCAACCCTGCTGTTCCTCAGCTGAAAACCAGCAAGTACCTCTGATACCACTACAGTGATGCACAGACACAGAAGGAACAAAGCTGAAAACCTATCCATGCAAAAGCTTATGCTTCAGAGCATGTGCAAGCTTTTGAAACTTGCTTTACAGTGATAATTTGTGTGTTTTATATATGCTAAAATCGTGCTGCCTTTTGAATTTACATAATATGCTTTTGGATGTAAATTTGTATTGTCTGCTACGTGGAGGTGGGGCCACACAAAAACAGGGTGATACCATTAGTATCAGTTTGCTTTATTTTCAGAAACACTGATGTTATTCTAGCTGGTCCATCTTTATGTGTGGTATTTATGGGGTTGTTAGACTACTTTGTTCAGTTTATATAGTTAACTCATTAGCACATTGTGCAGGACACCACATATGGCTTCTGTATGGCCTTATCTGTGGAGATGCAGAAATCAAGCCTGGAAGGAGGAAAGATCCTTATTTTACTCCCAAAATGTCTCTTTAAAGTGGCCATTTCTTGACTCCAGTACGTACTACCCATAATTCCTCACTCCCTATGTGTTGCTCAAGCTCCTCCACCTCCCTCACCCTGGTTCTTCCTGGCAGTTCCCATAAAGCTTTCCCTGAGGTAGAGGTAGAGGTAGAAGTCTCTCTTTCTCTTTCTTTTTTTCTCTCTCTCTCTCTTACACACACACACAGAGTAATCTGCTCTAATGTACTGGAATAAATGTCTCAGGCCAAGCCTGCCAGAACAGGGGTTTATTATTAAAGGGCACATTCAGGGCCCCTCAGGGTACTGAGATCCAGTGATTGGAAACCAGAGAAACAGGGCCACTTGCAGTGATGAGAGCTACTTCATTGCTCACTGAAGCCTGTGGCTTCCAGTCTGGGACCAGGAGGGTTGAGAAACACTCTGGGTGGCAGCTGTGGCAGTGAGTTGAGAAACACTCTCAGTGAGCATATCCAGGAGTCTCAGAGTTCTGTTGAATCATTCCTGGGCCAAAAGCGCCCCCTGAGACCAAGCTGCTTGTGATGCTGCCTCCCCATGCCTGCAGCCAACCTGCAGATTCTCTGCATTCCAAACCCGGAGGGCCCACACCACAGCGAACCCAATTCAGTCCTCACCAGTTCTTAGGCTCCCCTCCCTAACGCTGATGTCAGGACCAGCGCGTCTCCTCCCCACTACCTCTTTCAGCACTACAGACACACACAGATTCAGTGACAGCTGACAGACTAAGAATACAGACATGGAAAAGGCATAATCCTGGGCCAGGAGAAGCAAACAGCCTAAGATAGAGGAACATGAAAACAAATCAATATAATTTAATGACATTAGCTATAATAAAGGAATATGCAAAGTACCCCCGATACAGCAAGAGTGAATTGTTCCTGGACAATGTGACTTGGACAGTTTTTTTCTTCACCCTCTATATTGGTTTCCTATCTCTGCTGTAACATATTGCCACAAACTTCGTGGCTTGAATCAACACCAATTTATTCTCTTACAGTTCTGGAGGTCACATATCTTACATGGGTCTCACTGGGCTAAAATCAGGTGTTGGCAGGGCTGTGTTCTCTCCTGGAGCTCTAGAAGAGAATCTATCTATTTCTTTGCTTCCAGCTTCTAGTGGCCACCTGCACCCCTCAGTTCACATCCTCTCCCACCCTCTTCAAAGCTAGCAATGGTGCACCTCTCTGAACTTTTCTTCCATAGTCACATCTTCCACTGACTCCCTGACCATCTGTCTTCCACATGTAATGACCTTTGTTATTACTTTGGGCCCACCAGGATAATCCAAGATCATCTCCCTACTGTAAGGTCAGCTCATTAGCAACCATAAATTCATCTGCAAGCTTAACTCCCCCTGCCATGTAACCTAAAATATTGACAGGTTCTGGGGATTAGGATGGGAGTCTCTTGGATAGGCCTTTATTCTGCCTATCACATGCACCAAAAGAAATTCTATAAATATATAACTATATAGAGCTATAAACATATATAAATACATAAACACACACAATCATACACAAACATGCATGCCCCAACAGAAGTTACACACACTCCTCCCTGCCCCATTTGTAACAGTAGTCTCACCTCTTCCCACTGACTGAAGGCAATTATCCCTGCCAAGATGGTGTCTCCTTGGTCACAGGAGTCCAAAGCCCTGGCGGCAGCCATATCTGTAGTTCAATGGGACTCTTGCTATATCTATGGGCAAGAGTGTGTGACCTTTTGTGGAAGAGAACCTCGAACTCTACAGAGCACAAAGTTGCAGATTCAGGAAGCACAAAGTCCCCCAGTGGGTCATTAGGGGTTATGGTAATTGGGGTTGCTCCTGCTTCTACCCTTTGGTTCCCAGACTCATCTGCTCCTCTTACTGAAGGCACGGTGCCATTTAGAGGTCTCTGATTCAGTGCCTGTGGTAGGCAGAATCCTAACATGGCTCCCTTGATTACCGCTCCCTGATATCCACGTCCTGTTGTGTCCCTTTTCTTCAGTGTGGGTAGGACTTGTGAATACAATGGATGTCACTCCCATGACTGGGTTATGGCATATGGCAAACGTGAAGGCATTTTGCAGATGTAATTAAGGCCCCTAATCAGTTTGATTTTCAGTTAATCAAAAGGGAGAATATCCTTTGGTGGGGTGGGCCTGACCCAATGGGTTATCCTTTAAAGGATAGGCCCTCCTTGGAGATACAGAGTCTCCTACCGGCCTTAAAGAAGCAAGCCACCATTGAGTTCTACAGCTGCAATAAAATGAATTCTGCCAACCACCACTTGAGCTTATAAGACCCAGAGCAACCTTGTGAGCCCCAGCTAAGCCATGACCAGATTCTTCACCATGGAATCTTAGAGATAATAATTGTGTGTTGTTTAGGCTACTAAGTTTGTAGTAATTTGTTACCTAGAAAAAGAACATTTTATCTTGGGTTTTCATATCTAAATTTTCCTCAGGCTTATGATCCTCTGCCTGATCTTTTTGGAAGTCGGCCAAATCTGTCTGTATTTCTCCATTTTCTCTTTGAACTATGACCCTATCCCACAAGGAGTTTGCTTCTTCCCTCATCCGAATCATCTGCAAACCAGTTCCAGGGATGGCTTTTATTTGACCCAAGAGGCTTTTATAGTCCAAGCTAGAGAACGTAAAGATTATGAACATGAGGAATTTTTCCAATGAACTCTTTCTGCAATTCTTCAAAAATAATCAATAGAGCTAATATATCTAATTCATTTATTGAGCACCTAATATATGCCAGCTGCAGTGCTGGGTAATGAGGCTACAAAGATCAGACAAGGAGAGTTCCTGACCTCTAGGAATTCACCACCTAGAGAGAAAAAGCAGAAATGTACTCAATTGTACTGTGATAACTGCTCCAATGAATAATGTGCCACAAGATCTCAGAGAAAGTAATAAATGATACATTCTGCTGGGATGGAGTATTGGAGGAGTCTTATGGAGGAGACAGGATTGTGTCTTGGAAAGCCACAGAGAACAGGAGACATTGACTTTTTCCCTTAGAGAAAAAGAGACTAAATTATTCATGAATTTTCCAGTTTCATAACTAAACCCTTCAATAAAGAGGCTAAGAAAGTTTTCCAAAAAATTAAAAGAGTAACATGTTTGTTTGTCCTTCTGTCTCATGTTATATATATCTGGCTAATTAAAATACATCATTTTAATTAAAGGCACCCTTGGAAGCTGGCCAGGTACCACTGTATCAATGGCTCAGTTGCTCATTTCCTGGCATTAGAGTTCCCTGAGTGATCAGCAGTGTCACCATCACTATGGGCCCGAATGAATCTTCCACAGGAGATAACTATGGCTATGTGCCCTCAGTGGAAGTGAGCTAACACAAGCAAGACATCCTTTTTGCTGCATTCTCAGAGGACTTAATTCCACACCCTGGGAGCAGTAAAGTGCCTCTCTCAGGATAATATTGAGCTGAGCCCCAGCTCCCTGAAGGAGATTTACTACTTGCTGACATAAACTTTGTGCCTGGGTACACAAATCTCCAAACTGCCTCCTCAATGTCATGCCTGCTCAAGGCAAGACATACATAGCAATTGCCTACTCTGTGATAGAACCTGCCTGATGAGCCACAAGACTGAAAACAACAGTCATTGCCACAGAGGGGCTCATGCCTGGCTTCCTGGCTCATTTCACAGATGAGGACACTGAAGCTCTTAACTTTTTTACTTCTTTCTTTGGTCCATTCATGCTATACTCCTTTCACTGAGTATCTTCCTCCCTTCATGGATTCACAGAGCCTAGCTGAATACCTGCTTCTCCTAAGAGGATTTCCTGACTCCTGAAATCATCATTAACTTTTACTTTCTCTTAACTTTCTATTTCACTAAGTCTATATCTGATAATTAAGTGGTAACTTATTATTCTTTGTACTATTTCTTTAATTATTTGAACTGTTCAAGAAGCTCACAATGATACTGTGAGCTTCCTGAAGACAGGAATCATCTTTTAAATTTTGAGTCCGGGCACATAGTGAATTCTCAATATCTAGTTAAATTTTAATTGATTGGATGATAGAAACCAGCTCTTGAGGGAAATGGATGGAGGGGAATGATAGGCAATGCCCCCACCTTCAAAGGCTAGTTTGGTCCTAACCCAGCCTTCAAAACCCAGGTGGACTGGGTTTTAATAACCTTCCATAGGAGCATAACATATAGACAAAAGAATCCACTTTATAGTTCATATTCACAGTCCATCCAATTAAAGACTGGGTCCATCAGAGTGAAAAAAGGATGATTTGTTGTATGGGAGAACTATGTAATCTGTGAAAATGTCAACGTCAAAAGCTACCAACCTGGTAGCATCCTAAACTTAATTTAATCAATCTATTATCCATGCATTAATCTAAACCCTTACAGATATTTTTAATATACTCTTTATTTTTATTGGTATCATTAATCTACAATTACATATGCAATATAATGGTTATTAAACTACCCCCTTCATCAGGTCCCCCCCACCAACCCCATTACAATCACTGTCCATCAGCGTAGTGAGATGCTATAGAATCACTACTTGTCTTCTCTGTGTTGTACAGCCCTCCCCGTGCCCCCCTACCTTACGTCTGCTAATCGTAATGCCCCTTTTCCCCCCTTATCCCTCCCTTCCCACCCACCCTCCTCAGTCCCTTTCTCTTTGGTAACTGTTAGTCCATTCTTGGGTTCTGTGAGTCTGCTGCTGTTTTGTTCCTTCAGTTTTTGCTTTGTTCTTATGCTCCACAGATGAGTGAAATCATTTGATACTTGTCTTTCCCCACCCGGATTATTTCACTGAGCATAATACCCTCTAGCTCCATCCATGCTGTTGCAAATGGTAGGATTTGTTTTCTTCTTATGGCTGAATAACATTCCATTGTGTATATGTACCACATATTCTTTATCCATTCATCTACTGATGGACACTTAGGTTGCTTCCATTTCTTGGCTATTGTAAATAGTGCTGTGATAAACATAGGGGTGCATATGTCTTTTTCAAATTGGGCTGCTGCATTCTTAGGGTAAATTCCTAGGAGTGGAATTCCTGGGTCAAATGGTATTTCTATTTTGAGTTTGTTGAGAAACCTCCATACTGCTTTCCAAAATAGCTAAACTAATTTGCATTCCCACCAGCAGTGGAGGAGGGTTCTCTTTCTCCACATCCTCGCCAACATTTGTTGGTGTTTGTCATTGGGATGGTGGCCATCCTAACTGGTGTGAGGTGGTATTTTATTGTGGTTTTAATTTGCATTTCTCTGATGATTAGCGATGTGGAGCATCTTTTCATGTGCCTGTTGGCCATATGAATTTCTTCTTTGGAGAAGTGTCTGTTCAGCTCCTCTGCCCATTTTTTAATTGGATTATTTGCTTTTTGCTTGTTGAGGTGCATGAGCTATTTATATATTTTGGATGTCAATCCTTTATCATATATGTCATTTATGAATATATTCTTCCATACTGTAGGATGCCTTTTTGTTGTATTGATGGTGTACCTTGCTGTAAAGAAGCTTTACAGCTTGATATAGTCCCACTTTTTCATTTTTGCTTTTGTTTCACTTGCCCAGGGAGATATGTTCATGAAGGAGTTGCTCATGTTTATGTCCAAGAGATTTTTGCCTATGTTTTTTTCTAAGAGTTTTATAGTTTCATGACTTACATTCAGGTCTTTGATCCATTTTGAATTTACTTTTGTGTATGGGGTTAGACAATAATCCAGTTTCATTCTCTTACATGTAGCTGTCCAGTTTTGCCAACACCAGCTGTTGAAGAGGCTGTCATTTCCCCATTGTATGTCCATTGCTCCTTTATCGTATATTAATTGACGATATATGTTTGGGTTAATATCTGGCCTCTCTATTCTGTTCCACTGGTCTGTGGGTCTGTTCTTGTGCCAGTACCAAATTGTCTTGATTACTGTGCCTTTGTAGTAGAGCTTGAAGTTGGGAAGTGAGATCCCCCCTGCTTTATTCTTCCTTCTCAGGATTGCTTTGGCTATTCGGGGTCTTTTGTGGTTCCATATGAATTTTAGAACTATCTGCTCTAGTTTATTGAAGAATGCTGTTGGTATTTTGATAGGGATTGCATTGAATCTGTAGATTGCTTTAGGCAGGATGGCCATTTTGACTATATTAATTCTTCCTAGCCAAGAGCATGGGATGAGTTTCCATTTGTTAGTGTCCTCTTTAATTTCTCTTAGGAGTGTCTTGTAGTTTTCAGGGTATAGGTCTTTCACTTCCCTGGTTAGGTTTATTCCTAGGTATTTTATTCTTTTTGATGCAATTGTGAATGGAATTGTTTTCCTGATTTCTCTTTCTGCTAGTTCATCGTTAGTGTATAGGAAACCAACAGATTTCCATGCATTAATTTTGTATCCTGCAACTTTGCTGAATTCAGATATTAGTTCTAGTAGTTTTGGAGTGGAGTCTTTAGAGTTTTTTATGTATAATATCATGTCATCTGCAAATAGTGACAATTTGACTTCTTTACCAATCTGGATGCCTTGTATGTCTTTGTTTTGTCTGATTGCCGTGGCTTGGACCTCCAGTACTATGTTGAATAACAGTGGGGAGAGTGGGCTTCCCTGTCTTGTTCCTGATCTTAGGTTAAAAACTTTCAGCTTCCTGCTGTTAAGTATAATGTTGGCTGTGGGTTCATCATATATGGCCTTTATGATGTTGAGGTACTTGCCCTCTATATCCATTTTGGTGACAATTTTTATCATGAATGGATGCTGAATTTTGTCAAATGCTTTTTCAGCATATATGGAGATGATCATGTGGTCTCTGTCCTTCTTTATGTTGATGTGGTTGATGGTGTTGATGGATTTTCGGATGTTGTACCATCCTTGCATCCCTGAGATGATTCCCACTTGATCATGGTGTATGATCCTCTTGATGTATTTTTGAATTTGGTTTGCCAATATTTTGTTGAGTGTTTCTGCATCTATGTTCATCAGGGATATTAGTCTGTAATTTTCTTTTTTGGTGAGGTCTTTGCCTGGTTTTGGTATTAGAGTGATGGTGGCTTCATAGAATGAGTTTGGAAGTATTTCCTCCTCTTCTATTTTTTGGAAAACTTTAAGGAGAATGGGTATTATGTCTTCTCCATATGTCTGATAAAATTCAGCGGTGAATCCATCTGGCCTGGGGGTTTTGTTCTTGGGTAGTTTTTTGATTACCGATTCAATTTCGTTGCTGGAAATTGGTCTGTTTAGATTTTCTGTTTATTCCTTGGTCAGTCTTGGAAGGCTGTATTTTTCGAGGAAGTTGTCCATTTCTTCTAGGTTATCCAGCTTGTTAGCATATAGATTTTCATAGTACTCTCTAATAATTATTTGTATTTCTGTGGGGTCTGTCGTTATTTTTCCTTTCTCATTTCTGATTCTGTTTATGTGTGTAGATTCTCTTTCTCTCTTAATAAGTCTGGCTAGGAGTTTATCTATTTTGTTTACTTTCTCAAAGAACCAGCTCTTGGTTTCATTGATTTTTTCTATTGTTTTATTCTCAATTTTATTTATTTCTTCTCTGATCTTTATTATGTTCCTCCTTCTGCTTACTTTGGGCCTCATTTGTTCTTCTTTTTCCAGTTTCAGTAAATGTGACTTTAGACTATTCATTTGGGATTGTTCTTCTTTCTTTAAATAGGCCTGGATTGCTATATACTTTCCTCATAGAACTGCCTTTGCTGTGTCCCACAGAAGTTGGGGCATTGTGCTGTTGTTGTTATTTGTCTCCATATATTGCTTTATCTCTGTTTTTATTTGGTCATTGAGCCATTGATTATTTAGGAGCATGTTGTTAAGCCTCCATATGTTTGTGCGCCTTTTTGTTTTCTTTGTACAATTTATTTCTGGTTTTATACCTTTGTGATCTGAGAAGTTGGTTGGTAGAATTTCAATCTTTTTGGATTTACTGAGGCTCTTTTTGTGGCCTAGTATGTGGTGTAGTCTGGAAAATGTTCCATGTGCACTTGAGAAGAATGTGTATCCTGCTGCTTTTGGGTGTAGAGTTCTGTAGATGTCTGTTAGGTCCATCTGTTCTAGTGTGTTGTTCAGTGCCTCTGTGTCCTTACTTATTTTCTGTCTGGTTGATCTGTCCTTTGGAGTGAATGGTGTGTTGAAGTCTCCTAAAATGAATGCATTGCATTCTATTTCCTCCTTTAATTCTGTTAGTATTTGTTTCACATATGTCGGTGCTCCTGTGTTGGGTGCATATATATTTATAATGGTTATATCCTCTTGTTGGACTGACCCTTTATCATTATGTAATGTTCTATCTCTTGTTACTTTCTTTGTTTTGAAGTCTATTTTGTCTGATACAAGTACTGCAATACCTGCTTTTTTCTCTCTATTGTTTGCATGAAATATCTTTTTCCATCCCTTCACTTTTAGTCTGTGTATGTCTTTGGGTTTGAGGTGAGTCTCTTATAAGCAGCACATAGAGGGGCCTTACTTTTTTATCCATTCTATTACTCTTTGTCTTTTGATTAGTGCATTCAGTCCATTTAAATTTAGGGTGATTATCCATAGATATGTACTTATTGCCATTGCTGGCTTTGGATTCGTGGTTACCAAAGGTTCAAGGGTAGCTTCTTTACTACCTAACCATCTAACTTAACTCTCTTATTAAAAGCTATTATAAACACAGTCTGATGATTCTTTATTTCTCTCCCTTCTTATTCTTCCTCCTCCATTCTTTATATGTTAGGTGTTCTGTTCTGTACTCTTTTGTGTTTCCTTTGACAGCTTTTGTGGATAGTTGATTTTATTTTTTGCCTTTAGTTAGTATTTGGTTGGTCTGCTTTCTTTGCTGTGATATTATTTTCTCTGGTGACATCTATTTAGCCTTAGGAGTGCTTCCATCTAGAGCAGTCCCTTTAAGATATCCTGTAGAGGTGGTTTGTGGGAGGCAAATTTCCTGAACTTTTGCTTGTCTGGGAATTGTTTAATCCCTCCTTCAAATTTAAATGATAATTGTGCTGGATACAGTATTCTTGGTTCAAGGCCCTTCTGTTTCATTGCATTAAATATATCATGCCATTCTCTTCTGGCCTGTAAGGTTTCTGTTGAGAAGTCTGATGACAGTCTTATGGGTTTTCCTTTGTAGGTGATCTTTTTTCTCTCTCTGGTTGCCTTTAATACTCTGTCCTTGGCTTTGGTCTTTGCCATTTTAATTATTATATGTCTTGGTGTTGTCCTCCTTGGGTCCCTTGTGTTGGGAGATCTGTAGGCTTCCATGGTCTGAGAGACTATTTCCTTCCCCAGCATGGGGAAGTTTTCAGCAATTATTTCTTCAAAGACACTGCTATGCCTTTTTCTCTCTCTTCTTCTTCTGGTACCCCTATAATGCAAATACTGTTCCGTTTGGATTGGTCACACAGTTCTCTTAATATTCTCTCATTCCTAGAGATCCTTTTATCTCTCTCTGCCTCAACTTCTCTGTATTCCTGTTCTCTGCTTTCTATTCCATTAGTAGTCTCTTACACCTTGTCCAGTCTGCTCTTAAGACCTTCTATCGATTGTTTCATTTCTGTTATCTCCCTCCGGACTTCCATTAGCTCTTGCATATTTCTCTGCAGGTCCATCAGCATGGTTATGATTTTTATTTTGAATTCTTTTTCAGGAAGATCGGTTATATCTATCTCTCCAGGCCCTCTCTCTGGGGTTGTCTGAGTGATTTTTGACTGGACCAGATTCTTCTGTCTTTTCATGGCAATATAAGTGGTTGTAGGCAGGTGGCGCATGTGTCAGCTGGGAGAACAAATTCCCTTCCTGCTTGCTGGTCGCCTTGCCTTTCTCCACTGCCTGTGTCAGTTACCTGCACACAGGGAGCAATCTCTGACATAATCTCCGGAGCTGCCGTGGGCAGGGTGGCCCTCAGGATAGCCTAGCGCACTGCCGGAGGGAGGTCGCAGATGTGCTGGGTGTGTTCGCCTGCAATAACGGCGCCCCTTCGTGCCTTCTGGGCCTTGCTCAAGGTTCTGCTGCCTGTGCCATTTACCTGCACACCGGGAGCAGTCTCTGGGATAATCCCGTGCTGCTGTGAGTGGGGCAGCCCTTGGGATAACCTAGAGCCCTGTGGGGGGTCGCAGACGCACCAGGTGTGTTCTCCTGTGAGAACGGCGCCCCTTCGTACCTTCTGGACTTGCTCTGGGTTCCTCTGTCTGTGCTGGGCAGCTGTGTGCTGGCAGCAGCCTCTGGGTCTGTCCAGGTTAGCTGCGCACTGGGAGAAGACTCTGTGTGGTTCCTGTGGGCAGGCTGTTCCCCAGCTGCTCCACAGCTGTGGCAGGTCAGCCAGTTTCCTTGCAGTGCCAGCCAGGGGGAATGAATGGCAGGCTGCTTACCACCGTGAGGGACTTTAGGGCTGCGTTACCCCCCACAGGGTTAGGGCACCTGAAGTTCCTTAAGATTCCCAGCCTGCTGGGCTGAGTGTGCCGGGATGATTTTGTCCAGCTGTTAAGCCCTTGTCCCTTTAAGACTTTTAAAAAGTGCCCACTTTTCTTTTGTCCCAAGGGAACTGGCTGAGGGGACCCGTTCACTGTCTCTGTCTCCAATTTTACTTTTCCATTTCTCTAATATCCAGTACACCATGCAATGTGTGTCTGTGCTCCCAGTGCAGATTACTAGGGCTGGTTATTTAGTAGTCCTGTGCTTCCACTCCCTCCCCACTCTGATTCTTTTCTTCCCACCAGTGAGCTGGGGTTGGGGGAGTGCTCGGGTCCTGCCGGATCATGGCTTTGTATCTTACCCTTTTCATGAGATGCTGAGTTGTTGCAGATGTAGATGTAGCCTGGCTGTTGTACTGTATCTTCTGGTCTCTCTTTTAGGAGTAGTTGTATTTGTTGTATTTTCAAAAATATATATGGTTTTGGGAGGAGATTTCCACTGCCCTACTAATGCCACCATCTTGAGCTTCTCCCCCTTACAGATACTTTTAAACTAATTTTTTTTCTTACTGCCGTAAATGGTTGTTTCCTCCTCCCCCTCCCACCAGTATTCCTGGAGTCTGGCACCTCTTAAGAAAGCTTGATTAACAGAGAGGGCATTTAGTAGGGAAAGAGACAACTCTCCGTAGCATTATAATGCATGAGAGCACTCAAATGTTGGCACTGGGAAAGGTCTGATTTTCCGTAGCTTATCTTCTCGTATGTGGATCCTGATATGGGCCTCTTCTATTTTTTCCCCCTCTCTTATTTGCAGGATTCAAGCCCCAGGAAATCCTCACTTCTTTTCTACCCCCTAGCTTGTCTCATCCAGAAGGAACTGGATGACTGACATCCGCTGAAGGCTAAGGAAAGGAAAAATACAAAGGGCTCCATTTTCCCCATGGACAGAGAAGACAAGTCGCCTTTCTTCTGGTCTCTCATGGGAAAGCTACAGTGGATGTTTTGGTCTATGTTGCTCTGTGTCTACATTCTTTTCTACTTTTAGAGCAGAATTTTTCCCCTCCTACTTCAGCAGAACTTTTTCCCTGAAGGGGAGAAGAGGGGAGGGGAGGGGAGGGAAGGGAAAGCAAAGCCCCCACCATGAGCAGCTCATCTCCCACCTGCCTGTATGAGGAAAGTCTTTTCACATTTTTATACCCCCTCCTATCCCATAAATAGCCAGAACCTGGCATATTGTAGGAAGGCATCTGACAGTGATCTCTTTCACTGAAGTGTTAAAAAGAAACACACAGGCCCAACATGGGGCCAATTCTCCTAGACCAGGTCCCCAAACTCAGGGTTAATGCCCAACCTAATTGCAGTTCCAGCCTCTCCCAGGAGTGGAATTTTAAGCCAGTCTAGAATTTCCTGATCCTTAGTGAGGTCATCTGCAAAAGCCCCCCCTGCTTATCCTGAGTTAGGGTGACCTTCCTTGCAACATCCCTCATCTCTTCTTTTGCTAATAACTTTTTGCCCCACCCTCCTGTTTTTAAAAACCTTCCATTCTGTACAACTCCTAGGAGCAACTCTCTACTTTGCTAGTTGGGATGCTGCCCCATTCATAAATCACTTAAAAGGACCAATTAGATCTTCAAATTTACTTGGTTGAATTTTGTTTTTTTAACGAAAGAGAAGATATCATTGAAGAAGTCCAAACAACTCATAAGGGAGAATAAAGTCCGACTGGTAGAACCAGAAAAGCAGATTAATCCAGAGTCTTGAAGGTTCCACCTTACTTACTGGTACAGCTCCTATACCTGGCACAGTGCCTAATACACTGTAATTATATAATCATATAGGTTGACCAAGTGACTAAATAGCAGTTTTGATAGCTACCATGTTTTGAGGACTTATCTCAGTGCCTAAAATGTGGAAAACACATAATAAATATGTTGAATAAACAAGGGCATAGCAGTAGGATTAGGATTATTCATTGAGCACTTACTGTTTGATTATCTTATTTAATCTTCACGACCAGAGATCAGTATTCCCATTGCTCCCATTTTATAAATAAGGAATTTCAGGGTTTAGATACACTAAGTAACTTTCCCATAAAGGAAAAGGTCTAGCAAGCATTTCCCAAATAGCTGTCACCAGCTGCGCTATGAGTACTGTCCTTCTCCACCAGAGGGCATAGTCTTGTACCCTGAAAAACTGATGAGGCAGCTGGATCTGGGGAAGTAGTCTCACAGTCCCAGTCATGTACAACAGCAGTCGCTGCTGGAAGCAGGCAGTTCGGTGAAGTAGGGAACCAAACTGGAAAATGGGAAATCATCTAGAAACCTAGATGATCACAGGGCTTCAATTCATAATCTTCAAGTTCCCTTCTCATGTATATATTCAGCATTTTCCAGGCCTTCAGCCAACATTTCTCACTTTCTAGTTTGTTTCCCCATGTGAACTGTATTCTACAGTTACTTTTACTTTGGTAATTTTTAAAGTAACAACAGGTGGTTCCAGTTTAACTGATGTGTTATTATCAAATGGCTCCCCAACATACTGCAAACAAAATGTCTTTGAACTTGTCACTTCAGAACTCTATCTCTGAATGTTAATTTTCCTAATCTAGGACTCTGTTCTATCTCAAGCCAGTAAATAAAGAAACTCTATTTCTACTTCTTTCCACTGTGTGTTAGCAAAAACAAATACAGAACTTATTACTATTTTATTGGATCCTTTCAGGTAGTTCTGAGTCTGTCTCATTTATGTCTAGATCCTTACATCATATCATCCTTATTCACCCCTTGGATCCTGTCCACCATGGAAGCAGTAAGTGATGAGGAGACAGAAGCAAGCATGAAATTCAAAACCAGAATAGCAAGTATGTCAAAGGTGGTACTGGGGCTACAGGGCCCTTATTTTCTGCAACTGAGTGAACCATTCCTACTGGCTTGCCTTTGGTATGACATTAACATAATGATACAGTAAGATCAAAAGTCAAAAATAGTAGAAAAGATGTATCAGGTAAATACAAAATAAAGCTATGTTAGTTGAATTGATTTCATAACAATGGACTTTAAATTTAAAACCACTATAATGATAAAGAGCTACAAACGTGAGAATAAGAAAAACTCACCATGAAAATATAAAAATTCTTACCTTGTTTGTACCCAATAACAGTCTTAGTTCAAAATAGATTGATAAATTTGACTACTTTAAGTTAAAAAATGTCCATACGACCAAAGACACTATTAGTGAAGAAAAATATGCTAGTCACAGATTTGGTACATGCCTGCACAGAACAAAAAAACAGGGGTGAGGGATTAGAATAATAAATTATATAAAAGAGTTACTACAAAGCAATAAAAAAAATTAAAAAAGCCAATCAAAACTGGACCAAAAAATCACAAGCTGGCAATTCAAGTAGAAGGAAAAAATATATAGCCAATAAATATATGAAAAGATCAACATCAATCAAATTCAAATCACAATAAGATACCATTTCATACCCATCAGATAAGCAAAAACCAAACAGTCTGAAAATACCAACTGTTGGTGAGGACAACAAGCAGCAAGAAGTCTCATTCACCGCTAGTGGAAGTAGTGAACTGCCATCATCACTTAGGAGAGCAATCTGGCTCCATTTCATACAGGTGAGAACGTATATACCCTTTGACCCAGCATTCCAGTCCTAGGCAAATTCCCTATAAAGTACTGCTCCTGTACTCAAGGACATGTACAAGAATGTTCATAAGAGTACTGTTTGAAATGGTGGGGGAAGAAAAGGAAACAATCTAAATGCTCACCAATAGGAAAAAAATTTAACCTTGAATCCTCTAAGGAGGAATTTTAATCCAATTAGTTCATAATACATTGCACAAATGACAGTTTCAAGGTCAGTACTCCCTTCTTCAAATGGATTTTAAATGCTGATAGTTTAATATTTCCTTCTTGTATCCCTTTCACACATATGAATAGGCTTAAACATTCCAAATAGGGGAAAGATGCATTATTGGGCTATTAACTAGAGAAAGCTATCTGTCTTCCACGATGGCTCACAGGGTTGAAATGCCTTGTTGATTTTACTATGGTTCAGGTACTAGCCCTCAGATATGCAGGTCAGAAGCTTGATTTCTTACTTCACTAAAGGTGAATCTGTGTCTCTAGGAGGACTCACATCAATCAAGAGATTGACATATGAAATACCAATTTTTTTCATTCTTAATGAGTTGTGGAACTGCTTGGGGGCCACAAGAAACCTGATTATAATCAGAAAATTTACTGATGAGCATGGAATCAGTTGCATTCAGCTAAGATACATTCACTAAATGTAAGCACCATGAGGGCAGAGATTTTTGTCTGATTTTTCCACTACTATAATCCCAGAGACTGTAATAATACCTGATACAATAAAAATCTGTTAAATAAATGAATAAGTAAGGAGAAACTAATGTCTCCATCTCCATAATATGCCAAGACCCATCTCAAGATTCAACTATAGAGAGCTTGCATCAGAGTATTCTTGTTTCAGGACAGTGCCAGATTGAGCAGTGCCAGTTTTGGCTTCTTGAGATTTTTCTTTTTCTATTTCTCCAGGACTGACGCTAGCTGATACTTTTACTTGCCTACCCTATAGTCACACCCTTCTAATTCCTTGTTAATGCAATCTCAATCTTGTTCTGGGCAGCAATGCACCTAACCTCAAAGAAAGAATCACAGTTTATCTTGGCGTAACATAGCATCTCTGTTCCCCTTTGCCAGACACTCACTGTCCCAGCCTCCCTGCAGCCATGGGTAGCCCTATCACCCAGTACCATCTGATAAGACATAAAGGGTTATTCTGGGAATGATGCCGCTTCCCAGAAAAAAAATATAGAGAGCCTTATTAGGAGAGAGATTTTTGTTCCTGACCTTTCCTCCCTGCTTGGGAACCTGATGTGAGGAACTGGAGCTATGCCAGCCCTGTCATGTTCATTAGATGAGTTGAGGATGACTGCTGGAGTGGAAGGGTTTTAAAAGCCCAGGCCCTTGAAAATGTACTTAAATGCTGAACCAGCTCTAAAACTGGCTACCACCTGGATGCTAATTGAGTTTTTAAGTTTTTGTGACTTAAGCTACCTGAAGTTATTCTGTTAGCTGTAGTCAAAAGCATTCCTAATTTCATAACCAAGTTTATTATAAGACATATCTCATTCTTTAGATATATTAATACACCCAGTCAGTTTATACAAATATTAACTGGTCTGGGATCCAAGTTGGAATGGCTCTGCTTGACTTTAAGTTTCACTTTCACAGGCTATTCTAATTTCACTCACTTCTAATTCCACTACCCAAATCATGTAATCTCCTAAAGTGACAGCACTGAGTACCTCAGGTCTCCTTTCCAAACACTCCTTTCCCCTGATGCTTATCGTATCTTTCTTTTCTTTTCTTTTTTTGTAGGTTTATTTTTTATTTTTTTTTTATATAATTTATTTTGGTATCATTAATCTACGATTACATGTGCAATATTATGGTTATTAAAGTACCCCCTTCACCAGGTCCCCCCCACCAACCCCATTACAGTCACTGTCCATCAGCATAGTGAGATGCTATAGAATCACTACTTGTCTTCTCTGAGTTGTACAGCCCTCCCCGTGCCCCCCCCCAACATTACATCTGCAAATCGCAATGCCCCTTTTCCCCTCTTATCCCTCCCTTCCCACCCATCTTCATCAGCCCCTTTCCCTTTGGTAACTATTAGTCCGTTCTTGGGTTCTGTGAGTCTGCTGCTGTTTTGTTCCTTCAGTTTTTTTCTTTGTTCTTATACTCCACATATGAGTGAAATCATTTGGTACTTGTCTTTCTCCGCCTGGCTTATTTCACTGAGCATAATACCCTCTAGCTCCATCCATGTTGTTGCAAATGGTAGGATTTGTTTTCTTCTTATGGCTGAATAATAGTCCATTGTGTATATGTACCACCTCTTCTTTATCCATTCATCTACTGAAGGACACTTAGGTTGCTTCCATTTCTTGGCTATTGTAAATAGTGCTGCGATAAACATAGGCATACATATATCTTTTTCAAACTGGGCTGCTGCATTCTTAGGGTAAATTCCTAGGAGTGGAATTCCTAGGTCAAATGGTATTTCTATTTTGAGTTTTTTGAGGAACCTCCATACTGCTTTCCAAAATGATTGAACGAATTTGCATTCCCACCAGCAGTGTAGGAGGGTTCCCTTTTCTCCACATCCTGACCAACATTTGTTGTTGTTTGTGTTTTGGATGTTGGCCATCCTTACTGGTGTGAGGTGATATCTCATTGTGGTTTTAATTTGCATTTCTCTGATGATTAACGATGTGGAGCATCTTTTCATGTGCCTGTTGGCCATGTGAATTTCTTCTTTAGAGAAGTGTCTATTCATGTCCTCTGCCCATTTCTTAACTGGATTATTTGCTTTTTCTTTGTTAAGGTGCGTGAGTCCTTTATATATTTTGGATGTCAACCCCTTGTCAGATATGTCATTTATGAATATATTCTCCCATACTGTAGGATGCCTTTTTGTTCTACTGATGGTGTCCTTTGCTGTACAGAAGCTTTTCAGCTTGATATAGTCCCACTTGTTCATTTTGGCTTTTGTTTTGTTGCTCGGGGAGATATGTTCATGAAGAAGTCTCATGTTTATGTCCAAGAGATTTTTCCCTATGTTTTTTTCTAGGAGTTTTATGGTTTCATGACTTACATTAACTTCTTTGATCCACCTTGAGTTTACCTTTGTGTATGGGGTTAGACAGTAGTTCAGTTTCATTCTCTTACATGTAGCTGTCCAGTTTTGCCAACACCAGCTGCTGAAGAGGCTGTCATCTCCCCATTGTATATCCAAGGCTCCTTTATCAAATATTAATTGACTGTATATGTTTGGGCTAATGTTTGGATTTTCTATTCTGTTCCACTGGTCTGTGGGTCTGTTTTTGTGCCAATACCAAATTGTGTTGATTACTGTGGCTTTGTAGTAGAGCTTGAAGTCAAGGAGCGTAATTCCCCATTTTATTCCTCCTTCTCAGGATTGCTTTGGCTATTCAGGGTCCTTTGTGGTTCCATATGCATTTTAGAATTATTTGTTTCAGTTCATTGAAGAAAGCTGTTGGTAGTTTGATAGGGATTGCATTGAATCTGTAGATTGCTTTAGGTAATATAGCCAGTTTGACAATACTTATTCTTCCTAGCCAAGAGCATGGGATGCATTTCCATTTGTTAGTGTCCTCTTTAATTTCTCTTAGGAGTGTCTTATACTTTTCAGAGTACAGGTCTTTCACTTCCTTCATTAGGTTTATTCCTAGGTATTTTATTCTTTTTGATGCAATTGTGAATGGAATTGTTTATCTGATTTCTCTTTCTTTTAGTTCATCATTAGTGTATAGGAAAGCAACAGATTTCTGTGTGTTAATTTTATATCCTGCAACTTTGCTGAATTCAGATATTAGTTCTAGTAGTTTTGGAATGGAGTCTTTAGGGTTTTTTATGTACAATATCATGTCATCTGCAAATAGTAACAATTTGACTTCTTCTTTACCAATCTGGATGCCTTGTATGTCTTTGTTTTGTCTGATTTCCGTGGCTAGGACCTCCAGTACTATGTTGAATAACAGTGGGGACAGTGGGCATCCCCATCTTGTTCCCGATCTTACATGAAAAGCTTTCAGCTTCTCGCTGTTAAGTATGATGTTAGCTGTGGGTTTGTCATATATAGCCTTTATGATGTTGAGGTACTTGCCATCTATACCCATTTTGTTGAGAGTTTTAATCATGAATGGATGCTGAATTTTGTCAAATGCTTTTTCAGCATCTAAGGAGATGATCATGTGGTTTTTGTTCTTCTTTTTGTTGATGTGGTGGATGATGTTGGTGGATTTTCGAATGTTGTACCATCCTTGCATCCCTCGGATGAATCCCACTTGATCATGGTGTATGATCCTCTTGATGTATTTTTGAATTCGGTTTGCTAATATTCTGTTGAGTATTTTTGCATCTACGTTCATCAGGGATACTGGTCTGTAATTTTCTTTCTTGGTGAGGTCTTTGCCCGGTTTTGGTATTAGAGTGATGCTGGCTTCATAGAATGAGTTTGGAAGTATTCCCTCCTCTTCTATTTGAAAAACTTTAAGGAGAATGGGTGTTATTTCTTCTCTATATGTCTGGTAGAATTCAGAGGTGAATCCATCTGGTCCAGGGGTTTTGTTCTTGGGTAGTTTTTGATTACCGATTCAATTTTGTTGCTGGTGATTGGTCTGTTTAGTTTTTCTGTTTCTTGCTTGGTCAGTTTTGGAAGGTTGTATTTTTCTAAGAAGTTGTCCATTTCTTCTAGGTTTTCCAGCTTGTTAGCATATAGATTCTCATAATATTCTCTTATAATTCTTTGTATTTCTGTGGGGTCCGTTGTTATTTTTCCTTTCTCAGTTCTGATTCTGTTCGTGTGTGTAGATTCTCTTTTTCTCTTAATAAGTCTGGCTAGGGGTTTATCTATTTCGTTTATTATTTCAAAGAACCAGCTCTTGGTTTCATTGATTTTTTCTATTGTTTTATTCTTCTCGATTTTATTTATTTCTTCTCTAATCTTTATTATGTCCCTCCTTCTGGGGACTTTGGGCCTCATTTGTTCTTCTTTTTCCAATTTCAGTAATTGTGTCTTTAGATTATTCATTTGGGAATGTTCTTCCTTCTTTAAATAGGCCTGGATTGCAATATACTTTACTCTTAGAAGTGCCTTTGCTGCGTCCCACAGAAGTTGTGGCCTTGTGTTGTTGTTGTCATTAGTCTCCATATATTCTTTGATTTCTGTTTTGATTTGGTCATTAACCCATTGATTAATTAGGAGAATGCTGTTAAGTCTCCATGTATTTGTGAGCCTTTTTGATTTCTTTCTAAAATTTATTTCTAGCTTTATACCTTTGTGATATGACAAGTTGGTTGGTAGAATTTCAATATTTTTTAATTTATTGAGGTTCTTTTTGTGGCCTAGTATGTGGTCTATTCTGCAAAATGTTCCATGTGCACTTGAGAAGAATGTGTATCCTGTTGCTTTTGGGTGTAGAGTTCTGTTAGGTCCATCTGTTCTAGTGTGTTGTTCAGTGCCTCTGTGTCTTTTCTTATTTTCTGTCTGGTTGATCTGTCCTTTGGAGTGAATAGTGTGTTGAAGTCTCCTAAAATGAATGCATTGCTTTCTATTTCCTCCTTTAATTCTGTTAGTATTTGTTTCACATATGCTGGCGCTCCTGTGTTGGGTGCATATATATTTATAATGGTTATATCTTCTTGTTGGACTGACCCCTTTATCATTATGTAATGTCCTTCTTTATCTCTTGCTACTTTCTTCGTTTTGAAGTCTATTTTATCTGATACAGGTACTGCAACACCTGCTTTTTTCTTCTTGTTTGCATGAAATATCTTTTTCCATCCCTTCACTTTTAGTCTGTGTATGTCTTTGGTTTTAAAGTGAGTCTCTTGAAGGCAGCATATAGATGGGTCTTGTCTTTTTATCCATTCAGTGACTCTATGTCTTTTGAGTGGTACATTCAGTCCATTTACATTTAGGGTGATTATGGATAGGTATGTACTTATTGGCATTGCAGGCTTCAGATTTGTGGTTACCAAAGGTTCAAGGTTAACTTCCCTACTATGTTAAAGTCTAACAACTCACTTAATATGTTATTACAAACACAATCTAAAGGTTCTTTTGTTTGTTAGTTTGTTTCCTCCTTTTTCTTCCTCCTCCATTCTTCATATATTAGGTATCATATTCTGTACTGTTTGTCCATCCCTTGATTGACTTTGGGGATAGTTAATTTAATTTTGCATTTTCTTAGTAATTAGCTGTTCCATTTTCTTAACTGTGGTTTTATTACCTCTGGTGACAGCTATTCAACCATATGAACACTTCCATCTATAGCAGTCCCTCCAAAATACACTGTAAAGATGGTTTGTGGGAGGTAAATTCTCTCAGCTTTTGATTATCTGGGAATTGTTTAATCCCTCCTTCAAATTTAAATGATAATCTTGCCAGATAAAGTAATCTTGGTTCAAGGCCCTTCTGCTTCATTGCATTAAATACATCATGCCACTCCCTTCTGGCCTGTAAGGTTTCTGCTGAGAAGTCTGATTATAGCCTGATGGGTTTTCCTTTGTATGTGATCTTATTTCTCTCTCTGGCTGCTTTTAATAGTCTGTCCTTATCCTTGATCTTGGCCATTTTAATTTCTATATGTCTTGATGTTGTCTTCCTTGGATCCCTTGTGTTGGGAGATCTGCGCACCTCCATGGCCTGAGAGACTATCTCCTTCCCCAGATTGGGGAAGTTTTCACAATCACCTCCTCAAAGACACTTCTATCCCTTTTTCTCTCTATTCTTCTTCTGGTACCCCTATAATGCGAATATTGTTCCATTTGGATTGGTCACACAGTTCTCTCAATATTCTTTCATTGTTAGAGATCCTTTTTTCTCTCAGTGCCTCAGCTTCTTTGTATTCCTCTTCTCTAGTTTCTATTTCATTTATCATCTCCTCCGCTGTATCCAATGTGCTTTTAATACCCTCCATTGTGTTCTTCAATGATTGGATCTCCGACCGGAATTCATTCCTGAGTTCTTGAATATCTTTCCGTACCTCCATGAGCATGTTAATGATTTTTATTTTGAACTTCCTTTCAGGGAGAGTCATAAGGTCCATATCATTTAAATCTTTCTCAGGAGTTGTATTCATAATTTTACTCTGGACCAGGTTCCTTTGGCGTTTCATATTTGTGTATGGCACCTTGTAGTGTCCAGAAGCTCTACTCTCTGGAGCTGCTCAGCCCCTGAAACAATGTTGGGGATTGTAGGGGAATGGTATTGGTGCCTCAGGGGAGGAAAGGGCGTTTCCTGGTTCCTGGCTGCTATGCCTGTCTCCACTGCCTGAACCAGTGGGCCAAACACACAGGTATAAGCCTCTGTGCTTTGCATTTTTAGTTGCTGTAGACAGAACTTCCCTCTGGCTGGCCTAACACCAGGGAAGGGTTTCCCAGTTTGCTCGGTGGGGCTAGCCAGGAGAAAGGCTCACTAGTCTTTCTGTCACAGAAGGGGTTTTTGGAGCTGTGCAGGCAGCCAGGGAGCTGGAGCACCTGAAGATCGTGAAAACTCCCAATCTGCTGGGCAGAGTGCACCTGGACAATTTTGTCTACCTGCCCTTCCTCCTTAGCAGTGAGCTCTGTGCAATCCTTGCCCCTTTAGCAGCCCTCTTACTAAGGGCTTCTTTGTTAGAAAGTCTCTCAGACTGCCTGGATTTCTTTTGTTCCAGAGCAGCTGGGTATGGATCCCTGCTTTCACAACCAGCTGGAATCTTAGTCTCTCCAGGAATTCTGCCTGTCTTAGCTTTCCAACCCCCTAATTACAAGAGTATCATGCAAGCACCATGAAATGTAGGTTTGTGCTCCCAGAGCAGATCTCCAAAGTTAGGTATTCAGCAGTCCCAGTTCTCCACTCCCTCTCTGCTCTGTTCCTGTTCCTCCTGCTGGTGAGCTGGGGTGGGGGAAGGGCTTGGATCCCGCAGGACCACAGCTTTAGTACGTTACCCTTTTCTGTGAGGGCTGCTCTTGTCTCCAGGTGTATGCAGTTTGTTGCCATCCTCTTTCCAGTTGCTCTTTCAAGAGTAGTTGTAGTAGTTATATTTTCATATTATATGCGGTTTTAGGAGGAAGCCTCTGTCTCACCTCTCACGCCGCCATCTTTTTTGTATCTTTACTTTTCATATCTTTCCAAGTTGTGCCAGGTTGCAGGCATTTCTGAACCAATATAATCTCTTTTATCATGATAAACAGAATTGATTTTGATTTGAATTAATCAGAATATAACTGATGCTATCAACAAGAAAAGCTACTGGACTCCATCTATGGGAGTCAGGATATCATGTTTACTCACTTATTCTTTATCTCATTCCAGTTTTAAGAAGTAAATACAAAATATTTTAGGTTTTCCCTTTGGTGATTTCTTACCTGATAGGTAAAAGATACCAAAAACAACAGTAGTTCTATGATTCTGTTTGTCCCATCTGTTCTGTGTTCCTTTTTTCCTCTTTTCCTTATTTTCCATGAATCCATTTTATCTCCTCTATTGATTTATTAGCTATTCCTTTTAATTTTTTTAGTGACTCTTCTAAGTAGTACAATATACATTATTAGCTTATCACAGTCTACCTTTAAATGTTATAGTATTTAACATATAACATAAGTCTCTTATAACAATATACTTCTATCCCATCTCCCCGTTCTTTCTGCTGTTGGGCTTGTACGTTCTACTTTTACAAATGTTATTAAGTCCCATAATATGCTGTTATTATTCTTAACTTTAAGCAGTTAACTATCTTTTAAATACATTAAAAACAAGGAAAATGTCTTTTATTTTACCATTTTTTATTCATTCCTTTGCATAAATTCATGTGTCCATCTGGTATCATTGTCCTTTGGCCTGAAGAACTTCCTTTATCATTTCTTATAGTACAAGTTCACTAGTGATGAATTCTCTTGGTTTTAGCTTACCTGAAATGTCTTTATTTTGACTGTTTTTTTCCCAGTGATTTAAAAATGCCGTTCCACCATCTTATGGTTTGCATTATTTTTTAAGAGAAACTAGTATCAGTCTCATCTTTAAGATTTTCTATCACTAGTTTTCAGAAATTTGATTCTATAATGCTTTGATTTGGTTTTCTTTGTGTTTATGGTGTTTCAGTTTCAGTGGGATGAAGTTAGAACATTCTGAAAATTAAAAGAATTACAAAACTGTAAATTGTTCTATATTGCTGAAGGTAAATGAACAGTCCTAAACCACTATTCACAGCTTGTTAATAGTTTTTGGCTTTTCATCATGGCTTCAGAGACTAGGTACTAAAAGAAAGTTTGGGAAATTGTTCTGTCTATGGTCCTGCCCAGATCCTAAGCTCTATAACTACATAATTTCCCTCTATCTGTTATAACTGAAAAATATCTTTAAAAAGGAAAGGAGAAAAAATTCATGTGAATTAATATGTTCTGCATAAGGGCCTTTTCAACATTTCCTCCTGTTTTCACTAAGCCTGCTTCTTTTTTAAAAAATTTCTAGGTGTAGTTTGTAGTTGAATGTTAATCATGTCACAGATGAGTTCTTCTAAAGTGAGAAAGGGTAAATCATTTATCCTAGCTGATTTGTTCTGGATTAGACACTGTCCATATGTTGTCCAGCCAGGCAGATAAAATGCTCCTGACAGACTGGAATAGAGATGATAATACTGGTTACCCAGCCTCTGTGATGATTCCTGATTCTATGACCACTGGGGCAGGCCTCATTGGTTGGCAAGCATTAACAGAATCATTGCACATTTATTATTCATGAGGAAGGTCAATGCTTCATGACAAAGGTCAATTAATAAGAGAATGATCCTGTAAGGGCAGGATAAGAATAGGTTTAGGGACAAATCCTTCTCTCTCCCCATTGGTCCATTCACAATTATTATTACTATCTAAAAATTGTTATAATCCTTATATTACCAGGTGGACAGGAATAAACAATTAGAGGGTACCTACTATATTCTAAGCACTCCACAAAGGTCTTTCAAAAACATTTAATATTCACAACCACAGGAGAAGGAAACTATTATTAACTCCATTTTACAGATAAGCACACTGAGATTCAAAAATCTTGTCCAAAATCACACAGATGTTAACTGGCAGCTCTGGGATTTGCATCTAGGTCTACCTGGCCTCAAAAACCCCTGCTTTTTCTGCCACATGAGTATACTCAGCTCCACTTTCCTCAAAGTACTTACTGAGTCAACTACCTTTTGGCATTCTCTAAGTCACTTGCTTGGATGAAAACCTACCCTTGTTATCTGATCATGAGTATATATGTGAGGAGAAGAACATAAATGAAGAGCTGTGGACTGTTTTCAAAGCATTAGGACAGCACTCATCTCAAAAAGAGTGACAGTATTGTGATGCTTCAGATTCACTGACTAGATATTCAGACAGAAATCCTCCATGAGGGAAAATTCCTATGGCCTCTCAAATTCTCCTTCTGTAAAGGAGTCAGGATGGGGTCAGAATCTCCAAGCAGATTGATTGTTGACTTGTTTCAGGTATTACTGATCAATACTGCAGAGTCCTATTACCATTCCTATTCTTGGGATGGACAGGGGTGCAAAGCAGAGAAGGAAGGCTTAGGAAGAGGAAATTGGGAGACTAGAGCTGTTAAGAACAAATATCCTTTGTTGTAATTAAAACAAGGTGTGTGCTAGTGAAACTTAATTTGTGAGAAGAGGATTAAATGTGTTGAATCTTCACAGTTTTTTGCCTAAGTTCTAGCCTTGGTACAATATTTGATAAAATGGCTGTTTTTAAATTTTCCAGTTTTTGCCAGAAGATCTATGAGGGCAATAATTTCACAGTGGAGTAGTAAAACATCTCTTGACTAAGAGTCAGGAGACCTCAGTTGTATTTCTGATGCTGCCCTTTCTAGCTGCATGACCTTGGATAAGTACTTTACTCACTCTGGGTTTCAGTTTTCTTAGGTATTACATGAGGAATTTGGACCAGAGAATACTAACATTCTATGTTTCTATGATCACAGATATCTCGACAATAAAACTTGGAAGGTTTTGAAGAAAAAAAAACCTTATTCTTCCAGGTCATATTCATCCAGGCCAGCATTATTTAAATGGATGATTTCATTCCCAGTTTTTCCTGAAGTTCTAGAATAGAAATGTCTAATTAACCTTTTTTAATATAAAAACAAATATCTCTTTAATAGAATCTAGATGACAAGACAGAACATATGTAAAAAAAATAAGTAACACCACATGGTAATTAAGAGTAAATGAAATCACATCTGTAAAATGCCAAACTAGGCATGCTGCTCAGAGCAGGCACTAAGAAATGGTAGTGGTGTATCTCATTTCTTCCTGTCCTGTAGCACCCTCCTTTAATTAATCTTTTAAGGAGACCTTAAAATGTATTACAATTCTTTCAGTCCTAAGGTCCTGGGTCCCCTTTTGATCTTCTTGCATTCTTCTCCTACTTCCATCATCCCCCCAAAAGGAATGACTCACCCCATATTCTCCACCTCCAGAATGAATTCTCAGGTAATAACGTCTGTTGTCTCCAACAGTACATGCCCAACATCCACTCACAGCAGGGCCAGAACATGGGTTCTTTGATCCTCAAGTCAGACAGAGGCTGCTTGGGTGGAGCTCACTCCCTTAAATTTCCTTCTTTGAAGTGTCCTCTATTTTCCTGGATTTACTGTTAATAGTTAATTGCCAGTTTATGAATGGTACAAAGATTGGTAAGTTGGATTCTGAACTTTAAAATCTATTGCGTGTACCCAGGGGCCATAGGGAAAGGAGGGGGTGTCTTGTACTTTGTTCGCTAACAGGCAATTATTTCCTGTGACCTTACTGAGTAACCCTCATGCCGAGATTCAAAGAGCTGATAATTTAGGAAGCCAAAGGATGGCTCATTGCACTTTTCGAATTTCCTAAGTATTTATGAGGAGTTAGGTCCTTGATGCCTGAACTGAGTGGTGGCCAATAGTCTTCCCTTTGGATATGAATTCAGAAGGAGAGAGAGGGAAAGCTGCCTGGAGGAGGTAGGTCACACTGAATGGGTGATAAACTGTGTATCTGCCCCTCAGTTCTGATTGCTCCTGCCCATTTGCTCCAGGAGGCAGGATCCCTTCCAACCATAACTAGAACTGTAGGGGCCTGTAATGTTGAAGTGCAAGTCCCTGGAGGGCAGGGATTGCATTCATTTCCACATTCCCCAAGCATAATGTTTGGCAGAAAACAGACCTTAATGAATGTTTGCTAAATGTTCAATAAGAAGAAGGCTTTTACTGCCCTTTAAATGCAGACAGACTCCCGTAATCCTGCCTCCTAGTGTTTTTGCCTTTGTGTGATCCTCTCCCACTGAGTGTGAACAGCACCTATGACTTGCTTTTAACCAACAAAATAGGCAAGTGTGAATGTCACATTGTGTAAAATTCTCCCTTGCCAGGCAACAAGAGCAAAAAATAGACAAATGGGACTACATCAAACTTTAAAACTTCTGCACATCAAAGGAAACAACACAGTGAAAAGGCAACATACTGAATGGGAGAAAATATTTGCAAACCATACATCTGATAAGAGGTTAATATCCAAAATATAGGAAGAACTCCTACAGCTCAACTACAAAAGAACAAATTACCTGTTTTAAAAATGAGCAAAGGTGATTTCTCAGAAAAGATGGCAGAGCAGGATGGCAAGGTGAAAACTTCCTCCCAAGTACACACTAAGGAATCAACTACAGCAAATATAACTAACCCTGAAAATGACCTGTAGGCAAATGAAAATGACCAGCAAGCAGAGAATGGCCCCACCCACACCAAGTTTTTGAAATAGAACAACCATCAACTTAATATAGACTGTTATATATTTAGGAAACAATCTATGAACCTTATGGTTCACAAGCCACAAACCTAAAGCCTATATAGATACATAAAAAAAATTTTTTAAAGGAACACTAAAAACCACCAAATCACAAGAGTATAAGAAAGAAAGCAAGGAAAAAAGAGGAACAATAAAAACAACCAGAAAGCAATTAATAAAATGGCAATAAGTACACACCTATCAAAAATTACCTTAAATGTAAATAGACTGAATGCACCAATCAAAAGACATAGAGTCATTGAATGGATTAAAAAAACAAGACCCATCTATATGCTACCTAAAAAAGACTCACTTTGAACCCAAAGACATTTACAGACTAAAAGTGAAGGGACAGAAAAAGATATTTCATGCAACTAATAGGGACAAAAAAGCAGTAGTTGCAGTACTTGTATCAGACAAAATAGACTTCAAAACAAAAAAAGTCACAAGAGACAAAGAAGGACATTACATAATGATAAAGGGGTCAGTCCAACAAGAGGATATAACTATTCTAAATTCTAAATATCTATGCACCCAACATAGGATCACCTACATATGTGAAACAAATACTAACAGAATTAAAGGGGGAAATAGAATGCAATGCATTCATTGTGGGAGACGTCAACACACCACTCACTCCAAAGGACAGACCAACCACACAGAAAATAAATAGACAGAGGCACTGTACAACGTATTAGAACAGATGGACCTAATGGACATCTACAGAACACTCCATTCAAAAGCAACAGGATACACATTCTTCTCAACTGCACATGGAACATTTTCAAGAATAGATCATATACTAGGCCACAAAGAGAACCTCAGTAAATTCAAAAAGCCTGAACTTGTACCAACCAGATTCTCAGATCACAATGGTATGAAACCAGAAATAAATTACTCAAAGAAACAAAAAAGCCCACAAACACATGGAGGCTTAATAACATGCTCCTGAATAATCAATGGATCAATGACCAAACAAAAACAGAGATCAAGCAATATATGCAGAAAAATGACAACAGTAATTCAACACTGCAAAATCTCTGGGACGCAGGGAAGGCCGTGCTAAGAGGGAAATATATTGCAATACAGGCCTACCTCAGGAAACAAAAACAATCCCAAATGAACAGTCTAAACTCCCAATTAATGAAACTAGAAAAGGAAGAACAAATGAGGCCCAAAGTCAGTAGAAGGAGGGACATAGTAAAGATTAGAGCAGAAATAAATAAAATTGAGAAGAATAAAACAATAGAAAGAATCAATGAAAGCAGAAGCTGATTCTTCAAGAAAATAAACAAAATAGATAAACCCTTAGGCAGATTTATCAAGAAAAAAAGAGAGTCTACACACATATACAGAATCAGAAATGAGAAAGGAAAAATCACTATGAACACCACATAAACACAAAGAATTATGAGAGAATAATATGAAAAATTATATGGTAACAAACTGGATAACCTAGAAGAAATGGACAACTTTCTAGAAAAACACAACCTTCCAAGACTGACCCAGGAAGAAACAGAGAATCTGAATAGACCAATTAACAGCAAAGAAATCGAATTGGTAATCAAAAACTACCTAAGAACAAAACTCCTGAACCAGATGGTTTCACTGCTGAATTTTATCAAAGATTTAGTGAAGACCTAATACCCATCCTCATTAAAGTTTTCGAAAAAGTAGAAGAGGAGGGAATACTCCCAAACTCATTCTATGAGGCCAACATCACTCGAATACCAAAACCAGGCAAAGACACCACAAAAAAAAGAAAATTACAGACCAATATCCCTGATGAACATAGATGCAAAAATACTCAACAAAATATTAGCAAAGCAAATTCAAAAATACATCAAAAAGATCATCCGTCATGATCAAGTGGGATTCATCCCAGGGAAGCAAGGATGGTACAACATTCGAAAATCTATCAACATCATCCACTACTTCAACAAAAAGAAGAACAAAAACCACATGATCATCTCCATAGATGCTGAAAAAGCATTCAACAGAATTCAACATCCATTCATGATAAAAACTCTCAACAAAATGGGTATAGAGGGCAAGTAGCTCAACATAATAAAGGCCATATATGACAAACCCACAGCTAACATTATACTTAACAGCAAGAAGCTGACAGCTTTTCATCTAAGATCAGGAACAAGAAAAGGATGCCCACTCTCCCCACTTTTATTCAACATAGTTCTGGAGGTCCTATTCACGGCAATCAGACAACACAAAGAAATAAAAGGCATCCAGATTGGTAAGGAAGAAGTTAAACTGTCCCTGTTTGCAGATGACATGATATTGTACATAAGAAACCCTAAAGACTCCACTCCCAAACTACTAGATCTAATATCTGAATTCAGTAAAGTTGCAGGATACAAAATTAATACACAGAAATCTGTTGCATTTCCATACACTAACGGTGAACTAGCAGAAAGAGAAATCAGGAAATCAATTCCATTCACAATTGCATCCAAAAGAATAAAATATCTAGGAATAAACCTAACCAAGGAAGAGAAACACTTATACTGTGAAAACTACAAGACACTCATGAGAGAAATTAAAGAAGATACCAATAAATGGAAACACATCCCATGCTCATGGATAGGAAGAATTAACATTGTCAAAATGGCCATCCTGCCTAAAACAAACTATAGATTCAATGCAATCCCTATCAAAATACCAACAGCATTCTTCAATGAACTAGAGCAAATAGTTCTAAAATTCATATGGAACCACAAGAGACCCCAAATAGCCAAATAAAGCCGGAGAAGGACAATAAAGTGGGAAGAATTATGCTCCCTGACTTCAAGCTCTACTACAAAGCCACAGTAATCAAGACAATTTGGCACTGACACAAGAACAGACCCATAGACCAATGGAACAGACTAGAGAGCCCAGATATAAACCCAAGCATATATGGTCAATTAATATACGATAAAGGAGCCATGGATATACAATGGGGAAATGACAGACTCTTCAACAGCTGGTGTTGGCAAAACTGGACAGCTACATGTAAGAGAATGAAACTGGATTACTGTCTAACCCCATACACAAAAGTAAACTCAAAATGGATCAAAGACCTGAATGTAAGTCATGAAACCATAAAACTCTTAGAAAAAAATATAGGCAAAAATCTCTTGGACATAAATATGAGCAACTTCTTCATGAACATATCTCCCCGGGTGAGAGAAAAAAAAGCAACAATGAACAAGTGGGACTATATCAAACTAAAAAGCTTCTGTACAGCAAAGAACACCATCAGTAGAACAAAAAGACATCCTACAGTATGGGAGGATATATTCTTTAATGACATATCTGATAAGGGGTTGACATCCAAATTATATAAAGAGGTCACACACCTCAACAAACAAAAAGCAAATAAGCCAGTTAAAAAATGGGCAGAGGAGCTGAACAGACACTTCTCCAAAGAAGAAATTCAGATGGCCAACAGGCACATGAAAAGATGTTCCACATCGCTAATCATCAGAGAAATGCAAATGAAAACCACAATGAGATATCACCTTACACCAGTTAGGATGGTCAACATCCAAAACACAAACAACAACAAATGTTGGCGAGGATGTGGAGAAAGGGGAACCCTCCTACACTGCTGGTGGGAATGTAAATTAGTTCAACCATTGTGGAAAGCAGTATGGAGGTTCCTCAAAAAACTCAAAATAGAAATACCATTTGACCTAGGAATTCCACTCCTAGGAATTAACCCTAAGAATGCAGCAGCCCAGTTTGAAAAAGACATATGCACCTCTATGTTTATTGCAGCACTATTTACAGTAGCCAAGAAATGGAAGCAACCTAAGTGTCCTTCAGTAGATGAATGGATAAAGAAGAGGTGGTACATATACACAATGGAATATTATTCAGCCATAAGAAGAAAACAAATCCTACTGTTTGCAACATGGATGGAGCTAGAGGGTATTATGCTCAGTGAAATAAGCAGGCAACGAAAGACAAGCATCAAATGATTTCACTCATCTGTGGAGTATAAGAAAAAGGAAAAAACTGAAGGAACAAAACAGCAGCAGACTCACAGAACCCAGGAATGGACTAACAGTTACCAAAGGGAAAGGGACTGGGGAGGATGGGTGGGAAGGGAGGAATAAGGGGGAAAAAGGGGTATTACGATTAGCACACATAATGTAGTGGGGGGGGGCATACGGGGAAGGCAGTGTAACACAGAGAAGACAAGTAGTGATTCTATAGCATCTTACTACACTGATGGACAGTGACTGTAATGGGGTATGTGGTGGGGACTTGATAATAGGGGGAGTCTAGTAACCATAATATTGCTCGTGTAATTGTGCATCAATAATAGCAAAAACAAACAAACAAATAAATAAATAAATAAAACTCCATAAAAACCAAACCACAGGGCTAGATGGCTTCACAGCTGAATTCTACCAAACATTTAAAGAAGAGCTAATACCCGTCCTTATTCTTCTTAAAGTATTCCAAGAAGCAGAAGAGGAAGGAATACTTCCAAACTCATTCTACAAAGCCAGAATCGCTCTAATACAAAAAGTAGACAAAGGCACCACAAAAAAAGAAAATTTTAGACCAGTGTCTCTGATGAACATAGATACAAAAATCCTCAACACGAAATATTAGCAAACTGAATTAAAAAATATATCCAAAAGATCATCCATCATGACCAAGTCATATTTATTCCAGGGATGCAAGAATGGTAAAATATTTGTAAATCAATCAATATCATACATCACATTAACAAATCATATGATCATCCCAAAATATACTGTGGAAAAGCATTTGACAAAATTCAACATCCATTCATGATAAAAACTCCTTACAAAATGGGTACAGAAGTTATGTACCTCAACATAATAATGGCCATACATGACAAACCCACAGCCAACATCATATTTAATTGCGAAAAGATGAAAGCTTTACCTCTGAGATCAGGAAAAAGACAAGGATTCCCACTCTCCCCACTTTTATTCAACACAGTACTGGAGGTCCTAGCCATAACAATCAGACAACACAAAGAGATAAACGGCATCCAAATTGGTAAGGAAGAAGTTAAACTGTCACTGTTTGCCGATGACATGATATTATATGTAGAAAACCCTGAAGACTCCACCAAAAAACTATTAGAATTAAGAACTGAATTCAGCAAAGTTGTAGAATACAAAATTAATACACAGAAATCTATTGCATTCCTGTATACTAACAACAAACTAGCAGAAAGAGAAATCAGGAAAACATCTCCATTTACAATTTCATCAAAAAGTATAAAATACCTAGGAATAAACTTAGCCAAGGAGGTGAAAGACTTTTACTCTGAAAACTATAAGACACTCATGAAAGAAATCAATGAAGAAACCAATAAATGGAAATCTATCCTGCATTCATGGATAGGAAGAATTAGTATTCTCAAAATGGCCATCTGCCCAAAGCAGGTTAGAAATTCAATGCAATCCCTATCAAAATACCAACAGCATTTCTCTCTCATTTTTTTCCAAAAGCATTTTTCAATGAACTAGAACAAACAATTCTAAAATTCATATGGAAAAAAATAAGTAAATAAAATGAGTCTGGAACGATGTAAAATAAATAAATAAATAAATATAAATAAATAAAATAAAATAAAATTCATATGGAACCACAAAAGACCCTGAATAGCCAAAGCAATCCTGAGAAAGAAGAACAAAGTTAGGGGATTACACTCTCTAACTTCAAGCTCTACTACAAAGCTACAGTAATCAAAACAATTTGGTACTAGCAATAAAACAGACCCATAGACCAATGGAACAGAATAGAGAGCCCAGATATAAACCCACACATATATGGTCAATTAATATATGATAAAGGAGCCATGAATATACAATGGGAGAAAAGATAGCCTCTTCAACAACTGGTTCTGGGAAAACTGGACAGCTACATGTAAGAGAATGAAACTGGATTATTGTGTAACTCCATACACAAAGGTAAACTCAAAAGAGCTGAATGTAAGTCATGAAACCATAAATCTCTTAGAAGAAAACATAGGCAAAAATCTCTTGAATATAAGCATGAGCAATTTTTTTCCTGGACATATGTCCTCAAGACAAGGGAAACAAAATAAAAAATGAACAAGTGGGACTACATCAAACTAAAAAGGTTCTATACAGCAAAGGACACCATCAGCAGGACAAAAAGGCATCCTCCAGTATGGGAGAATATATTTGTAAACGACTTACCCGATAAGAGGTTAACATCCAAAATATATAAAAACCGCATATGCCTCAACACCCAAAAAACAAATAACCTGATTAAAAAATGGGTGGAGGATCTGAATAGATGCTTCTCCAAAAAAGAAATTCAGATAGCCAGCAGGCACATGAAAAGATGCTCCACATTGCTAATCATCAGAGAAATGCAAATTAAAGCCACAATGAGATCCTCACACCAATTAGGATGGCCAACATCTAAAAGACAAGATACAACAAATGCTGGTGAGGATGCAGAGAAATGGGGACTCTCCTACACTGTTGGTGGGAATGTAAATTGCTACAACCATTGTGGAAAGAAGTATAGAAGTTCCTCAAAAAACTAAAAACAGACATATTATTTGACCAGGAATTCCACTTCTAGGATTTTACCCAAAGAAACAAAATCCCTAATTCAAAAAGACATATGCACCCCTATGTTTATTGCTGCACTATTTATAACAGCCAAGATATGGAAGCAACCTAAGTGTCCATCAATAAATGAATAGATAAAGAAGAGGTGGTACATGTACACAATGGAATATTATTCAGCCAGAAAAAGAAAAGAAATATTTCCATTTGTGACAACATGGATGGAGCTACAGGGTTTTATGCTCAGTAAAATAAGAAAGGCAGAAAGACAAATACCATATGATTTCACTTATTTGTGAAGTATAAAAACAAAGCATAACAGAAGGAACAAAATAGCAGTACACTCATAGACACCAAGAAGGGACTCGTCATTACCAAGGGAAAGGGGTTGGGGTGGGTAGTGCAGAGAGAGGGTGAAGGGGATGAAGGGGCATAATAATTCAAAATCACAATATAAGTTGGTCCTGGGGACGGTAGTACAGCACAGAGAATATAGTCAATGATTCTGTAATATCTTATTCTGTTGATAGATAATAACTGCACTAGTGAGGGTGAGGATTTAATAATATAGGTAACTGTTGAACCACTGTGTTATATATTTGAAACCAATATAAGACTGTGTATCAATGATACCTGGATATTAGATGATTTTGAAACTGGGTATTGGATATATAAGTATTCATTATGCTGTCTCTTTTTGTAAGTGTTGGAAAATTTCCATAATAAAATTGTAATGCAGCTCCTCTGCAAAAAAAAAAAAAGACAAAAGGTGACAGAATGGATAAACAAGACCCATCTATATGCTGCCACAAGAGACTCACTTCAGACCTAAAGACATACCTAGACTGAAAACAAAGGGATGGGAAAAGATATTTTATTATGCACATAAAAGGCCGAAAAAAGCAGGAGTGGCAGTACTTATATCAGACAAAATAGACTTCAAAACAAAGAAAGTAACAAAGGGCAAACAAGGACATTACATAATGATAAATGTATCAATCCAACAAAAGGATACAACAATTATAAATATCTATGCACCCAACAGAGGAGCAACTAAATATATAAAATAATATTAACAGACCTAAAGGAAGAAATAGACAGCAACACAATCATATTAGGGTATTTAAAAACCCCACTTTTATTAATGGATAAATCAGACATAAAACAAATAAGGAAACAGAGGTACTGAATGACACGTTAGACCAGATGGACTTAACACATATATACAGAACATTCCACCCAAAAGCAGCAGGATACATATTTTTCTCAAAAACCCCTTGAACATAAGCATGAGTAATTTTTTTCTGGATGTGTCTCCCCCAGCAAGGGAAACAAGCAAAAATAAACAAGGAGAACTACATCAAACTAAAAAGCTTCTGTACAACAAAGGAAACCATCAACAAAACAAAATGGGAACCTACAGTATGGGAGAATATACTCATAAATGATATATCCAATAAGGGGTTAACATCCAAAGTACATAAAGAAGTCATACAACTCAACACCAAAAAAACAAATAACCCAATTAAAAAATGGGCAGAGGACCCGAACAGACGTTTTTCCAAAGACATACAGATAGCCAACAGGCACATGAAAAGACGCTCCACATTGCTCATAATCAGGGAAATGCAAATCAAACCACAATGAGATATCACCTCACACCAGTTAGAATGTCCAACTATGTATAAGACAAGAAATAACAAGTGTTGACGAGGATGTGGAAAAAAGGGAACCCTCCCACACTGTTGGTGGGAATGTAAATTGTGCAACCACTGTGGAAAGAAGTTTGGAGGTTCCTCAGAAAGTCTAAAAATAGATATTCCATATAACCCAGTAACTCCACTTTCAGGAATTTACCCCCAAAAAACAAAATCTTTGATTATAAATGATACATGCACCCCTATGTTTACTCACATTATTTACAATAGCCAAGATTTGGGAGCAACCAAAGTGTCCACCAATAGATGAATAGATAAAGAAGAGGTGGTACATATATACAATGGAATATTACTCAGCCATAAAAAAGAAAGAAATCCTACCATTTGGAACAACATAGATGGATTTGGTACTAGGCTAAGTGAAATAAGTCAGGCAGAGAAATACAAATACCATATGACTTCACTTATATGTGGAATCTAAAAACAAAACAGCAACAGACTCATAGACACTGAGAGGTGACCAGTGGTTACCATGGGGGAGGGGTTAGGATGGGTGGGTAGATAGGTGAAGAGTATAAAGAGTCACAAAATCTCAATCATAATATAAATTAGTTACAGGGATGAAAGTACAGCATAGAGTGAAGGACAGTGACTGCAACGGGTTGTAGGGGGGACTTGATAATATGGGTGAATGTAGTAACCACAATGTTTTTCATGTGAAACCTTCATAAGAGTATATATCAATGATACCTTAATAAAAAAATTAATTAAAAAAAAAGAAATTGAGGTATATTTAATTTTTAAAAATCCTATGATTCTGTTGAAAGTGACTGGCTAGATAGTGGTACAATTCAAAGAGATATGGAACATAGGAAGAAAAACTGGTTTCAGGGGGAAAAATGCTTCTAGTTAAGTACCTGTATGCAAAGAAGAATTTTTTTCCAGATTGTAATTATACTTTTTGAAGAAAAATAAAGGAAAGTACAGCATAGAGAAAGTAGTCAATAGTTCTGTAACATTTCTCTATGTTAACAGATAATAACTATACTAGTTGGGGAGAGCATTTAATAATGTATATAACTGTCAAATCACAATATTGTATACTTGAAACCAATACTGTATATAAACTAGCTTCAATAAAAAAATCAAACAAAAAATTTTAAATGAACAAAGTACTTCAATAGACATTCACCAAAGACATGCAAATGGCCGCAAGCATATGAATAGGTGCTTGATATCACTAATCATCACAGTATTTTGAGTAAAAATCATGAGATGCCACCTCACACCTGTTAGGATGACCACTATTCAAAAAGAAAGAAGTTAAGGAGGTATATTTAATTTTTAAAAATCCTACAATTCTGTTGAAAGTGACTGAAATGAGTATATAACAAAATAAATAAATAAGGAGTGCTGGTGCAGATGTGGAGAAAAGAGAACCCTGTGTCCACTGTAGGTGGGAATGTAAAATACTACAGCCTCTATGGAAAACAGTATAGAGGTTCCTCAAAAACTAAAAGTAGAAGTATCATATGATCCACAATTCCACTTCTGGGTATATATCCAAAGGAATTGAAAGCAGAACCTTAAAGACAGCTTTGAATACCTATATTTATTGTACCATTATTCATAATAGCCGAAAGGTGGAAGTAACCTAAATGTCCACCAATGTATGGATAAAGATGTGGTATGTATACACAAATAATGTGATATTATTCAACTCTGAAAAAAGAAGGGAATTTTATCACATACTACAACATGGATGAACCTGAGGACTTCTGCTAAATGAGATAAGCCAGTCACAAAAAGATACTATTTGATTCTGCTTATATGAGGTACCTAAAGTAGTCAAACTCTTAGAAACAGAGAGTAGAATGGTGGTTACCATGGGCTGGGGGGAGGGGGAAATGGGAAGATGTTCAGTGGATATAGAGTTTCAGTTTTGCAAGATGAAGTTCTAGAGCTGTTATACAACAATATGCATATAGTTAACACTACTGTACTTTACACTTAAAAATAGTTCAGACTGTAAATTTTATGTTACATGATTCTTTCTTTTCCACAATAAAAGACTATCTTGCAGGCTTGCTAGCTATTGTAGGGACTCTCCTTGCTGGCTTCATGAAGTAAACAGCCACACTGGGTAAGCCCTTGTTACAAGGAGCTGCAGGCAGCTTCTAGAAATCACAGGCAGCCTTAACCTACAGCCAGGAAGAAGACAAGGCCATCAGTCAAGGAAATGAATTCTGCCAATACCAGCAACTTTAGTTTGCAAGTGGACTCTCCCTTGGCCACACTCCCAAATGAGACTGCAGCCTGGCTGATACCTAGAGCAGAAGACCCAGCTAAGCCATGCCTGAACTCCCTACCTAAGAAAGCACAATAATAAATGTACGTAATTTGAGCCACTAAGTTTGTGGTAATTTGTTATGTGGCAATAGTAACTAATACAAAAGGTATGATGTAGATAACTTGCTTTCAAATAACTGCCTTGCTGCTGTGAAACCTTGAAATAGTGTTCATGGTGGAGAGCAATGGCCCTTGGACCCACAACACCAGTCTTAAGTCATAAACATGCATGTGGAATATGTCCACGTTTTGCCTAAAAGTCACTAACCTCTACATCTGGTTTCCAAGGAGCAATTTCTGCAGATTTAGTATGATTGCTAATGTGCTGGCCTTCTCACAAAGAGCAAGCACTAGGCAGGAAGAAAAGAAGCATGATCACACCTCTTAAACTTCATCCGAAGGAGTCTCTATGGTCTCTTCCCACCATCATTTTTTATGATCCTCAGTAAGAGCCCATGGAGTGCAGCAGTAACAGCCTGGATAGATTCAGACTAGGATGGCATATAGATTTCACCTTATAGATAGGAGTGGCTTGAGATGACTCCTTACAACAGGGGAATGCCTCTGCCCCAGTCTACCGAAACAGCTTTTCATTCTTTGGTTTGCCGTAGGTCTTCCTTGTGACCTTCCTTCAAGGTCAGAAATAAGCAGACCGGGGCATGTCCGTGGGAATTCAAGTACCCCTATTTAGGCATGTTTCTAAACACATTGACCACCCCCAACAGCCATCTCTGGCCAAGGAGCTTCTTCTCTGCTTCTTTCTGTAGTTAGTGGGATGGAGGCTTTCTGACCATTTGGCTCCCTTTATCCTTGCAAGTGAGTATAGTGGTAGTGGTTGTGGGGGCAAGGGGGTGAAGGCAACAGTGGTGTCTGGGAGGATGTAGCCATCCAGGCTGTAGCTATGCAGAGCCAGAAACTCAAATGTGGTCAGTCATTGTCTCAGACCTCCACATCTTTCTAGATGTGCCAACAGAAAGGAAAGAACAGACTCTGATTGGCATGACTTGGGTCAAAATATTAACCAGCGGGTGACATGCTGGTACCTGCTGCCACCAAGAAAACCATCTAGTTGGGTGTAGGAGGAAAGCAATTTTTCAAAAGCAGAAAATGCTGTTCTGGGAAACAAACAGCTGTCCACTACAAGCCCTGACCTTTTCTCTCACTCATACCTGTGCTTCCTACAAAGAGCACTAAATTCCCCTTTTGCCCAAGCTAGTTAGAACTCGGTATTATCACTTGCAAACAGGAGTCCTGATTGTTACCTTACTTGTTACTGACCAGCCTCTTTTAATAGCAGCCTAGAGTTATGTAATATTTTGCATTTACAAAGAGAAGTCTTATACTTTTGATGGTCCACCCCTGAAGATGAAACAGCTTTCCATATTTTTCTCCAAAAAAAAAAAGGAAAAGAAAATCTTGGCCCAAATCAAAGTATCTACTTGGGTCTGGTTGTTCTTGTTGGGCATTCTCAGAGGTTGTCACACACATGTAGTAAGAAAACCACCCTCTGAGAACAGACCCAGTTTCTAGTTGATCCCGCTTATTATAACTTGTGTAGCACAGATGTTATCAAATGTTATCAAATTTAGATCATTCAAGCTAGAGCAAGCACATCTGGAGAATCATCTCAAATTACAATTTCATGTAGTAAGGACCTGAATTTAGAGTGTTTCTCTGGCTCCAGATCCACAGAATTAAATCTCCGCTCACCTAGTAACTTTACTTCTAGGAATCTACCTAAGGAAACAATCAGAAAATGGGTCAAAAATTGGGTGGAAAGATGTTCCTCAAAGCATTATTTATCATTAAGAAAACCCCAAATATTCAACCACAGAATGGTAAAATAAATTGCACACAATGGAATTCTAAAAAGCCATTACATTAAAAAAAATTTTTTTAATATATAGTTGACCCTTGAACAATGTAGGGGTTAGGGGTGCTGATCCACTGCACAGTCAAAACTCCACATCTAACTTTCGACTCCACAAAAACTTAACTACTAATATAGCCTACTGTTGACCAAAAGCTTCACCAATAACATAAAGAGCAGATTAACACATCTTCTGTATATCATATGTATTATAGACTGTATTCTTACAATAAAGTAAGCTAGAGAAAAGGAAATGTTTTTCAAATTGTTGCAAATCTTCAAAAACTTTTTCAATGTATTAACTGAAAAAAATCTGCATATACATGGACCTACACAGTTCAAACCTATGCTGTTCAAGGGTCAACCATACTTCATGACATAGGAAAATACACTATAATGTTAATAGTAGTAATGCTAACAATTATGCCATGTACTATGCTGAGCACTTTGTATGTATTACCTCATTTAATCCTCACGACAGTTAACCATATGAAGGACATTGTTATATACTCATTACAGATGAAGAAATGGTGATTTAACAAAGTAATCAACACAATCACACAGATGGGGAGTATCTAATTCCAAAGCTGTAGTAGCTAAGAAGCCACTACACTAGCCTGCCAAATAGAAATAAGATATATGATACCAGTTTGTTGTTATCACACACACACACACACACACACACACACACACACACAGACCATCCACAGGTGATTTTTTAAATATTTTAAAGCAGGTACAGCAAAGCGCAGACCAATCAGAATGGGTACTACAACCAATCTGAATGGAAGCCCAGTGTAAACAACCAAAATGGCCATCTGGTTTCAGTTACCCTTTGCTGTGTAACAAACCACCCCAAAATTCAGTGGCTTTAAACAACCATTTTGGCAAAGATTAAGGGTAAAGAGAAAGTATTGAAAGCAGCAAGAGAGAGGTAGACAGCTTCCTATAAGGGAAACCCCATAAGGCTATCAATAGATTTCTCAGAAATTTTACAGGTCAGAAGGGAGTGACATGAAACATTTAATGTATTGAAACAGAAGAACCTTCAACGAAGAATCCTCTACTGCACAAGGCTATCATTCAGAATTGAATGAGATATTAAGTTTCTCAGATAAATCAAGGCTTAAGGAATTCACCAACACTAAACCAGCCTTACAGCATATGTCCAAGGGACTTCTGTAGATGGACAGGTTCTTAAGCCTAAATATATTTCACTAGTGAAAAAAAACCCACAGTAAAGGTAATAGACCAATTACTTACTAAGCCAGATTGAAGTTAAAAAAGAAAACAAAAGTAGTAAAATCAACTATACATAAAATCAGTCAAGGGATACACAAAAAATGCTGATTATGACAGCTAATACATAAAGTGTGGAGGCGGAAGAATAAAAAAGAAGTACTTTTAAACTGTGTTCAAAATAGAGCAACCATCAACTTTAATATAAAATGTTATATATTTAGGAAACTATCTATAAACCTTATGGTAACCATAAACCAGATACACAAAAAAAAATGAAAAAAAGAAATCCAGTCACAGCACTAAAAACCATCAAATAACAAGAGAAGAAATAAGCCAGGAAGAGAAAGACAAATACCATATGACTTCACTTATATGTGGAATCTAAAAACAAAACAAAACAAAACAAAATGAACAAAATAGTAGACTCACAGACACTGAAAAGTGGCTGGTGGTTATCATGGGGGAGGGGTTAGGATGGGTGGGTGGGGAGGGGGATGGGGATAAAGGGGCACAAATATCTCAATCATAATATAAAAAGAAAACCATTTTATTGGCTCATGATTCTGTGGGTTGATGACGTGGGTTGGGATCAGCTAGACGGTTCGTCTGCTGGTCTTGCCTAGGGTCTCTTATGTGGCTGCAATCACCTGACAGCGCCAACGGGATTGGGTGACCCAATATGGCCTCACTTACACAGTAGCAGTTGGTGCTGGCTGTCAGCCGGACCCCCTCTCTTCGTGAGTCTTTCATCCTCAAGGAGATGAGGTCAAGCTTCTTCATATGGCAGCACCAGGGTTCTAAGAAGGCGTGAGCAGAAGCTTTAAGATCTCTTGAGGTCTTGCCTAGAAGTTGTACACCACCACTTCTGCGTTCTATTGGGCAAGGCAAGTCACAGAGCCAGTCTAGACTCAAGGAATGGGGAAATAGATTTTACCTTTTGGTGGAAGGAGCTGCAATGAATTTGTGACCTCTTTTTATCCACTGTATATACCAACTGAATGTAAACCCTGCATGTATATGTACATAGAAAAAAAGACTGGAAGGAAATTACCTTACTAACAGGGATTATTTTTATTAACTTCTTATATTCCTGCATCTCTCCAGTTTTCTTAATCAGTTTTCATTGCCTTCATAAACAGAACTACAACACCTTTCACAATAGTTGGGACAGCTTCACCCTGACACAGAAATAAACAGAATTCTGCCTTTCCTAGCTCTACCACTTCTAACTTTGGCGATTCTGTAACCCCTCTGGGCCTCTGTTTTTCTCAGGTGTGAAGATGGAGCTAGTATTATTTATTTCACAAGACAGCGGTAGGGATCAAATGAGACAATGAATGTAAAACACCCACGACATGCCTTGGCAGTTTTCCTCCTACTCTCTCCCTCTACTCAGAGGTCCTCAATGATAAGAATTCTCTTTCTCACAAAGGTTAAATTTGGCTGTAGTAAACTACACACATCTCTAAACGTAAACTGTATGTCCTCAGGGCCAGTTTCAAAATTTAGTGCTCACTTAGTGCTCATTTATAATCCAAAAGTACCCAGCACAGGCTCAATAAATACTTGGTTTGTTGACTCATTAACCAAATAATAGTTTTCTAAATGTTATGCAGGAAATCCCATTTATGCAGTTTTAAATACAAATTCCAGTACCAAGAGCGGGTAATGTTGGTCACCCATTGCATCTATCTAGTCTATGAAAGTGGAAAACCATAACTTGATTCACTGCCAAGAAGAAAATTCAAATTTCTTAGGGTTCTAAGCTTCTACAAGTGCACAACCACAATCACAATGAGCTTTTTTTAGCCATCTTTTTCAGAATAGGCTTTTCTTGTCATAACGGCAAAGTAAAGAAGAGCATTAAACTTAAACTGGAAAAACAGAATAACCAGGAAAAAACATATAATGCATTTTAATGAAACAATCTTTACTGTAAAAATCTAAGCAACCCAAACTGAAACAACGTTTGTTTTTGCTTCAATGACACAGCTGTCGTTAGTGCTTAGTCATGGAGGTCTCAAGTTACTGCCGTCAGTAAGTATAACAAGCTCTCCTGGGTCTTCCCATAAGCTAGACTGAAGCAGAGGAAGGAAGGAACTATGAATGCTCAACCATGGGTCATGGTGTCAGGAAAGACACTACATGAACAAACTTAGGCAGATGAGAATCAATGCTATTTTTAAAGATCTTTGAGAAAGACATTTCATAAACTCCCATGGTGACTCACTATGCATAACATCCCCTGAGGGTGGTAAGAATAACAGAGAACCTACTTTTGCTTTCTTTCCTACATACAGGATATTGCTATCAAATGCAGAGAAACACTGTTGAAAGTTAGGGGAGGGTCATTTGCTGTTAGTCTAACTAACCTGTCTTCTACAGACAGAAGAATGCTGCAGGCCACTTTGATGTTTTCTGTTTGACTCATCCTGGAACTCAGGCAGGGTAGCTGAAGCAGAGCTCTCCAGAGGGTCTGCCTTGGAAGGTGGGTTATAAAAGAAAAACTTTACCTGCAAGAGGCTTGAATATCTGTTCCAGTGGGTACAATCCAGGAATAGCTATACTCTAATGCAACCATTCTCAAACATTTTTCTCTCAGGACATTTTAAAAGTATTAAAGAATCCAAAAAGCTTACCTTTGAAACTTGTAGAAAACAATTCACAAGAACATGTTTCTTTAGTTACCAGAGCAATGATATCATCACACATCCTGTAAATAATTATTTCAAAATAAAAAGTTTAAAATGGGGGAAAAAAATCACTGAGGATGGAGCAAGCAAGGATTACAACTTTCAACAGCAACGGAAGCCAGGAGATAGATATCATCAACATACTGAAAGAAAATAACTTCCAATCTCAAATTCTATAAGCAGTGAAATAAATCCTTTAAGAATTTTAAGATGAATTAAAGACACACTAACGCAAGCAAAACTGAGAACATTTTACAAAAGCAGACCTTGACTAAAGGAAGTTATGAAGAGTGTACCTCAAGCAGAAGGAAAAACAGTTCCACAAGGAAGGTCAGAGAGTTAAGAAAGAATACAAAGAAAAAAATAAGAAAGAAAACATTTTGTTAACTCAAAAAATTGCAAGTATGGGGGGAAATTACTGAGGAATCCAAAAAGCTTACTTTAGGAAATACAAGAATATACAAGAGCACCTTCCATGAGCCATCCGAGCAATGACTTCAGTACATATAAGGTTGCCTCTGGAAAATTCCAGCTAAAGTGAAAAAGGCAAATGACGTCTTACTATTATTATGAAACTAGTTTTGACACAGACTCTCTGAAAGGATATTGGGACCCAGAGAGTTCCCCAGACCACGGTTTTGAGAACGGCTGCTCTAATTCCCTCCTCTGCCCAAAGCCAGATCTCCTGACTTTCCTTCCTGGACCGGCCAAGAAAGATAATAGCAACGTCACTGGGTCAGGGGCCAGAAGGAGAACTCAACTCCTTTTGCGAAGGTTAATGCGGGATGCGTAGGCTCCCACATCTGGCTTCCAAGAAGAGTCCACTAGGCGCCGCCAGAGAGCGTCGCTTACAGAACACCGCCACGCACCTCTCTGCCCCGCCCGCCCTCGCGCAGCGCTGCGCCTGCGCCTGCGGGTTCACACAGACGCCCGGAAGAGAGGGCGATGCCCGGAAGGAGGGGGCGGTAGTGGCCTCATTGGACGAAGTGCCGCGGCCTCATTGGACGAAGTGCCTCCGCCTCACGGCCCGGGCGGGGCTTCTTCGCGCTAAAAAGCAGGGCCCTGGGGCGGCTCGACCGCTCAGCTCTAGTCGCAGTTCGGGATTGCTTTTTCTTCGCTCACCGACGTTCGCCGGGTCATGGTGCCAGCCTGACTAGGAAAAGGACGCTCCCGGGAGACGAATGAGGAACCACCTCCTCCTACTGTTCAAGTACAGGGGCTTGGTCCGCAAAGGGAAAAAAAGCAAAAGACGAAAATGGCTAAATTCGTGATCCGCCCGGCCACCGCCGCCGATTGCAGCGACATCCTGCGGCTGATCAAGGTAGTTGGCAGCCCAGGCTCCCCCCGGGGTGGCGGTGCGGCAAGGGGCGGAGGGAGCGGCTCCGGCAGGTTCCCCTTTTTTCCGCCCGCCTCCCCAGCCCCAGCCCGAGGCCTGGCCGCGCCGCTCGGGGCGTCTCAGAACAAATCGGCCGCCCACCCCCATTCACTCTGAGCTGGCTGCGCCGGCCCTCACTTAGTTTTCTGTCTCTCTCTGTCTCCTATGTGCATCGCTAGGAGCTGGCTAAATATGAATACATGGAAGAGCAAGTAATAATAACTGAAAAAGGTAACGCAGCAGTGCTGGGGTGGGCCGGGACGAGCGTCCGGTGCCTGTCACCTTCACCGAGGCCAACACTGTCCCTGCTGCCCCTCCTTGTAGATCTCCTAGAGGATGGTTTCGGAGAGCACCCCTTCTACCACTGCCTGGTTGCAGAAGTGCCCAAGGAGCACCGGACTTCTCCGGAAGGTAATCGCCCTCCCCTTCCAGAAAACCAGAGACACCGAGTGTTGTGTAAAACGTAGGTAGTGTCTGCTGTGTAGAACCACCGACAACACAGGTCGACGCTACTTACTGAGAAGTTCGCCATAAATAATAGCCAGCCAGTGTTCAAACTACTGAGGAAAAAAAATACATGTGCTGCACTTAATAATAGGGCGGGTTAAAAGAGCTGTTTTAAGTATCAGAGTGCTGCGGTGACCCGGAAGAGTTAGGTATAATGTCATTTGTTGTAATTCAGTTTCATAAATGGTTCTTGTTTGACCCTAACGTAACTTACCTTTTTTGTTATTGTGTTAAATCACATTTTTTTCTTTAATTTGTCCCAATCTTCAGGTTACAGTCTCTAGCTTCGCCATGTACATGGCCCTTCCGTGTACATGGATGGGCGGGGAGGTAACTAAAAGATCCTTTACACAATAAAGTAGATGATCATGATAAATGAGGTAAGGTCCTATTATCACACACTTAAAACACGGTAGATCAGAAATGCCACTGTACTCTCTTCCTGTTCTGTTTGCAAAGGACTATAAAATGGCTAGAAAGTTTAATTTGAAACCTTTGCCTCCATTTGGAATTATACACACCCGATAAGAAGGAGTTAGACATTTTTTTCTATTTTTTGCTGGTCCCTGTTGACTGGTCAGAAGACAGAGCTAAAAGGGGAAGTTGTTTGGGTGGGAGCTTAAGTCTTTTTCTGAAGTCCGTTCCCCAAGCTAGAAGAAATGAACCAAAAACATAAGGACTGAGGTACTTTTTAGATAGATGTGGATGTTAAAATAATACCTGTTTCTGGGTACCTCTGCTTCTGGCTTAAAAACTGGGGAGAGCAAATTAATGTGTGAATTGGAAGGCAAGTTCTGAAATTAAACATTGCACTTTTGGCCTGATGTCCTGACCTTAAGGAAGCAGAGTTTCTAAACTACAGAGATTTGCTATTCTGAACTGCCGTGTAAACCTGACTTATTCCAAAGCCAACATACCAGTGTATGAATAGGATGTGAATAATGTGTGTGTTTTGTTGAAGACCATAGCAGTTTCGCTCTGGCAAGTTAATGAAAGCGTTCTCACTTCCTGAATGTGAGATCCAACAGATTGTAGATTGGCCGGTCCATAATTCTGGCCTGGCTTCAGCTAGCTCTAACGTGTGCTTTTTGCAAATACATGTTTTGAGAACAGTGAGATCATCCAACAGTGGCCTGGACTGCACTAGCATAAAAGTTAGGAGACAGTCCCACTCCGTGGCTACTTATATAATACATGCATGTATATTTTTTAAAACCTGCAATAGGCTTCTGATTTTACAGCCACAGCTTGAATGGATTGCTTTTCATCCACATCTCATGTGAAACTCTTATTACAGGACACAGCATTGTTGGTTTCGCCATGTACTATTTTACCTATGACCCGTGGATTGGCAAACTATTGTATCTTGAGGACTTCTTCGTGATGAGTGATTATAGAGGTAGGGTTGAGTTAAGAGGGGTAGCTCTAAAAAGAAATCAGGGCTTGAAGTCCCTAAGATGACTTTTCAAATGGTACTTCTCTTTTTTAGGCTTTGGCATAGGATCAGAAATCCTGAAGAATCTAAGCCAGGTACATCTTAGTTTTTGGTTTCTGAATCTATAAGGGCTGTGGGATGACTTTAATGCTGAATCAAAATTGAGTTTTGGAAGGCAGGTGAAATGTTACTGAGTGTGTTTTACTTTTCCTTTTAATAGGTTGCAATGAAATGTCGGTGCAGCAGCATGCACTTCTTGGTAGCAGAATGGAATGAACCATCAATCAACTTCTACAAAAGAAGAGGTGCTTCTGATCTGTCCAGCGAAGAGGGATGGAGACTCTTCAAGATCGACAAGGAATACTTGCTAAAAATGGCAGCAGAGGAGTGAGGAGTGCTGGTGTAGATGATGACAGCTTCCATTCTATTTTAGAATAAATTCTCCAACTTATCTTGCTTTCTATCCTGTTTGTAGTGAAATAATAGAATGAACACCCATTCCAAAGCTTTATTACCAGTGGCGTTGTTGCATGTTTGAAATGTGGTCTAAGATGGCAATCTTGTATGCAGTTTGGAGTCAGATTTCTCCTTGAACATTTTTATTTTGAGTAAAAACAAGGTGGTGTGATAATGTATATGAAAAAACTTCATTCTTGTGAGTCATTTAAATGTGTACAATGTACACACTGGTACTTAGAGTTTCTGTTTTGGTTCTTTTTTAATAAACTACCCTTTGATTTTATTGGTGTAAGCCTTTTTACTAGTCTTTGATAATCTTTCTGGCTATTGGATATAAAATAAAAATAGCCAGGAAACATAACCTGGTAACTTTACAAGGGTTTGCCAACAGTTTAAAGTTAATCCATTTCAAAGTGATCACAACTGTGCTAGTATTCTCAAAGTCTGGAAGAAGGCAGTCAATCGGTTTTAATGTAGTGACATGTAAAATATGACTTTGATGGCACTGTACACTTCATCTGACAGAATTTTCAACAAGAGTTTAGTAACCAAGGCCCACAGTGAGTAAGCCCATTTGTTACCCAAGTAAAAGGTGGCAGAGGTGGGATTCCCAAACTTTGTGGTGGGGGTGAACAGTATCACCTATAATAGCCTCATCCCACACAAAATACTACAGTATTCTACAGGGAAAATGGATCACCGCCAATCAGGCAGGAGCAAAAATCCCCATTTTTAGAGGAAATTTGCAAAAGAGGCTGGAGTTAGACTCTGGTACAACTCAGGGAAATTAGCATCTGGAGGGCTAGCCTGTGGTACTGTGTTAACACAAAGGGCTTCTATGTAGAGAAACAATAGGAGTGCTTAAAATCGCCAGGGAGAAGTAAATAAAAGCTTCCTCCTGGCCTGAAAATGAGAAGAGGCCTGAAGAGACAGGTGAGCTCTTATTATTACTCATGACATTGACCTAAATTCCTAAATCCACCAATTCCCACAATAATGACAACAGTAGTTGATAAGAACCACTGTGCTGATTCCCATGATAATTTTCCAAAAGTTGTCAACATACTAAAAAAGTATCTTCTTCAGGAAATAAACACTAGGCTCTAAAGTAGAAGGAGAATTTTGTCCTGCATCCCTTTGTTTCTGTGTCTGTCATGGCTTCCTAATTTAGAAGGCAGCCACGTAGACAAGTGTGATCCTGTACTGTATTTAATAGAGGAGAGCTTTGGGATTTATTGGTGGCTCAGAGAACATGCCACGAAAACAAGCTTACAGAGTCCATTCTCAACCAGAGTCCTTGTCAGGACAGCAAGTAACGAGGAGAGAGATACTGGCAAACATAAAAAGGGTTAACTAAACAAAGCGCCTTGAGAGGGAAGAAGACATTTTGAAAATTATGTTTTGGAAAGTGGACCTCTGAGGAAAATAACTACATGCTGACTGTGGTTAAATATGTGAATAAATTAGATTAACCAAGCAAGTTACAATGTAACTCTTTGTTTTCTCATTCCTCTTAGAGCTTAGCCCAAAAGGCCCAGTGTTGTCACCATGAAAGCTTTTGTTTTGTGTCCACTGTAAAGAAGTCCCTTAAGTTTAAAATTTAGAAGCTGAACGAACACAGCAAAAGCCCACTGAAAGTTCAACTCAATTACAAAGACACCTGTTTAATAAAATGAACTATAAAACAAATCTGTAAAGCTTGCAATCACCAAGCAATTAAGAAAACATGTTCTGGGGAACTTATATGAAAGAAAATAATAAACAACAATAAACCTGGAAATTGGGGGTGGGAGGAGAGGCCATTTAAGAAACACCTCTGAAAAGATACTTTAAAATTACTATTTTACATAAAATCAATCATTTGGGAAGAATAGTATTTCAGGCCTAAGGACTTGCCAATTATCACATAAGGATGTTTTGGGGTTTTCTATGTGTGATATTTCTTAAAATAACTTATTTGCTAAGTTTACTATGTCCCTAAAAGATTTATAAAATCAAATGTCTGATACTATTAAAACAGAAGCTGGGTTTGTCCATGCATAGGCTTATGACAGAAATCCTGCTAACCAATCTGCTTACAGGGTCCATAGTGGAGCCGTGCTCTGTCATTGGCCAAACCAGAGCCCAAGATCAACTGCTTACATTCCACAGAGTAGTCTTTCTAGGGAAAGAAAGTAGGCTTTTTCATAGAAATGCAGAAGCAATAATTCAGAAGAAGCCTAAGAATTTATTAATGCCTTGCACCCACTCTACCCTGCCCTGTGAGTTTCCTTTCCACTGAGTCCCGGGCAGGGCCTGGCATGGACAGCACTTACCACTGCTTCTGGAGGCAGGTGACCGCTCACCACCTCCTGCTACAGAAACAACTTCCTTCCTGACAGTGGCAGGCTGGCTGGCCTCCCATTCAATCCACAGGTAATAATGTCTGCTCCTAGAGGGTCTGTTTGCTTCACTGGCCCTGTGTTTGTTTTCTTGCTTTATCATCTCTTCCTGCAGCTTTTCACCTCAAGAGGACCCTGTGCTTCATTCTCATCCTTTTGTGCTGCCAGTGTGGGCTTCAAACCAGTCAGCTGTTAACCACAGCTCAGACTGACAGGCCCACAACCACAGTATTGACAAGGCACCCCACCCTCCATCATCATTGCCTTTGTTGCCCCACCTATCAAAAGCCATCAAATGACCTTCTTCATAATGATCTCCCAGCACCCTTGTCCCCCATCACCTCTTTCTTTCTTATGGCTTAACATCTGCCCAGCGAACGTTTTAGTAGCTTACAGATGGTTATCAACGTAATAGTTAATAATAAGCCCCAAGGTTTAGTAAGTACTCACCTGGAGGCAGGCATTATGTTTAGCACTCTGTACACATTATTATCTCATCTATGAGGTAGGTACTATTGTTAGTTTCTTTTTGTAATGAGAAAGTAAACCTCTGAGAGATTAAGTTGCCTAAGGCCATATAACTAGGCCTGGAAATCAAACTCTAAAACCAAATTTCTCAAACCCCTGGGGGCTCACTGCCATATTCTCAGAGTACCTCATATTCTCTAAAATAAATATAATTAAATTTGGTGTTTCTTTTGGATTCTACTCTAAATAAGAATCAGTATAAGCATTTTTTGGATCATCGAAATCCCTAGTTAGTTCTCAGTAGTGGCTGCACATTAGAATTGCCTAGAAAGCTTTTAAGAAGTATTGATACTCCACCCTGAGAGACTCCTAATTTAATTGTATTTTAATGTGCACTCCAAAGTTAAGCCAGCAGTGAGAGCCACTGATCTAGATAATTACCTTGCAACGGTATTCTAACCAAAATTGTAAGCACAACCACTTTGTATTTAGGCCATTCACCTTGGCACCATGTCATTAACAGTGAACTCTTGCCAAGCAAAGGCCAAAAGAAGTCACATCACACAGCATGAAGGAGAACCTTCCAGAAAGGTTTCAGAGAAAAATGGTGAAAAGAATTGTCAACCAACTGCATACACTGCTGAAACCAAAAACATTCACCCCAGTTGTCAGTATTATGTTCCTTTGCAAGCAGCAAATTCATTTCAGGAAATATATTCCCTTACATTAAATGAGTGTTGTTCACTTGAACTTCTTTAGTTTGGTCATTTTGCTTAAAGTATATTTATAAATATATATTAGTTTTACAGTTGTATAGGAGCTTTGAACATAAAATGTTCACATCTAGTAACATGTCTACAGTAAGAAATATAATAAAAATAATTTCCATCACCACTGGGAATCTGTGAGAATTCTTTCCTGTAAAAGGGGTCCATGTTACCCAAGTTTGAGAAACACTGCCATACCATAATGCAGTACTGCCTGCTTCTGTTTGGTTAAAAAGAGGGCCAAAGGTGTTAGAGGTTAAGACTTTAGTGATTGGGCCCCAACTTGATCAGATTCACGTTTGATTTTCTGCCAAAAATATTTCAGAGATTATTTTTCTTTCCATCAAGAGGCATATAATATACAGTTGTCTCTTTTTGCAATACTAGCAGCTGTTAATATCAACACCTGGGCCCACTGATGCAGTGGGAGCTGCAAAGTGGTGATACTCTATGTCTATCATTCCTTCTTCATTTGTTAGCTCAAATACTTCTATAAAAAGAACTTTCCCCCATCTTGTAGTTTATTACAGTAAGGTACAGGTCACCCAGCAAAGGCAGGGTAAGTGCTTGATTCCTCCCTTTTATTTACTAGTTTTCAAAAGAATGAATCAGTTTCCCCAGCACCTTCCAATTAGGCTTCCCCCACCACCCAGCAAAACTATATTAACTCACGGACTTTAAACATTTCCTGTGTCTTAATTCATTGCTCATTTTTTTTTCTTGAAGCTCAGATTGTCCCAATTGTCCAGTGAGAGCATCTTCAAATTGGCCTCAGAGTCCTTTGGACACAACCCCAAGAAGCCTTTGTTAGCTTCCTTGTTTTTAAGATTTCTCAGGCCCATCTTGTGTGTTTCCTACCTCAGACATGACATTGATAGCTAGGTAATTCTGAACTTCAGAGGTTCCAGAGAAGCAAAATACACTGGGAGCAAGTGGTGTTCACAGCTCTCTGTTTTAAAAATGACATGAGCACTGCAGGGAGAGCCTTGTAAATGGGGGTTGCGAGCAGTCGCATTCACTTCCGGCTTAGCTCAGGGTGGCTTCCACCAGCTGTACACCAGGGCTGACTTCTTCCACTTAGTTGCTTATACTGCTTTCTTTCATTCAGCAGATCAGTAACAACAACAACAAAAGTGATTTCAAAACAGTTAAATCCACAATGACAATGATCCTTGTTTGCAGTGAGACAGTTTGGGTCTAGTGAAAAGAATAATCTACTCAGAGCCAAAGGAAACTGAATTGGATCCTGGCTCTTCTTCATTTATGAGAATAGAAATAAACATCATTCAGGATCAAAAATAAACTACTTCAGAGTTGCTATGGACTCAATGAGATTATGAATACAGACATTCAAGATGTACATTATTTATATATTCTATGTGATATAGTATGCTGAGATGCTGAGTAGCATCTATGTGCCAAACACTGTGATTTTGTTATTTCATTAATCTTCATAACAACAGTGTAGGGTATCTGAAAGGGGGCAGAATATGCCACCTCAAAATATGCCGCTTTGGCGTAAGGATTGTTTTGAGCTTAAAGGCACTTGAAAAGTAACAGATGCAAGAAGGACGTTCTAATCTCCCCTTTTCTTTCTGAAAACAAGAGATGAAACTCCCATTTGAAAAGATGTCCTCCCTACACCAAGAGAAAAGAAACATTCTTCCACAGGGAGTCAAAGCCCAGAGAATTCTGTACAGAGCTTGTTAAAACCATCCTTCTTCCCTGTGGCCTCCCCATATATTTTAGTTACTTTTTCAAAGTTGCCTCTCTGTGTTCAATCTAGTGTAAAGGCATTTCAGTTTTGCCACTCCTTTGCGTCTTCATTTCCTTATGAGGGCTCCTGCGTCACATAAAATTTACATGACATAAATTTGTATAATTTTCTTCTGTTAATCTGTCTTATGTTAGTTAAATTCTCATGCCCAGCCAAAGAACCCAAGAGGTTAAGGATAAAGGTAATGTTTTGCCTCGCTCACATATTCCACTGGTGTGCTGGTAAATCTTCTGGGGTTGGGGGAGCCTTAATTTGTAGAATTTTCTGATTAACGTGGTCTCAATACTTCCAAGCTACTTTCAACAGCTGGCTTGCAAAATTCTACATATCTAATATCTAACAAGAGGCTGTCCCAGACCAGCAGGAGCTGGCTACAGCACACCACTGAATCAGGCCCATTTTCAAGATGAGGAAACAGGCTTAGGGAGGTTGAGCAATTTGGACTCACTGCAGGGCATGCAGGTCTGGGCTGTTGACTGGTCTGTGCCTCCGTGTGATTTGCTTTTGGCATAACAGTATGAACAAAAATGTTTACCTCCTTGGCTCTTAACATCCTGGGAGCAGGAACCGTGTCCCATAGTCTTTATATCCTCAGGGCATGCATGGCACATAATGGGCACTTAATAAGCATTCTTAAATAAATGGAATAAACCAGCAGCAGTTTTAGGGGGAAACTGAGATAGGATCAACTTTAATGTCATTCTTTACTTGTAACAGGCATCCATTTTGAGTCATGATTTAATTGGAAAAAAAAAGAAAGCTAATAATTATAGAGTACTTCCTACATGCCACATGTTATACATGGTTATGTCATTTAATCCTTAAAACAAGTCAGCCTTTTGTATATGAGGAAGGTAGGGTAGAGGGGGTGAAGCAACTTATTCTATGTTACACAATCAGAAGGCAATGAGGTTGAGATTTGAACTGGGCAGCCGGGCTCTCGATACACCTCACAAATCACAGCTCATTGTCTAGTTTAACCATACATGGTGGCCTTAGTCGCTATACTGGTGGTGCTTTGGAGCTAAGATTGTTCCTCTGTCACCTGGAAAAGGTCTTGCTTGTGTTTAGATTAGGTGTGGAGGAACCAGGGAACATGGGCTTCCTATCAACGGCTTCCTGCCTCAGTACTTCTGAGCCAGCTCTGCAAGAAAATTTAACTTTTCCACAGACCAGCTTCAAGGCAAGACAAGTGGTTCAGGAACCATCCCATTTCACTTTCTCTTCCTCAAATTATACATGAGTTCTGTTACTAGAAACAAAAATTTGCTCCTCTAAATTTTCCACATGGGCTTCCAAGGAATTGGAAAACAAAAATCATTTTCCAGTTTCTCTGGCTTCAAGCCTGGTTCCAGGATGTGATCCAACACTAATCACCATCCAAATGCCTGTCAGCGAGATGGTCGCTATGTACTCTGGCATATAGTACTGAGGCAGTCTTGTGCAATGTTGTTAAAGCAGTATGTTATAATTATACCCCGGCCTTGTTTCCTGCACATCTCCCAGATGCTTATCCACCATGGGGTGTTAGCTGACAATCACTCTAAACAAGCCTGGACAAAAGAAATAATAGTGGTAACCCTAAGGAACTTCTGAGAGAATATACAGCTAATGATCTAGAATGTTTGGCTGACACACAGCAGAAATGGGACAAGGGTCATGCCATTGTAAAATATATTCAGCCTGAGAGAAAAGGCCCAGTTTATTATTTAACTTAATCTATATATGCTGTTCTTCATCTTCTTCCAGCCTTTTAATCAATTAAGTAACTTTGTAACCAGGAGAGAGAGAACTCCAGAGTGTACATGAGCATGCATGGGTAAAGAAGGCCGAGATCCGGACCAGCACAGTCACCTAAATAACCCTATTCTTAAGACAAAACTTCAAAGGAATTATGAGCCAGCTGTATACATCACACTTTATGCCTACCCTACCCAAAAGGCCTTATAAAACCCAATCCCTAAACCCTGAAGCGGGCCTCCTCTCTGGGGTCGCCTGCACTCCCGTCTGAGTGTGTACTGTCTTATATTCTTGTTGCATAAGCCAATTGCACTTGTCTCTGAACTCTTTTCCATGATAAAGACAAGAACTCTCCGACCTCCACCTCCATTGGTAAATATCTTTGTCATTTTGCTATTTCATTCAGTTTCCTAGTCTTACGATCCTTTTCTCTCTCCCTGTTTTATTTCAGATCAGTAGGGAAGGGAAAGCTCTCAGAACATAAACTCACTTCATTCAGTGCTCCGAGGCTCCCTGAATCCTGGGGTGGCAGGGATATAATTTCCATACTGTGCAGATCAAGCAGACACCAGACGCCAGGTAACCCTGGCTTTAGGAGCTGGCAAGGGATTTCCCCAATGTGGAGCGGGAGTTCAGTGAGTTTCCCTTTCCCCCCTCTGTTCTTCCTTGTTCTCTGCTGCCTGCATGGCTGCTGACATTCACTTCCACTCTCCCTTTAATGAATTCCTTCCTTGCTGGCACTTGTTCAACCTGATCCAGAATTCTTTCCCAATCAGAGTCAAGAACTCTCCCCTGTCTGGGCTGAGGTTGCACTAGTGTGCAGGGAGAGACCTTCCCTGATGCAGCTGCCCAGCAAGTCAAATGTCAGGCAGTACTTGGAGCTTTTCCTGATCTGCCTTTGTCCTCTTTTTGTGCTCTCCCATCTCATCCAGGACAAAGTCACTTAAGTCCTCTATATCTTCAAACATGGAGACTTAAACACAGAACACTGGGAGAAATTCTTATAACCTCTCAGCCCCCAACCCCAACCCCAGGCCGCTTCCTAGAGGAATAAAATGCTCAAGGAGTGGTGTAAGCATGCTGTCTGTTAGGACTGCAAAGGAGGGGCTACCTACCCACTCTCCACTTTCCTAAAGGAAAAAGGTTGTGCCATAGTCACAGCACCCCTAGTCACAGACACTGTGGTCTTAGGCCAGACCAGATGTAACTTTGGGGAATGTTCCCACCAAAATCCAGGAAGTGATGAGGAGAAAGCTCCAGAGGGAAGAATCTAGGTGGTGGTGTGTGTGGTTTACATTCCAGTTTGTGTTTTAAGAGGTTTCCAAGCAGGTTTTAATTAACCTCCAGCTGAAACTTGCTAAACAAGTTTTGAAACCCAGGTTATTGTGTTAATATTTTTCTGGGTGTATTGTACTAGGTTTGAATTTCATTAAGTTTATTATTCTTTCTAACTACAACTCTGGAAGAAAGCAAAGTGTATGTTTTAAAATCTAGGTATTTCCTGGTAATGACTTGTAGGAAAGAATGAAATCTTTGTGACATTTGGACCAAAAAAGGAAGTGAAAATTTTAAAGTTGACATTTACAAGTAATAAGACAAAACCCAAAGTACTGTTTTTAAAGAAATGCCTTTCCTCTAATGAAATATACACAATCTTTTGGTTCACATGATAATTATTTGAGAGCTTTAAAACAAGTCGTTAGGTTTCATTCTCCAACCCCTATGGGGACAAATTCAGAATAGTTTCTGTTTCTTTCCACCCTACTTCATCAAGGCCTGCATTTCGGAGACCACAGTACCACATGATCTTTCTGAAACAATAGCCACTGAGTATTTAACCACACTGTCCTCAAAGGAGCCACTGAGAAGTGTAGGCTGTGAGGAAACTCAGAAAGATGTCCGATGCTGCCCTAGAGGACTCCTTCCCAGAGCCTTTAGAATAATCTCTTGACACAATTTCTGATAAGTCACTTTTTACAGTAGTTAATATCAACGTCTGCCCCAAGCACAGAGGAATCATCTAGTAAAAGGCCTTCAAACTGGGAATCATTTGCCATTTGAGGTAAATGAGAACTTCCCAGGAGACTGAGTTTTAAGAACTTGGTTCCCAAACCTCAAATCCCCTATGTATTCTTTCTGGAAATAATCTGCCTGACAATGCCCCCTGAGGTGAAGAGGTCAGACTCAGTTCTCTTTGCCCTTCTACCTTTTCCCACATGGCCAAAAAGGGGTGTATCCCTCATTCACCTTGAATCTTAGCAGAGTGTGCTACCTTAAAGTGTAAAAACCTCTGGGCACCAAACTAAAGAATAATTCAACAATGTACAGTTCCTGAGGGAAGAGATCCCTGAGAAATAAGTCAGTGTCGGGGACGAAGAATAACTTTCCCTCTACACGTCTAGGTTCTCAGCTGACACTTCCTAAGAATAAAACACAGATTAACAGAAGAAAAACAAACAGAAGTTTAGTAACATGTATGCCTCTTGTATACATGGGAGAGCCCCAGGAAAACTGAGTAACCCCTGAAAACGGCTCACAACAACACTTTAAATACCATCTCCACCTAAAGACAAAAGTTGGGGGGCAGTTATGGGAGGTGACCAGGAAAAGCACAGTAATCAAGATTACGGTTATTATTCAGATTTAAGTCCTGGCCTTCTCCATTAGTAAGACTTCCTAGAGGTTTAGAGTCATTCTTCTCTTTTCCTGGAACAGAGAGGGAGAACCCCTTACAAATGGAGATGTCCCTTATACACAAAAATGTCTCTTACAAATGGGTAACTTCTACAGTTTTCATAGCTTCTCTGGTGTCTGCTATTTCTTAAAAATAATCAGCCTACAAGATAATCCTTATGCTAAAAAGACATATTCTGGGGTAACATACTTTGCTCCCCTTCACCAGCTCCCCAGATCACTGAGAAGCACAAACCAAGTTTCATTTCAAATTGCACAAATAAAAGGCTCCTGAGCGAGCCAACTCAAAGATTCTCTTTTGGTAGAGATGTAAGTGGTACAATACAGGAAGTACTGGTTAAAGAGTGTCAGCAGTCAGTCAGCTGGGGGTCACCGTGATTTGCCACTGAGACTGCTCAAGCATTTTATCAGGATTGTTGACTACCTCCCAGAAGAGACTGCAAATTATGTCAGACATAAAAGTTCTATCCCAGACTAGACTTGAGACAGTTCTCTCTCTCAAGACCTGAAAAAAGAGAGCTTGGTTACAAAAAAAAAAATTGATCAGAATGGCAACTTATTTTATCCAGGTGATAAAGTGCTTTACCTGCGTTTACATTAGAAGTAGAAGTGAAATAATATTTCATGTTTATTTGAACTGAAAAATTAAGACAGATTTTCTTTAAAGCTTTCCATTACTCTCACCTAATTAACTCTTTCTCTACCTTAGCTCGCGGGTTAAATGTCACTTCCTCAGGGAAGCCATCCCAGACTGCCCATCCACCCTCTACTGAGACAGAGCAGGGAAATGAGGCAAGGGTCAAGCAATTGTAAAAATCTACTTAGCCTGCAAAAAAGGCCCAGTTTATTATTTAACTTAATCTATATATGCTGTTCTTCATCTTCTTCCAGCCTTTTAATCAATTAAGTAACTTTGTAACCAGGAGAGAGAGAACTCCAGAGTGTACATGAGCATGCATGGGTAAAGAAGGCCGAGATCCGGACCAGCACAGTCACCTAAATAACCCTATTCTTAAGACAAAACTTCAAAGGAATTATGAGCCAGCTGTATACATCATGCCTTATGCCTACCCTACCCAAAAGGCCCTATAAAACCCCAAACCCTAAACCCTGAAGCGGGCCTCCTCTCTGAGGTCACCTGAACTCCTGAGTGTTTAATGCCAAATAAACTTTTTTCTTGCATAAACTGATTGCACTTATCTCTGAACTCTTCCATGATAAAGACAAGCACTATCTGACCTCCACCTCCCATGGTAAATGTCTCTGTCAGTCACTTTGCTATTTCATTCAGCTTTCTAAACACAATCCTTTTCTCTCTCCCTGTTTTATTTCAGATCAGTAGGGAAGGGAAAGCTCTCAGAACATAAACTCACTTCATTCAGTGCTCCGAGGCTCCCTGAATCCTGGGGTGGCAGGGATATAATTTCCACACTGTGCAGATCAAGCAGACACTGGACACCAGGTGACCCTGGCTTTAGGAGCTGGCAAGGGATCTGCCCAATGTGGAGTGGGAGTTCAGTGAGTTTCCCTTTCCCCCCTCTGTTCTTCCTTGTTCTCTGCTGTCTGCATGGCTGCTGACATTCACTTCCACTCTCCCTTTAATGAATTCCTTCCTTGCTGGCACTTGTTCAACCTGATCCAGAATTCTTTCCTGATCAGAGTCAAGAACCCTCCCCTGTCTGGGCTGAGGTTTCACCCAGTACACAGAGAGAGACCTCCCCTCTCCAGATGCAGCTACCCAGCAACACTACTATACAGTCCACTAACACCTCCTTCATTGACTATTTCCAGTTGTGATTTGCTGTTCATTTGTGAAATTATTTGATTAAGGTCTGTCCTTCCCATTGGAGCACAAGCTCCCTTAGGGCAAGAATCATGTCAGTTTTAGGTCCCCTCCTGTTTGGTGAACAGGGAGAGGGCTAACATTTTGCATAATTCATTAAAATTTAGATTTGATTGACAGGTTTGACAGTGAAGACTGCCATTAGGTTATAGAGCAGGCACTTTCCATTAATTGAATGAGCTAAGTGAACTGTGCCAAGATTTTGAAGCAATAAAGGTAGACTTAAAGTCTTTGTATAATGTACAGCACTCAGAAATCATGTTCTTTGCAACTACTTGACCAATGATTTTACAAATATGTCAATTTGAAATATGCAAGAGAAATTTTAAAAATTAAATTTTGAAAAGACAAAATAAAATACATGAGATACATAGTTGTCCAAAATTCTTTTAGGGCATATGAACGCAGAACAAAACTGAAATAGTATAATCACTGCCTTAATGCAAGACTCTCCCTTCTCCTATTCTTGGGTGGGTGTCAATCAGCATCTGCTTAAACACATTTAGTGGTGGACAAATCACCTAGCTCAGAGCATTGTTGGCAAGTTCCATTTGTGAAAAAGTTCAGCCAGCCTGGAGTTCAAAGCTGTCTCTTTGTTGTTTCCATTCACCCCGTGTGGCCTTAATTCTGCCCGTGGAGCTGGAATAGCCCCTCATCCATTGAGCAGGCTTTTGATGATTCCAAGATAGACATATCAGATATCCAGGCCTTCAATCATTCTTAATTAAATACAATTTCTTGGCAGGGCACCATTATTCTTTGAAGATTTCCATTTCCCTTCACCTAATTCTCTCCTATGTTCTTCAGCAATAAGCTTAAATATCACTTCTGGCATCTCCAAGCAATGTGTCCATTTTCTACACATGGAAAGGGGGAAGGCAGAGGGTAAAGACCCAGCCTACCCTTATATATCTTGGCTTTCTTTTTTAATTCTGTAGAAAGTCATCTCCAAGCCCTTCCACCTATACTTCATTGGCTGGGATAAGTCACATGGCAACCCTTAATCGTAAGGGAGGCTGGGAATTCTAGTATTTTGCTTTCCAGTTACTCTCCTAGAGAAGTCATGGATGTGAGGTGAGCAAGTGATAAAGCATATATTGTAAAAATTACAAGCTGTAATTTTAAAAGTAACTTGGAAGACTACAAGGTAAACTAAATAATTAGCTAACAAAGTAGTTATTTAAACTAAACCAAACCAAACAAACCTTTGACACTGCATAAAGCTATGCAACTTTCTAATTGGGTTAAAACAAAAAATATACAGTTCACCAAAAAACGCAGACTCAAGAAGTAAAAAGTAGTATTGATGTAGAACAGGGACATGGGACAAACATCATGATTAATTTTTCCTGCCTATGATGAAAAATGCCAAAAGATATAAATAGTATAGTAAGAACAGGAGGGACTCCTTAAGGCTAAGATTCCATTTTAAAAACCAAGGGACTTAGGAGGTAAGATTCCTAACAAATTTTATGGTAATTAGCCAACAACCATTTCTATCTTAAGGCAGGGCAAGCAGTTCTAAATGGTATGATTCCACTGCTGGAGGGTCACCACTGTCTTGGAGAAGAACAGGATCAATAAGTTCCTTGTGTTAAGTTTATGTTACAGAATATCCAGAGGACTGACTGTGGATGGTGACATAATGTCTCTTACGGGAGATGGACATCCCAAGACCGCATGTCAAGCCTGTGCTCCTTTGGCTCTTTACCCCATTCTTGAAATCCTAAAACACAAAAATCCTAAGCCTTTAAGCACACCTTCTGTCTGAGGCTGCCCACACTCCCCTTTGAGTGTGTTCTGTGCCTTAAATAAAGCCTTCTTGCTGCTCAACTTACTGCACTTTGTCTCTGTGCTCTTCCAAGCCTGTTGGGAAGTTAATAAGACACCCCTTTTCCCAGTAATAAGCATCTTTGTTACTTTGCTACTTAATTCCATTTTCTAGACTTAAACATATGTCTTTTCTCTCTGTGTTCTACTTCAGACAAGTAGGGAAGGGCTACCGAGATGTCCGATTTGGGCTTGCAAGTTCCCATCACCTGGGTGACCTGGACAGGACTGCAGCTGTAGAATCATGCTCTTTAATAGCCTGCCCGAAAATCTCCTTTCTTTGCTTTGGGAAAGTTCTCAGAACATAATCTCACTCGATCAGGTGCTCTGTGGCTCCCCCAAATCCTGGGATGGTAGGAGCTTAGTTGCCATACCATGTAGATTCAGGCAGACAATGGATGTCAGGGGACCCTGAGTTCAGGAGTGAGCAAGTGATCTGCCCTATGCTGAGCAGGAGTTCAGTGAACTTCCCTTCCCTCTCTCTGCTCTTCCTTGCTCTCTGCTCCCTGCCTGGCTGCTGCCATTCACTACCACTCTTGCTTTAATGAATTTCCTTACTGCACTTGTCAGACCTGTTCGTGAATTCTTTCTCAATGAGAGCCAGGAATCCTCTGTCTGGGTTGAGATTTCACCTAGTGCACAGGGTGAGACCTCTCCGGATGCAGAGGCCCAGCCAGCAGTATATATGGCCTGACTTTGCTTTGTTTCTAAAATAATCTAATGACTTCTCTTTCCATTTCCAACTCCAACCACCCTATCCCAAAATGTTAAGTGGTTGTGACGTTTATATTTTCCAATCAGCATGTAAATCAGAAACTTTAAATACATTTTAAATTGTGGATCACACCATTATGTGACTTTGAGTTTTTCAAGGCAACTTAATTTTAAAAACACTTACACATAAATGTTCAGTTGATTACACCTAAGACCATTTTCTTCTGGTGAATCAGCATGATTTCTTCATCAAATTAGGTACTTTGTATGCTTTGTGGAATATTGGCAGTTTCATTTCCTGTTAAGGAAACAGTATCTTCAGAACTCAGATAATTTTTTGCCTTTATCATTTGAGTACTGAAAATAAATAAACATAAAACAGACTTACACATATTTGGGGAATAGCATATCAAATGTTTTAAATGTTTTAGAAGATTCAGGTTATTTAAAGGCTTAGGAGAGGATTATTTGTTCTGATTGAAATAAAACCTATCTTTTAATATGAGTCTTTATATGAAAGAGCTAGTTTTGAAGCTATTCTGCTGATGTTGTTGGATTTGTGCCTAACTTCTCCCTTTTGTAAAACAGAATCACATCATCATCACAATCTATACACTCCCACCTGGACTCTCAGAATGAAGTTTGGGTGGCTCTGGGGGTTAGAGCCCCCATCATCCCTGTGTACACTGCATGCAAAATCCTAACAGCTTTTAGGAAAGTTTTTCCTTATTAGTGTTTTGTTTTAGAAAAAGCCTGAAAGAGGACATGATGAAAAGTCTAAAGGGCAAGGAAGATGAGGAGGAAGAGAAAGCATTTAAAAATAGAATCACATGATTTGCAAGCCAGGAAAGAGCAAGGAGAAAAGAGAGCTTGTGAGAAATCAGAGAAAATGTGCTGAGTGGCAGGGAAGAGACATGAGCAACATACTGAACCTTTTTTTGCAGTGGCTGTTTAGGGGGAGGTATGAGAGTGAACTTAATGTAGTATCTACCCTGTAAGCAGTGCCTAGGAAGCAAAAAATCAGAATTCCAAATATCATAGCCTGTAGGGCTACAGTCTTTCTCAGCTCACTCCACATTTCCTTTCTTTTGTTCCTTTGCAGAACTCGCCTTCCACCTACATGGTCCTGGTGTCCTGGTAAGATCGTCAGTCTGATGCCGTCTCCCTCTCTTATCTCCTCCACTCTAGGAGTTGGCTCAGAGCTAGGTGTACCCGGGATTCACATTTCCCACTATTTCTAGATGGTTCACAAGCTGGAGGCTGTGGCCTGGGCTATTGGCTGCCATCTTCCTTGCTTTAAGGGAGCAACTGCTGCACAATGCAGCTGTGGCCAAGCTCTGAGGCAAGGGCCTAACTAACATTACCCCATTTAATCTGCACAGCCAACTATGAGGTGGATGTTCAAGTTTATGACCATGGAATTTGGAACTGAGTTATAAACTGCAGTGAACACAAGTACCTCTGACTTCTTTCTGTGTAAGAAAAGGAACTAATTATTCTATTATTCCTGGTATCTCAGGAGTAACGGACATTCAAGGGCAAGGCCTTACATGCTGAATGAAGTGGAACAAATCATCCACTTGCTTCATCAAATACACCTCCCAAACAACAAAATACATGATTCAGCACAGAAGAAACTAACCACTCACGCAGATAACACATTCTCTGAGACAGCCTTTGGCTAACCTTAGTACTGCTGTCTCCACAGGAGAGGCCTCCTTTCAGGGAACAGAGAGAGGGAGGAGATGCCAGTTGCGAGGCTGGGGACTTCCAGGACCACAGCTGTGACCCTTAACAAGCTAGCAGACCTGGGCCTTGCATTTGCTTTGACTTCATTTCTGTGTATAATTCCAGAGTTGTGAATAACAGGAAATGAACCACAGCGTTTCACAGTTAACATCAAAGGCAGGAGACCAGTAGGCCGACTGTGAGGAAGAATTAAAAGGGTAAGCATTCCAGTGAGTAACAGCCATGCAACACTCACTAGGACCACAAGAAGGAAATTGTGTGGGAACGTACAAGGGGCCAACCCCACCTAAGAGCAGACCTGGAACTCTCAGAAGAGTGTAAAGTTCCATGCAAATGTGAGAAATGATATGTAAGCCATAGTAAGGGCAAATATTCACAAGATGGAAAAAAGCTTTTCTTAGTGGAAATTCATTTGGGGACATACTGATTTACAGTACATACATTTTACCCATTTGTTCTTTCTTCTAGAGAGAATGCTTGCTCTTATATCCATCAGACCATAAAGGTCATAGATTACATGGCACTTCAACTTTGAAATAAAAGTTTGTGTGCTGCTCTTTAATAAAAACAGTAAATTTACAAATCATGTCGCTGGGGGGAAAGCAGTAGTAATCTGCTCCTCTTCGGCTCAGTTGTTCTCAGCCTCAGGGAGCTTTACAAAAATGCTAATATCTGGGGCCCCCCACACCCGCAGAGATGCTGACATTCATTGCTCTTAGTGGGGCCTGGACATTGTAATTTTTAAAATCACCCCAGGTGATTCAAAAGTGCGGTTAAAGGCAAGAAGAACCAGTCTGCAGGGCTGCTTAGAGAAAGCAAGGCAGCTGCTCCGAGAAGGAAGGGAATTTCTGGAGGTAGGTTGGAGTCCATAGTCCTGATTTCATCCCCTTTAACTCAGCACCCTCCACCCCAGGATGGGTCCCTAGAGAGTTTCTACTCCAAGGAATCTGGGTATTAAATAACAGCTTTTAACCTTCTCATTCTTTCATATGTCTGGGAGAAAAAAGTGTAAAGGACAACTTCCATGGCTGGTATCTGTCATGTTGGTTTTGCTCACCTCTTACCACTAGGCTAGAGTTTGGACAAAAAAGATCAATATTAGACTGTTGAAGAGATGGGACTCTGTGTGTGTGTGCGTGTGTGTGTGTTAACAACTGGAGTAATTTGGGGCAAAGGTGCAGCCCGGCAGTTCTGGAAATTGCACCTGTGGTTAGCACCCCTGTGTTAGCCTATGTAAGCTCAGCCATAAAAATATTTGTCTAATTGTGCACATACACGGGCTTTAGTTTCTGTCTAATTTTATTTCACCTGTGTAACAATTTAAAAAGAGCTAGGAGGAAAAAAAGTGATCTTCAACTCCTCTTTATCTCTGAGAACTCATCCTAGTAAAAGAAAATGAGGTTTAATGAGAAGAGGCCAAAATAAAGATGTGAAAATCTGATTGCAAATGAAGATATATTTTCAAGAATGTAATTTCTAAATGAGAGGCTCCCTGCTGTGACTTTGCCATAACTTCATTTCGATCATTTTGATTTGATGTAAATTCCACTCCAGTCTTATTTCCACAAGTGTTTCCCAAAAAACATCCATGTTTCCTTCATGTACATTTCTGAATCTGCAGAGATTCAGGTTTACATGCCCTTGGGTTGAGACTGAAAGAGGAAAACAGTATGGAGGTTTCTTTAAAAATTAAAACTAGAACTACTATATAATCCAGCAACCCAACTTCTGGGTATTTACCCAAAATGAAAGCAGGGTCTCGATATCTCCATTCCCAAGTCCATAGCAGCATCACTTATAATAACCAAGAGGTGGAGGCAACCCAGATGTCCATTAAATGATGAATGGATGACACAATGTAGTAGATATATACAATGGAATATTATTCAGCCTTTAAAAGGAATGAAATCCTGTCACATGTTACAACACGGATAAACCTTGAGGACATTATGCTAAGTGAAATAAGCCAGTCACAAAAGAAAAATACTGTATGGTTTCATTTATATGAGGTATCTAAAGTAGTCAGATTCATCAAGAAAGGAGGATGGTGGATGCCAGGGGCTGGGATGGAGATACGGGGAAACTGGGAGTGGTCATTAATGGATTTGAGTTTCACTTTTACCAAATGAAAAAGTCCTGGATATTCTTTTCACATCAATATGAATATATTTAACGCTCCTAAAACCTGCACATTTAAAAAATGGTTAAGATGGTAAATTTTGTTACATGTTTTTTACAACTAAAAAAATCTTGATTTCAAGCATCAAAAACAGAATGTGGATAGCTTAAAGGAAAAAATTGTGGAAGACTATTGGACTGCTCATGGAATCTCTGGGAAGGCTGGAGATCCAAACTTAGCCTATACGAACAATAAAGACTAAAAATCAGGAAATTCAGTGTTCCCTTGAAGTTTGAGAGTTTTGTGTGTTCCCTTGACTAGGAAGCATCCAGTAACAAATCTTAAGTTTGTAAACATGATGAAAAAAAAAACTAGAAGGCTGAGCTAAGGGAACTCAAAGGGTTTGGGCAGCAGGTGTGCTCTGCTCTAATGGGGACAGGTACAGTCATGCAAATGCAGACTCTGAAACAATGAAAGGCAGAGGACTCAACAGTCCTCCTAAAACACACTCCATTTTGATGTCAGTATTTTCATCTAAGTCTGAGTCTGTCCTCACTGTATTAAAGAAAAAGTCTCTTTTTGGTGGGAACTAAAAACAAAATCTGATTCATATTGAATTTTTTCCCAAAAGTTACACAAAGGGAAGTAATAATGCCGACTGTGAGAACTAAAGTGGAAGTCAGATCTCAGCCCAACCAGAATAACCAATGGGGACAATAGACAATAACTGTGACTCTAATGAAATTAATTTCTCAGCTGAAGGCACTGGGCAGTTGTTTCTCTTGCTCTATTCTTAGTACTTTTTCCCTTCCAGGGAAACAGCTCTCCTCACTGTGAAACAATAGATATTCACACAGCATTCCCTATTTTCTGGGTTCCCAGTGTTGCCTAAAATGTCATAACCTCCTTGCTTCCTCCACAATATATGACGGAGATGCCTCCTTCAGCAGGGGGTCCCAGCTGTTTTCAGAATAGGAGTGGAGTCAGGGAGGCGGGGAGCAGCACTAAGTGAGGGAAGACTCAAAAGCTGTGTCTTACTCATCTTTTCATCTCCACTGATATGCCTACCATTTACTGGCATTCAGTAAATGTTTGTTGAATGAATAGGACAAGGAAATTTGGTATCCTTATACACAACACATCAAAAGGAGCTACAAGTTTTAAAGTAAAAGTGGTTGTTGCATTATGACTGCTCAATAAACGCTAAGGGAATGTGTGGTCAAATGAACTCGATTTCCTCGTGACCATGCCCACTAGTGCCTTTTAGGCTGTTGTGGAGTAGGGTCTAGCTGCCTACCAAATATCTACTCTCCAATTCTCTCTCAAAGTCAAAGAATCCCAGTTTTTCAGTTGGCATATTGCTTCCCAGATGAAAGACTACATGTGTCAGACTCCATTGCAGGTGGGGTAAGTTATAGTCAATGGGTGGAAGTTTTCTTTCTTTCATTCTGCTGCTGATGTGATGGCTGGAGCTCCAGCAGCCAACTTAGATCATAAGTATGAGGACTATATTCTAGTGATGCCAGAGCAGAAAGCTTGGAGGGAGCCTGGGTTCCTTATGACCATGGAGTATTATACCAGCCCTGGACTGCTTACTTCTGAACTTCTTTTATTTGAAAAATAAACTTTTTAGCCACTGGTTTTAGGGTTTCTACTACTCATAGATGAACCCGATCATAACTGATACAGCCGTGGTCTCAGAAAATTCAAAATTACAGGACAGGTCTCAGACCCTAGGTCCCCTCTGCCCTTCCTCTCAAGACATCAGACTCAGTCTAGGGAGGGTGCAAGTCCTCTCCCTCACAAAGACATTCCACCTTGGATTGTTTTTATGATAAATTCCTGTATAACTGTGAAGGTAGTTTAACCTGACTGGCAATCTTCTGGCTTAATTTGTCTCCCCTCCTAGAAGCCAGTGAAGTATCATGGTGCTTACCAAAGACTCCCCTTGACCCATCTGCCTCCATCACTCCTGGCCTCTTTCAGGCTTGCCTTCTCCATACAACAAAATTATCCCACACACCCCTGCAATCTGATTAAATTGATTCATTGTAAGAGAATGAATAACTAATAGTCTTAATCTGGGAAGAAGGGTATGAGAGGGCACATTCCATGAATATATAATTCAGAATGCATTTTTAACAGGTTGGGGAGAGTTACAGGAGAACATGGTTGAAAAACAACTTGTCCAGGCCACACAAGCAGTAAGGTACAGACTTGGGACATGAATTCAGGCCTTCTAGCTCCTAGTTCAGTGTTCTTTCCTTCAAGCCAGGAGGTCAGTCACCTTGGGCACTCCACTTCTGAATCAGTGTTAGCAAGTCCAGGGTCACCACAAAGAGCATGTGGAGGGAGAGACGTGTGCCTTACGAACTCTGCCATGTTAGAATCTGTTGGCAAAGCCAAAGCCACAGGAGCAGGAAGCATGTGGGGAGAATCATGGGCTGAACTTTCAATCCAAGGCTCTGAGCAATGCATGATGGGAAAGGGAAGCAGATTACACTGTGTGCACGTGACCTCTCTCATGTGGCTCTCCCATTTGTTTTCTGAGCAAGAGACAAAATTGTCCAGAAGGCATCTCTATTGTGTCTAGAAGTTTAAGTTTCTGCTATGGGTCCCCTATCTTCTTGGTGGTATTCAGAAATAACAGGTTATATAGAAATCTTTTTTTAATGTGGTAAAATTTATATAAAATTTACCATTTTAACCATTTTTAATTGTATAGTTTTCTTAATAAATACATTCACATTGCTGTGCAACCATTACCACCATCCATCTCCAGAATTCTATTCTTCATCCCCAACTGAATCTCTGTCCCCAGTAAACACTAACTTCCCATTCCCCTCCACCCTGCCCCTGGCAACCCTTCTACTTTCTGTCTTTATGAATTTTACTACTCTAGGTGCCTCACGTAAGTGGGATCACATGGTATTTGTCCTTTTGTGTCTGGCTTATGCCACATAGCATAATAACTGTACGGTTCATCCATACTAGAGCATGTGTCAGAAATTCATTCCTTTTTAAGGCTCAGTAATGTTTCATTATAAGAATATAAATAGGGCCTTGGCTGTACAATGGGGAGATGACAGCCTCTTCAGCAGCTGGTGTTGGAAAAACTGGACAGCTACATGTAAGAGAATGAAACTGGATTACTGTCTAACCCCATACACAAAGGTAAACTCAAGGTGGATCAAAGACCTGAATGTAAGTCATGAAATATAAAACTCTTAGAAAAAAACATAGGCAAAAATCTCTTGGACATAAACAGGAGCGACTTCTTCATGAACATATCCCCCAGGGCAAGGGAAACAATAGCAAAAATGAACAAGTGGAACTATATCAAGCTTAAAAGCTTCTGTACAGCAAAGGACACCATCAGTAGAACAAAAAGACATCCTATAGTATGGGAAAATATATTCATAAATGATGCATCTGATAAGGGGTTGACATCCAAAATATATAAAGAACTCATGCACCTTAACAAACAAAAAGCAAATAATCCAATTAAGAAATGGGCAGAGGACATGCATAGACACTTCTCTAAAGAAGAAATTCAGATGGCCAACAGGCACATGAAAAGATGCTCCACATCGCTGGTCATCAGAGAAATGCAGATTAAAGCCACAATAAGATATCACCTCACACCAGTGAGGATGGCCAACATCCAAAACACAAACAACAACAAATGTTGGCGAGGATGTGGAGAAAAGGGAACCCTCCTACACTGCTGGTGGGAATGCAAATTAGTTCAACCATTGTGGAAAGCAGTATGGAGGTTCCTCAAAAAACTCAAAATAGAAATACCATTTGACCCAGGAATTCCACTCCTAGGAATTTACCCTAAGAATGCAGCAGCCCAGTTTCAAAAAGACAGATGCACCCCTATGTTTATCGCAGCACTATTTACAATAGCCAAGAAATGGAAGAAACCTAAGTGTCCATCAGTAGATGAATGGATTAAGAAGATGTGGTACATATACACAATGGAATATTATTCAGCCATAAGAATAAAACAAATCCTACCATTTGCAACAACATGGATGGAGTTAGAGAGTATTATGCTCAGTGAAATAAGCCAAGCTGTAAAAGACAAGTATCAAATGATTTCACTCATATGTGGAGTATAAGAACAAAGAAAAAAACTGAAGGAACAAAAC
>JAQQAC010016209.1:17617536-17754027 GCA_029783875.1 Phataginus tricuspis
ATGGGTGGTATAAGAGGGTAAAAGGGGTATTACGATTAGCAGACATAAGGTAGGGGGGGCACGGGGAGGGCTGTACCACTCAGAGAAGACAAGTAGTGACTCTATAGCATCTCACTACACTGATGGACAGTGACTGTAATGGAGTTGGTGGGGGGGACCTGATGAAGGGGGTAGTTTAATCACCATAATATTGCACATGTAACTGTAGGTTAATGATACCAAAATAAATTGTAAAAAAGATATATATATATATATATATATATTTATAAAAAGAATATAAATAGGAATTGTTTTTAAAGAAAAATGCATACATAAACAAAGCTACTGAAGATATTTGATACTGTACAAGGGTTTGAATTTTGAGTCTATGGTTCATGCATTAAGTACAAAAGGAGCTGCTGGACTTGCCCACATATCAGGTGCCAGAAAAGAGAGAATGACATAGGCTTGTTCTCTAAGACAGATTACAGTCGACCTGGGAGGCAGACATAAGTAGCTTTAATGTGGTATGACGAACGTTATGTCAAAACAGAGGTGAAACAGATGAACTATCCCTAGGAGGTATCAGAATGATTACACAAAGGCTGACTTTTGACTAGGCCTTTTAAAACAATGAAGACAGGGGTATCTGGACTGGTGACTTCGATGGCAGGGCTGAAACTCTCACAGGTGGTGGTAGTAGGGGATGTTAACGTTGCAGTCGCTGCAAAACAAATTATCCCAAAATATGGAGACAAAGAAACAGTGATTGATTATGCTCGTGGATACTATGAGTTGTCAATTTCATCATGGCACAGCAGGGACAGTTGTCACTGCTCCACTGTGTCAGCTGGAAGACTTGAAAGCTGGCTCAGTTGTATGTCTGACAGTTGATGCTTGCTATCTGCCAAGATCGTAGCTAGAACTGTCAGGGGAACACCTACACATGGTCTCTCCATGTGACCTGGGCTTCCTCCCAGCATGGTGACTGGGTTCTGAGGGTGAACACAGTGAGGCATCAAGGTGGAAGCCACATCACCTTTTATGACCCAACCTCAGAAGTCATGTAGCATCACTTCTGCTGCATCCAATTCAATAGGAGGAAGTCACTAAGGTTGGCGCATATTCAGAGGGAGAGTTGGACTCTACCTTTTGGTGGGAGGGATAGCCAGGCTTTACAGGAACATGTGGAACCAGAAATATTGCTATGGCCCTATTTGATCATAGCAAGTTTGGCAGTACATGCCTTAGGCTGGAACCACCTTGGCATAGGGATTCCCTTTGGGACAAGGGCTGAGTGCACGAGTATAAATATCATCAGGAGTGTAAAGAGTAGTAACCTTGGGCCACCACTCCAGCCCTTGTAATGACTCATTTCAGTAGTGATCAGGTGGGAATGACATGTCTGTCTTTCATTTAGGACTGACCAAGCCAGACCTAGTAAACCCTGGGTTTTTGACTATAGTTTGGTGGTGGGGGGCTAAGAGAGAGGTGGGGGGAAGGGAGGGAGGGAGGACACAATATTTCACTGCCTACTAATCTGGGTATGTGAATGTCTGGATAATTAATTTGATTACAGAGACATGACACTTGGGCCTCCAGGCTGGTAGAAAGGTCACACATACTAGAATTTTCATATGCTAACTCATGGGCCTGCCTGCCCCACAGCTACATTAGAAGCTTTTTTGAGAACAGGAACCATCTTATCTGGTCTCTGCAAAGAGTTTAACAACAAGCTTGTTTTTGGAATCATACAACCCTTCATCTAAATGTCAACTTTGCCACTTCCTAGTTGTGTAGCCTTAGATATGTTATTTGATTAAGCTGGACTTTAGTGTCCTTACCTCAGAATTATTGAAAGGATTAAATGAGATTATGTTGCCCTGCATCAAAAAGTTCACAATAAATGGTAGTCCCTTTCTTTCCCTCTAAAAGATGTTGAATAGCCAGGCACACTTGGACTCCCCCACTCCACCCTTCCCCATTTAGCACTATTTCCCATGAGTCCTTCCTCTCTGTGACTCTGATGCTGAATGGTCCAGAGACTTCCCTGGAGCCCTGCAGGTATGCTTCCCTGGGTGACACCCCCAGAAGTTTCACTGCTCCCCTGTTCCCGTGATGGTATGCAGAGGAGCTGGGGAGGCAGGAAGGGTCCAGGGGTCTCAGGATTAAGAGAGACAGAGGAGCTAGCATGCCATGGGCAGCAGGGAGGAGGAGGTCAAGTTTAGAGTAAAGTTAAATCCTTTGCATTTGTTGATGAAACAGATATTGATTGCACCTTACTAGGTTCCAAACACTATGCAAGGAGCTGGGGATACAGCAATGGGGAGAAACAAGCTCTCTAATCTTTGCGGACCTGTGGAAATTATATTAGTCAATAGTATACTGTATGTGGGGGGAAAGATGGTGTAGAAAAAGAGACAAACAAAATACAGCGATAGTACAAGAAAAATAAAAATACCTTATACTGGCTCATCAGAACCCACCCAACCAGACTGGTTTAGGTCAAGAACTGGATGGCGAGGAGCTAGTCTTGCAAAGGTCCAGAGTAGGGTTGTTCACCCCCAGCACTACTGCCATTCGGGGCTGGATTAGCAGCATTTCCAGCCTCTACCCACAACATGCCAGTAGCACCTACCCTCCCAAATTGAGGCAACCAAAAGTATTTCCAGACACTGTCAAGTGTTGCCTGGAGGGCAGAATTGCCTGACTAAGAACCACTGGGCTCAAGTAAGGGAACTCCTGGCAGACGGAACAAGGTCCCCAGCCTGCCCAGTCTCACCAGTTCCAAGTGCCCCTCCCTCTGGGTTAATCTGTTAACTGTGCCAACTGGCAATAGATCTTAGAGAGGAAAGGAGTAAAACAGGAAGCGGGAGTACTTCCTGGCTCAACACTTCAGCTGTTGGCTGCTTTTCTTCCTGACTTGCAGCCCTACACTGGGACCAGACAGTGTCAGAATATGGCAGGGCACACAGGCAGACAGGTATCACAGGTCTGGGCCCTGCATCATGTCCCTGAAGAGGACCCCCCGCTGTCAACCAAACTCAGAGAGGGGCCAGGCAACCACATTTCTACCAGTCAAGACCAGATTTTTAGTTGCCTTTAGCAGTTGTCTCAGTTAATTGGAAAAAATAGATATAAACAACTCTACCTCAAATTTTTATCCACTAAACTCACCACCTCTGAATCTCATCAGCTAGAAATAGGTAATAAGTCATAAAGAGAAACAACTGAGCCAACTGTCACCTGAACTCCCTAAGTGTATTTTGATTACATTTTGAGAAATATCTGTCACTCTCATTTCAGGCGACATATACACATTGTATGGGTCGGAACAGTGTCAGCGCAGAGTTCAGATAACGGGGATACTGCTCAGGCAATGCAGGACACAGTCGTCTTTCCATTTTTTAAAATTGTGATAAAAACGATATTAACATAAAATTTGCCATCTTAACCATTTCCAAGCATACAGTTCAGTATTGTTCAGTATACTTATGTTGTTATGCAACAGATCTCCAGAACTTTTCCATTTTGCAAATCTGAAAGTGTACCTATTAAACAAGAGCTGCCTATGTCCCCCCTCCCCCAGCTTCTGGCACCATCATTCTGTTGCTATTAATCTGACTACTTTAGATACCTCGTATCAGTGGAATCATTCGGCATTTGTCCTTTTGTGACTGGTTTATTTCACTTAGCGTGTCCTCAAGTTTCATCCATGTTGTAGTGTGTAACAGGATTTCCTTCCTTTAAAAAAATTTTTTTTTGGTTTGTTTTCTATTTCCTTCCTTCCTTTGTAAGGCTGAGTAATATTTCACTGTATGGATCCATCCTATTTTGTTTATCCATTCATGCAGATGGACATTTGGGTTGCTTCCACCTCCTGGCTACTGTGAATAGTGCTCTGAACATGGGTATGCAAATACACACAGGGTGTTTTTTTTAAACATCTTTGTTGAGATATAATTCACAAACCATACAATTCACCCACTTAAAGTATACAGTTCAATAGTTTTCTGTATATTCACAGAGTTGTACAGCCATTACCACACTTTTAGCACATTTCCATCACCCCCAAAAGCAGCCCATCAGCAGTCACTCCCCATCCAGGCCCTACCCCGTGGTCAGTTTTATGAGTCAAATTGGCTGAATTATAGTCCCCAGTGTTCAATCAAACACTAATCTAGGTACTGCTATGAAGGTTATTTTGCATTTATGATTCCAGTCTATAATCAGTTGACATTAATCTCAGTGGGCTTGATTTAATCAATGAAACACCTAAGAGTAGAACTGAGCTTTCCTAGAAGAAGAAATTTCACGTGTGGACTGGGGAATTCAGCTTACACCTAACAGCTCCTCGTGATGGCCTGCTCTGTGGATTTTGGACTTGCCTAGTTAATCCCCACAATTCCCTAAGCCAATTCCTTGCAATAAACCTCTCTCAATATATATCTCCTACTTGTTCTGTTTCTCTAGTTGAACCGTGATTGATACACTCCACTCTACTCCTACCCTCCAGTGGCCTGAGCAACTACTAATCTACTTTCTGTCCCTATGGATTTGCCTTTTTAAGACATCTCAAATAAACAGAATCATACAATATGTGGACTTACATTACAATATGTAGCTGGACTCTTTCACTTAGCATAAAGTTTTGAAGAGTCATTGATGTAGCATGTATCAGTACTTCATTCCTTTTGATGGCTACATATTACTCTATTGTTGGAAAATACATTTTGTTTATTCATTCATCTGTTGAATATTTAGTAGTTGCTACTGCTTGAATGTTATGAATGAATAATATGCATGGACATTGGTGTACAAGTTTTTATGTGGACCATGTCTTCATTTCTCTTGGGTATATACCTAGGAGTAGAATTTCCAGGTCATTTAACAACTCTATGTTTAATATTTTGAGGACCTGCTGGACTGTTTTCTCTACATCCTCATCAGCACTTGTTGTCTGTCTTTTTGATTATGGCCATCCTAGCGGATGTGAAGTGGCATCTCACTGTGGTTTTCATTTGCATTGCCGTAATGACTAAGGATATTGAACACCTTTTCATGTATTTTCTGGTCACTTGTATATCTTCTTTGGAAAAATGTATTCAAATCCTTTGCCCAGTTTTAATTGGGTTATTTGTCTTTTTATTGTTGAATTATAAAAGTTCTTTATATATCTTAATGCAGTCTCTTATTAGCTTTACACCTTTACCAAGGTTTTTACTATGTTGTCTTCTCAGAGCTGTAGTTTTAGCTCTTACATTTAGATCTATAATCCCACACAGTCTTTTAAAAGTCTTACCTATTTGGTAGTGCTTTCACAGGGAAATATTTATGGCACCAACAAAAAACAAACAATCAAACTATTGTGTTTAAAACAAAATGTGCAATGTGTGCTCTTTAGCATTCTGATCTAGGTTAAGAACAATATTTGAAATGAGCCAGTGCTCTCCCTGTAGGACAAATAAACGCTTTCATAAGTACGTCACTTTTGAATGGAGTGCAGTTTATGACCTATTTACTTATGAACCACCCCAAACAGCTTGCCTCCATAGCATGAGGGAAGGAAGAAAGACTCTATTGTGAGAATCAGGGAAAAAAAAAAATTCAATCACTAAATTGGTCTAAACAAGGAAGCTTAGAGTTTTCTCTGGCTTTCAAGAACTACCTTCTCTTTGGTTGAGGAAGACTAATAAGAACTGTTTTTTAATACCTTGTGACCTGGAAATATTTAATGTAAATATAATAGGCCATTTATTTTATGTTGGTCCTCTAAAACTGAGGGAAAGATGCCATGATATAAATAAAACAAACACCATTTCAACATGATGTTCCAGGGGTCCACAAGATTACCCAGACATTTAGCGATTTGCTAAAATAACTCACAGGACTCGGAATGTAGTTGTACTCGTGGCTTAGGGTTATGACAGCAAAGGGTAGAAGACATGACCAGCAAGGGAAAAAGACACAGGCGGAGTCTGGAGAAATCCATGTACAGGCTTCACAGGCTGTCTCCCTCCCAGCCTGGGAGGGGACACATTGAGCATGTTCCTTTCCCCAGCAGAAAAAAAGCAGCCACACTTGGGAAATGCTTCTGCCTAGGTAAGCCCATTAGAGACTTAGCACCCAAGGTTTTTATTGGGGGGGGGTGGCCACACAGGCAGCCCCTGCGTAGTTACTACCAAAATTCCTGATTTGCAGGAGCATATCAGGTGTTTGCCATAAATCACATTGTTTGCATAATCTATGTGACCTGGTAGGGCAAATTCTGGTGCCCCAGCCTTTATTGCTTGAGGAACTTTTGAGATGTTGTTTCCTAAGGACCAACCCTGCAAGCAGGCCTTTCTAAAGATGGCAGCCTCAGGCCTGCTATGTTAACTCCCTTCTGCACACAGGCTGTGGCACTCTCTCAAGCTCTAGTTTGAAGTTTACTTAAGGAAACATTCAAATTTGGTGTCTAATAATATTCCGAATTTGTCATCATTTCAGTGAGTTCAAGTTTATCCTATCTATGAATAAAAAAAATATAAGTATACTACAACATAAATATTGCACAGTGGCATGTTTAAGCTACTAAGGGATTCTCAAAGGAGAATGGTATATCTTATTATGCAAACAGATACTAATTTTTAAATTAAACATATCTCTTCACTAAAGCAGTAACCTACAGGATCTTAACCAGTACTACTCTTAGCCAGATGTTAAATTCCTATTCATACTCAAAGGAAATTAGATAGTAAATCTTGTCTATATGCAATAACATTAAGGAATGAGCTAGAGGAATACACCAACAGTGCCCTAAAAACCCAACCTGGGCTAACTCTTGCTAGACTTGCTGGGGACAGAGATGTTCCAAGGGGAAAACAGTGATCACACAAAGACAGCTGGAGTTAGATGCTAACAAAGTAAAAGTAAAGTCATCCTTGTTTCCACTGATTACTCTCCTTCCTTCTCTAAAAAAGTGTACACACAAAGTGTACAACCACTGCCTAGGTACATTATGTTCATGTTTGAAGCAAATATCCTCAGGTGCTTCTTTGCACAAGACAATATATGGAATCACTATCAGACAGTTAACCTGTAGGTGATGCTGCTGCTGCCTTGTAATTATTCTGATTATTTTGTGTATATGCTTTATTTTCACATCTGAATTGTAAACTGCACTTCTCCTCCCTGCCCACCATAACACAATACTTAGATGGTGCACTCAGTGGGTCCTTAATAAACCTAAGGGAGAAAAGTCACAAATCCAATGCCCTTTGGGTACCCTCAAAGACTCGAATGAAACCAAATCATAATGCAATTTTGAACTTTAAGGAATACACTCAACATAAGTTTTGCAATATATACATCAATGCCTTTGGTCAGCACTGTGGGAACACTAAGAAGAAAGATACTTGCCCTGGCCTCAGGAAGACTGTAGTCTACTAGAGATCAGGGGTGAACTAACCAGGGTAGGACATGCATGAGGCCATAAGAAATCTAGAAAGTGATCAGGAGTTCAGAGAGAAAAGGTTTTCATGTCTGGGTGGGAATTCAGTTCTTTGAAATGTAGACGTGATGGGGAATTCAATAGGAGTACAAACAAATTAAAAGGTTTTGCAAGGGTGAAAGCTTTTCCTGAATCTCACATCCTGCCTAGAAATGAATAACAAGAACTGAAGGTGTCCCATGGGGAAAAGAACAATTACACAAAGAAATCTGTTAGTAATAAGTTGAGCATCTCTAGGTCAGCAGGGCCACCTAAAGCCAGTAACACAAAGTGAAGAGGTGCGGAAAGGAAACACGTCCTCCTTTCCACCCTTACCAAAAGGAGGCAAGTAGAGTGCATGAGGCAGGGGAAGGCCCTGGGGAGCACCATGGCCACTTCCAGTTCTGAAGAGCCTAGGCAAGGCTAACAATATACCAAGCAATCTCTGCTTTTCTTCACAGAAACACCACCATTTCCAGTCCCAGGGAACATACCCCCAAAGGGCTCACAGCCTCCCTCTTGAGCAATGTTGTAACTGAAGATTGCATTCCTGATGAAGGATTCAAAAAATGAATCAGAGATATGACCCACAAAATGCCACAGATAAAAGACACACCATAACCTTCTAAAACTACTAAAAGCGGGGAGAAATGTATCATACTGCATTCACTACAGGAAGGGCCCCTTTGGACACATGGAACCAAAGTTTACAAACTAAATATGAGACTTTTAATATCAGCTTCCTTGCCTTTCTTAGAATTTGTTTTTAAATGTTTTTGTTTTGTTGTTTTCTGTGCCACTGTTATAGGGACACAGGACTCTGAGTATCAAACAGTTCTAGTAAGTCTGCTGCAAAAATCAAGCAGCCGCTGTCTCCCTCACCCCATCCTTTCCTTGTGTGCTAATGCCAACTTAAAAATCCCTTTCCTCTTGTCTTCTTGTGGTTTCAGAGAGCATATTCCAGAGAATGTTCAGGCATGATCATTACCTGAAGACCATTTTCTCATTATTTAGAAAAGGCATGGAAGATAAATTATACCCGCTGATATTGAAAAGCTGGTATTTTCCCTGTAGTGAACAAAGCATTTAAAATCATTCGTTGAACCACACTCAAATTTGAGGTCACTAACAAAATCCCAGTACTGGGTCATCTAAGCAGTTCAGGGATTCACTATGACTTCACTTTTGAGTGTGGGGAGCAGTCTTTGAACCCTGTATTTTTCCCGATCTTTGTCTTCTACTTTTTCTTCCACCTGTCCTCTACACTCCCAGGAAAGGCCAGCGCTGAGGGGAGGGTCCTCCATGGTGTACCTGAGAGGACAGCGTTTACGGACTGAGTCTGTGAACACAGATCTGAAGACTACCCCACAGGTTGGGGGTGGGCAGGGAGAAGAGTCACTTCCTTCCCTATTCTTTTGCTTTCCGGAGTCACAGGTAAGTCCCAACAGCAAAGCTCTGAGAGGGTTGAGAAGATAAGGGCCCTTCTATGTGAAATTCAGGTGACTCACTCAGCACTGCTAAGTGAACAAAATGTGGACTAATGAAACACTGCTTATGAAACTTTTTCTCCAACCAGAAATTTCCTTGGCTGTCATTTCATAAACACAAATAAGCCTGAACTTTGGTCATGTCTGGAGTTTGACCTAATTGTACCTGCAGAACTATGGGCTGGCTGATTATGGACGTGAAACTTGAACCTATCAGAAGGGAAACAAAACATCAGGCGGGAAGTGCACAGGGTGAAAACCAAAACCTCAAGCCAAGTTTCTTTTGACTGATGGTGAATGAAACCATTATTTCAAATATTTACCTTTAATTAAAATTAAGCCTTGGATGAGAGTTTAGTCCCACAGATATACTGCTGGTTCCTCTGACACTCATTTTGCATTAGGCTGGGTGGGTGGATCATTGAATCAAAAAGTAGGAACTTTTACATTCATGGCAAATCACTCAGCTTATAAAATAAGCATGCATACTGCTGCTCACAAAGTAAAGTGTTTCTTAAATATCAAGCCACAAGATGACTGCAAAGTGCATTTCATTAAAATAGGACAAAGAATATCATCTGTCTCTTTGTTTTACTGAATTCAAGGATCCTGACTTTTCTCTTTAATCAAAATCAGTAATGCTCACTACATGGCCTAATTTTAACTGTCACTGGTTTGCTATTTAACCACAGGCAAGCCACGTTCTTCTTCCTGTATACATGAACACAGGTGTTTTGCCTATATTTTGAATTTTCTTTAGGCCATTGGGATACAATGCCATCGATCCACTAGGGAAGTGCTTTGCATGACATGGGGCCCTACTGGGCCAGGACCCAGCACTGCTCTCAGGAGAAAAGCTGCTAACACAGTGGCCCAGGCACCCGCTTCCCCACTACTAGTGGCTGGTCCTGCTGTGGCCTTGGTTCTTGTTCTGATCTTGTCCCAAGGGGTGCCCCAGGTGATAAGATTAAATAAAGGCATCCTTTGGTGCCCCTAATCCCTTCTTTTTCTCCCCCCCACAGAAGCAATTGCTCTTAACTCTTGATTTTTCATAAAGCAATCTTTCTTAGGACTCTAACTACCACATTATCACAGAACAGACCAAACCACACTTCTCTCTCAGAGGCTCCTAACTCACTGCATGGTAAAGAACATTCCCTGCAAAGTCCCAAAAGTTACTCAAAAAGAACTATGCTGATTAAGTTACAGATAAAATGGACTGAGATTCATTGTTTTCTTATAAGGAGAAATGGTCGTAAGAAACAGAATTAAAAGTGTACACGTAAGTAGAAGACAAGTACCTCAGGACAGAGAAAAGCAAAGTACAAATGTACTGAGATCAGGAAAAAGCCAGGAAGGAAAGATATAAAAAAAAAGACTTTGAAAAAGCTTAAAGAGCTAGAGAAATGCAAGATACTATAATTTTATATTCCCCACAGTTCAGGGCTCATGGAAGGCATGGAAAAAGTGCTAAATATAAAAAGAGAGCAGCACTGGATACAAACAGCCATGAAAGAAAAAGAGCACAGTATAAAAGACCACAGAGTTACCCTGGTGGGGGGTGAGTCCCCTGCTGTCCTAAATACAGGCCAGATACTGCTAGGAGCCGGCTCTGTGACCTCTACCCGTAACTCCCCCTTGGAAGGTTAATATTTTGAGGGAACGTTTCAATATTGACTAAAGCATTAAAAATGGGAAGCAATACCTTACAGTTAGGAGGCACTCAAATACTTGCTGACTAATGATCTCCAGAGCACGCTGTGGTGTGGGCCATTTCTTCATCTCTAGATCAAGCAATCTAAAAAATGAGGAAGCTTGTGGAATCTCTACTTTGTGGAGGTGGTGTAGGAAGCCAAACCACTGGGAAAAGCCTGAAATAATAATATATTTATAATGAGAGATTCTAGTTTAGGCACAGCATTAATGACTCTACAATAACACAAAAGTGTTTCAGTATAAAAAGAAATAAAAACCTCTGGGTCGCGGTGGGGGGGAGGTTATTCTAGGCACAAATTTGCTTTAGCTCATTAATCTGGTAACAATGTTGGCACCATTCCTGCCATTTTGGCTGTATCAAATGTATTTAACATTAACATGTGAGTGTTCCATTTGTGTATTGCTATCTTTCCAACTGTTATCAATTCTACAAAGTCAGCAATTAGGAATTAAATTGACACCAGAAGAATACAAAACAACTTTTAATTTCCGAATCTGATTGAAAATGAGAAATTCTCAATTCTCTTCCACATACTGTTCCCCTACCATTCTTCCTGGCTGGCTGACAAGTCAAAGAGCCTCCTGCTGTTCCTACCAGCATTGGGAATATGGAGCTCAATGAGCTGTGTACTCAGGGGCCACACAAATGAATACAAGACCTACATACAGACAACCAACACAAACAACCACTTATCATGCCTCCACTGGCAGGGGACAGAGGCTACTTTGTTATGAGTCTCCCACTAGTGATCAAGAACCAGAAGGTCTGTACAAACTGGGAGGCGACAGCATACAACCAGGGGTCACAGTCACTGTTCCCTTTTGTATGTCTTCCACAGTGTCAGGCAAACTATTACAAGTTTTCTTCCTTGCACTGGCTCCTGAAGAATCATCGTCTCAGCTCCAGAGCCACTCTTCTCGACTTGACTCTACTACAGGGCTCAGACTCTGCAGGATGCCAGCTGATACGCCCTAAGAAGAGTTAACAGTTTTCTTCCTCACACACTCAGAGACATACACCACACAAACACACACCACCACACATACCCCACACATGAGCACCAATATGCTTAAACTGTCACTCAATCTCAGGAAAAAAGGACAATTTTTTTTGAACTTGGAATTTTAATTATATACATAAATAGCAACATGAGAATGAGGAGTTCTAAGACTTGCACATTATCTCTAGGTGAAAGGATTTCAGATTAATCCACTTGTAGTATGGCATTACCCAAGATAACCAAGAGGTCTAGTGTAGTTTTTCCTGAAGAAGAAAGCCAATTTACTGCATTCAATACTGACTTCTCTGCCATTTTTCTGGAAATACTGGTTTACTGTATAGTGTTTCCAATGTTTACCTATAACTAAAAGAAAAAGAAAATGTAAGTAAACTGTGCCAGAAAAAAATTAAAATGACTCTAAAATTTTGCATTTTGAAAAATCTTTATGTTTAAACAGAAACCACATCAAATATTTACATTACCATTATATGACCATGGGGATCATAATGAGCCAGGGAAAACTGTAATTATTCCCATTTTATAGATGGGTAAACTAAATATGAGAAAGGTTTTGTCTTCCATCAATACCACATTCAGATTCTCAACTGGCTGTGTATTTGTGCATAATTAAACAAATGGATGGATGGAAGAATAAATAAATGCCTAAATGGCACTGCACACACCACATCTCCCCCCTTGTGAAAACCAAACGACTACATTTCCATCCATCTGCTGGAGAGCCTGATTACATCATTTGTCAGTGTGACGTACACCTTTCCTCACACCACCTCTTCTTTCTTTTCTAGAATGAAACACATCAATCCCAAAGCACACCAAAGACACATGAACTCTTCTCTAGATTGCTTTTCCCCCACATGCAGTGAGTCTACTTAGCAATTAGAGGCTTATCAATATTTTAGAGGCAGTGACTACTCACTTGATCTTTTAATATAAAACCAAAAATTCTTAAACATGTAAACCATTAGCTTACCTTTTCTAACTCAGTTTATTAATCTGTTTGGGACTTCTCTAAGAATTCAATAGATTTACTGCATTGTTGAAAACTACAAACTAAAAACAGCCTATGTTAATTAAGATTCAATAGACTATGGTAGTCCTCTTAGGAAATTATTAAGCAGCCAAAGGATGAATGAGATACATCTATAAGGACCAACAGGGAAAGACATACATGATATATTAAGTGAAAAAAGCAAGTTAATTGATACATTCAACATCTATGAAATATTCTTACCAAAAAACTGAACCTAAATCTTATTAAGCCTTCAGATCCAACTATCTATCAGTTTGTAGGAAATGCACAATGAGAGGAACCAAGAGATAAACACAATGACACTAAATGGATGCATCCAGCCACAGCCAAAACATGGGAAATTCTAAAGGACAAATAAGCCTGGCTTTTCAATAAATAAATGCCAAGGGAAAATGAGAGGGAAGAAACCATTACTGTTTAAAAAGGACTTAAAAGACCTATCACTCCAAAGCAATGTGCAGATCTTGTTTGGATCCTGATTCAAACTAACCAACTGTAGAAAGTTATTAATGAAATCAGGGAAATCTGCAGACAGTCTGGATACCAGATGATATTAAGGAATTAGTGTTAATTTCTTTAGGTGTGACCATAAAACTGCGATATGTGCCCTTATGGAGCTTTCAGTGTACTTGCAAAACAATACAAGGAATATGATCTCATTCTGTCAAAAAGCCAAAGGCATATATGGATGTGTGAGTGTGTGTGTATGGTGGGTATACACACACATACATATTCACACATAGAGAAAAAAGTCTGAAACACTATACCAAACTTTAAGAGAAATTATCTCTGGGAAAGGCACAGAGCATAAGACAAGCTTGAAAAATAGCTAAAAAAAAGTCTTTATGACAAATATGTACCACTTTTATAATTAGAAGCTACATGCCCAATAAAGATCTAAAAAATTAAGAATGAAATCAACACTGCATATACAGTAAGCTGAACTCTGGCCCAGAACATTTTTGAAAAATGAAATGGATATTTACATAGTTTCCCTGCATTCCATGTCTCATTATCCCTATAGAGAAATATAACCATGTTGAGTGTAAAGTTTCTGGAGGGCATGTGTGGTTTCCTAGCTGCTCATGCTGTCTCCCTTCTAAAAGCACATCTGATGCGTATTCTGGGATGGGCCTAGGCCTCTGCCTTTCAACAGGCTCCCCAGGTAATTGGTTTGTATAACAATGAGAACTAGTATGGGGTTGCTATATGATGGGCTATAATGTCAAAGAGGATCAAAACTTGTTTTCTGTGACCCCTAAGGTAGGATCCGGACTATTGTGTAGGAATTACAAGGAGAAATATTTTGCCTAGTATAAGAAACAGCTTCCTAAAAACAAGAACTACCCAAAGATGGCTTCCCTGGGGTGGTGGGGGGTGGTGGTGAGTTTCCTATCAGTGGAGGTGAAAGTATGAATACACAGAGCTAAAAGGGATTTATGCTCAAGGCTGAGTTGAGCCAGATGACCCCTATCAAATTCTAGGATTATATGACTCACTGGGACTCCAAAAACATGGAGACAACTTGAGAAAGATAAACCTCAAACCCAGGGCTTTCATGAATTTTAAAGAGCAGCCATGTTTATAATAAACATAACAATGATTTTTTAAAATTTATTGCAAAAGAAAATTTCATATTCATTGCAGAAAATTAAAAACTATAGTTATATAGAAGAAAAAATATAAAAAACCATCCATAGTCCTACTATCTCAAGAAATATACTTATGCGGATAAAATGAAAGTTCCTGTGGCCAGGATTCTCACCTGGCCCTGGCTGGCTAGCTCACTACACATGTGTGGTTAATGTGTTGTTGTTGACTCTATAGAGAGAGCCCTGCCCAGTATTCTGGGTGACACAGTGGCATGGCTGCAAGGCTGCAGGAGAGCAGAGCAGAGGCTGGCGTGGTGGCAGCGCCAAGGACAGAGGCCCAGAGGACAGCTGTGTGGGCAGAGAGGCCCAGAGGACGGCTGTGCGGGTAGAGAGGCCCAGAGGCAGAGACCAGCTTGCCGCACGCAGAGTCGCTCTGAGTGGACGGCACTTTAGTGATGGACCTGCCATCATGGAAATAAAGTTGGATATAACCCTTTCACCCCAAGAACATTCTACTATCATTTCTTTGGTCATGTTGAATTAATAGTGAACTTGCCCAGGGCTGAAACTCATTAGCAAGACAATTGGCGTAGTCAGCAGGATTCATCAGTGACCAAGGAAAAAGAACAGGCTGCCCTCATGCAAGGAGTGTTTCAGCAGGCCGCACCTACGGACAGGGAGACATTCGAGTGCCCCCTGTGGACATGTGGTACTGTGAAGGGGTGGAGGACTGGGGTCCACCCCAAGAGAAAGAAAATTTGTGGCAGACTGAAATGGCATCACTATGAAGTGCTGTGGAAATAGTAAAGGATGTCGTGGTAGCCCGAGAGGAATCAGCACAAGAAGGAGCAGCGGCCCGAGAAGCAGCAGTATGGGAGTGCAGGCTGCCAGGTGCCGTGGGGCAGGTGAAGGAAGAGGCCCGAGAAGGAGCGACATGAGAAGAAGCAGCACGCAGGCTGCCAGGTGCTGTGAGACAAGAGAAGGATGTAATGGAGTTGTCAGCTCCAGAAATGGAGGAGCGGAGGTTTGACGAACAGGTAGGGGCAGAGGCCCTGCTGGTGCCAGAGGCGTCAGCCCCTCCTCAGTTGAGACCCCACCTGGTTTAAAGCTGGTGGAAAGCCAGAAGGACTTGGCAACTGCGGGTTCTTCCAGGAGAGGTGCAGCCCCCTCCTCAGGTTGTGGAGCACTCCATGCTCTGCTTCTATCCTCAGGCACAAGAACAAAAGGAAATACGGTCTGCTTCTTGAAGGAAAAGGCAGGGACAGAAAGAAATTGGATGATGGAGCTGTGGCAACAACTGAGACCGGAGCAGCGGTTCTGGCTGCTGAGGACAAAGCAGAAGGCAGAGATAAAGCAACAAGATCGGACTGTGTAAACACTTTGCTGGAGAGGCTGGAGAAGGTGGGTGTTGTAAGGCCCACCCATGGTCCTTTTGGTTAACTCCTTTCAGTAGAACTGGTTTGAATACAGCCAGGATGACCACTTGGTGGCAATGGATCTCCTCAGGCTTGAGGGTTATTATAATTTGTTGTAATTTTTGTTATTTTTATATTGTCATGGCCTCTGTTGTTATGGAATTTGGTTACAATACTCCAGCTTTCTGGCACAGGGACCACTGCAGAGGATTGAGGGAACACAGACTGAGAGGAGAGAAGCCTGGAGGAGAGGAGTGTGGATAAAATGAAAGTTCCTGTGGCCAGGATTCTCATTTGGCACTGGCTGGCTAGCTCACTACACACGTGTGGGCAATGCATCATTGTTGACTCTATATAGAGAGCCTGCCCAGTGCTCTGGGAGACATGGTGGCACAGCTGCAAGGCTGCAGGAGAGCAGAGCAGAGGCTGCCATGGCGGCAGCACCAAGGACAGAGGCCCAGAGGACAGCTTTGCGGGCCCAGAGGATGGCTGTGCGGGCCGAGAGGCCCAGAGGCAGAGACCAGCTTGCTGCATGCAGACTCGCTCTGAGTGAACGGGATTTTAGTGGTTGGCCTGCCACTGTGGAAATAAAGTTGGGTATAACCCTTTCAACCCAAGAACATTCTACTGTCATTTCTTTGATTCACACTGAATCCACAGTGAACTTGCCAGTGGCTGAAACCCAATAGCAAGACAACATCCATTTTTTGTTGTATTTCCTGTTTTTTAATCTTTTCTGAAACTGTCTCACTCTATTTTTTTTTCATTTAACAATAATTGTGCACATGTTCCCATGCAATTAAATATTATTGAGGCATAATAACATTCTTCTTTATGGATATACCACGATTAAGCCATTTTCCTGTTTCTGAATATTCAGATTGTTTCCAAATTTAATATGATCTACTTACCAGCCAATCACAAGTGCTAGTATATAATTTTTAATATATACACAAAATAATATTATTATAACTAGTGTTTTGTACTTAGCAGGTACTAGATCAGTAAATATTGAATGAATGAACGAAAATAAAAGGTGAACTGAATATAAGAACAAGAAGAAATCACATTTATTTTCTGACTTCATCTGATACCATTCTAAATTTCTCTAACCTCAGGTTACTCAACCTTTAAAGAATGAATAATTACACCTACGAATTCCCTATGTCACTTACAATAATATCTCTATATAATCTTGAGCTGCTCTACAACAGTCATGTGTTCAACAAATGTTTACTGAATGACTATTAGATGAATATAAGTGTGCTTACTATAGTGAAATGGTGTCTGAAAAAAAAATGCCTAAGAAATAATAGCATTTTTCAATAGTTTGAAATAGTTTTATAGACAAATCCCAACTGTCAAGTTCTAGCTTGTCGAAAAAACCCAGGTATTTCTCAAGAACAAACACAATTAAATTAAGTCATGGCACTTTAACCCAGAAATTAAAGAATGAATGAAAAATTATCCTGATCCTATATTTCTGCATAAAGTTGAAACTGGTATAATTAATTAATTAAAGACAAGTAATTTCAGCTGGTGTTAACAATGCTAAAAATAACAGTTTTCTTGCTCTTTACCTGATTAAAATGGGCAAAGCATGGAGCAGTCTACTTATTTCCAGGTGAACTCTTCACATTTCCTGGCTTGTGAAATAAAAAGTAAAAATATTAATACAGTTTGAAAAGAAAGAGTGGAATGTCTCAAAGTGCCTGTCTTCAGTATTTGGCTCAATGCAAACATTAAATATTATTAGAATGCACAGTGACCCATTTCTCAGTAAACTGAAGGACTCAGATGGCTCCCTGAGGGCCTTACTGTCTAGAGTGACATAGGCAAGGGGAGGGCAGGAAATAAAGCTCCGTTTTTCCTCACTACACAGATTTGGCCAAACAGCTGATTCTATAAAAAATCACATCAATAGTGAAAAGATTTCTTTACCACATCATGCCACCATCATTGTTAAGGAAGGTTTTATACCTATTAGAATGCTTCCTGTAGGTACTCTGTTCTGTGTGTCATCCACCATAGGGGCCAAATCACAAAACGTGTTTTGTGAAAGGAGTTATAATCAGACCATACCCATTCTGCCTGGCCACCATCTGGGAACATATAATTAGGTCATGTCATCCATGAGAAGTGACGTAAGAAAGTTTCCAGTGGGAAAATTTCGTTCATATGCTAAATGTTTAAGGCCTTTCTTTCCTGTATGTTTTTAATACTTTTACTCTGAAAACATGTTAGTAAGACCTGCTGTACATCAAGGATCTGAGCTCTCATAAGATGGCAACCTGAAAATCAGTAGGCTGCAGTTGAGCAGGCAATGAGGCCATGATCTGTGGTCTGGACTTGGTGCAGGTTCTTCTGGTAGCCTTCTCTCAGTTACCCATGACTGAAGAAGGGGGAAAAGGGGGAAAGCAGGAACGCAGGACTAATTATGTAATTGCAGAGCATGGTTTCTAGGCAACTTCAGGCTTTCAGGAATGGCTAAGAACTGGTCACTAAGCACAGTTATCAGACACCTGGCTTACCTGAGTTATAGTGCTTTATACCCAATGTCCCAGCATAATTAACAGTGCCCCTTTCACTCTCAAGAGTATCCTGGTTTGGATGATAAACTACATGGTCACTCTATCTACAGATCATATCCACTTGCTGATGGAATTCCAGGGAACAAGACCCTACATACTGTTTGGTGGACCAGGGCCACAGAGTCCCAGAGGAGCTTCCTACTGCTGCAATTGCCAAATTCTTTCCTGGGATGAGACCTTTGCAAAATGTATCCCCTGACTTAAACCAATCCCGATTTAGGCCGGGCTAAATGATATTCATCTTTCAGATCAAAGCTTTCCCCTGTCCCTTGCCCTTTGATTTAGATGATAACCTTTTTATTCACATCATAGCATCCATGTACTTCCTGATTTGTGTAATTCTTTCATGCATGTTTGAGTCCTTCACTAAATATAAACTTCACAAGGGCACAGTATCCATCCTTAAGGCCTCCCAGCATATAGTATTTAAACATTTGTTGAATAAACAAATGGAATAGGATGGAACCTGGAGATCCCATGAGCATAAAAAAAAGTTTGAGTATGTACTTAACAAAGAAGAAGAAGAGATAAATAAAGGCTTATGAAGGTAAGTGAGATATTCATGTTCAACAATTGGGTCTGTCATAAAAACCATGTGGTTCTCTACCTAGTTCAATATATTTTAGGTGTAAATTACCTTAACAAAATGCTTGCCAAGTACTTCTAGTGATATTCTTATCTACTCTACTATCTATACTCACCAGCATCTCAATCTCAAAAATACAAGACACTAAATTCATGAGCTTATTTATCTTTGGGACATTAAGAAAATGAGCACATAAAAACATTCTTCTGGTTGAGGAAAACAACTCAGTTGCTAGGAAATTCTTGTTTGGTTACATATCACTTACAGTATAATAAAACATGACAGTCAAACATCTCACTAAAGAAATATTGAGCCCACCCACCCTATTACAAATCAAATCTCTCTTGGCAGAAACTGGCATGATCTAAGAAAAAAACACATTCTGACTTCAAAAGACAGTTCGTGATTTAGCACAAGCCAGAAACTAATTTTTTTTTTGCATTTTCAGAGTTTTACTTAAAATATTTTAGAACTCAATCATTCTCTTTATAATCCAATTTTAATACATATCAGGTTTTGTTGGGTTTTTTTAGTAACTAATACATGTTATTTAACCCAACATACCTAAAATACTATTATTTCAACATATAATGAATATAAAAACCAATCAGAATAAAAATAATGAGATGAATTACATTCTTTTTATTTGTACCAAGTCTTCTAAATTTGGTGTGAATTTAAACTTACAGCACATCTCAGTTCAGACTATCAACATCAAGTACTCAATAGCTAATGGCTACCATCTTGGACTGCACAGGGCTAGAGTAATAAACTAAACAGCACTGTGATGGTTAGTTTTATGTGTCAACTTGGCTAGGCTATAGTAGAAAATCAATTTTCTTACCATGTCCACAAACATGAAAGATAATTTCTAGTATCAAAAATAAGACATTTGTTTTAATCAGAACATGTATTTCTAATTAGTATGCACTGCCACGTGAAGGGGGATTTCCAGATAAACCTTTGACTATAGCAGCCCACTGAAATGTCAGAGCTCCTCACCAGTTGAACTATACATATTAAGTACTTAACTTCTCCAAAATGCAATTTCCTCGTTTGTGAAACAGTGCTAATAATAGAACATGCCTCACAGACCCTTGTGAGCAAAGAGTTTAGCAAACAGTTCAGTGCCCAGGGCCAAACTCACAGCAAGTAGTGCTCAATAAACATTACCTATCCTCTGTGGTAGGTCACTTAACTTTTTTTGATAAAGAAATAAAAGGTAAAGATAAGTGACCTGTTAAAGACCCCAGTGAAATTTCCAGTTCACTGGATGTGGTAGGCAGAACCATGGTTCCCCGAAGATGTCTGCATCCTAATCCTGGAACCTGCGTCTTTACATGGGGAAGGAGAATTAAGGTGGCATTGATATTATTAAAGTTACTAATCAGCTGATCTTACAAGAGGGAGATTATCTTGGATTATCTGGGTGGGCCCAGTTGAATCACATGGGTTCCTATAGTCTAAGAGGGAGGCAAAAGACTGGGTCAGAGAAATGAGACATGAAAAGGACTGGACCTGCAGTGGCTGGCTTTGAAGATGGAGGAAGAGGGCAGTGAGCCAAGGAATGCTACAGCCTCTAGAAGCTGGGGAAAGCCCTCAGGTGACAGTCAGCAAAACAGATCTTGGTCCTGTGACCCCAAGAACTGAATTCTGCTGCTTCCCTTTCATTTTCCTGCTGAGCCAGCAGAGGCCTGAACACAACTATTAAAAGCCCAGCTTCAGAAGTTCTGCTCAGTTTTCAGGTTTATATTTCTTTATGCATTTAATTGCCCTTTTAAGAATTATTATGGTTTTTCTTTTTAGTTATTGTTGGGCCTTTAACAGTTATTCTATAATTCTTTGATGGTAACTTACTACATTTTTTACAAACCTACCGAAAACTAAACATGACATTTACTGAGACACACTGCCGTGTTTGGCTAATTATAGGACAACTCCAAAAGAGTCATTGTGACTCTGGGGCCTAACACCCACAACTGGACTCCAACTCTGAACTCAGACCTTGGGCCAGGACTATTCTCAAAGGATTTCAAACTAGCAATGGACAATCAATAAATAGTTTCATGTTTTTATTAAGCTCCTAGAGTCAAAGAGTGAAAACCATAATGGAAAATATCAATAAATCAACTACAGATCAAAACAATTAATTTGTAAAGACATATGCACCCTATGTTTATTGCAGCACTATTTACAATAGCCAAGAAATGGAAGCAGGTAAGTGCCCATCAGTAGATGAATGGATAAAGAAGATGGATACATATACACAATGGAGTATTATTCAGTCATAAAAGAATAATGAAATCTTGGTATTTGGATGGACCCAGAGGGTATTACACTAAATGAAATAAGTCAGAAAAAGACAAATACCATATGATTCCCCTTATATATGGAGTCTAAAAAATAAAACAAATCAACAAATAAAAGAGAAAGAGACTCATAAACACGGAAAACAATCTGGTGATTACCATGGGGAAGGGGGATGCAGGAATGGGTGAAATAGGTGAAGGGAATAAAGAGAACAAACTTCCACTTATAAAGAAAGTAAGTCATGGGAATGAAAAGTACAGTATAGGGAATATAGTCAGTAGTATTTAGTACCTCTGAATGGTGATAGTTGGTAACTATACTTATCATGGTGAGCATCTCATAATGTATGTAATTGTTGAATCACTGTTTTGTACACCTGAAACCAATCTAATATTGTATGTCAACTATGCTTCAATAGAAGAAAAAAGTTAAAAAAAAAAGAAAGAAAAGAACTTCTGATCATCAAAAGACATCAAAACTGAAAAGACAAGCCACGAACTGGGAGAAGACATCTGCAAACATGCAACCAAAAATATGAGTCTATGAAAAAAATAAATCATTAAGAAAGGGACAAATGAACCATAGAAAAATGGCCTAAAGATATGAACAGACATTTCAAGAAAAAGAAAACAATAAACATGTGAAAAAATGTTCAACTTCATTAGTAATCAAGGAAAAGCATATTAAACAACAATGAGAAGTTGTGGGGCCATTTTGACAAGCCAGAGAGGAAACTATCGCAGTGTACTTGGGTCCTGTCAAAGAACTCGAAGCCAACGTCTACCAACCAAGATGGAACAATTCAAACTTTAATAAGGATAAGAATTACAAAGCATTCAAACCCAAATAGGGATAAATCTACAAATTCATAATGATATTAAAAAACCTAATTGGTGACCTCCTGAGGATGATAGGGAACCAATTTTTTATTATGAAAACTGGATAAATAAGAGGAAAAAAAGCAGCATTTATCCTGTCTTCCCTCTAACTGGGTAACTAAATAGTAGATGAGGGGAAGTAGTTCATTACTAAAGTATTCCAAATAATATGTGAAAATGAAATGACAGAGAAGTAGAATTAATACCATCTTCCAACTCCCAGTGAATCACTGGGTCTTGGCATTGAGCATCAATAGCCGCTAATACCAAAACAGCAAGGCAAAAACCAGACTCCCATGTCAACACAGACCTACAGCCTTGCCAACAGGATCAAACACAAACCTGATTAAGCAGCCTCTGGATCCAGCTGCCAATCTACAGGAAATGCAAAGAGAAGAACATGTCCAGCTGTACAGCAAAACCCAAACTGTGGGAAACTCTACAGGTCCAACATGCCAGGTTCTTTTAACAGATACATTGTAAAGAAAACAAAAGGATGGAAGGGGAATCTCTACATTAAAAGTGACTTAAAAGGCAAAAAAAAAAAGGCATATAAAGTCAGAAATAATAATGGGCAAGACTAAAGTGACAGGGATAAATACTTAGGTGTAAAAGCCATAAAGAAAGAGAAGGAAGTTATTACTGTAAAAGTCAGGATAGGAGGGTTTTTTGGGACAGAGGGAGAGGACAGTGACTGGGCTGGGCTACATGGAGGGGCTACTGGGGTGACTGGCAAAGTTCTGTTTTTTTGTCCTAGATGATGGTTACAAGGGTATGTACCTTATAATAATCCACTTAGCTGTAAAAACATAAATGAAAAGTTATTGGAAGGAAGCCCATTGTTGGGCAACTAGGGAAATCTGAACCTGGGCAGTGTATGAGGAAATATTTATGTAAACAGTGAGATGGTAACTTTCCTGAGCCTGATAATGGCAGTGTGATGATATGAGTGAATGTCCAAGTTCTTTGGACATACATGCTGAATTAGATACAGGTGGCAAGTGCTGTGATAGCTACAACTAACTCTCAAATGGGTCAGAAAAATAAAACACCTGTTTGTGAGTGCCCATGCATATGTGAAAACACAAACAAAGCAAAAGTAGCAAAATGTTCATTGAATATATAACGTATTATATATTCTTTTATTTTGAAAAAAAACAAACTACACTATGATGACAACAGACCACACTACCAGGACAGTATTTCTGGACACACCCATCTTTTCTTCACAGTTTTGACCAAGAGCTCATTTCAAGCTGAAGCAGATAAATTCCTCTTGAGTCACCAATGACAATGATAGTACTGAAAGGCCAACTCATCCAAACTTCATTGGTAGAAGACTCAGTGTAAACATTTAGAATTAATTCCAAAAAGGGATGTGGCAGAGCAGAAAAATGCCACCGACCTATTCAGGGTCTCTGAGATGTAGATCCATGGGAAATAACATTAATTGTGAATTGACCTTCCTACCACTTTAAATTTCAAGGCTCTGTTTTAAACACAATGCTTACAAATTTCTTTAACTGCTTACAACCAAAAGCATGTACATGTGTTACACCATTAGAACACTGATAAGGAAAAAATCTGAAATGTCCTAAATTAAGTGACAAAGGGTCAGAGAATGAGGGAGAAAAGGGCAGGTCATTGGTTAACAGCCACAGGCCATAGCTAACCAGAAACTCTACGTTCCTGGATGAAGCCATTTCAACAATCATCTAGAAGATCCCCAGAACCACATCCCCCTTGCACATGACCAGTGTCTGACCATCACTAACAACCAATCCACAAGCCTTCTCTATGCACTAACCACTTATCCCCCAATTTTCCCCACTTCAAGTTAGCCCACCTTCCTTATCTGTAGCCAGTGTGAATTTTAAAAACTTTCTTTTCTTGAGACCCCTTATCCATGACCCCTGTTTCTTGAGTCTAGCAGACAAATTGTTTCTGTTAACTGGCATTGCTGCTGGTGAAGCAGGAACTTCCTACCCCAGGACTCAGTCCTTTTTCTAGCTGCATTTGTGAAGGCTCAGATAAACCCTTTTATTTCAGAGGTCTCTCAGTCTCTAGGTTTTGATATGTCAGTACAAACAATTACCTGAGACTGGTAATTGAAGCCTGACCTGAAAACCAATTTCCAAACAAGATAAGAAATAAGCAAAAATCTCCTTCATGAAATGTCCCCCAGTTTCCTTCTAACAGACACTGCCTGGGCCCCAAAAGATTTCTGTTCCATGGTGGCTTAAATCTTTGCTCTCATTGATAAAACAAAAGCAAAAAACCCCACTGAAAACCGCAAAATCTAACAAGAAGGGAACAGGGTAATCAATAAAAAGCAATGGCATTTCACTAACAAATAATTCCTTAAATCAAAGTTTATCAAGTATTGAATAGGGCTTTCTGCTATTTCTCATTTAAAACTTGTTCTAAATGTTTAATTAGTCCATATCAAATTTATTACCTTTTATTGAGAACACACAGCTGTCTGGAAAATTATGCTTTGAGAGTAAACAAATGGAAGAATGCTAAGTTCTCAAAGACGTTGAAGAGGGCAAGGGCATAGAAGATTCAAGAAAGAAATGCAGACCAACCTCTAGCTGATTAGACATCTGAACTATCTCACTCCCAAAAAACGTACATATAAATCTGAGTAGCTTTAGTATCTAAAGTTTCCAAATTACCATAAACTGCTGGCCTCTTTAACTTGCATTCCAACCAGTCTGGTCGCTTCTGCAATGGGCTGAACTCTCAGAGCGGGGAAATCTATTTCGAAGAGTCTCTGGGGGGACACCCTTTGGCTTTGGTATGAATGTGTCTGCGAGGACACCACAGTGAGCACTAAGAACTGAGGCTCGGTTTCATTTTCCATGTTTCTTTCTAGGGCTGTATACAGGTTTCCTGACATTTGATTTCCTTCCCCATATAAAACTCAGTGTGTACTTAAGGAATCTTTTTAAACAGGAAATAAGGCTTCCAAAGAAAATGTCAGAGAAATTAAAACAAAACTCTGAGTGTTTATTTTTTAAAGGGATTGCCGAAGGGCACTTGATAGTAATACAGAACTTCCTACTCAAGAGCTAGTTTGAACAGGCTCAACAGAAACTAATTTCTTTAGAAACCACCAGTATAAAAATCAGTCTTAAGATTTCACTGGAAGATAATTTATGTAAATAATGAGAAGGGTTCACAATTTATTTTATGTTATTTTCAAATTCCAGTTCAAAATGCTGGATTTTAATTTTGAGATAGTTATTTCTATTTTTTCTTAAAGAGTATTCTGATTTGAGATGACAGGAGTCAAAATGAACTTTCCTTCAATCTGCAACTTCCTTCAATCTGTAGGAAGTATGTTGATATAAGAACCTAATTCTTCCTTATCAGAGAAAGAGAGAACGTTTCAGCAAACACAGGCAACATTCAATCAGCTATGTGGCTGTGAGAAGAGATAAAGAAGATACCTTCTTACAATTACACAATCTCCCCTTTCTGCCCCTCATCCAGCAGTCAGCATGAGAATGTGGCTTGTAGCTGGTGGACAGTCCCCAATACACCATGGCTCACACCCTTAACTGACCCAAGAAGGCCAGGGGATGAACAGATACAGTACTGCTAAAGGAAAGAACAGAGCCTATAATAAGTGAAATAGTTAAGAGGAAGAGTCTTGGTTGTCTTTTGCCTGGGAGCACACTATGTTCCCTTTGAATCTAGTTATGATAAAACTTTCAGATAATATGATACACTTTGAGCAAATTACAAATACAATACAGCAAAAATTATGAAATTATGGTCTAAGAGTACATGGCAGTAGAGTACATTTTATGTTCACCACTTATTCAGCCTTGCTGATAATAATAAAATGCACCAAAGTTCTACTGCTCCTCCAATAAAGGTCACCAGAGAATCTGAGCTAAAGGCATTATGAAAAACAAACAGGAAAAGCAAGGGCAAGCAACAGGGTTATCAAGAATTTTACAAAATCCTAGAGAAACCACATATTTAAACCAAAAGGAAGATAATGAAAAAGATCTTTCTCACCTTTTGAAAGTTCTCCTTCCACAAATCTTCAATGACTATGTATCCTCGTAAACCCCAGTCATGCAATTTCTCCCCACTGATCTTGAAACAAAATAGAAAACATGCATTGCTAGTCCATAAATGACTGGTAAGGAAGAGAATTTTCCATTTCCCTTTTTCCTGTTTCTAAAAGAACTGTATTTAAGCATATGATGGCCATGGAAGTCTTGGGACAGATACATTAAAACTGTATAATGTAAGCAAATAAAAAGATACTACAATCACAGAATAAGAAGAAAAAAATAGTTTAGTTGTGTATAGTTATTGTTTAAAATAATCTGCCATCAATTGCAGGCGTATATCTTATATTTTCACAATTTCAAGGAGAAAAAAATGTAGATCATTGTTGATATGGAAAATCCTGAAAATCAGACACAGAAAGAAGGTTTCTAACTATTACAACTAGCACATAACAGCCAACAAATCACATTTGCCAAATCCATCACCATTTTAGGGGGTTAGTTAGGTGAACCTAATGAAGATGTTCTCAGTTTTCCCAGGTCCTTCAAAACATAAAGTCTTCAAGTTTCTATGGGGATTTTGCCTCCTGATTCAAGATCCTTCCTGCAACATTCCGAGAGATAGGCCCCGGGGTCAGAGAACAGTTTGGGGTCAAGGAGCCACTACCTTAAAATGCACTTGTCCACCTTTGGCTGGCTGGCTTTAATTGCTGGAAACTTTTTTTTAAAGTATTGAATTTTTTTTTTAAGTGCTTCCAGCAGTTTATGTTCATTGGTCCTACTTATGGCAGAGAATGTTGACTACATTCCTTCCACGTGACAGTGCCTCAAATTTATTTTATTTTAAACAAAGCAGTTATTATTCTCTTTCTAATTATTGTAATAATTTATCTATGTATAGCATTGTAGTTTACAAAGCACTTTCACATGAATTATCTTTATTCTATATAACTACCCCATGTGGTAAGTTGGCAAAGAATGTAAGGAATTATTCAGAGGCCAAGTGACTTGCTAAGGTCACAGTGCTAGTAAATCCAATGGTTGCAACACGCTGGTGTCTTACAAGCTATATTCTTCCAGTTGCTCTAAATATTCTTAAAATATGATATATGATTCTATTTTTGGAGCCATCAGTGGACATATTGAGCATTTACCACGTATATGGCACTGTTCTTGGTGTTTTAGATTTCTGAGAGGAAAATAACACTTGTCATCACTTTAAAGGGTTTTCTTACAGTACTTTTATCCAAACACTAATGAACAGAAACAACCTAAGCAATTAAGTGGCTTGTCTAAGAACAGGGTATTCACTGAAAAAAACTGAAACTGAAATAGGAACTAAATGACAATAAAACACTACCAAAATGTCTTTCAGTAACTGATGTTCGTTTTCTTGTGACAAAACAGACTTATCATAAAATTTACCATTTTAACCATTTTTCAGTATACAGCTCAGTGACACTAAATACTCTCACAATGTTATGCAGCCATCACCACTACCCATTTCTTTTCATTATACCAAACAGATCACTAATGTTTTATATCTAGTAAAAATAAAGTTAATTGTTTTGTTCCGGCTTACTCTAGGTACAAAATAAAAGACAAAACTCCTTTCCACTGACTTTAAAAATAAATTAGAATACAGCTCAGACTTGCATCCTACCATCTTGGTTGTGAATACAAAAGATCTTTTGCACCATATGCTGTAGCATACAAGATACAAAAGACCCCTACTCAGGGAGCAGCCACATATTCTTCTCAGCCAGGGGCCAACCCCACCCTCCCTACCCCATTCATTTACTGTTTTTTTAAATCCATAACAGACTGATGATGTTTGATTATTTTGATGATCTAAGGCAGGCATGATTTATTGTTCCAGAGCCGGAGTCTGCACCAGGCAGAACACTAACTGTCTGCCTCCAGGACTGCTGTAAGCGATGTCAAGCTCACCCTGGAAATATCTTACCAGTATATGCCACCAGAGCCATCGATTTCCCACAGCTGGAGCCACTGGACTCCCACCTACAACTGCAGTGCGATCCAGGAACCTAGACTCAAGCCTGTCATGAGAACTCCAGAGAGCTCAGTGTCGGGTCAGTCTAGCTTGGAGCCCTCAGAGCCCAAGTCTAGGTGGGGCTGCTGCTCCTCCTAGACCAAGTTTCCATGTGATACAAAGTTCTGGCAACTGGGTCCCTGTCTCCATAAGCTGTCCAGGACCTCCAAACATAGAACATCCCTTGCTCTTGCCAGTTTTCCAAGGGACTCTACATATAGAGTCCTACTAAGTCCAGACACCACTGCCCTGAGGGAGTCTAGTCTATTACCAGTCTAGTTGGTTCTCAAACATCAGGGGCATTAAAACCCCCTGCAAGGCTTGCTAAAACAGATTGTTGGCTCTCACCCTTAGAATATCTGAGTCAGTAGGTCAGGGTAGGACCTGAGAATGTGCATTTCTAGCAAGCCAGGTGGTCTTGATGCTAATGGTCCATCTATCTGTTGTGGACTAAACTGTGTCCCCCAAAATTCATATGTTGAAACCTCAACCCACAATGTGACTGTATTTGGAGATAAGACTTTTAAAGAGGTAATTAAGGTTGAATGAGGTCATAAGAGTAGAGCTCTAATCCAATATGACTGGTATCATTATAAGATGAAGATGAAACAATAGGGATGTGACTGCACAGTGAAAAAGGCCATATGAAGACCCAGCAAGAAGGCAGCCATTTGCAAACCAAGGAGAAAGGCCTCAGAAGAAACCAACCCTGCCAACACCTTGATCTCGGACTTCTAGCCTCCAGACCGTGAGAAAATAAATGTCTTCAGTTTAAGCCCCCCAGCCTGTGTTATTTTGTCATGACAGCTCCAGCAGACTAAGACATACGTTTCACCCATGTTATCTGCTACTGTGTTTTCCTACTTGCCAGGATGCCATCAAACTGAGGCCTGAAGGGTAAGGAAGGAGCAACCAGCTGAGAGCCCTGAGAAGGGTGTTTGCAGCAGAGGGAACTGCACTCCCCAAAGTCCCCAGCCAGGAAAGGGAGGCCAGGGCCAGGACTTGGGAGCAGGTGCAGAAGGCCAGAGCACAGGCCTGGGCCTGCAACTCCAAGGAGGGCAGGTGGTGGCCAGATACGCCCACACTGAGAATGGCCCGTAGCTATCAGCTTTGGAATTTGAGTCTCTAGATGTTCATGTAAATATGAAAAAAAAAGGTATCCTAAAATTTCCTTTGACTAATATTCAAATTAGCGTTCATTCTCTGAATACTTGGCATGACTGGAAGGAGGGCCAGAACTGAGGTACACAGTGGAGAAAAACATTGAAATTCGCTGTAATTCAACTCCATGTACAAATAAATTTTAGTCCAGTGTTATAAAAGCTGCAAAATAAAATTAAGCAGTAAACCCATACATACATAAGAATGATGGACATCTGAGTTTACTGGGTCCCACTTACCTGGAGAAATATGATGGCTTGTTGTGGATAATAAAGAGAGGCAGCTAATCCCATGAAACCGGGTGGATACACCAACTTCTTTATTTTTGAACCTATTAAATATAAGTTTGTTGACACCATCATGATTTATCATCCTTACCATCCCAATCTGCCATGTATGTCTTACACTAAGACTCCTTCCATCCTATAGTAGCAGAGCATGTGCCTAATAATATATGCACCAAAAGAACCACCACATTTTCATAGCTTTAGTGACATACAATTCATACAACTCACCCATTTCTAGTGCTCAATTCAATGGCTTTTAGTGTAGTCACAGAGGTGTGCAACCATCACCACAATCAATTTTTGAACATTTTCATCACCCCTAAAAGAAACCTCACGTCCATTAGCCATCACCCCTCCAAAGCCCTCTTGACCTCGGCCCCAGGGAACCACTAATCTACTTTCTATCTCTATGAATCTGTCTACTCTGGACAGTTCATATAAATGGAATTATATAATATGTGGTCCTCTGTCACTGGCTTCTTTCAGAGAACCACCATTTCTAAGGGAGCAGAAAGGAAGACCGTTTTGAAAAGAAAACAACACATCGTTCTAGTTTCTAAGGTTTACATTCTTTTATAATAAACTGGCTTTCTATTTAAAGACTGAACATAAGCATTCCCCTCCTCTCCTTTCTAATGCTCCATAAAAATAACAGTACAAGAATAAAATGCTGATAATAAATCCACAAGCAAGAGAAAATATGTGGAGGGGTCCACTGGTAGATAAGAAGTGTCAACAAATTTTCAGAAAATGGAGAGTGAACAGAAGCAAGGAGACAGTCTTTAAGTCCTGAGGAGGGGCTGCAGCAGAGGACAGAGCAGAATGTCCTCAGCAACCCAGAGATGCCAGCTACTGTGGAGGGTGGAGGGAGCAACCAGGGATCAAGACTGGGGACAAATGCAGGCCTGTGCAGGGACCAGGTGACCCTTTCCTTCCTCCATACCATCTCAGGGCAAAAGTGCCTGTGGCCAGGCAGTCTTTCCAGGCAAAGTTTAAAAAGGGGGTGGGGGATTTCTAAAGCAATGCCATGGATTTTCTGCTGAGAACCAAGATTGATGGTGTCTGGGCACATCCATGCCAGTGCCCGAAAGTACAGCCTTCCTCGTGCAGGCTGGGGGTAGGCACCTCCCAAATAAGATCAGTTCCCCTTTGGGTGACCCTGAGGTACAGTCTGCCTGCCGTCTATGCACAAAAAATTCTTACTAGCATTTCAATTGCCTTGTTCTTAAACATGGATCACCTATCATTTGAGGAAAGCCTGCAACATAAAAGAGATCAAGAAGGAAAAAAAACCTCATAGAAAACAACTTCAAAACAAAGCTAAAACTGTTATCATCAAATAGATTCAAGAAACTACTACTTTAAAGGAAAAAAGTTCTATGAAAAAGGAACATTAAGAGAACAAGAAAGAGCTCTTAGAAATGACCAAAGTAAAAAATTCAAATGGAATACAATAAAATAATAAAGAAAATATAAGAGACATACAGGGTCAGTTTAAACAGTTCAATCACTAACTAATATGAGTTCAGGAAGGAAAAAGGATGAGAGAAAATTTTCAAAGAAATACAAGATGGGTGTCTTCCTGAGGGCTGCATACTACCAAAATGCCCAACCATGAATGAAAAATCTATATGTAGTCACAGCACCATGGAAGGTAAGAACACTGAAGATTAAGAGAAGATTCTTAAAGATTCCAGGGGAAAAAAATTAATCATTTCAGAAGGAACAATCCAGACTGGCTGCTGACTCTTATATCTGCAATGCTGGATGCTAGAAGACATGGTCTTCACAGGTTTGGTGGAAAACAAACTCTACCCCCAACCAAACTAGCACTTGATATGAGGGCATAAAGTCATTTTCAGACTTGCAAGGACTTGGAAAGTATACCTCCAACATGGGCTTTTTTGCAAGTGACTTAAACATGTAGTTAAACATCATGGCAGAGCAAACCGGGAAGACAAAATGGAACCTAGGAAAAGAGGGTGAAAACCAAGAGAGCACGGAGCCATGTCCCGAGACAACAGCTGTGCTGGGTCTCAGTCCAGACTGTAAGAGGATGTAGAGCCCTGGGAAAAGGGGAATTGACAGAATAGAGAGCAGGATGGAGGGCTAGGACAAACCTGAGCGTGAGGGTAGGAAAATTAGTACAGGGTGAAAACAGGAGAATACACTAGAAATGGACTTGAACCTAGAAATAGTCTCCACTGGGAGGCACAAGGTTTTTGACATGGGACATGTATGTACAGATACTAGTGCAATGTATGTTACTTACACTCACACTTAGGGTAACATAGCACTGTTTGTTTGGTTTTAAACTTTAAACAACCAAATCCCTGAAGATGGAGCTGGGGTTACAGAAGAATACAAATGTTATCAATCTAGACTCCTAATAAATTAAAGTTTTTCTCCTCGTCCTCTTGCCTTGATTGAAGGGATGATTACTTTAGAAGAGAAAAGCCTGCTACACCCCTGGAATCCCACCTGTACACTTTGAAGCTTTAAGTGCCTGGGCAGCTCACAAAGGTTAGGACCAGGTAAAGGGCAGCAAACCACCACCCAGCCATTGTCACTCATCTAGGAAAAGCTGAGAAGCAGCAGCTCTTGGGCCTCCAGCTTCTTCTGGTTCACAATGAGCTGGGAGCCCCAGAACTTCAGGAAGGTAGTGTGATCCCCAGCCTCTGCCTCCATCTCCACGTCCATACCTCCCAAGAAGCCAGTGATATGGGCTCTAACTACCAGCAATGCCAGAGGGGAACCACTGGCTGCCAGTGCTGGTGGGCAACAAACACCTGCCAACCTTGAGTGGCCTGGCTGGCCCCACTTCCTCTGAATGGTAATCCACTCCCCTCTCTTCCCAGAGAGGTGCTTCCTGTCATCACCACAGTTGTGGGCCATCCTCATCAACTGAGGCAGACTACCTTAGCAGATATGCTCAGGAAACCTTATCATATGATCCACAATCCCTCTTTTGGGTACATACCCAAAGGAAATGAAAGCAGTATCTCTAAAAGATCTTCTGCAACCCCATGTTCATTGCAGAATTATTCACAGTGGCCAATACATGGAAACAACCTAAGTGTCTGTCAGTGGATGAGTGGATAAAGACTGTAGTAGCTATATACAGTGGAATATTATTTACCTTAAGAAAAGGAGACACTGCCATTTGCAACAATATGGATGAACCTGGAGGATATATGTTAAATGAACTAAGCAAGACAGAAAAAGGCAAACAGTGCATGATCTGATATGCAGAATCTAAGAAAATCAAATACATAGAAGCAGAGAGTAGAAGGGTGGTTAGCAGGAGTGGGGAGGGAGGTGAGGAAAATGGGAACATGTTGGTCAAAGGGTACAAAGTTAGAGTTATATAGGATGAACAAGTCTAGAGAGCTACTGCATGACATGCTGACTATAGTTAATGATACTGAACCCTGGAAATGCAGAGAGGAGATTTCAGGTGCTTTCAACACACAAAAAAAGAACTATGTGAAAAGATATGTTAATTAGCCTGATGGTAACAATCATTTCACTGTGTATGTGTGTGTGTGTATGTAGGTATGTGTGTGTGTGTGTGTATGTGTATCTCTCTCAAGAAATCATGTTGTACACCTTAAACAATACAATTAAAAAAATAAAAATAAATAAATAAAATGTTAGAATGGAAAAAAGAAAAAAATAACTTACCTTCTGAGGCCATCTGCTGCAGCCATCATAGGAGACTATGTGGACAGGCACACAGACCATTCCGGCCACCCATAAACATACCTACCATCGCACTCATCTTGCTTAGTGAGCCCCTGACATTGTTCACTTCAGGCTCTTCTACCTCAGTGCCCACGGGAGAGGCCTGTTGTTGAGTGTGTGTGCATGAGTGTGTGTGCATGTGTGTATTTTTTTGAAAAAGAATTAAGGTCTTAAATTATCTTAATACTACTGAGACTCCCAGAAAAAGGAAAGAGAGAAGCAAAAAAGCAATGAAAACAAAGGAACAGAACCTGCAGTAGTAGGTGTTCCTATGCTGCTGTTGTGTCCAGGAAAGCACCTAAAGGAGAGCAATTTTATTTTTTTGGTATCACTAATCTACAATTACATATGCAACATTATGGTTAGTAAACTCCCCACTTCGTCAGGTCTCCCCGACCTACCCCATTACAGTCACTGTCCATCAGAGTAGTGAGATGCTATAGAATCACTACTTATCTTCTCTGAGTTGTACAGCCCTCCCCATGCCCCCCCCAACATTATGTCTGTTAATCGTAATGCCCCTTTTTCCCCCTTGTCCCTCCCTTCCCACCCATCCTCCCCAGTCCCTTTCCCTTTGGTAACTGTTAGTCCATTCTTGGGTTCTGTGAGTCTCCTGCTGTTTTGTTCCTTCAGTTTTTTTCTTTGTTTTTATGCTCCACATACGAGTGAAATCATTTGATACTTGTCTTTTTCCACTTGGCTTATTTCACTGAGCATAATACCCTCTAGCTCCATCCATGTTGTTGCAAATGGTAGGATTTGCTTTCCTCTTATGGCTGAACAATATTCCATTGTGTATATGCACCACATCTTCTTTATCCATTCATCTACTGATGGACACTTAGGTTGCTTCCATTTCTTGGCTATTGTAAATAGTGCTGCAATAAACATAGGGGTGCATCTGTCTTTTTGAAACTGGGCTGCTGCGTTCTTAGGGTAAATTCCTAGGAGTGAGATTCCTGGGTCAAATGGTATTTCTTGACTTTTTTGAGGAACCTCCATACTGCTTTCCACAATGGTTGAACTAATTTGCATTCCCACCAGCAGTGGAGGAGGGTTCCCCTCTCTCCACATCCTGACCAACATTTGTTGTTGTTTGTGTTTTGGATGTTGGCCATCCTTACTGGTGTGAGGTGATATCTCATTGTGATTTTAATTTGCATTTCTCTGATGATTAGCGATATGGAGCATCTTTTCATGTGCCACTTGGCCTTCTGAATTTCTTCTTCGGAGAAGTGTCTATTCAGATCCTCTGCCCATTTCTTAATTGGATTATTTGCTTTTTGTCTGTTAAGGTGTGTGAGTTCTTTATATATTTTGGATGTCAACCCCTTATCGGATATGGAATTTATGAATATATTCTCCCATACTGTAGGATGTCTTTTTGTTCTACTGATGGTGTCCTTTGCTGTACAGAAGCTTTTCAACTTGATATAGTCCCACTTCTTCATTTTTGCTTTTGTTTCCCTTGCCCAGGGAGATATGTTCATGAAGAACTCGCTCATGTTTATGTCCAAGAGATTTTTGCCTTTGCTTTTTTCTAAGAGTTTTATGGTTTCATGACTTACATTCAGGTCTTTGATCCATTTTGAGTTTACTTTTGTGTATGGGACTAGACAGTAGTCCAGTTTCATTCTCTTACATGTAGCTGTCCAGTTTTGCCAATACCAGCTGCTGAAGAGGCTGTCATCTCCCCATTGTATATCCAAGGCTCCTTTATCATATATTAATTGACTGTATATGTTTGGGTTAATGTTTGGATTTTCTATTCTGTTCCACTGGTCTGTGGGTCTGTTCTTGTGCCAATACCAAATTGTCTTGATTACTGTGGCTTTGTAGTAGAGCTTGAAGTCAGGGAGCGTAATTCCCCCCGTTTTATTCCTCGTTCTCAGGATTGCTTTAGCTATTCAGGTTCTTTTGTGGTTCCATATGAATTTTAGAATTATTTGTTCCAGTTCATTGAAGCTGTTGGTAGTTTGATAGGGATTGCATTGAATCTGTAGATTGCTTTAGGTAGTATAGCCATTTTGACAATATTTATTCTTCCTAGGGAAGAGCATGGGATGAATTTCCATTTGTTAGTGTCCTCATTAATTTCTCTTAGGAGTGTCTTGTAGTTTTCAGGGTATAGGTCTTTCACTTCCTTTGTTAGGTTTACTCCTAAGTATTTTATTCTTTTTGATGCAATTGTGAATGGAATTGTTTTCCTGATTTCTCTTTCTGTTAGCTCGTCATTAGTGTATACGAAAGCAACAGATTTCTGTGTGTTAATTTTGTATCCTGCAACTTTGCTGAATTCAGATATTAGTTCTAGTAGTTTTGGAGTGCAGTCTTTAGGGTTTTTTATGTACAATATCATGTCATCTGCAAATAGTGACAATTTGACTTCTTTACCAATCTGGATGCCTTGTATTTCTTTGTTTTGTCTGATTGCCATGGCTAGGACCTTCAGTACTATGTTGAATAACAGTGGAGACAGTGGGCATCCCTGTCTTGTTCCCGATCTTACATGAAAAGCTTTCAGCTTCCCGCTGTTAAGTGTGATGTTGGCTGTGGGTGTGTCATATATGGCCTTTATTATGTTGAGGTACTTGCCCTCTATACCCATTTTGTTAACAGTTTTAATCATGAATGGATGCTGAATTTTGTCAAATGCTTTTTCAGCATCTAAGGAGATGATCATGTGGTTTTTGTTCTTCTTTTTGTTGATGTGGTGGATGATGTTGATGGATTTTCGAATGTTGTACCATCCTTGCATCCCTGGGATGAATCCCACTTGATCATGGTGTATGATCCTCTTGATGTATTTTTGAATTTGGTTTGCTAATATTTTGTTGAGTGTTTTTGTATCTATGTTCATCAGGGATATTGGTCTGTAATTTTCTTTTTTGGTGAGGTCTTTGCCTGGTTTTGGTGTTAGAGTGATGCTGGCTTCATAGAATGAGTTTGGAAGTATTCCTTCCTCTTCTAGTTTTTGGAAAACTTTAAGGAGAATGGGTATTACTTCTCTATATGTCTGGTAAAATTCAGAGGTGAATCCATCTGGCCCAGGGGTTTTGTTCTTGGGTAGTTTTTTGATTACCGATTCAATTTTGTTGCTGGTGATTGGTCTGTTTAGGTTTTCTGTTTCTTGCCTGGTCAGTCTTGGAAGGTTGTATTTTTCTAAGAAGTTGTCCATTTCTTCTAGGTTTTCCAGCTTGTATAAGTTTCTCTTATAATTCTTTGTATTTCTGTGGGGCTCATCGTGATTTCTCCTTTCTCCTTTCTGAATCTGTTTATGTGTGTAGATCATCTTTTTCTCTTAATAAGTCTGGCTCGGGGTTTATCTATTTTGTTTATTTTTTCAAAGAACCAGCTCTTGGTTTCATTGATTTTTTCTATTGTTTTATTCTTCTCAATTTTATTTATTTCTTCTCTAATCTTTATTATGTCCCTCCTTCTGGTGACTTTGGGCCTCATTTGTTCTTCTTTTCCCAATTTCAATAATTGTGTCTTTAGGCTATTCATTTGGGATTGTTCTTCCTTCTTTAAATAGGCGTAGATTGCAATATACTTTCCTCTTAGAACTGCCTTTGCTGCATCCCACAGAAGTTGCAGCTTTGTTTTGTTGCTGTCATTTGTCTCCATATATTGTTTGATCTCTTCTCTGTTTTAATTTGGTAGTTGATCCATTGATTATTTAGGAGCATGTTGTTAAGTCTCCATGTATTGGTGAGCCTTTTTGTTTTCTTTTTACAATTTATTTCTAGTTTTATACCTTTGTGATATGAGAAGTTGGTTGGTAGAATTTCAATCTTTTTGGATTTACTGAGGCTCTTTTTGTGGCCTAGTATGTGGTCTATTGTGGAAAATGTTCCATGTGCACTTGAGAAGAATGTGTATCCTGCTGCTTTTGGGTGTAGAGTTCTGTAGATGTCTGTTAGGTCCATCTTCTCCAGCGTGTTGTTCGGTGCCTCTGTGTCTTTACTTATTCTCTGTCTGGTTGATCTGTCCTTTGGAGTGAGTGATGTGTTGAAGTCTCCTAAAATGAATGCATTGCTTTCTATTTCTTCCTTTAATTCTATTAGTGTTTGTTTCACATATGTCGGTGCTCCTGTGTTGGGTGCATATATATTTATAATGATTATATCCTCTTGTTGGACAGACCCCTTTATCATTATGTAATGTCCTTCTTTATCTCTTGCTACTTTCTTCATTTTGAAGTCTATTTTGTCTGATACAAGTACTGCAACACCTGCTTTTTTCTCTTTGTTGTTTGCATGGAATATCTTTTTCCAACCCTTCACTTTTAGTCTGTGTATATCTTTGGATGTGAGGTGAGTCTCCTGAAGGCAGCATATAGATGGGTCTTGTTTTTTTATCCATTCTATTACTCTGTGTCTTTTGATTGGTGCATTCCGTCCATTTACATTTAGGGTGATTATCGATAGATATGTACTTATTGCTATTGCTGGTTTTAGTTTCGTGGTTACCAAAGGTTCAAGGGTAGCTTCTTTACTATCTAACAGTCTAACTTAAGTCTCTTGTTAAGCTATTATAAACACAGTCTGATGATTCTTTCTCTCCCTTCTTATTCTTCCTCCTCCATTCTTTATATACTAGGTGTTTTACTCTGTACTCTTTTACGTTTCCTTTGCCTGTTTTTGTGGATATTTGATTTTACTTTTTGCCTTTAGTTAGTATTTGGATGGTCTGCTTTCTTTGCTATGATTTTATTTTCTCTGGTGACATCTTTTTAGCCTTAGGAGTGCTTCCATATAGAGCATTCCCTTTAAGATATCCTGTAGAGGTGGTTTGTGGGGGCAAATTCCCTCAGCTTTCACTTGTCTGGGAATTGTTTAATCCCTCCTTCAAATTTAAATGATAATCATGCTGGATACAGTATCCTTGGTTCAAGGCCCTTCTGTTTCATTACGTAAAATATATCATGCCATTCTCTTCTGCCCTGTAAGGTTTCTGTTAAGAAGTCTGATGACAGTCTGATGGGTTTTCCTTTGTAGGTGATCTTTTTTCTCTCTCTAACTGCCTTTAATACTCTGTCCTTGCCTTTGATCTTTGCCATTTTAATTATTATGTGTCTTGGTGTTGTCTTCCTTGGGTCCCTTGTGTTGGGAGATCTGTGGGCTTCCGTGGACTGTGAGACTATTTCCATCCCCAGCGTGGGAAAGTTTTCAGCAATTATTTCTTCAAAGACACTTTCTATCCCTTTTTCTCTCTCTCCTTCTGGTACTCCTATAATGTGAACATTGTTCCATTTGGATTGGTCACACAGTTCTCTTAATATTCTTTCATTCCTAGAGATCCTTTTATCTCTCTCTGCCTCAGCTTCTCTGTATTCCTGTTCTCTTATATCTTTTCCATTAACAGTCTCTTGCACCTCGTCCGGTCTGCTCTTACACCCGTCAATCGACTGTTTCATTTCTGTAATATCTCTCCTTACTTCCTCCCTTAGGTCTTGCATATTTCTCTGTAGATCCATCAGCATGGTTATGACTTTTATTCTGAATTCTTTTCCAGGAAGATTGTTTAAATCTATCACATCAGGCCCTCTCTCTGGGGTTGTCTGTGTGATCTTTGTGTGGACTATATTCCTCTGTCTTTTCATGGTGATAGAAGTGGTCGCTGGTAGGTGCCACATGTGTCAGCTGGGAGAACAAAGTCCCTTCCTGCTTGTTGTTCTCCTTGCCCTTCTCTGGGGGCTGAGCTTGTTTCCAGCACACTGGGAGGCAGTCTCTGGGATAATCCCCTGAGCTGCCTGTGTGCTGGGCCCCCTCAGACTAGCCTATACCTTGTTATGGGTTCTGGGGCACTTCCCACTTAGCTGTGCGCCAGGTGGGAGTAGATTCTGTGAGGTTGCTGTGGGCGGGGCCACTCCTCCGCTGTTCCGCAGCAGTGGCGGCGGACCCTTTGCGGTGCCGGCCGGGGGGAACAAATGGCAGGCTGTAGATCTCTGTGGGAAGCCTCAGCGCAGCTTTGCCTGGCCGCCAGCCAGGGGGTGTGAAATTCCCCAAGACTCCCAGCCTGCTGGGCTGAGTGTGCTGGGACGATTTTGTTCCGCTGTTGGGCCCGTCTCTTTAAAACTTTTTAAAAAGTGCCCACTTTTATTTTTTCCCAGGGAGCTGGCTGGAGGGGACCTGTTTGCAGTCTCCATCTCAGATCCTGCCCTTCCATTTCTCTAATCTCCGATACACCACGCAATGTGTGTCTGTGCTCCCAGTGCAGATCACCAGGGCTGGTTATTTGGCGGGCCTGTGCTTCCACTCCCTCCCCACTCTGATACTTTTCCTCCTGCCGGTGCACTGGGGTGGGGGAGTGCTTGGGTCCTGCTGGGTCGCAGCTTTGAATCTTACCCGCTTTGTGAGGCACTCAGTTCTTGCAGATGTAGCTGTAGTCTGGCTGTTGTACTGTATCTTCTGGTCTCTTTTAGGAATAGTTGTATTTGTTGTATTTTCACAAATATATATGGTTTTGGGAGGAGATTTCTGCTGCCCTGCTCATGCCGCCATCTTCCCTCCAAAAGAGGGCAATAACTTTGTACTTTAAGAATTTTCATAGAGGCTGAATTTTACATTCACTGAAATGTCAAGTAGTCCATAAGAAATTCACCTCACTATAGTGAAGTATTTTATAATCTTTTATTTCCTATAAATGTTTTGTAATCCAGCAGTCTAATATGGTAATATTTTTAATTGGTATTTGTTAGCCTTTAATTTTAAAGTGTTTTAAAAGTTTTTATATTATCACTGATGGCCAAAGCTATAACACATGAAGAAATTAATAAAATGCCCATGAAAGCACTGTTTTACTTGGTGTGATTAACAGCCTGATCTTAATAGTGACACATTTAGAAACAGTTTCTGAGGTCTAGCAGACTTTGGTTAACAAAAGCTCACTCTTTCTGTACCAAAGAATGACAGTAATTTGCTCAAGTAGATATGCCTATGAAGGATAAATAACTTTTTTTTTAACTGACAGTACACAATTTCTTTCATTTTATTGTTTTACATTTTCTATATAAGCTTAAAATTAAATAATTGGGGAAAAACACCACATTAGTTAGATATTAAGAAAGGCATATTCAGGAACCCACTCACTATGAAAAGTGACAAATGAAAAGAAGGACCAAATATACATCTTATCTCTCCCTGATATTATTAACTGTTAAAAAAAAACCCACATAATTGCACCTACCTCTAGCCAGAAGGAGTCCAACAATGCCAGCAAAACCAATAACACCAAGTCTTGGAAAAAATCCAGGAGGTGCATTTTGGAGATATTCATAGCTGTCTATAATAGAATCAGACCAGGAAACAGTTCCATAAATTGCTCATTAAAAACTAAACAAAAAAATCTTATTTATGACTAGTATATATAGTATCAAATGCTTTTCAAGGAACATATTCTTTGCTTTCTGCTAACCTGAGTCTTTTCAACACATTCTTTTTATGTGATATACAAACATGATTTACAATCACATAGCAAGTATCCAACTTTCAAACACTTTTGGTCTGACAACCTACTGACAATAAAGTAATGCTGGATTACCTTTATATTCCTGAAGGCAACAGATCTGAATCAACTACTCACAATAAGAGAAATAAAAATACAGGGATCTCTTGCTATCTAACCTTGTTATCCAAACACAGAAACAGAATAGATTTAGATAAATCTCTGGATAGATCTGTTGTTGCTTGAGACTTTCCTGTTTGTTCTCTGAAAATCAGGAATCAAATACATTAGACTCAGGAAAAAATGTATCCTCTGCCACCTGAATTCATTACTTGAACTCAAGAACAGAATAAATTTGGACAATGAAGAAAACTTGCAGTGCAAGTACATGTGGGAAATAGTCACTGTTGATAGATAAACAAATAAATGCAACACAAGAGCCTATCTGCCATGCCTGAACATGCCTTATGATCTCGATCCCATGATGCCTCCTCTCCTCTCCACTGAGCCAATCCCACTAAGTAAGAGCCAGCTTAAGTTCTAGCTCCTCAGAAAAGCCTTTCCTACATTCATCAGCTCACACTTCTCCTCCTCCTCTAAAGCCCATCATATTTATTCTCTGTACTATCATTTGGTACCTAATCCTGTGAATAATGAAAATTGTGTTTAATTATTCAAGGGTATATTTTATGTCTCCTCAAGGAGAACATATGCTCCTTAATGGTGGATGGCTTAGACTTCTGTTATTTTCTCTCAGTGGTTAGAGTGGATGTTCATTCAACAGCTCTTAAAAACACTGCTAGGAGTTGATGGGACACTGAATGAATTAACAAATGGACTTCAGCTAGGTCACGATTTAAAAAGCCTTCACATTTCTCTCCTAACCTCATCTTCAGCACTCTCCATCTGCTTCCAGTTCCCAGCATATGATACACTGAGGCACCCTCCGAGCCTTATCATGCTATGCCCTTGGTGCGGAATGCCGCCCTAGTCACACCCCCACAGTTTGATGTGGCTAATTCTGTTCCTTCGAGATTCATCTCAAATCCTTTCCTGACTACTCACACCTCCCCAGGGTCTATTAAACTAGTCTCCTTCCTCTATGCCTTTGATAGTGGTCTGTGACTGTCTCTGTATTTGCCCTGGTATTGAATAACTTATTATACGCACCTCAGTGGTTCTGACCACTGTCTTAATCAGCCTCGATCTTCAAAGCCTGCCAGGATGGTAACATAACAAATGTATGTGGAACTGAACTATTTAGAATACTCAGGAATTCTCTCCAGATACATGCCAGTTTTTCTTCTCCAGGGTTCTTCAGAAAATGTGGTGCTCATTTTAAATACTACTATAGGGCTTGTGTTGTTTGCACTAACTCCTGTCTAGTCTTTAATTTATTTTGCCTTTAACCTATTTTTAACTTTCTATATTCTTGTTTGGGTCATTTGAGACAATTTTCTACTTCTCTTTATTTCTGCCTTCCAACATGGTGTTTTCAATTCTAGACATGCACACAGAGCAGTTGACAGAAGGACACCCAGATGGCATTGGAGAGCTGAGCTGAAGTGGGTAAATTACACAGAAGTGGGAAAGATATGCTATAAAGCTGCACTGAAGCCAGAGCCCACCTTCTGATAACATGTCTTAGCTGTGACTGCTGGGAAATGGACTATGTTGGCAGACAACAACACAACTCATAATGGAATGTTTCTTCTTAAAAACCTTGCAGTAACTACGAGTCCAAGAGAAGGAAAAAAAGATGTATGTTGCACATAATGCCTACTATTATGAATCAATGGGAAATGACAGGTGACATTGAAGAGACCGCCTCAGTCACACACATACAGACAAAAGAGTAGGAGCTCTTTAGTTTCCTCAGGTAAAAAAATGAAAGTAATGAAGTATCCAACTGCAGGGTTGTTGAGGATTATACATAAATTAACATTTTTAAAGCACTTAGACTAGTTCCTGGCACATAAGAAGCACCAAACATGTGTTTATGAAATTAAGATGTTACTTATTAACATACATGAATAATTTAAAGAACTCGTAGGCTATTAATATGTCTGACTTCAAATGAAAAATTTATCTGGTAGTCTCAGGGGTATCAGCACATCAACACTCTATGATGATCTTCGCAAACAAATAAGTCATGCTCAGGCTTAGTTTGTTCTGTCATGGAAACAAAAACTTGTAAAATTTTTGATGCTCAATAAGGGGAATGGAATACGATCAATGACTATTAATTTACCAGTTTCTGAAAAAAATCAGACTGTGAACCCAGTTTATGAGTGTATGTGATAAGTGGATGTGAAAAAGAATCAAGGATGATAAAAAATCAAGTGAAAAAAATGTAAGAACATTACTAATTATGCAAGAAAGCCTTTCCTAGGCACACCAGCCCAGTTCCTTCCTACCTCTAAACTTTTATAACATGTATTAACAGCCATGCAAATGTGCTATCCTGGTTCGGAAAACCTATTGATGAGTTAGTGTGGGTTAGTGTGAGTTAGGGACACTGTACCTGGAAAGAGATTTAAAGGAAAAAAATCCAGTGTATCTGCATGAGTTGCTAGCCCAACCATTGTAATGATCTTGAATAGGCTTACTTGAGTATTTGGGGACACTAGTCCTCTGAAATCTGATGAAAACAGTAGATCCACTTTCCAGAAAAATCCACACAGCTCTAAAATTCTGCATACCGTTTTAAAGAATTCACAGATCTCCTGGAATCCATCCATGGAATCCCAGTTAAAGAGTCCAATGTTAATGAAGAAACTGATTATGCCCACTTAAAAATCAACTTACCCAACCCCCACTGAACCACACTCTGCATCTTGGGCTTAGATTGGGAGTACATTTCCTAAAAAGATGAAAAGAAAATGAATGAGTAGGATTCACTGATGAGAAAGTAACCACATATTTGTCTTTACTGAATAAATTATCATGTTAATAACACTTTTTGAACAAAGGGATATACTGTCTATCTGTTTTTGTGTCCTTTTCTTCTTTTGTAATTTCCTCTTCACTGCAAATTCCTCAGCAGAACAGCTTATTATTGCCACAGGAAGCAAACATTTCAAGTAGAGTGATTTCAACAATCCAGCCTTTTCATTTTCTATTAAAATTGAAGAGAATGGACAAAATTCAATCCCCTTAATAATTAAAGTGGCAATCCTTTCCCTGTAAAAGTAAACCTGTCTTTCACAGAAGTCTATTTCCTGAGTTGCCATGATTTTAGAGCTTATTGCTAAAAACTGCCCATCTGAAGCAGGAATGACCAGCTTTAATGGGACAAAGGAGTCTATATCCCAGTTTGGAGAGACACCTTAATCCTGAAGCAAATGAAGTGTTAACATTCCCTTAATAATAACAACCACCCAGTGGCTTTGTACATGATGATCCTAAAGAAAGCAAGGGACTAGCTAGAAGGTACTCACCTTCAAGAAGTCTACAGTGAAGATGGCAAGAGATAATCCAAGTTGCCACACAGAAAAGGATTTGGTTTATTTATTCAGTTCAAGTCACAAAAAATTATCATAGTACTGTTAAATGGCCTCAAATAATAAATGCTAAATTTGGGGGAGGACATAAAGAACATAAAAAAACTGAATATTGCCTCATTAAAATCCATTATTGCTCTTTCTCTGCCTATAAATAAAAACTACAGATAAAAGTCTAGAGTGACTGCCCACTTCTTTTGCTAGCATAATCTTTTTCCTATGAAGAAAAATTAAATTAGTTCTTGAACAAAGGGGCCGGAAATTGTTCGCCTGAAAAAGGAGCCAGGAATTAGAAATATTTCTACTTATGAGGACTTCATTCTATAGGAAAACCAAGCCACTGTAATCACAGAAAGCTTTTTTATTTTGAAGTAGTACAGTTAATGTTTATAACTATTCTATCATCAAGAAAGGTTATTTTACTGCACTGAGCATGACACACAAATGAAAAGGTAGAAAACAAAAAGCAACCTTAAGATGGAAGGTGAAGAGACAAAGTACTTTGGTTTAAAAATCTTCTAGAATAAGAGAATGAAGTCTAAGTGTTTTCCAACACATTATGTAAAAGTCTTTAGGTATTTCATAACTCAGTAATATGGTTATGTATTATTGAGTTAAGTATAATGGCTTAATTTGTATTGTTGATGGAATCTATGCTTACTATTTTCTTTCTAAATTGGTAAATAAAAGTTCAGCACTGGCACAGACAGTGGAAATTTAAAATTTTAAAACAAGTTCTCGATGAAAATTGAGTTTATAAATCTCAAGCAAAGTAAATCAAGACCATGTCACACATATCTACATACTTTTTATTAGTTTGTCATTGGTTTTCACAATGCAGAGAACTAACCATTATGTGATCACAGCAAGCTACCAGGGATCCTGTCATCAGTTTCCAAAATCAAGATCAAGTACGGCAAATATATGTATCAAAGCCCATGAGAGCAATCTGTAGATTGCAAACTTCAGTTTCGGATTAACCATCTCAGAAATGCTTTCATGAACTTATAATGACAAATGCCTAATCTACAACTTGAGCAGTGACAGAAGCCATTCTGTATGCAGTTCTTTGACCACTGGGGCAAATAATTCAGTACTCACATATGTAATCGACCCTTTTTTAGTTATCTGCCCCCTACTATAACATCCAAAGTGCTCTATGACTATTTCTGTTTAAAGTGGTACTTCTATAGAATCTCTAGGGTGAGAAAAACTTCCCAATTTTGATAATAAATGTTTATATTCTATCTTTTTCTTTCTACAAGAGTTCCAGCCCCATGTCTTCCTCTGGTAGATAATAATGCTGTCATAGCTGTCACCAACAAGATCGTTAACAGTCCTCCTCTGTCGAGTCCAGGTAGCAAACACTACCCAGTGGGAGGGAAATTTGCGCTGTAACTATGGCAACAGCCGCCACCAGGAAGCTAGGGCTCTCCACTCCCCTGGAGGAAGCTAGGGTTCTCCACTCCCCCCTCCCCGAGATAGCACTGAGGAACACTGGTAAGTTGGGACCCTTTAGCGTGCCTTTTTCTGAAACCATGCAGCCAATAAAGACTTTGCAGTAGTCACTCTAAACTGAAACGCATCCACTCCATTTTCAGAATGGCTGTACCTGACACCAACTTGTGTACGGCTCACAGTGATGTCGGAGATGTGAGATGCTTTCTTCAAGTTGGGTCCTTGGCTCCTCCACATATTTAGATTGACCCTCAGGAACAGAGTAGAGTGAAAGCTGCATACATCAAAAAACAAAACAAAAAGAGTATACAGTGATGAGATAACATAATCAACTATTAAATTGGTTAAGCATCATATTTCTAATAATTCATGAAACTGCAGTGATTTGCACAGTGACGTGCACCCTGAGCCTTGTTTCAGAGAATCTTTGCACCTTACTTATGTCCATAATCAATGAGGACAAGGCCAAGAGGGCAGGGCTATGAGGTGTCCTACCCTCCTCCCACCCTACTAGTAGCAGACAAAGCAGCCCCTCTTTATTCATTTTATATACTAGTATTTGGTATTCCACCATAGATTTAGTTTGGAAAAAGGATTCTATTACTCTAAAGGGTAGGTTAAAAAAAAAGCTTGAGGGTAACTGCAGAGCACTTTGCTTAGTTCAAAAGATCAGTCTGGTGCTAACCAAAGCAGGAGAGCCAGCAGCTTTGCTCCCCACCCAGACAAGGAACTTTTCACAGCCACCACTGGCTGCCTTCTTCACCCTCAAAAATGCCACTGTCCCAAGGCCTGAGAAGAAGAGAAAATAAAGGGCAAAAGACAAATTCGCTCTATGTAAACACCATTCAAGTAACTCTGCCCACGACTGAAGGCATCTTTATCTTTATGTCACTTCACTCTAAGTCAACTGAAACCCAATATCCAAAATAATCAGTGGGAAGTACAGACACAAAAGAATGTAAACAATGGAGAGTAGATTTCTTGTTTTATTTATTTAGTATTTATTAACCATCTACTTATGAACCTCTAATTCAGCCAAGAAGCAGAATTAATCTTTAATCTCTCAGACTAGGTCTTTAATCTCTTAGGGAAAAATATGAATGTTTTCTTGGCTTGATAGCTAGTCTAGAATCTCTAGAATCAGGCAGATCACTTGAAAGCAAGCTGTACTTATAGTCTACTGGGACACAGCAGATTCCCCACCAAAAACTGAGGAAATATTCCTTACTTGTGCCCTTAGCTAAGTACCACTAACAAAAGTTTATCTGTTGAAAAAGCCATAGTTTAGTAGCTTCCCATGAAGAAAAATAAACTATAAGGAAATACATTGCCTCTTTTTAAATATTTTCTAAACTGTCATATTTTCCTGATATACCATTTGTATGCTTCCTAGAGTAACTAAACCAGACATTCAAAATATATCACAAGATGAACAACGTGTTACCTCATTAACTTTCACAGAAGTTTTGTGAGGTGAGTCCTTTTTCGACGATGCATAGACTTTGAATGTGAGCAGACTCAGGCTGGCTGGCCCCACAGACCTCTGAACTACCTGAAACACAGAAGCAATCTTAAGCCTCCTTTCAATGCTACAAATTGAATGTGCATAGCATAAGCACATTCCTGTTCTCAGCCACTCCTGCCCGGAGAGGCTTATTGTGCTTTATGAGAAATAAATGTATTCCTGAAGTTTTGTGGGAATCAGTGCCTAAAAAGTATGTTCTCGTGAACTTACAATTTCAGGTCACCTTCATCTTAATTTCCAAAAGACAGGAATTCCTAAGTTTTTCTACTTAGCCTTCCAAATACAATAAAAGACATATACACACAAATTCACATACTAGGAATAAGTGAGAAAATGCTATGAAATGAATTTGTAAGTACAAAATAGTCCCTATCTCTTTCTCCCTCTCACATACACGCCCCCCCCAACCAACAACAGCAAAGGAAGGAGTTAATTATCTCACTTAGTGATTCACTGAACAGAGTGAAGATTATTTCTATAAATCTAACAATCAAACTTTCAGAAACTCTCCCTTTTCATCCCCACCCAGAGCTGGTCTCCCCCATCTCGGTTCCCAAACTCAGACTTTTCCTCTGCCTTGCTCTCCCTGACTGGGTCACTCATGCCCATAGCTTCAACATGAAGCAAGTGGCTCCCAAATATGCGGCTCCAGCCCAGAGCTTCCTCCTGAGCTCCCAACTCACTTATTCTATTACTTCTAGACATTTCCACTTGGATTGCTACACAAGATCCCCAGAGCAAGCATGTCCAAAACCAACTCATCAGGATCTATGCTTCCAAGTCCACATTAGGCCTGACGGGTGGATGTGTGCTGTGGCATCAAGTCAGGACACTTTTTTTCCAGCAATAACCCCTGACATTTACACAGCATGTGACCACCTAGCATCTTTCTCCCAGACCTGTCCATCTTCCACTACTTCCTCTCTCAGGAATGGTGCCAACCACCCAACTAAACAACTTGATCAGAAAGTCTGAGGTCACCTTCACCACCACTCCTGTCCTCAGGTCAGTGAGTCTTGTTAATTCCACTTGTTAAATGATCTCCATTCACTTTCTCCTCTTTATCCCCTCCTGTACAATCTTCCCTTGGGCTCTCATTTCTTTCTTGGATCGTTTTAGCAGCATTTTACTGCCCACCTGGCCTTTTGATGGTTGGAACCACCACTCCACAAAAGAAGGATCTTTCTAAACCGCAAACCTGATTATCTTCTATCCTTATTTGCGTTCCTTTGGTATTTATTACCTAGAACTTTTAAGTGAGCCAAAAAAGGCCCATTATCATCAGACCCCAATCACCTCCTCTAACCTCATCTTCCTGTCAGTCTGCCTTCTCCCACAGAACTTGAACTTCCTATATTTTTCCCATGCTATTATCCAGCTTCATTAATTTACACATGCTGATTACTCTGCCTCAAACATCTGTACAGCTGCTAACAGCAGGAAATTCATTGCTTTTCTTATTTATCCATTTATTTATGTCTACCAAGTTCTCCCTACCATATTGGAAGCCCTTTCAATATGGGGCCATGTCTTACTCTGTATTCCTACTGTCCATGACTGCCTAGAACATGAGAAATGCTCAATAACTGTTTTTTGCCTGCATGAATGGATGGAAGAGAGGTGAAAAACTTGTTTTAACTACTTAAGTATGATTTGGCATCATGGAAGTCATATGACTGAGATTTGCAGTGCCTGTAATGTGAAAGACTAGGTTATTCTGTAATACTCACAAAACATATAATGCTAGATAAAACATAACAAAAATGTCTGTTGAAATGCATGCCTGGTGTCACATAAAAAAAGGAAATTCCTGTATTTCAAAAGCAAACAAAGAGCTAGAAGCTATGTGTGTGTGTGTGTGTGTGTGTGTGTATGTAAAAAGAGTGGTTATACTTTGGCTTAAAAATAATTAACACATACTGCAGTAGTAAGTGTTCATCTTGTAAGTCCTTAATTTCAAAGCAGTATTGCCACAGATTTCTTTTATCTCCAGGGTAAAGATTGGCCAGCTACGCTGACGTCTACAGTGTGGTCCCTCTCTGCACCACATGCAAGGGCCTACTAGGCTGTTGGTATCTGGAGGTGCCAAGTCGGTGCTCTCTGCTCTCTGGGTCCGTCCATGACTTACTGACAACACCACATGAACTGGGGACTTTCCACTGAGACAGTTGGCCCTGACCCAGACTTTTGTTTCAGATTACCTTCCTTAATGGGTAACAGAATGGTGCCCCCCCCACATCCAGCCTGGGGCCTCTAAGCATTTGGAGTGTGGTGAGTAAAACTGTAATATTTCCAGAATCTCTCACCTGATTTTTAGTGCATCTGCTAGCAATAGGTATTTCAAGGGGTGGAGAGAAGTGGTCCATCTATATATCAATAGGTAATTACAAGGGCAAGCGAAGGTTTATCTGGATGGGAGAAGTTGGGTGGAGCTCTCTTCTGCTGCAGCTGGGTCGAGAGAGAGACTGGATGACTGTTTGTAAGAAATAAAAGGGTTTCTTAACTTTATTTCTCCCTTTGACTGATTTTGGTTTTAGAGATATTTTGCCCTGGGATTTTCCCCCTGGAGTTTTAAAATCCATGGCCTCAAACCCAATACACGGTGATAGAAATCAGAACAGTCAATACCTGGGGGAGGTGCGTAAAAGGCAGGGAGGGGATGGACTTACTGAGAAGGGGTACAAGGGAACTTTCTGGGGTGGTAGAAATGATCGATACCTTGATTGGGTGGGTTACAGAAGATGTATACATTTGTCAAAACTCAAATTGTTGTAAGATCTGTACAAGTTAAAAATCTGTGCATCTCACTGTATGTAAACTGTATCTAAACAAAACCATGCACACCTAAACTGTGCCAAGTTTATGCCAAAATATGGGTGAGACTGCAGGCCAAGGGTGACTACTAGGAAAGAGTGAGCCACATACCTGACCACAGTAAGAAACTAGGTGGTATTGACCTGTGCGATGGAAACCCACAGGAGGAGTCTCAGTTAAAGGTGCACAGGCAGACAAGCCTGGTACTGATGCACTGCCCAACATCTTGTGGGGTTCACTTTTCTTTCTGCATCAAAGGGGCTCCTCTTCTTGAGTAACCACCCCTTCTGCCTCAGCTAGACCAGATGTTATCACAGATGGAGACTCTAGACACTGGGCCCCTGCTGGGTGGCTATCATAATCTATAAGAGCTCGTGTTAAGTATTCAAGCCAACCCATTCAATATCAGAATTTAAGGAGGGAAAGGCTATTAAAGAGGGCAGAGATCACCCCAGGAAGTGCGAGAGCAAGAGTGGGGGAAGAAGAACTTTCTTCAATCCTTCATATCCCCAAGGAAGAAAAAGAACACTAATCTGGAAGTTGGAGGTCTTGAAGAAAGATTTAAGCAACTTCCAGCATCTGGGTCATAATCACTAAAGTTCTAGCTGTGTTGCTTTAGAGCTGGTCTATCCTTTGGAATACACCCTTCAGTTACTAGATGCTGCTCCTGGAATTCAGCCAGTGAGGGGTCTCAAAGTAAGGACCCCAGTGCTTGTCTGAGGTTTTTGAATACAGACCCATGTCACAGGGAGAACTAAAATTTGGCTCAGAGGTGAGTTGGTGCCCCTTAGCTTTGTAAACTTCAGGGGGAGTGTCACTGAGTTCCCCGGCTCATGTGGCCAAATCTTTCTTTCTCTCTGATTCTATTTCTCCAGCAAGATATCTTAAAACTCTCCCTCCTAGACCTCTCGACTCTCTTTGTCTTTCAACTATTGTTTTACATGTCCACAGGGGGCTTATCTGTCAATGGAAACTGAGCTGCGGGATTTGCGGTTGGTTGGTTGGTCGGTCGGTCAGTCGGTCGGTCGGTCGGTCGGTCGGTCGGATGGGGCCCTAACAGAAAGTGTTGTAAAGGGATAGCTGCCATTGTCTTAAGGGCTTTTGCTCCTTACTCTCCACTGAAGCTCATCAAGGACTGCTGAGAACAAATCTGCCTAGGTAAGCAGGGTCACAACATGACATAACAATTAGAAGAGGTCAACCAGAATTTTATTTGAAAAAGCAAGTATTTATTGTATACCTACTCTGTGTCAAGCACAGTGATAAACAGGACACAACACTTAAGCAGACATGGTCCCTGCCCTTACAGAGTTTCCAGGAAGCTTATGAGTTTACTCAAAAAGACTCGGGATACAATTAAAAAACAAAAAGACTCAGGCACAAGACTGAGTTTAGCCTTTAGCTCCAGCACCAAGGGCACATTCTTGGACAGTTAACTAAGATAAGAATCTGGTGTGGTCATGCACACTTAGATCATAATGGGTACGCAGCAGGCTAAACTGTCCTTGTTTTGTAAATACAAGTGCACTGCCTAGAACTCTGTAGCTCCAGGACCACTTTCTGATCATCTCCCAACAAAACTGCTTTAAAGACAAGCAAAAACCTCAAGCTAAATAAGCTATCCTCAGAATTATCCAAGGACACTCATTAATAGTGGAGCTCAAACTCCTGACAACTTGCTTTCTTTTTCAACTTTAAGGAGGATAGGAGGATCCATAGTATAGTCTCTGCCATTTTTAACAAGAGTGCCCCTTTATTTTCCCATTACAGATCAGTTATCTTTTTAGACCTTCCATTTAAGATATATACCAGTTTCCTTTTCAATGTAATGTGAGCCTTGCCTTGCAGGCCTGTGAACACAAGAGGTTTCAGATTTACCTGGGGAGATTTTTTAGAAGCACAGATTCCAATGCTTTACCCAGAAATGTCTGATTTAGTAAACCTAAGAGGGGCCCAAGAATCTATTCCCATCATCAGCCAAGTTTAGAAAACCACTACTCCACAAGTAGATGCCTGGGGTGGGGAACAATTACTCAACTCAAGTTTGTAAAAACACTCAAACATACTGATTTTAAAAACATTTCAAAGAATGAAATGAAAATCATCCTAAACAAAGAAAGAAACAGTGACTGGCCACCCATTAGAGAAGTTATGGGATTTATTTACATTCAAGAAAACCTTTCCCATCTCAAACACAACACAACCAATACTCTCCACCCAAATTCCCTTTCTAACGACCACCCTATTCTTCTATTTACCTCCACAGACAAGTTTATTTTAAAAATAGACTATGGTATGGAAGGCAAAATAGTGGATACCCCTAGCAAGCTGGGGAGAGAGTAGAAGGGCCAGGAGGGCTTCTAGAATGCTGGATACACTGGTATGGTCACTTTGCAAGAATTCACTTGTGACCTGTGGGCTTTTCTGTGTGTTGTATTTCAACACAGCATTAGAAAGACAATGTTTGCTTTCTCTACTTTATTTTTTCCTCCCTTCACTACTCAAGGTACCTAAAACCGTTCTTCCCAAGGCCACCAATGGCTCCCAGTAGACATATGGCATCTCAGTTGCACCCTAAAACTGGTGACAATGCCACCATCTTCAAACTTTCTCTTCCTTTGGTTTCTGATATTCTACTCTAGCTCCTTTTTACAAGGGCACACTTTACTGGAGGGCAGGCTTTTCCTCGCCTTCTCTTCCCCTGCCCATCTCTGCAAGGTTGATGAGTCTGAGTAGTTCTTTAACCCTTTAGCCTCTCACTCCAAAGCAATTTCATTTAAATCGAAGTCTCTAACTTCCGTCCCATGCTTTTGATGCCCAAATCAGTATTCCTGACACAGCCCCACCCGCCTCCTAAGCCTCAGGTTTCTAGGTCTAACTCTCCATGGACAGCTTCAGCAGGTTTTTCAATTGCTACCTCGTAATGAATTACCTTTCTCCAAAAACCTGTTTTTCTCTGAGTTTTGGTACTTCACTTAAATGGACCTACAAGCCACACATAGTCAGAGGACATCAGAGCAACTCTTAAATGAAACAATGAAAACAGACTTCGAAGACAGTAAGATGTGGTTGCTGCCTCCACACTAATAAAGGAGATGAATGATTACACCACCTGTGATAAATGTGCTAACAGACAAGGGACAAGAATAACACAGAAAAGGGAACAACGTAGCACAATTGGGAATTCTGGGCAATAACTGCAGAGAAAAGACAGAACTAGTAGAGCTTCTTCCTGCCTCCCTTTTTTTTTTTAAGCAAAGTCACCTAACGGACTGATGTTAAGACTCAGTGTCACTAGGAACAGCCTCTATAAGACGAGGAACAAAAGAAAGCAAAAGTTTTGAACATGAGAATGATTCCTGACATCACAATCTTTTTCAGCTATGCCCGTATGCAGACAGGATCTCTACAGGGAGCAAAGAGAGGCAACCATAAACCATGGCTGCTACTTTAATATCAAAGCCATTCTCAGTCAAGAAGTTCCGTTTGAATATCAAGGTCAGATGGGAGTATGATGATAATCTACTCAAAATGATTTGGTATCAAACACTGCATCAATATAATGTTTTAATTATTGTATTTAAGCTATCATATAACTTAGCTGTCATATAACCTGTACATTAAAATGTGCAGCTGTTTCCAAAGTTATTGCATAAGATAATTTTTATAGCTATCACTATAGAAAATAAATGCACTTGGGGACATTTAAAAAGTAAATGCCATTTTAAATTGGACATTCCCCTACCTACAGAAAATGAGGCGCAATTATGTCTTTCTTTCCCCAAATGTTACAATGGTTCTTTCATCTTCTGTCAACCTTTTCTGTAATAATTTCTATCTGAAGGCATTTTTTTTATTAAGGTATTATTGATATACACTCTTATGAATGTTTCACATGAAAAAACAATGTGGTTACTACATTTACCCATATTATCAAGTCCCCACTCATACCCCAATTCAGTCACTGTCCATCAGTGTAGTAAGTTGATACAGATTCACTGTTTGCCTTCTCTGTGCTACGCTGTTTTCCCCGTGACCCCCCACACCATGTGTACTAAACACAATATCCCACAATCCCCCTCTCCCTCCCTCCCCACCTGCCCTCCCACACCCCTCCCCTTTGGTAACCACTAGTTCCTTCTTGGAGTCTCTGAGTCTGCTACTATTTTGTTCCTGAAGGCATTTTTTATTTAAAAACAAAATGCTCTTGATTCTAATCAGTTGTTTAAGACGTAAAAATCTAAAATAGATTTTTTTTAAATAGGTCTGTGAAAACTGACAATACTTTGAGGTTAATCTTGTTCTAAAAAAAGAACATAAAACAAGAAAATAAACTATGTGAAAGAATTTAGGGTAAAACAAAATGATGAAAACAATCAACAATTAATCAGGCTACATTGCTGCTCTTAGTAATGTGTCATAAATTGAATTAAAAATAAAGAGAAACATCAAAGAATATACCCTTCTCACACAATGAGCATTCAATTCAGTACCTACATTTTATACATTAATGTTTTCTAATCTGGAGGGCCACAGACCCAACTGGTAACAGAGGCTTTCTCTGAGAACGGTTAGAGGGAAGCAGATCATGAAAGCCTGATCATTATCTTAATTGCATTGTTTTGACTTTTTACAAGGAAAAGTTATTCAGTATTACTTACAGAATTTTTAAAAATAGTTATTTTCTCACCTCACACTTGTTAGGATCACTATCAAAACAAGAGAAAACAACAAGTGTTGACAGGGATATAGAAAAAGTGGAACTCTATGCACTGTTGGGAATGTAAACTGGTGTAGCCACTGAGGAAACAGTATGGAGGTTCTTCAAAAAGTTAAAACTAGAACTACTATATGCTCCAGCAATCCCACTTCTGAGTATATATCTAATAGCACTGAATATAGGTTCTCAAGAATATATTTGCACACCCACGTTCATAGCAGCATAAATCACAATAGCCAAAAGGTGGAAACAACCCAAATGTCCAAGGACAGATGAATGGATAAACAAAAAGTAGCATATGCATACAACAGATTATTGGAACCTCAAGGACATTATGTTAAGTGAAATAAGCCAGTCACAAAAGAGACATACTGTATGATTTCATTTATATGCAGTATCTAAAGTAGTCAAAGTCATAGAAACAGGAAGTAGAATGGTGGTTACCAGGGGTAGGTAGGAGGAGGAAGGGGTGTTTGTTGTTTAATGGGTATAGAGTTTCAGTTTTGCAAGAAGAAAAAGTTCTGGAGATCTTTTCCACACCAATATGAATATACTCAACACTACCTGCACACTTAAAAATGGTTAAGATGGTAAATTTTGTTATGTGTTTTTTTAACTACAATAAAAAAAATGGTGCTAAAAAAAACTAGTTAATGGATTACTGTCTAACTCCACACACAAAAGTAAACTCGAAATGGATCAAAGACCTGAATGTAAGTCATGAAACCACAAAACTCTTAGAAGAAAACATAGGCAAAACTCTCTTGAATATAAACATGAGCAACTTTTCCATGAACATATTTCCCAGGGCTAGGAAAACAAAAGCAAAAATGAACAAGTGGGACTATATCAAACTAAAAACTTCTGTACAGCAAAGGACACCATTAGCAGAACAAAAAGGCATCTGACAGTACTGGAGAATATATTCATAAATGACATATCCAATAAGGGGTTGACATCCAAAATATATAGAGCTCATGCACCTCAACAAACGAAAAGCATATAATCCAACTAAACAATGGGCAGAGCATCTGAACAGACACTTCTCCAAAGAAGAAATTCAGATGGCCAACAGGCACATGAAAAGATGCTCCACATCACTAGTCATCAGAGAAATGCAAATTAAAACCACAATGAGATATCACCTCACACCAGTAAGGATGGCCAACATCCAAGAGACAAACAATAACAAATGCTGGCGAGGATGTAGAGAAAGGGGAACCCTCCTACACTGTTAGTGGGAATGTAAATTAGTTCAGCCATTGTGGAAAGCAGTATGGAGGTTCCTCAAAAAACTCAAAATAGAAATACCATTTGACCCAGGAATTCCACTCCTAGAAATTTACCCTAAGAATGCAGGATCCCAGATTCAAAAAGACAGATGCACCCCTATGTTTATAGCAGCACTATTTACAATAGCCAAGAAATGAAAGCAACCTAAGTGTCCATCAGTAGATGAATGGATAAAGAAGATATGGTACATATACACAATGGAATATTATTCAGCCATAAGAAGAAAACAAATCCTACCATTTGCTACAACATGGATGGAGCTAGAGGGTATTATGCTCAGTGAAAGCCAGGTGGAGAAAGACAAATATCAGATGATTTCACTTATCTGTGGAGTATAACAACAAAGCAAAAACTGAAGGAACAAAACGGCAGCGGACTCACAGAACCCAAGAGTGGACTAACAGTTACCAAAGGGAAAGGGATTGGGGAGGGTGGGGGGTAAGGGAGGGATAAAGGGATTAAGGGGCAATATGACTAGCACACATAATGTGGTGGGGGCACAGGGAAGGAAGTATAGCACAGAGAAGACAAGTAGTGGCTCTATGGCATCTTACTATGCTGATGGACAGTGACTGTAATGGGGTATGTGGTGGGGACTTGATAGTAGGGGGAGTCTAGTAACCACAATGTTGCTCATGTGATTGTATATTAATGATACCATAATTAAAAAAAACTGGTTAAGATGAAAAAGTTAAAAAAACAAAAAAATCAACACAGCCAGCAAAAAAAGTTAAAAGTATGCCTTCTCAAAAAAAAAGTATTTTCTCTCCAAAGTAGTAAACTTACCAGATCATATACTGAATCAGAATTTATTCCAACTATTTGTATAACAAATTAATAAAGGAAACTTACTTTTAGTATGTGATCATATTACGGCTTCCATTTCTAAATGCCTTCAGATCAAATTTTAAGCCTATAAGAAAGTCAATCTTATTTGAAATAAAAGTTAGAAAAGCATATTAGATGTACATCAACAATACTTCGATAAAAAGAAAAGTTTTAAAAATGGCATTTGTTTAAGAAGGGGGGACTTTATTTTTTTAAATGTCAAACTGAGTGTCTAAGGAGTATGCCTAGAAATGAGTCTGAAAAGATGTTAACAGTAGCTATTTATAGGTGTTGGGATTCAGGTTGATTCTTTAGTATTATGTGTATTTCCTTAAGTCTTTACAATGAATATTCATTTGTTTCGTAACACGGAAACAGCAAAACTGGCTGACTCCTGAAGGTATGCTAAAGAATTTGCCACAAATTACAAAACTAACTCCAAATGAAGAGAGGCAAAAATGTGTTGATCAGTGATGATTTTTGGAATAAATATATTGAGCAGTGACAGCATGTTTGGAAAAAATATACTGAGAGGATAATTAAATCTGTCTTTTCAAAATGAGTGCTCTGATGGACACTCATTTGAATGTATAAATTTGGAGTACTAATAGAATCCACGATCATTTTGAACTGTCTCATAGTGAAGGGTTTATGAAGCCAATATTTTAAGAGTTGTGACATTAACCAACAAGAAAAAAACTGTCTTCCAACTATGAGAAACAGAACTATTTTATGAGAAACTTCTAGTTCAGTAATTCTGTACTGGAGTAATCGATATTTCCTAGTTCTTCCTCATCCACTGTAAACAGAATGTGATCTAAAGGGAAAGAAAAAAAATGAGGCTGTTCTCAAGATTAACATCCTTACAGGAAAACCAACTTCTATTTTGTCTGTGGAGGGCAGAATTCGCCACAAAGTGAGGTCAGCAAAGCAAAGCAAATATGTTTCATCTGCAATTGTTTCACTTCCTACTTTTTAAAAATTGTTACCACATTTTCCTTAAATTCACACACAAAAAAAATAAACTTGTCTGATAAACAAGGAGGAAACCTCAGGGCCCAAGAGTGAGATAATTGTTCCTTCAGGCAAGTTTTAAGTCATCTGGTTGTGCTGTACTGGTTTCACAGACTTGGATCACATATGACATATAATTTGCCATGTTTCAAATTTGTTTTGAACTTCCTCACTCAGAAATTTACAACTGCTTACCTAAAATTCCAAGATACGTACACTTTTTACTCTTGAAATGGCATCCCAAAATCTACTCAATCTTTTCTGAGTTAAGGGAATATTGGTAGGAAAATAATCACAGGGAAACATTTACTTTGAGACTTGTCTTTCAAATGCTTCTATACTCTCAAACAACTAAAAAAGATCTACATCTTCAAAGAGGAAGAGCTATTCAGTCAAAGTCAAGTCTATCTAGACACAGGTTTCATTTCCGCATAGACTACTGTGGGCACCGAGAATGCGGAACTCACTGACAACACTGCCATGGACCTCATCTCAGTTATCCACAGGCCTTTTGTTCTTTAAGAAAACTGCCGCATTCTTCTGGGGAAAAAAATCATGCACAAGGCTCAATCAGCTGATGCTAATCTGGATTCATAATGAGAATCTCTGTGAAAACATGGAGCGACAAGAAAAGTCAGTATGTGGACTATACACAGCAACTTTTAACAGTGCTTGGAAACTCTGTGACTCCACCAACAGGCTCAAAGTCAATATTTGCCAAGTGAGGTAAGCTATAAACAGGCAATGGAGGAAACTTGTTGGAGTCCTTGTATCACTTGCTGCTTACTTACTCAACAGTTTAACCCGTGTCTGTACAACACATGAATCAGCACATCTAAGGGGAGACGAGATTGATTGCAGCAAGTACAAAGGAAAACGGTGTTATTTCACAAGGGCTGATGTTTGTGGGATGGGGAAGAAAAGAAAAATGAAACTTTAATATTTTCATATACTCTATTTAAAAAGGCTGCTCAAAGAAATGAAAGACATATCTGTAGGAAAAAAAAAAAACACTAGGCATCCCTCACAACCAAAGCAATAAAAACATACTTGTGACTCCAAGGGAGGGCTCCTTCTCGTCAGCCAACCAAAGAGGGCCTTAAACTGGAGCCATGTGGGCTTTGAAGAAAACATACTGCAATGCTTCAAGGAGTCAGAAAGAAGTAGGGGACACAGGGTGACTGATACTCATTCAAAATACAACTATACTATCTATAATGGTATTATCATGAAAATATAGCTTAATATTCAAAGTTACAGGCTCTTGGCATATTGAAAAAACTACAGCCCTTGCTCTAAATTCTTGCTTCAACAAGTTTCAGTGTACAGTGAACACTAACCCCCACTGCTTTAAGGAACTGACACTGTTCAAGTTGTCTAACAAAAATGGCATGAGGCCAATCAAAACTTAGGAAAAACTCAACAAAAAATAAAAAACAAATAATTTCCAAATTCTAAAACATATCTTTAGACTGAGATTTTTGTCCCCTATATCTACATGAAGTTTCACGTTGCATACACTAACCTTAAAATCCCACATAAGCATTATTGGGGAAAATCACCGGGCACAAACTTTTAATTCCCTCATTTAAAAAAATTTTTGGCACTTTCCTGTCATGTTATACACAAGTCAACTCTCAAGTTTTTGAAGTAGGTATGTAGCTTTGCTATAGACGTTTCTTATGGCATCTAATAACTTGCAGTAATTTAAATGTACCCTACAAACACATATCAAAGTTCATTTCTTAGCCCCTAAGAAGTTCCAGTCTAGCCTAGAAAGGACATGGGTGTGCAGCACACATACATACAGATTATAAATTAAACCTTTATATCACAAAAGTCTACGAATACACATAGGCCTCCCAGGGTAAGAAATTCATTTATCGTGTCAAGTGCATTACCTACTGTTCCTTCATTTTGTCTCTCCTCCCCATTCTTTTAAGGCATAATTCACCTATTTCTTCCTTCCCCTCTTCCAGTGTTAGCTGCACATGAGAGGCTATTTGTATTTTAGAAGTAGTTGGAAGAGTGCGGTAGTGTCCTGAGCAGAATTCAGTTCCAAGTGAGAAGTGAAAGGTTGACCTACTTTTTACAGTCCTAAATCCACAGTGCTAACCTGAACTCTAGATCACGCCAGGGGACAGATGTGATGCAGAAGGAATTGAAAATACCTTATACTCATGGAGTGCCATGTGGTTTATTGTTCTTTTCACATATTATTGCATTTGAACCTCCCAACAATCCTGTGTGATAGGGAGGCACATATTACTATCCCCACACTACCTTGATAAGGGGACTCCAAGTCGTTAAGAAACCTCATTAAGGTGGATCAGCCAGAAACCACAAATACCACAACTAGAACCTGAGCCTGTGTTTTCTGTGTCCAGTGGTACAAGACAATTTTATTCCTTCTTCTTTGTCATCTAGCACCCAACATCTTTGGTGGGTAAGAAAGGAAAAAAAAATTAATCCTGCACATAAATAAGTACTTATGTGAATAAAAATATATTCACTATAAATTCCTCAAGGAGAATTTCCTCAGGGATGCTTAAATTATAAGGGGAAAAATATTATTCAAAATATGTAGCACTTAAAATAATATTTAACTAAAATTAAGTTATGGTACATATTTTCCAATTTACAGATGATTTCCTTTTCCATTTTGCAGTGTAATTCTCCCTTCAGTTTGCACTAGTAACATACTATTCATGGTAAGAAAGTTAATTTCAGATAGTCAATAAAGGCATTACATCAAGAGGTAGTAATGCCTTATAGCCAAGAAAACAGTCACCTTTGGCTCCTCTGAGCAGTGAGCTCTGAGTACAGGTCACATCTCTCTTTCAGGAAGGAACTGAGGTAGACCAGCTTTCATTAGGACCCCTTCTCACCCTTGAAGTGTCTGATGTTCCCACATCTCCAGCCCGTATCTCACAAAAACTACATTCGCGTGGGTTCCACGTCAACTGATCACCACCTCTTAATGGCCAAGACGCTTCAACACGTGCAACCTGTTCAAAATAAAATTATCACCTCCCCCCAAACCAAGTGCAGCCTTCTTCCACTTTCCCATCTCAATGAATAGTCTAACAGCCACTCAATTTTCCAAGCCAAAAGCCTGGGAAGCATCCTCAAACTCTCCTCGCTCCTCTGCCACATCCAATCAACTACCAAGTTCCAAGTTTTGAAATTAAAAATACTTTCAGAAAGCACAGACTGAGCACCACTGTAACATCACCGTAGCTGCCTCCTACAAGACGCCAACTGAAAGTTCACAGCTCACATTTACCAAGCACTTTGTACCAAGCACTGTGCCAAACTTTGAGTTAATTTAATCCACACAGCGGGAGGTTGGTGCTAGTCCTATCCTTCTTTTACGGATAAAGACACAGCTACAGAGAACTTCAGTATCTCGCCCAAGGGACCAGAGGAAGCCCAAGGTCTTAACAGGGTGCTGAACTTTCACTTTGGTGTCCTTGCATGTGCATTTATGTTCTGCGTAGAAGGCCCTTTCAACCTTGTCTGCCCAGCTTTAAAGGTCTGAGCAAGCGCCTTCTCCTCTACAAAGTCTCCTGATGCCTCCTGCTGGTGCTCATTCCTCTAAGTCAGTGGTTCTCAAGGGTGGCTACATGCTCTACATATTAGATGCCTAGATCCCAACCCTGGAGAATCTGATGACATTGGTCTAGGTGCAGCCTGGGCATCACGACTTGTAAAAGCTCCCCAGGTGATCCTAATGTGCAGTCAAGGTTGAGACCCACTGCTCTATACTGTGCGACCCTTTTACCAGAGCCCTCTGTGGGAATGGACTGTTTATATCTGTGCTGTTAACTGCAACATGAGCTCCTGAAATAGAAGTTTCACAGTCACATGGGGGGGGGTGCTTTTTCAAAAGTAGAGGTTCGGGATCTAATTTAAAAACTAAATCAGACCACAGGCAGGGCCCTGGAAACTGTCTCTGGAATAATTCTTATGTGCAGCCAAATTTGGGAACTCTCTTCCTAGGTAAGAACTGGTCTTTCCATTTGTACCTGCCAGACTACAGCAAGGTGCCTAGACCATAGCTGGAGTGTGATGAACATTTGCGTAATGAATGAAATCTAGTAACATAAATCTGGGACTGGGTGTATGTATTCAACATTCAAGCTTCTGGCAGCTGCACCCAGAAACGCTGCTTCCTGCAATAGAAGGCATATACTGGGCAGCTTTTCAAATGTTTTTTAATCCACCAGTGCCCCCTACTGACCTGAAGATGGATAGCTAAATCAAAACAATGGAAAGTAAATATTCTAATTGAATATGCACATAGAACTAGTCACACACACTGTACCTTTCCACCAACATCTATACAATCAACTCCTTGCCCTTCAGTCCTAGCCGAACCAAGCAGACAACCCTCAAACCCAGATTAATCCTACCATTTGCTATCCCCACTCCCATGTTGCAATCAGGACAGCCTCAACGCCTCTCACTTACCTTTTCTGTTCCTCCGTCAGTGACTCTTCCAAATCCCACCATGCCCGTAAAATTGCTTATCTCAAAAACACAAGAAACCAGTCATCTACCAATTTGCCTCACTTCTGGCTATTCAAAGTATGATGGGGGTCCAGCAGCATTCATATCACCCAGGAGCTTGTTAAAAAATGGAGAATATCTGTAATGGGGTAAGTGGGGGGAACCTGATGAAGTGGGGAGTTTAGTAACCATAATGTTGCACATGTAACTGTAGATTAATGATACCTAAATAAATAAATAAATAAATAAATAAATAAATAAATAAATAAATAAATGGAGAATCTGAGGCCCCACCCCAGACCTACTGAATCAGGATCTGCATTTTAACAAGAGTCACATGCACATTAAAGTGTGAGAAGCACTAGTTCTCAGCTACTAGACTTAACACTGCCATTTTATGACAAATATTTTTCTATGTAACACTTTTGAAATAAGTCATCATGCACCGACACACCTAAGTCTTAAAAAAAAAAGAGACCAGTATACTGACCTTTTAAATTGAAATACAGTTGACATATAATACTATATTCATATCAGGTGTACAACAAACAACAAATATATATTACAAAATGCACACCACATAGCTGTCACAATATGAAGTTATTACAATATCATTGACTATAACCCTATGCTGTACTTTTCATCCCCATGATTTATTTGACAACTGGAAGTTTGTACCTCTAGATCCTCTTCACCTATTTCACCCATCCTCCCACTCCCTCCTCTATGGTAACCACCAATCTGTTTTTTATGTTTATGAATGTTTCTGTTTTTTGTTTGTTCATTTGTTTTGAGTTTTAGATTCCACATATACGTGAAATCATATGGTATTTGTCTTTCTCCATCTGACTTATTTCACTTAGCATAATACCCTCTAGGTCCATCCATGTTGTCTCAAATGGCAAGATTCCATTCTTTTTTATGGATAACATTCCATTGTGTGTACATACACCACATCTTCATCTGTTCACCTAATCAATGGACACTTAGGTTGCTCCCATTATCTTGACCACTGTAAATAATGCTGCAATAAACCCAGTATACTGATCTGATGGTTACATAATGGAAAATGAAAAGGAAAGGTTTATAATAATTATATTTCAGTATACAAATGTTCAACACAACTAAAGATGTGAAGAACAAGAGGAGTTTCCAAATTGTACCCCAAGCAGGTGGTACCATCCAGTTGAGAACTACCAGTCCACAATCACTCCCACCCTTCTTTCATTCCATTTCACAGGAGGAAGGAAATCTCTCCCCTAGCTTTTAAAGCTGAGGAATTCTCTTATAAAAGCTCCCTCCCTACATTCCTTCCTAGGCCATAAATGTTGCCAAATCTTGAATACTGGAACAACCACAAAACAACTTTAGAATCGTGACCCAACATGTCCCTCTACCTACCATACTCTCCTTCCCTTGACAGTTAAGTTTATGAACACTGCCTCTGTATCCATTTATTTATCTTTCAGTAACCAACCCACATGAATTTTTCACTTCCATCAGTAAATCTACATGTTTAAAGATCATTAAAGTATTCCAAATTGCCCAATCAACACTTTTCCAGACTAACCTAACTCACCTTTCTGTAATAGACATTGTTGGTTGCACATGTCATCTCCATTCCCCCATTGTGTTCATGAATTCATTTCTCTCCCATGTGACTGAGGTAAAATGAGCCCATCCTTAGCTAATCCTGTTTGGTCTAAGCCAATCAGAGCATGACATTTCCCTGGCACTAGCTACTGGCTACTTTGGGACCTGACCTAAGTCGGTCCAATCAGGTCCACTCAGAGTGTGGGAATTTTGTCCTCTCTCTGGCTTGCTCACTCTAGTGAATGAGAAAGCATGTGTTACCAGCAGTCATCTTGTAACCACAGGGGAACCAATCTTACTGTGGAAAGCCAGGAAAAGAGACAGGGTCCTTGATGACACTGTTGACCCTATGGAGTCCATCCTTCCTTTGGACTCTGTGAGATAATTTTCCTTACTATTTAAGCAACTTTCCCAGGTGAAAGCATGCTAACATAGCTTATCCTCCTTGAAACATTCCTCCCTTGATTTTCTCAACATCACCTTTTTGTACTCCTAACTTATATTTATTAAAAGTTGCTTCTCAAACATCTCTGGCCTCCCCTCTTCCTCTGCTTACTCCTTGTTTTGGTATCTGCCAAGGTTTGTTGTGATGTTCTCTACTCAAACTACATGTTTGAATAATCTCGGCTCACTGTATCTTCCCCATGACACAGCAGAACTGAACTACTGGCACTTCCCCCAGTGGAGTATCATTGCTGATGTTCCCCAGCTCATCCACTTGAGGAACGATTTGTCTTTCAAAACTAAATTTAAATGTCTCTTCTGTGAAGCCTCCCCTAAAATGCCCAGAGGTTCCTTTTATTGTGCCACAGACCTCTTTGACAGTCTGGTGAGCCTATACTACTTCTCAAAGTAATGCTTCTAATTGCATAAAATACCAATTACATTGCAACAGTTATAAAAATATTTTTAAAACCCAAAATCTGATATAGTAATGTGTGCTTTATTAGCTCATTAAATAAAAAGATCTAAAACTGAATTTTATAAGTACATTAATTTTGAAATAGTGAGCATAAATATTTGAGATCAGCAACAACTATAATGTGGTATGAAAATGTGTGTGACATGTACTGGTCCTATGACTTCTACTGGTGACAGGTACTGCTAATACTACTGTGGTTTGTTCTGTAGTAGCTTATTCATTGCTCCCAATGAACCACATCTCCTCACATCCATGCTCTTCTATAGTCCCCCATCATACTGACTCTGGGCTTCGGCATTATGACTTGCTTTGATATCAGCAAATGTGATGCAAACAGATAAGTGTTTGCACATTGGGACTTGCTCCCTTGGAACTCAGTAACCGTGTGAAGAAGCCCAAAGCAGGCACATTGAAAGGCATCAACCCCTTGATATGGGAGTAAGGCCACCTTGAAGTCTAGCCACCAGCTGAAGTCAGCCACTGTGGGATGCCTACAGAACTGCCCAACCAACCTATAGATGGTGAGAAATAATACGTCATTCTTGTTTTGAGGCACTAGTTTACTGTGGTTTGTTATCTCACAATAGGTAACTGAAACAATCTGAATTCATAACTGAAGGAAATGCTACATTTCCGTTGGAGATTGGTGAAAATAGATTACTGTTTTCCCATCAGAGTTCAGGGACCCCGATTTCTATCTGCAGACTCTTTGAGGGGCCAAGGAGCCCAGGTTAAGAACCCCTGGGTAGACAAAGGAGGTCCTGCTGTCGCTTTTACTACCACAGTACATTGCTGATACCCATATAAACTGATCACAGCATAGTCTTTGTTGTTGCAACCTGAAAACTGAGCTGAGCTCCTAGCACATAATATGTGTTCATTACAAATTTATTAAATGAATGCAAATTGCTTATGGTATCTGTTGTCCCAACTAAACTGTGAGCAGCCTGAAAACAAAATAAAAGCAAATACTTAGATGGCACCTCTACATGTTAGGGGTTCTTCCAAGGGCCTTACACATACTATTTATTCCTTCTAACAACCCTATGAGGTAGATGCTATTCCCCCAGTTTCACCGATAGGATAAAATGCACAGAAAGAGATTAAGTGACTTTCCCAAGGTCACAGCTAGAAAGTGGCAATGCCAGGATTGGAAGGCCTAATCCATGTTCTGATTTTATATCCTAATGTGCCCAAAGCACATTACAGCTCAATAAAACTTTTAAATGATTAGTGCAATTTTGAGATTTCACTAGCACTATTTTACGGGTGCTATTCTTCTGAAGACTCAGTTTTGTAGACTAATTTCTGGTAGCTTGTGATTTGCTTTTCATGATAGGAAACATCATTTACTTTCTTAAAAGTAGTAGAAATGGCTTCTTGTTGAAATGCAGATTTTCGGAACAGAGTCTTCACTGTAAAAATCTATTTCTTTCAAAGGACGCAAGTTCATAAAAAAGTAACGAAGAGGGTCGATTTGTCCGTACCAAATAATGTTCACTGGTGAGGGGAGCTAAGTTCCAGCTCCCCCCAACCTTTTACCCAGCCATTCCCACGCCAGCCTCACCCACATCCGCAGCGGCTTCCCCGAAGATGACCCTCCTCCATTCACACACCAAGTTCTGAAACCTGACCCTGCCAGGCAACCAAAGATAAACCCCGAAGTGCCCTAAACTGGCTTCACATCACCCAGAGCCCAAGAGGGCGCCAGGCGGGTGTGGGAGGTGGATACTTCGGGGGGTACTTTAACTTTTCAGTGTTTTATTCACGAGACAACGACCCAATGGGCCCACCCAGGGCCTCACGCCTCCGCCCGGCAGCCGCTCACTCCAAGCGGACCGATGAATGAACCGCGCGGCCGGGACGCAGACTGCCGGGGGGCGGGAAAAGCCTCGGGGAGAACCGGGCCTGGTTCCCGGAGACGTCCGCGAGAGCGCGGGAAGGGCTCCGGGTGGCCGGGACAGGGCGGTGACAACTGTGACCCGGCTCCGCGCTCTCACCTTGAACATGCTGGCAGCGGCAGCTCCCACAGGGTCACCCTGGTCTCGGCCCCGCCCACCAGACGGGCGGCTACGGCGGCCGGGTAGGGCCTTGATTCCTCCGACCTCAAGTGGGCCGCTATGCGGGCGACGGCGTTACAGCAAATTCAATCCAGCGAAGGCTTAGCTCCGAAGCCTACGCTGGAAGCTGAGCCGTGGAGCTGCAGCGTGCCGCGCCTCGGGCGGCGAGCGAACGCAAACCCCGCCTCCCTGAGGCTCCGCCCCTGCGCCGGAGGTTGCTAGGCGGCGGGAAAGCGCCAGCTCAGTGTGGGCGGCACGCGGGGGTGCGAGGAAGGAGGTGCCAGGCGCGGTGCCGTGCTGGGAATGGACCTTCGTAGCCGCGATTGGGCGCCCAACGGCGTGGGCTGGGAATCCTTTACGCGGAGGCCGCCGGGCGGGGGCGCTCAGCGGTCCTCGGGCGTCTTCGAAAGCCTCGCAGCTGGAAGCCGCCGACTTCGGAGGCCTGGAATTATATCACAAAAGATTTTCAATTTTATTTTGCCGTGGGCTGGAGCTTTCTGAGATTTTAAATTTAACCTAATTTGTCACGTCCTTTGGTCCCTAAAGAACCTGACATTTTTTTTATTAAGGTATCATTGATATACAATCTTACGAAGGTTTCACAAGAAAAACAATGTGGTTACTACATTCACCCTTATTATCGAGTCCCCCCCATACCCCATAGCAGTCACTGTTCATCAGTGTAGTAAGATGCCAGAGTCCCTACTTGTCTTCTCTGTGCTACACTGCCCTGACATTTTTTTTCTCTTTAAAATATTTAAGCGTATGCCCCTCGCTGTGCACCAAATGTTTGTCTTTTAATAGTAGTAGAAATAAGTAATAATGATAATATATTATTAACAAGAATAGCAAGTCTAACACAGCATTTACTATGTGCCCAGCTGTGATCTAAGTCCCTTGCTCATATTCACTTAACCTTTCCAATAGGGCGTGATTATTATTCCCAATCTAATAGATGAGGAAACTGAGACAACAGAGAAATAATTTGTACATGGCCATACACAAGGGAAGTGGGAAGCCAGGATCCAAACCTAGTTAGTCGGCCTTTACAGATTGTGAACTCACCTATACAATGATTATAATGTCTTTTAAAGGGGTGTGTTTCATATTTCATTCTGTATTTCACATCCTAACCCCATAGAAAGTGTAAATTCATCCTGGCAGGCATCCGGAAGATTTTGGGGGTTTGTGTGGTGATGTGCCACTGACACCACTAGGAACACATCTGTAGTTGTGTAAGTTGTGTTTATTTCTCAACTGCGAAGAAAACGCACACCTTGGGAAATAGTGGGGCATCTCAGTAAGAAGGTATTAGGAAGATTTACTATAGGCTTTGGGCTTTGGTTGGGTGATTTGGGGGTGAGTTCAAGGAAGCAAGGCTTTGCTCTGGATTGGGTGTTGTTAGGAAGCCCAGCTTTGAGTGCTGGGCCAACTCCCAAATGTTAAGGGCTGCCTTTCTCTTTCTCAAGAGAATTGTATATTCCAAGCCATCCCCATCCTCCCCATCAGGAAAAGTATTGAGGATATTCTGAAGGCTCTGCTTTAATAAAGGGATGTCATATGTATACGAAAGTATGAAACATAGTGCTAAATTAGGGCAGGAGTTCTTAATTCAAGTGGTACCAACTCGGATGGGGGAAAAATTGCAACTTTTTTTTCATACCTCTAAGTGAGCTTTATTTATCATTTCTTTGCATTATACTGGAGGCAACAAGCCACAGTACTATCAGCAGTACCTGTGACTTTGTCATCAATAGAAAGCATATATATTTTTATAGCACATTACAGCCATGGCAGATTTCTTAAATAGCATTGCTGTTCATTACCACTTCACAAGTATAGCAGTTATTGGAGCTCTCATTTTATTTAATGCATAAAGAAGACACATTTCTCTAAACTTGTTTTTGAAAATATTTGGGCAATGATTTCAGTATAATTGGAGTCCTTTGTTATTCCATGTATTTTATGTTACACATTTTAAAAACATAGTCCTTAGAAGAAGTCTGTCCACAGGGGCCCACGGAACCAGAAGAAAAGATAAAGGACCCCTGGTTTAGTAGAAAACACTAAGCAGTTACTGAAAATTTGGGGGTTGTATCCAAACAGGAGTAATGTGTCAAAGGATAGAAAATCAAAGGTGGAATCAGATCGCTTAGTACACACCCTCTCACTTTCCCAAGGAGGGAACTGAGCTACTGAGAGGTTAAGGGACTCACCCAAAGTTTGCAGCTATTCCATAATAAAACCAGGACAAAGTTTTTAGACAAGCATGTGAAAACTCACTCTGCTAGGCCCTGAGGATTCCACAGTTAGCAAGATGCCTCCTGCCTTCAACCAGCTTGTTGGGGGAGAGCCACGAAAACAAAGTATGGTACAGTATGAGAAGTACTGTAAAAGAAAAATATACTCAATATTATGGGACCTTGGAGACAGGAGTGAGCAGTTCTGTGAAAAAAAGAGGTGGAAAACTTCAGAGAAGAGGCATCAATTAGCTGGGGTCTTGAAGGAGAAATTGGTGTTTGCTGGTGGTAGGAAAGTCATTTTGCAGCTAGGAGAAATGGCATGGGCAACTGCACCGAGTTGTAAAACATTGACTGATTTTGGCAAGTTTTTGTTCTCATAGAGTATAGAGAGGAATGCTGATGAAAGTTGGTATTTTGATATTTTAAAGAGAATGGAACTAGGTAGGCTGTGAAAAGGCTTAAACCCTATTCTAAGGAGCCTGGACTTCAGCTTGAAGAAAATGAGGTGTCCCTGAAAAGTTGGGGAATAATAAGGTTGGATTATTGCTCTAAAAAGTTCACTCCAGCTACAGTGTGGACGATGACTAGGAGGATGAAGAGACTGGAGACTGGGAGACCAGTAGCTATGGAGAGACCCCCTTGTCTTTCCCAGGTACCTTATAGTGTTCTTAGTACACAAAGAACATAAACTGTGAACAACATTAAGAGATCCACAACGCCTTCCTTTTTTAAGGGATTTTGGAATTAGCGCAACAATCATATGGCACTTGAGTCTCATTCCAACAGTGTAATAATATAGATTATGACCTCCAACGTTTAATTTATACACTTTCAGAGTATTTCATTATAAGGAAAATGAGTCATCCCTCAAAGGCGTCAGTTACTGATGTTCCAAAAACATATAATCCACGCACAGGAAAAGGCCACAAAGGACATTTGTCAAATGTGAAGACAAAGACAGTACAACAGTAAGTACTCTGGTCTTTCGCCTTGGATCATTTTCCACAGCTGGACAGTTTCCATACAGTACTTACCCAGCCAACATCAAATACATCTTGTTTTGTAAATTAGAGGTTTTCTCTTGTGTTTTAAAATTACTTTCTAATTGAATAATAATTCTAATTATAGTATTTAATAATTTACGAGGCATGTTAGCACACACCTCTTTGATCCTGTGAAGCAGTCTTATTATTACATTTTATAAATGAGGAGCAACTGGGAGACGGTAAGTCATTTGCAGAAAGGTAAACAGCTAGGATTCAAGATTGAGGCCTTTTCGACTCTACATGTTGTAGCCTGCATTTTGTAAGCGAACGGTGACATACTACAGGAGTACCTACCTCTCTTTGCACGTAGCCCTGTGAGGGTAAATAACAGGGTCAGGGAGTGGTTTTGGAGAGGGAGATCCCTACGGTCTGCCAGTGCTGGGACAGGATCCAGTGTGGATGAATTCTCTGACCTGTCAGGGATGAGCCTGGTTCAGGCAAAGATCAGAAAAGGGAGTTTCTTTTTCTAGGGCATGGTCATCTGCTCCCAGAAGACAACCGGGCCTACTGTAACTTTGACCTATTCCATGTTCTGTTTTCATAGCTCTTGAAATAGTTGGACAGGGTTTTTAAGAACTAACTATAACAGAATCATTTTAGGTCATAGATGTTTTTTAGGAAGCAAGTTTGTCTCTTCACACTTTTCATTTGTAATATATATACCTTTTGATGATAAAGTTTTAGCCAGGACTTTTTTTTATCTCAAGGGAAATATTCTCAAGTACTTCATATCCTCATTCTGAGTAAATTCTGCAAATGACCAGTTCCAATTACCACATCCAAATGTTGCCCATTAGGTCAGTCTTATCATGGGGAATGTGGAGGTGTAGGAGGAAAAAGCATAAATTCAGAGTTCCCCAAGGCTTTAGAAATGAAAACTACTTCACAAACTCTAACCTTTTTTTCTTCTCTCAGAATTAATAAAGATATTTCAGCTCATACGATACAGAGAGCTTGGTTATCTCATATGGACAAAGCAATATTTCAACTCCTAAAGCACACAATTTGTGCAGCTGTACGTATTTTACTTTTTGTTTTTCTGACAGATTTAATTAACTTATAAGCTAAAAAATCTGTTAAGTAAGACAGACTATGTAACTTTTTATCTCTTCTGTTTGAATCTAATAATATTGCATGAGGTTCTGGGATTGCTTGCTTGGCTAGCCCTACATGAATATTTCTGGATTTATTTTTAACATGGTTGACTTTATATCTTTTTCTGAAACCAATATGATATTTCAAAATTTGATTTATTATTTGAGGATGTGAGACAGTGATCTTCCAACAATAAAAATCTCTGAATTAAAATTGCCCTCCCCTTCCACCCAGCAATTTCACTTCTAGGAATCCATCCTATGATGTATATACAACTTCATTGCAGTATTGTCTATGCCAGCAAAGTAAGTAAAACGTGTAATGTCCATCAATAGGATGCTCGTTAAGTAAGTGTTGGTGTTTTCATAGTGTTAAACCTCATAGCCTTGCATTTGATGCTGCAATACAAAGATAGTGAAAATACCTCATTAGTGAAAAAGGCAAACGCAGAGCAGTATGAATATGATTCTGAGTAAAAAAAAGAAGGCAAAACAATGATGAGTATCCCCCCAAAAATAACTCTGGCAACCCTGGCAGAGCCTTAAGCTTTCCTTTGTAGAATACCAAATATTCTCCTAATAAAATCATCCATGATTACAGCAGTCTACAATTAGTAATAGTCACATCAAGGGAATTTTAGCAGCTCTGAAAACGACTAAGGTCTGAGCAATGTGTACACTTCTGCATCATCTGACCCCAGACCCATTTCTGATGTCAGTAAAAGCAGAAAACCCAGAAAGTCTACCCAAGTAAAGGTCCATTGTCCATTGTTTTCACATATGGAACTTGTACTTCATTTTCATAATACTAGTTTTGTCATAATTTTAGAGTCTTTTAGTGACAGAAAGAAGGAACTTAATTTTCTTTTCATCTTTTAGCCTAACATTTCAACTTACTACCTTATGTTAATAATGCTTTATCATTTTTAAAGCCCTTGGTGTACATTTTTATGTGACTGTCATAGGCATAAAGGTTGGGCAGGGTCATATGGGGAGAAAAGTGGGGGCTTTAGAGTCAAACAGATCTAAGTTTGAATCCTGGCTTCCCCATTTACTACTTGTATGCCTTTGGATAAGTTGCCGACACTTGCAGAGCCTCAGCCTGCTCACTTGTAAAATGGGAATGATAATATTCAAATAATGTTGCTGAGGCATAGAGATTAAATGAGGCATGTGTATAAAGCATCTAACATAGTATGTGGTATATAAAAGGTGCTTAGCAGCTAGTAACATTACTATTATTAGCCTCATTTTACAATGACTTATTCAACATCAAATACTTGTTAAGCACCTGCTGTGTTTCAGGCACTGTATTAGGTGCTAGGAATATGGTGATCAAGAAGAAAGACCCTGCCCCTACCTTCGCGAAACTCATAGACTAGTAGCAGACAAAAGTGAGTTTATAGTTAATTACAATACATCGTGAAAAGTGTTGCCATGGGGAAAGAACAGTGCCTGGGATCTCAAGGAGGGACACATACCCAAATTTGGAGGCCAAATGAATGAAGTAACTGACTCAAGGCTACACAGATAATAAGTGGGGGAAGCAAGACTAGAACCCAGGTCTTCAGAACTCCAAGTCTGGTGTACTGCTCACTTTATTGTGCTGCCTTTATACTAAATTATGTCTGGGCAGGGTGCCACCTTCCATGTACTGTACCACCATCTATTTCAGGAACCTTGTGTGACACATGAACTACTGAAGGAAGTGAGCCCCTTAGAGGCTGAGCTTGTTAAAAATCCTAGCATAAAGTGTAAAGTTAGATTCAGGTAATGTTTCTATACTGACTTATTTCAAGAAGTACTTAGTTAATATGAAGAAGTCTTAGAAATTAATTTTCTTAAGTCCTCATACCTCCTCACTGCAAAGTAAAGGTGTTGTTCTTATTTACATTGATTCCATGAAGAAACTGAGGCATGACTCTTGAGCCAAAAGTTGCCTTGAGAGTGGGTCTCATCTCCCATGATGTGTTCAATCTGGACCCACATATACAAATAGTTATGAGCTCACACACCAGAGTGTGGCTCTTCCACCCTCTGTAACCCATTTCATAACCAGTTCTTTGTATACTCTGGCATAGCCTTTACCCTGCATGTTAAAAACTACATACAAGGGGAAGAAGTAGCTGAAGCCCAAACCTCATGCCAAATGACTAATTTTGGGTCCTTATTTCAGATTTAGTGGCAAGATATTTCCACCTGTCATCGTGTTTAAAATTTTTCATCATACTGAAGGCCATAGTTACAAGTATCTCAGCGGAAAAAATGTATTAAAGCCGTCGAGTGAGGTGATATTTCATGATGCACATTTGATGTTAATTTAGCTTCTTAACATTTATATAGTATCTGAATTGCACTCAAGTATACGGACTAAGTTATTCACCATTAAACAGCCCAACAGGGAGGTAGTATTTTTTTTAGGCATTATGTTTCAAAGGATCTCCCTTTATTAGCTAAAATATTATTTGGAATGAATTACAGCCTGGCAGTTTCTGATCAGATCCAGGATGTGCAGCATTTATTCTCTGATGAATATTAGAAAAGGAAAAGAGACTGCTTTTCTCTGTGTTCTCAGGCAATATCAGAGAAAATTTAACTCAGTTTCAGATATGTATCAAATGGAGTATGTATTTTCATATGGAACTTTCACTCACTTAGGGTGATCACTGTTAATAGTTTACTGTGTATCCTTATTTTTTTCCCATGAGAATATACACACAAATATATTTTTTTTAATTTTTGTTTTTATAAAAATGTGATCATACTCTTCAGCACGAGTTTTTCACTAAACATTTACAAGGGGTTTTGAATGATCAGAACATACCCAACTTGGAGAGAACAGTTTAGGGTTCCTTTTCCTCTTTACTTCAGCTTCAAAATAAATTTTGATAACAGTTGGATTCACGGTTGATAGAAAACCTGTGAAAGTGGATTTTTTCTCATTGTAAGTTTGCTCAACTCCTTTGCTCTTTGAATGTAGAAATTGTGTCGTAGCAAACTGATTCAACTTTCCTGAGGATATAGAAGAGCATAAACAACTTTGGAGAAGAAGAAAAAAAGTTAGATTTACACTCCCTGATTTCAAGACTTGAAAAGCTACAGCAATCCCAACAGTGTAGTGATGGCATAAAGATAGACATGTAGATCAATGGGATTGAATAGAGAACTCTGAAATAGACCCACACATAGATGACCATCTGATTTTCATCCAAGGTGCCAAGGCAGTTCAAATGGTGTTAGAACAATTGGATAACCATGTGTACAAAAAAAGATCTCATTTCAGTTACCTACTTTGATGGTCTATTTTCAGAGCAATGCTTATTCACAGAGGGTTGTCACTATAGTTCGTTCACAAACTATATTTAGAATATTCTAAAGCCTTGCTATTCAAAGTGTGGTCTGCAGACCCACATCACTGGCATCCCCTGGAGCTTATTAGAAATGCAGACTCTCAGACCCCACCCCAGACCCATCTAATCAGCATCTGCATTTTAACAAGACCCCCAGACGATCCTCGGCATAATATGATTTGGCAAGCACAGTCCTAAAAGTGTCCTCTTCCACCACCACCATGGCCTGGGATACCTCTGGTTTACTGACAATTCTTAAGTGTTAACATCCAGCAACTGTTATTTTAAACTGAAGACCCCTATTTGAGGATTTGAGCTTCTGTGTAAAAAGGAAAAACATTATTGTTAATAATAGCTGCCTTTATTGAACATTATCAAGTACGATATTAAACATTTTATGTGCATTACCATTTAATTCTCATGAACTCTAGAATGTAGATTGTGTTATTATCTCCATTTTAAAAAGACTAAGTAACTTGCCTAAGTTCTCACAACTAGAAAGTGAAGGAACTCTCATTGAGCCTGACTCCCGTGCCCATGCTCTCAACCACTTCTGAGTCAGGAACCCCACTAAATATGTTCTCTTATGCAGCCCCTGATCACTCAGGCACATGTTACTCCCACATGCCTACGCGAAGCTGGAACTTGGAGAGGCCTGCCAGGGCGGAACTGAGACCTGAACGCTTCTCTGGGTTTCCACCGCACTGTCCATGCTTTGAGTTTGAAGCAATACCTGCAGTTAGGACGGTTTTATTAATTTGGAATCTATATATAATTGAACTGCTCCAAACCAAGAGACTCTGTTCCATGTCAGGATGCCAGTTTTTACCACTTTCATGAGTGAGAATTTCCAGCTGGGTGGGGAAGTGGGTTGAGATATCTAGAGTAACTTGATAGGCCCTGGCATGGAGCTAGGGCAGCAAGTAGCCACAGGGCTGTGGGGGCTTCTGGGTCACAGTGATGCCAGGTATTGGAGGAGGTGTCTAATTGTGAGATGTCCCCCTCTAACCCTTTGGGTCATCCACTCAGAAGGTAACTTGCCTCTTAAATCCTAGGCTGACGGGTTGCTGTCCTGGAATATTTGCCTAGTTTTCACCCTTCCCTTTCATCTGGGGCTGGACTCTTTCCCATCCCTTCCTATCCAGAAAGACTTTGCTGAGTCTGGCCACACACACAGCAGATGTCTGAGAAAGAACATCTTGGCCATTGGAGGGCAGACTTTTTTCAAACCCCTGTCACTAGTGGCAGGAAGCCTTCTCGGTGCTGCCAGGCATGGGTTTTTTTGGCTGAGAGACCTGGCTGGGCCTGATACAGCTGAGCCGCACATGGGGCACTGTACAAATGAAGAAACCGAGGCTTGGAGAGATTAATGGTGGTAGCTGAGTGGTGTAGAGGAGGCAAGAACTGACAAGAAATACCATATCTGAGTAACCTGAGCTCAAGTAAATATAGTTGTAGCTGAAGAAATTCTCAAAGCAGAAATTATATGGTTTGAGATTATGTAACAGGTTTCCAGACCTGTTCAGTGTACAACTATTTGCTTTTACCTTCAGTGTTACTGAGGGGATGGCTAATGAGAACCTGCAGGAAATTAATGGCAAGAAAGCATAATGGAGACGCATGCCAATGCTGCCTTCTCTTCAGACTCATGATGTGTAAAAAAACTAATGAAATGGAAAACAAAAATGATCTGCCTAAAGGAAGGTTCCATCACATTTCTAGTAAACTGTTTCCCTTCAGTTCAGTGCATTAGGAATAAAACTACAACCATTTCTATATTTTCTTTCATTTCCATGTGTGTCTGTGTTCTAAGCTTTGGAATTAAAAAACAAATTTTAAAAGGAATATTCTGAATAACAAAAGTGTGAATTGGAATAGAGAATACATTAAGGTTTGCTGTTGTATTGTGTGTCAAGTAAAAAGAACAGAGATTCCAAGTGTTGAGCGGGTCTCAATCACTCCTCTATGGCCTTATACCCACAGTATAACACATGAGTTGCCATACTTACACAAGTAGCATATCCTGAGGTGCAAGGGAAAAGAGAAACTGATCTGGAATCAAAGGATACTTGAATTTTCACCAACACCAGTCTGCCTTCACATAAGCTTACACTTTGTGGCCAGAAGCACTGATATGTAATGTAAATATGTGCTATAAGAGTCAGCACATACTTATGGGGGGTGGGGAGAGGGTGAGGAGCACTTCAGTTGCTACTCAAAGTCCATGTATAGCTGCCAGCAAAGGATAGGTATATAAAGAAGGGTATGATGCAAATAGGGCCAGGGCAGGATTTGAGCCTCTTTTTTTTCTGTGACTCTTCCACATCTGCCCTCTCACGTGCTTTCCTTCAGTACAAAATGTTGACATTTGGGAGAGAAGAAAACCATTTGCTTTCTACTCTAGCTACCGAGAATCAAGTCTAAAGGAAGGGGGAGGGCTAAGCAATGGAAATGTACCTGTTTCCATTTGGGAGGGATGGATTAATAAACATATAAAAGAGAGTTGGCCCCAGTAACACCTTTTATTGCATTTCCTAGGGCAACCTATTTAATAACCAGATAAGTTTTCTCTGCTTTGACAGCACAAATGATATCATAGGTTTGTTTTGCTTTTTAAGGGAAAAGGATGTTTTTAAGGGGTGAAAAGCAGATTTTTTAAAAACTGTGGTCCTCTTAGGATTGTAGACTCAGCTACTCTTACAGCTACATTTTGAAACTACATAGATGTAATTATGCAAACAAATTTTAAGTGGTTTAAAAAATCCTTACAGAACACTTTCTTTGCAAATACAGTCTTTTTATTGAATACCATGCTGTTAGAAGAAAGCAACAATATTTGATGTATTTGTCAGAAAAACTATGTAAAGTGTGTGCTGATAATTATTGCTATTATACGACTATTTTAAAAGTTGATTTTGTATTCTCTTTATAGGCAATGTTTGATGCTTGCAGAATAATGGGGGAAAAGAAATTTTATCATCAAATTATGGAAGATGAACATCTTTTCCAGAAGTTCAAAATAACTGATAAAATAGATATTGTCACCCTGCAAGATTACATGCAAGTAAGGAACTTAGATTAAGATATTGAGAACAAACAACAACAAAAAAACCTTCTGACCCCATCCTTCAAGAAGAATCATATACTTTTTATTATGATAAAATACACACAATATAAAATTTACTATTTTAAAGTGTGCAATTCAGTGGTACTAAGTACATTCACAGTGTTGCGTAAACAGTACCACCATCTAGTTCCAGACTCTTGTCTCCCCAAAAGGAAACCTCACACCAATTAAGCAGTCACTCCCCATTCCTCTGTCACTCCAGCCCCTATCAACAACTAATCTACTTTCCCTTTCTTGGAATTTTCCCTGTTGTGGATATTTCATGCTAATGGAATCATATAATATGTGGCTTTTGGTGTCTGGGGAATGATAGCTAAGGAATGTGGGGTATCTTTTAGGATGATGGAAATGTTTTGGAATTAGTGGTGATGATATAGTGTGAATTTATTAAAACCACTGAATTATATACTTTACAGTAGTTAAAATGGTGAATTATATATTAAGTGAATTTTATCTCAGTAAAAAATCATGGTGCTAAGAGAGTGCATGATAGGGATTTGACCTAGTAAGGAAGGGCTCTATTATTGTTCAGATGTTTTCTGCTGCAAGTAATAGAATATTTGCAATCACAGAGGCTTCAACAGTAAAGGACATTTATTGTCCCATGTCAGAACTCCCTGATAGGTGGGTCCTGAGCTAGCTAATGCAACAGCTCAAGGACATCACAGTTCTGGGTCAGCTTTTCCACAGTCCTCTTGGCTTCCTTCACATGGTAACAAGATGACTATCACATTTTCAACTACATTCAAAGACAGGAAGAAGGGGACTCCTGCCATTTTTTTCTCTTTATCTCAAGAAGAAAAGTCTTTCTCAGAAGCCCCAAAGAGACTTCCCCTCAGGTCACATTGGTCAAAAGTGGATCACATGCTCCACCTAAGCCAATCACTAATAAAGGAAAATGGGATCATTTCCCACGATTGACTTGGAACAATCATGGTTCATGTGCTTGGGCCCTTCCTCCCGGAGCATATTACTGTTCCATACCTGAAAAAAAAAATCAGGACTCCACGAGCAAGGGAGAAGTGGGAAATGGTTGATAGGCAGGTGATCAGCAATGGGTCACAGCCTCAGTCTAGAGCTCAGCATGTGGCACATCCCAGGCAAAGGGTCTGAAAGCAGGACTGTAGGGCTGGAGAAGAGAGCACGGAGGATGTGGCATGCAGTCAGGCTGCAGGGCTGGCAAGAGATCGTCATGTCGGGCTTTCAACCATAGTAAGGTGTTTATTCATTTTTTCTTAATTCTGTGTGCAATGAGAAGCTGGTGCAGTGTTTTGAGAAATTAGGTGCTTTAGTCTAATGAGTGGGATCTGTCTGCTGTGATGTAGAGAATACATTAGAGCCTTCTCCTAATTTGGAGGTTCTGCAGTTATTTTAGGAGAGATGGTGGTATCTTGGTTTATGGCTGTGAGGCTGGAGACACAAGAGATGATTGGAGAATAAAAGAAGTGGGCCTTGCTGACAGACAGGGAGGTAAGCTAAAGGAAAGCGTCCAGCGTGGCTCCTAGGTTTCTGGTTTGCCTAACTGATCAGACAGCAGAGCTGAATCAGGGAACTTAACTAGATACCTGAATAATAATAATAGCAAATGCTGATGTAATACCAACTCTCTTTATTCTCATAACAATCCTAAGAGGCAGGTACTGTTACTACCCACATTTTACAAGTTCTGAAGAAACAAGGGACCCCGGAATTCTACTTCATAATAATAAGATATGACCTTAACTATTCACCCAGTTGCTTCAATGTGAAACATTAAATGAAAGTGAATGCAGTGCCACAGAGACTTCCAATCGTGTTTCTTTCTTTTGGAGCCTTCACCTAGAAGATGAGGGAATTGAACCAGGAAATAAGTGGAGTTTGAGGACGCCAGCTATCTTTGCTAAGGACATGGGTTGTATACTTGAAGGCTGTGATTATGCCGAAGATTTGTGTCATAGAAGGAAGTCCCCAGATAGACATATTGGAAGAGAGAGAGAACATTGCTGACATTTATTGAGCCCTTTATGGACACTGTTTTTAGCTCTTTATATTGCATATTATCGCCTTTAATTTTTAAGTTGGCAAATTAGGTGACCCTTTAACAGATGAGAAAAATGGAGTTAAAGAAGGTTTTAAAAAATTTGCCCAAGGTCACATGGCTAATAAGTGCAGAGCACATCATTGACAGTTCTGAGATGTTTACCCATCTTACTGCCCGACTCTCTGGAAATCACATGCACGGGCAGTCCTCACTTGGCTAGTGCAGGGCTGTGAAAGTCACCATGCAAGCCAAAACCATGCAAAGCAAGCTGAATGACCAAGGGGGAACATGGTGAGTGCCCCATGCCTTTAAACAAACTTGCCCAAACATTAAAAACTCTTCTACTATCTGTTATAATATATAGGAAACTGAAGGAAAAAAATGAAGAATTTATTCAGTACAGTATAATTTAAAATGTTAGAAACAATGAGAATTAAAGGGTTTTATTTCTCTATTAAAAAACTTAGCAACTGTGAATATACTAAAACCATTGAATTATACACTTTAAAAGGATAAATTGTATGGGATGTGAATCTCAATAAAGCTGTAAAAAAAACCATTCCTTGAGAGTAGTTTAAGCAGCGCTTACCTTCTTGCTCCTCTCAGATAACTTACAGTATGGAGTGAGCATCTCTTCTCTGCCTTGGCAGGTATGTCATACTCTCAGAAGTCTGGATCACCCACCAACATTCTATCCTTTGTGCTTTAAATGTCATGAATTATAGCAGAGTTCCTTTAAGGTGAAGTGTCTTTTGCCAGCGTCACTTCCTCTGGGACAACCTCATCCTTTTCATCTCAGCCACTTTCCTCATTTATGTTGTGAGTTTACCTTCAACAAGTTCCTCTAGCTTCCTGTCTGCAGTCTCTTGAATGATAGCAGTGACAGCATCTGCATGGTCACCTGTTTCTTCTAGAACTCCATGTGCATTCTATTTGAATATCACTTCCAGCATTACCACTTTTTGTTTCTTTGTTGGCCTATTTCCTCTTCCAATTATATTTTTTGGTAAAATGTCACATGGGTCTATCACTGGGAGACAAAGAGGCAACACAGCTACCCACTTTGCCGTCTGTGTGTGAGCTGCATAACAAATCCCCAGTGACCAGTCATGGATACATTTTGAAAGAAGTGACAGAATTTGCCACTAATCACCATGCACATCTGTCATTTATGTTGTGATCTAGGGACTGAAGAGCTAGCAACAAAGGTTGTACTTCTTTGCAATTACTCAGTTATACTGTGGTAACTGAAATTTGAACTATGTTGTGGGAGGACTGAACATTCAACTAAATGGTGGTAATTGAAATTCATGCATGCCTAAATGATACAAAGGGCCAACTGCCTGTGTGTGTGGGGGGGGTGTGAGTGTAAGCGTGGGCCTGTGGTATATACCCTAAAAGCCCAGCTATTTGCTATTCCATTTCCTAGCATCATAGCTCCTCCTGCTCTATTCCTATCTCATAGCTGAACATTTATAAGGTCAAATTGACTATATATATTTGCATTTTAAAAATTCCTAATTTGACATTTTAAATTTTAAAAAGAGAAAAGTGGGATTTCTACAGTTATTCCAAGTGAAAGCAGTGAAACTCACTTCTTAGACCAGAGATGAGCTAATTTCTAAAAAGGTTTGTGCAAATGTCCTCTTGACTCAAGCATGTCAGGAATGAGCATTGCCAGGTATGCAGATCAGATAGCTGTTGTCAGTTTTTAGACTCATCCTGAGTTTAATTTATCTGAATCATATGTGCCACTGAAACATTTATGCATTAAGTAAGTATTTAGTGAGTGTGGTACTATGTGTGTGATATTGTGTGACTAGGCTCCTGCCATCCTGTAAGGGAGCTAAAATATACACAGCTGGCTTGAACATCAAGTAGTTGATAATAAAAGAGATGCTGGTAAAGTTCAGAGATGGGATCAAGGAATGCTTTTTGGATAAAGTACCCTTGGAATGGAATCTTGGGACATGTATCTAAAAACATTTCAAAGCACCCACAACCAAAGCACAATTCTTAATTGTTTTTTCCATACAGTATTCCAGTCTTCTGGATGAGACCCCTGCATCTTCTGGTGGCAGAAATAATTACTGGTGAAAATTAAGCCTCAAAAACATTCCCAAGACAATGACAATATACGACATAGTTGATTATGCAGAGTCTGGAGTAATCTCAAAGTGTCTCCGAAAGGAAATGAAGTATCTGTTACACAGAGACCACAAATAGAACAGATGCGTCAGCACCAGCTACAGATTGTTTCTGAAGTTAGGTAAAAGTGACCCTTTTCTGGGGTTACACCGCTGGGGGCATTTCCGAAAATGGTCACATTCTGCCAGTTAGCTCACGAAAGATAATAACAGGGCATACGGAAAAAGAGGGTTAGGTAGAGTGCTCAAAACATACGCAACCCTGTAAATGGAGCACTAACAAAAAGGACGTTTGGTACCTGGGGAGATACCTTGTACCACCAGACAGGCAGCTCAGAATGGCTGGAGGCTACCATGGCAAATATAAAAAAATGTACAACAATGGAATATAAATGCTGGCGACCCTTTCAGTTAGAGCAGATAGTGGGCACTGGGACAGCGCAGATGGAATTGGAGCCCTGGGCCAGGGTGCCTGCCTCTTGAGTAGACATGAGAGGCAGTACAACCTGCCAAGAACCAAGAAACCACTGAGGGTGGAGAGTAGGGTGGAAGGCAGTAAAAATGGATAGTGGGGACCAGGATTGCCTTTCTGGGGAAAGAGCCCTAGGTGCAGGTGGCAATTTTTGTTTTCAGAAATACAGCCCAAAGGGTTCCCATCACCCACACTGCACAGAGCTGAGGACTTTTTCCTTTCCTACTGAAGGTTATAATTCTACTCTCGCTCTTCTGGCTCCCCTTGCTGAGGATAAATTGCATATAAATTACAGTGACATTATTCCTTCCTTTATGAATAGCATGTGAGCCAAATCACGTTATAGAAATGCATGTTCTAGCAAAATAGACTGTATTATGATCTGAAACAACACGGACAGGATACGACTGCTCCAGTTATATTCCTTTTTTCTTTCCATTACCACGTCTCGCCTAGCCCATCTTATTTACAAATTAAGGTTTCATTTTCCAGAAAAACAGATAATAGACCGAAAAGGACCTGTTGGTAGTCTATTTTCACATAGTCATATTTGAAATGAAAATTGCTCCTTTAGTACGTGAAGAAGACACTGTGACCGTCAGGCAAACACGCTGGACTTTTTTCAGGAGTAAAGATGAGTGGTGCTGACCCAATAACATAATTTAGCCCATGTATTTTATGATCAAGGCTATACATTTGCCAGACAGATGGCCTGGTGTAAGGTGCAGTCTGTTGTCATGAAATAGATTTTCTCTAACTTGCCCATATAAGCATTGAATATAGAAATTAACCCTATTACCATCAAGGTCAAATAAATGATGTAATTTTCTCTGCTCCCATATATGACCCTAGGCTCCCTGCTATTTGAACTCATGCTACTGTGTATCTAAGAATGAGTCACTTAAAGAGCCAAATTAGTAACCAAATTATAAGTCAACCGAAGAGGGAAAAGTCCTTTCTTAAAGGCTTCTTTGAATGCATTCTTAGTTTGGGATTTCCCCAAAGCAACCTTGAGACAAGGATTTGAGCATGAGTAGTTTATGTGGGAGATGATCCCATGAATCACTGATGAGAGGGAGCAGAGAAGTGAAACAGGGAAGGGCAGCAGCCCAGTGTGTTAGTAAACATGTTATCACTGTGGGTAACTGGTGCTTAATCCCTCCTGGGAGTGTCCGAATCAGTATGTTCCTTAGCAGGGGAGGTATTAATTCTCGGGCACTTTCCCCATACATGGGCTCTTGTTTTCACAAGAAAGTTCCCAGGCTGATGCTGGCAGTTGGAAGTTGGGCCCATGGGCCCTGCAGTGGTAAGGCCAAGGGGACTATGGGCCTCCCATTGGCTGTGTGTGAGCCCAACACTGATAAAAACATGGTTTTCCCAGCCATTATGAAGTTTATTACTTTTTTTGTGTGTTAGTATATAGTATATAAAAAAGATTCAAGTGACTACTACACAATATTTTCCAGGAACACTGATTTTAAATTGATACCGTGTTTTATAACTCTTCAGCAGCAGCAGCAGGACCATCATCTATACACCTTCATAAGTGGCCGATAAAGAACTAAGCTATTTAACTCAAACAGAAATGATAACTGGCCTACAAACTTACATGCAGTATTGCTCCAAGTACTGAGGTCTATGATATATTTGCTAGAGGATGTCTTAATAAAATTTGGAACTTGCTGTACATTTACATTTTAATTTGTGCAGTTTTTCAGTCTATAATACAAATATTTTGTAGGCATCCTATATCCTTCTCAAGTGGCCAGACTTTATATCGGCCCAACCAACAGCAAAGCCAAATTAAACATCTGGGTCGTTGATGGAAGGAAGCTCAAATGAAAGTTGAAAAAATGAAAAAAGTTTATAAGATGGCTAAAGAAAAAAATGCTTCTGCAGGGACTGTAAGTTTAACTTGTACTGAATTCATTGTTTTGGACAATATTCAAACTGAGTAATTCTACTTCCGTAAGTAGAAGTTTCCTAATCTACAAGTTCAAGGCTGAAATACCTATGGTGTATATCTCAGATAATATACAGCTACATTCTTCTTGGTAACCCATATATTAAGCATTCTTCAAGAATATGAGTAGCTATTCTGATAAATAGCTGGTTTGGCTACACATCATGAGTTGGCAAAAAGAAATCCTTGTGGGCTCTGTATGTCGACTCTCTTGATGCAGCACATCTCTAATGGTGCTTTTCTCAAAATGGAAATCATTTCTATCTACACTCTTAACTTATCTATTCCTAAGGTTAATAAAAGCTCTATGTGTAGAGACATCCTCAGAACACTACTACATTGCGGGAATATTTACAATGTATTCATAAATTACTTTGTAATGTTTTAAAACAATGCTATAAATTTTTTTGAGATAAGGCTAAGTATAAACAGTCAAATACAAGAACATAAACTAGTGAAAACCAACTATAATACACTTTCCACTTTCACTTATAATTCTACCTAGGAACTGCAAATGGATGCACCAGATAAAAAGCAACAACAGACGGTCGTGTTCTCCACCCCATCTTTTGACATTGTGAAAGTTAAGGAACTCACATCAGGTGACAAATTGGAAAAAGGAGAAAAAGAATTATTTGCCTGGTGTCAATATTTGTATATTAACAGTTCTCCATCATTTTAATGCACAGCTAATTGACAGAAAACCAATTTACTTAACAATCTACTTGTCGGTCTATAAATGATCAGTATGAGTATTAAAGGAAAACAAAGTATAAACAAGCCCTTGGTATGCGTTCTTTTTTTTTTTCTTTTTTTTCTTTTTTTTTTTTTTTTTTTTGGTATGCGTTCTTAACCAAAGGCATGACTGATTTCAACTTTCTGTATTTACCACAGGTACAAATGTTTTTTAAGGACAGAATATTAATCTGAATAAATTATTTTGACTAAATGCCCGCAAACTAGCCATGCACAGTTTTATTGAAGAAATGTTGAGTAAATTAGTCCCTGAAACTTTATTCAATTTTGATTTTCCTTCATGTAAAAAAAAAAACATCTGAACAGGCCATGCTTAGCATAAATATGAGAATTCACAGAATAAAAGGCTGCTCTTGAGTCAGCCTCCAGTGCCTTTTTTTTAAAGTAGCATGTTGTTTTTACAGAACAGCTTGTGATTGACCTATTCTGAATTGTAATAAAAATAATACTGAATTTGTTGCTGCAGTAAGCATGACAAGCATACCTAATCATTATCTCAAAGATTGTAGCCACCTGGGGCAGGATGCTACATCTGCTTTAATGTTGTACTTTGGATGTTTTTTAAGTATAAATACTGTTTTGAGTAATATTTATCAATTTCCTTTGGAACTGATCATCTCATTCCTAATATAGTACAAATTGTTGATACTTTTTGTGATCCAGGCTATTGGATTATATCAAACCTAGTTAAACAAAGTGCATTATTTATTGAATTTTAAAAAGGCAATTTTTCATTTTGTTTCACATTTAAAATGTGGAGGTTGATTGCTGATTTAATTCAAGCAAAGCAGCCTATAAATGGATCTCATTCTCTGCTAAAACATTTTCTTAAATGATAAAGAACATTTGAGTAAATGTGTGTGATTCCCACTAGAATATATTTAACATAAACTTGTACTCTTTGATATTAATATATCTCCATTTGATATCTAAAAATAGGATGGATAATCCCCTTGTTTTCAGAGCTTGTACTGGTCACTGGTTGAATAGAAAACATGTGTTTGTCCTCATGAGTCACACATATTCTCTTTCATTAAATTGGGAAGCAGTTCCTCATCCAGTCAAACACATATCAGATTCAGTCCACTAGTAGCATGTGCAATCACAAACTTAAGGAAGATTTCAAGTAACGAGGTGAAGGAAAAGGACAAAGGAAAGACAGACTCTATGTTTAAGTGCACCTACTTCTCATAGTTCATTAGCTATGACTTTGTCCTCTCCTAATGCCTAGCTGCAAAGGAGGCTGGGAATTAGACTCTTATTTGGCGCAGTTATGTCGGCAACTAAAATTCTGTTGTTATCAAAGAAAGGGATTATAGTTATTAAGGCATAACTAACATCAGCTGCCAGACAGAGAGCATGTTTTTTTATTGATTTTTTTAACTCAAACAGTGTAACCACATCACAGAAAATCCTTTTAAAAGTAGAATTACATATAATCTCACCACTATAACAACTGTTTTCATTTGCTTATATCTTTCTAATCTCTCTAAATCCACACATATTTTCACATGGTTGTAATCATAAGTAACAGAGATTTAGAATTTTCACATAATGTATCTTTTTTTATTCATGATTTTTTAACTGTATTTATTTATTTTTATTTTGCAATTATTAATGTACAATTACATGAGAATATTATGGTTACTAGACTCCCCCTATTATCAAGTTCCCACCGCATACCCATTACAGTCACTGTCCATCAGTGTAGTAAGATGCTATAGAATCACTACTTGTCTTCTCTGTGCTATACTGCCTTCCCTGTATCCCCCCCCCGCTACATTGTGTGTGCTAATCGTAATGCCCCTTTTTCCCCTTCTCCCTCCCTTCCCACCCATCCTGCCCAGTCCCTTTCCCTTTGGTAACTGGTTGTCCATTCTTGGGTTCTGTGAGTCTGCTGCTGTTTTGTTCCTTCAGTTTTTGCTTTGTTCTTATACTCCACATATGAGTGAAATCATTTGTTACTTGTCTTTCTCTGTCTGGCTTATTTCACTGAGCATAATAGCCTCTAGCTCCATCCATGTTGTTGCAAAGGTAGGATTTGTTTTCTTCTTATGTCTTAATAATACTGCATTGTGTATATGTGCCACATCTTCTTTATCCATTCATTTACTGATGGACACTTAGTGCTTCCATTTCTTGTTTATTGTAAATAGTGCAGCGATAAACATAGGGGTGCATGTGTCTTTTTTAAACTGGGCTCCTGCATTTTTGTGTAAATTGCTAGGAGTGGATTCCTAGGTCAAATGGTATTTCTATTTTTAGTTTTTGAGGAACGTTCATACTGCTCTCCACAATGCTTGAACTAATTTACATTCCCACCAGCAGTGTAGGAGGGTTCCCCTTTCTCCACATCCTTGCCAACATTTGTTGTTGCTTGTCTTTTGGGTGGTGGCCATCCTAACTGGTGTGAGGTGATATCTCACTGTGGTTTTAATTTGCGTTTGTCTGATCATTAGCGATGTGGAGCATCTTCTCATATTCCTGTGGGCCATCTGAATTTCTTCTTTGGAGAAGTGTCTGTTCAGCTCCTCTGCCCATTTTTAAATTGGCTTATTTGCTTTTTGTTTGTTGAGATGTGTGAGCTCTTTATATAATTTGGATGTCAACACCTTATCGGATATGTCATTCATGAATATATTCTCCCATACTGTAGAATGTCTTTTTGTTCTACTGATGGTGTCCTTTGCTGTACAGAAGCTTTTTAGTTTGATATAGTCCCACTTGTTCATTTTTCCTTTTGATTCCCTTCCCCAGGGAGATATGTTCATGAAGAAGTTGCTCATATTTATGTCCAAGAGAAGTTTGCCTATGTTTTTTTCTAAGAGTTTTTTGGTTTTATGACTTACATTCAGGTCTTTGATCCATTTTGAGTTTACTTTTGTGTATGGGGTTAGACAGTAATCCAGTTTCATTCTCTTGCATGTAGCTGTCCAGTTTTTCCAACACCAGCTGTTGAAGAGTCTGTCATTTCCCCATTGTATATCCATGGCTCCTTTATCATATATTAATTAACCATATATGCTTGGGTTTAAATCTGGGCTCTCTAGTCTGTTCTTGTACCAGTACCAAGTTGTCTTGATTACTGTGGCTTTGTAGTAGAGCTTGAAGTCAGAGACCATAATCCCCCCTGCTTTATTCTTCCTTCTCAGGATTGCTTTGGCTATTCGGGGTCTTTTGTGGTTCCATATGAATTTTAGAATTATTTGTTCCAGTTCACTGAAGGATGCTGTAGGTATTTTGATAGGGATTGCATTGAATCTATAGATTGCTTTAGGCAGGATGGCCATTTTGACAATATTAATTCTTCCTATACGTTAGCATGGGATGTGTTTCCATTTATTGGTGTCTGCTTTAATTTCTCTTAGGAGTGTCTTGTAGTTTTCAGAGTATAGGTCCTTCACTTCCTTGGTTAGGTTTATTCCTAGGTTTTTATTCTTTTGATGCAATTGTGAATGGAATTGTTTTCCTGATCTCTCTTTCTGCTAGTTCACCACTAGTGTATAGGAATGCAGCAGATTTCTGTGTATTAATTTTGTATCCTGCAACTTTACTGAATTCAGATATTAGATCTAGTAGTTTTGGAGTGGAGTCTTTAGGGTATTTTATGTGCAATATCATGTCATCTGCAAATAGGTACAGTTTGACTTCTTCCTTACCAATCTGGATGCCTTGTATTTCTTTGTTTTGTCTGATTGCTGTGGATAGGACCTCCAGAAGTATGTTGAATAAAAGTAGTGAGAGTGGGCATTCTTGTCTTGTTCTCGATCTTAAAGGAAAAGCTTTCAGCTTCTCACTGTTAAATATAATGTTGGCTGTGGGTTTGTCATATATGGCCTTTATTATGTTGAACTACTTGCCCTCTATACCCATTTTGGTGACAGTTTTTATCACGAATGGATGTTGAATTTTGTCGAATGGTTTTTCAGCATCTATGGAGATGATCATGTGGCTTTTGTTCTTCTTTTTGTTGATGTGGTGGATGATGTTGATGGATTTTCAAATGTTGTACCATCCTTGCATCCCTGGGATGAATCCCACTTGATCATGGTGTATGATCTTCTTGATGTATTTTTTAATTCGGTTTGCTAATATTTTGTTGAGTATTTTTGCATCTATGTTCATCAGGGATATTGGTCTGTAATTTTCTTTTTTTGTGGTGTCTTTGCCTGGTTTTGGCATTAGAGTGATGTTGGCCTCATAGAATGAGTTTGGGAGTATTTGCTCCTCTTCTAGTTTTTGAAAAACTTTAAGGAGGATGGGTATTAGGTCTTCACTAAATGTTTGATAAAATTCACCACTGAAACCATCTGGTTCAGGAGTTTTGTTCTTATGTAGTTTTTGATTACCAATTCAATTTCTTTGCTGGTAATTGGTCTATTCAGATTTTCTTTTTATTCCTGGGTCAGCCTTAAAAGGTTGTGTTTTTCTAGAAAGTTGTCCATTTCTTCTAGGTTATACAGTTTGTTGCCATATAATTTTTCATAGTATTCTCTCATAATTCTTTGTATTTCTGTGGTGTCCGTAGTGATTTTTCCTTTCTCATTTCTGATTCTGTTTATGTGTGTGGACTCTCTTTTTTTTCTTGATAAGTCTGGCTAGGGGTTTATCTATTTTGTTTATTTTCTCAAAGAACCGGCTCCTGCTTCCATTGATTCTTTCTATTGTTTTATTCTTCTCAATTTTATTTATTTCTGCTCTAATCTTTATTATGTCCCTCCTTCTACTGACTTTGGGCCTCATTTGTTCTTCCTTTTCTAGTTTCATTAATTGTGAGTCTAGACTGTTCATATGGGATTGTTATTTTTCCTGAGGTAGGCCTGTATTGCAATATATTTCCCTCTTAGCATGGCCTTCGCTGCCTCCCACAGATTTTGTGGTGTTGAATTATTGTTGTCATTTGTCTCCATATATTGCTTGATCTCTGTTTTCATCTGGTCATTGATCCACTGATTATTTAGGAGCATGTTATTAAGCCTCCATGTGTTTGTGGGCTTTTTCATTTTCTTTGAGTAATTTATTTCTAGTTTCATACCATTGTGATCTGAGAAACTGGTTGGTACAATTTCAATCTTTTTTAATAAAGACATGAACAATAATTGTTGACTAGAATGAATTTGCAAAAATCACTGCAGTGAAATACTATTCAGCCATGAGAAAGAAACAAATCCTATCATTTGCAACAACATGGATGGAGCTGGAGGATATTATGCTCAGTGAAATAAGCCAGGCAGAGAAAGACAAGTGCCAAATGATTTCCCTCATTTGTGGAGTGTAACAACGAAGCAAAACTGAAGAAACTAAACAGCAGCAGACTCATAGACTCCAAGAAGGACCTAGCAGTTACCAAAGGGGGTGGGTGTGGGAGGGCGGGTGGGGCGGGAAGGAGAAGGGGATGGAGGGGTATTATGTTTAGTACACATAGTGTGAAGGATCATGGGAAAACAGTGTAGCACAGAGAAGGGAAATAGTGAATCTGTGGCATCTTACTACACCCAAGGACAGTGACTGCAGTGGGGTATGGGTGGGGACTTGATAATATGGGTAAATGTAGTCACCACATTGTTTTTTCATGTGAAACCTTCATAAGAGTGTATATCAATATTACCTTAATAAAAAAAAAGTATTATGTAATAACATTTGTATGGTGACAGATGGTAGCTAGATGGTGATCACTTTGTAATGTATATAAATGTTGAAGCACTATGTTGCACACCTGAAACTCATATTGTGTGTCAACTACACTTCAATAAAATAAAAATAATAATAATAAATAAAATAGTATTATTTACAAGAGGACTAGAAACATGAGATCCTTAGGTATGATTCTTACAAAATATGTGCAAATTTTGTATGCTGAAAATCATAAAACATCAATGAAAAACATCAAAGAAGTCCTAAATAAATAATGATATACTACCTTCACAAATATGAAGACTCATTAAGGTATCTGTGGTAGGGAGTCTTTAAGATGATCCCTGCCTTCTGGTATTCATGCTCTTGCATAATTCCCTCCCCTTGAGTGTGGGCTACACCTAGTCTTGCGTATCTAGTGAGTAGAATACAGCAAAATGATGCTGCTTCTGGGGACTTGATGATGTGGGGAGTTTAGTAACCATAATGTTGCATATGTAATTGTAGATTAATGATACCAAAAAAAAATGATGTTGCTTCTTAGATTAGGTTGCAAAGAGTCTGTGACTTTTGTCCTGAGCCCTCTCTCACTCTCCTGCTCTAAGGAAAGCTAGATGCCATGTGATGAGCTACTCTGAGAGGGGCCCACAGCTCAAGGAACTGAGGGAGGCTTCCAACCAACAGCCCAAAAGGAGCCGAATCTTACGAATAAGCACAAGTGAGTTTTGAAGCAGAATCTCCCTCAGTTGAGCCTTCAACTCAGCTCTGGCTGACAACTTGATTGGAAGGAGAGGCAGCCAGCTAAGCTGCACCCAGATTCCTGACCCAGAGAATCTGTGAGAAAATAAATATTTGATATTGTAAACTGCATATCATCTCCTCATCCTAATATCCTTAATTTACTCACATCTGTAATTTGTTCCATAGATCCCATGTAACTCCAACCCAAATCCCAAAAAGACTTTCGTAGAAATTGTCAAGCTGACTCTAAAATTGATATGGTAAAGCAAAGGAACTAGAATAGTCAAACCAGTTTTGAAGGAGAAGAACAAAGCTGGAGGACTCAGTGCCTGATTTCAACATGTGATATAAAGCTAGAGTAATAATCAAGACAGTGTGGTATTGGCAAAAAGATAGATAGACATTTAGATCCATGGACTAAAACAGAGAGTCCAGAAATAAATCCACACCTATATGGTCAACTTATTTTTGACAAAGGTGCAAAGGCAATTTTTAGAAAGATATCTTAAACAAATGTTGCTAGAACCCCTGAACACTCATATGCAAAACAAAAGACTCTCATTGTACACTTCTTATCATGTACACAAATGAACTAAGCATTGATCATAGACTTAGATGGAAAAAAGCATTAAAAGTTTTAGAAGAAAATCTTTGTGACCTGGGTTAAACAAAGATTTCTTATCTCTGACCAAAAGGACAATCCATAAAAAATTGATAAGCTGGACTTCATCCAAATTCTGCTCTTTGAAAAACACTGTTAAGAAAAAAGACAAACCATAGTCTGAGAAAAATTTTGAAAAACATATGTCTGATAAAGGAATTGTAAGCAGAATACATAATGAATTCTCAAAACTCAATAACACAAACAACCCAACTAAAAAATGGTCAAAATATTTGAACAGACAGTTCACTAAAAAAGATATATTAGGGATGACAAACAGCACAAGAAACGCTGCTTGACCTCATTAGTCATTAGGGAAATATAAATTAAAACTATAATGAAATACCACTCTGCTCCCTCTAGAATGCTAAGATTGAAAATATTGATAATATTAAGTGCAAAGCAAGGGTGTGAGGAAACTAGAGCTCTCATACGTTGCTGGTGGGAAAGCAAAATGTTACAGCCACTTTGCAGACAGTTTGACAGCTTCTTATAAAGTTAAACATATATAGGCTGAATGATGGCTTCCCCGGTGTGTCCACATCCTAATCCCTGGGATTTGTGAAAGTCACTTAATGGTAAAAGGAACAAATTGCAGATGTGAGTAAATTAAGGATATTGGGATGAGGAGATGATATTGGATTGTCTGGGTGGGCCTGATGAAATCGCAGCCTTATAAGATCCTTATAAGAGGGACACAAGAGGAGTCAGAGTAAGAGAAGAAGGTGATGTGATGATGGAAGCAGAGACTGGGGTGATGAGCTTTGACGATGGAAGAAGCAACCTCCAAATATCCCCCATATTCCACCTAAAGAAAGGATACAAGTGGCCCCAGAAGCTGAAAAAAGCAAGGAAAATGATTCCCCCCCCCCCCAGTGCCTCCAGAAGGAGCCAGCCCTCCTGATGACCTTGATTTTAGCCGCTTAGGACTCATTTTGGACTTCTGACCTCCAGAACTGGAAGAGGACAAATTTGTGTTGTTTTAAGCCACTAAGTTTGTGGTAATTTGTTACTACACCATATTGCCATACCACTCAGCACTCCCACACCTAGATGTTTACCCAAGAGAAATGAGAACATATGTTTAGACAAAACCCTGCATGTGTATGGTAACTTTTATGATAACTGTGAAAAACTGGATACAACCCAGATATTCTTCATCTAGTGAGTGGATAAACAAACTGTGATACATCAATAAAATAGAATCCTATTCAGCATTAAAAAGGAACGAGCTACTGAGGCACACAAGAATATGGAAGAGTCTCCAATGCATTATGGCAGGTGAATGAGGCAGGGCTCAAAAAGCTACATACTCTGTGATTCCATTTATATGACATTCTGGAAAAAGGCAGAACTATAAAGACAGAGTGGAGATTAGTAGTTTCCAGAGGTAAGGGTAAAAGTTATACACAAATATTCATAGCAGCTTTATTCTTAACAGCCAAACAGTGAAAACTATCCAGGTATCTATTAACTGGTGAATGGGCAAACAAAATGTGATATATCCATACAATAGAATATTATTCAACAATAAAAGGATTAAAGTCCTATTCTGACACCTGCTACGACATGGATGAACCATGAGGATGTTGTGCTAACATAAGCCAGTAACAAAATGACAAATACTGTACAAGTCCACTTGTATGAAATACTTGGAGTGGTCAAAATCATAGGGACAAAACAGAATGTTGGTTCCCAGGGGCTGGGGAGAAGGGGAAATGGGAAGTTATTTGTTTAATGGGTGTAGAATTTCAGTTTTACAAGATGAAGAGTCCTGGAGATGGATGGTGGTGACAGTAGCACAACATTATGAATGTATTTAATACCACTGAACTGTACTTAACCATCAAAATGATTAAGATGATGCATTTCTTTTATGTGTCTCTTACCAGCATTTTAAAAATTGGGAGGAAAAGGAATGTAGTACTGATACATGCTACAACATGATGAACCTTGAAAACATTTTGTTAAGTGAAAGAAGTCAGGCACAAAATGCCACATATTGCATGACTCCATTTACATGAAATGCCCAGAAGATGCAAATTTATACAGACATAAAGTAGATTCATGGTTGCCTAGAACTGGGGATGAGGGCAGTGGTGGGAGGTAAGTGGAGAGTGATTGCTAATGGGTATGAGGTTTACTTTGGGGGTATGAAAATGTTTAGAATTGACTGTAGTGATGATTGCACAACTCTGTGAATATACTAATAACCATCAAATTGTACACATTAAATTGGTGAATTGTATGGCATGTAAATTATATCTCAATTAAGCTGTTTTTAAAAAAGTCATCCAGATTGGAAAAATGGAGTAAAATTATCTGGTACATTGATCATCTATGTAGAAAATCTGGATGGAATCTACAAAAAAGCCACTAAAACTAGTAAGTGAGGTTAACTTTGAGGTTAGCGAGGTAGTAGGATATGATGATAATATACAAACATCAATTTTATTTCTATATATTCACAATGAATAGTTGGAAATTGGAATTTTGAAAAACAATTTTCCTTAAAACACATGAGAAATATGAAATACTCGGGGATAAACTTGCCAGACAATATGAAAGATGTGTACACTGATAACTATAAAATATTGCTGAGAGAGATTAAAGAAGACTTACATAAAGGAGAGAGAAACCTAGTTCAATGGGTTGGCAGACTCAATATTAAGATGTCAATTCTTTCCCACATTGATCTATAGATTCAAAGTAGTTTTATTTGTAATAGTCAAAAACTGGATACAACTCAAATGGCCATCAATAGGTGAGCAACCCAACATGGATAAACAAACCGTGGTCTACCCGAACAATGGAATACTACTCAGATGAACTGATATATGCAGTGACCTGGATGAATCCCAAAATAATCGTGTTGAGTGAAAGAAGTTGCTCAAGAAGAGCACCTGCTATTCTATTTATATAGAACTCTAGAAAATGCAAACTAATTTATACTGACAGAAAGCAAATCAGTGGTTCCTTGAAGATGGAGGCTGGGAAAGGCAGAAGGGAGAAACATAAGGGAACGATGAAGATATGTTCACTATTTTGATTGCGATGATGGTTTTATGGGTGTATATATAAGTCAAACCTTATCAAATTGTCTTTTCAATATGTGCAATTCACTGCATGTCAATTATACCTCAACAAAGCAGTAGAAAATTTTAAATTGAAATCTGTATACAGTGTATTGAGAATATTTTTCCCTGACCCAATTTTCTATGTGAAGATTGTAACCACAGTCATGCTTGACTAGGCACCCACCATTTATTAGTTATTATTCATCTTTTTATTTGCAGAATTAAACTTCTTCAATCAATGCACCTGAATATTTGACTGAAATGTGAAACGTTTTAGTAAAGTCAGGAAGGAAATGAAAGATAAGAAAACATAAAACTGAAGTCTTAAAAATGCTGTCACAGTGCCTTGTCTGTATCACTGTTGATCTCTCACCTCAACCTGATGAAAATCCTATTAAGTGTTTTATTGCCCTCAAAATGGGTTGGGAAGTATCCCCTCCTGTTCAATTTTCTGGAATAGTTTCTGTAGAATTGGTGCTAAATCTAGAATTTTATAGCTGGAAAACACCCTTGAATGACCGAGTACTGACTGGGACCTTGATTTGACTGTAGAGACACACACCAGAGACCCCATTTTTTCTCTTTGGGTAACTAATTCAGTTGTAGACCTCTATACCTTGGAGGATTAGCAAAAGAATTAAAATGGCTATACTTGACACAGAGTAAAAAGAAGACAGTATGGTCAGAAGAAGCTGAAAAGTCATTTCCTAACAAAGTTGACATTTGCTCTGTTCATTGCACTCTAAAACCAGATAATGACAAATGAATTCAAATGTAGAGGAATGAATGAACCCAAGCAGTTAAGAGCTGGTGAGTCTTAGGTTAGTTTTCCCCAGAAGCTGCCTCTGAGGTAAGGATTCCAGTACAAGTAGTTTATTTAGAAGGCACAAAAACAAACACACACACACAGACACAACAAAAACTTCAGCAGGAGAATGAGGAAGTTACTGGGGGAGTAAGACAAAAGAAGGCAAGACAGCCAAGAGTGTGTTAAGTCCGTTACCACTGTGGCTGACTGGACCTTAATCATATTAGGAAAATTCTGAGCAGTATAGAACACACACACACCCATTAATCATTCCAGCAGAGATTAAAGGAGCTGGGATATTTATATGCCAACTTGTTTCAGGCATCGAGTGAGAGCCACTCCTGATGGGCATTCATCTCCTGGCACCTCTGCCTGCTGTGGCAGTGGGCTCTGGCAGCAGAATGCCCTGAACAAAGACGGTGCTTCTGCTGAAAAAAAACAAAACAAAGACACAAAAGCAACAGTTTTACTCCTTTTCCAGGTTTTGTATTTGCCTCTCAATCCACTCTTCTCTTCTTTTTATGGTTTTTGTCTCTCTACACTGACAATTTACAAAGGCACATTTCCCCACGTTTAGATTTAAAAAGGTATCTACCATTACTACATGGCAGTGGTCTTCCGAATGATGGCCCCTAAACATGCACGTAGACCTTTATGAACAGGAAATAAGAGGTGGGCAGGGGTTGGTAAATTGGAAGTCAGGCTGTGTGCACTAAAGTGGTACAGCGAGAAGCCAGGCGCAGCCCATCCACAGCACCTGCCACAGCATTTTGGAGATGGAGACACAAGTTAACCTTCCAGAGAAAGATTAGTATGATGTTAGAAGGAAAATATCAGCATCACAATTTCATTTGTTCCCAAATCACTCAAACTCTAGAAATATATTCCTGGGGATGACACCAAAATATTGTTGTCAAAAAAATTATTCCTTTGATGCTGTGTCTACAGATAGAATCTGGAAAGGCACAAAAGGACTGGCAATGCATAGTCTTTGCATAGAGCATTTTTACTCACTTTAAATGAATGTAAACCTGCATATCATCATCTGATCCTATTTAGCATATTAAAAAAATTACATCAACTTATTTGTGCTAAATGAGAAAGTACTCTGAGAAAAAAGCAATGGACTACATGCTGAGAAACACCTATGCATTAATATTTAAAGTTTCTCAAGAGATGATGTCAGAATAAAACTCCCTGGGACATACAGCGTAGCGGTATTAGTCATAGATTTCCAGAAATGCTGATCCCACATCTTTTAACACTGGAGGTCAGAGAGGTGTCGTGACTAGAGATAACCCCAAAGGCCAAATGGATCCATCATCACGATGCTTTTGGATTGTAAACTCTGTGAGAACAAGAGGACTTGTCTCACTTATTTTTCTATCCCCAACACCTAATACTTGACTGGTGCGCAACACATTAATTTGTTTAAGAAAACTGAACTGACAGATCAGAGATGCTGGTCCTCTCTTTTAGGGACAAATATGAAATGCAGGCCATATGATGAATATATTTTCAGTCCCCTAGTTTGTCTGATCTTTCTTACCTTGCAAGATTTTCAAACACTGATATCTTAAGGAAACCTGTGAAATTTCCTTCTATTAAGACTTTGGGCCACAGATTCTATCCTTTTTTTTAATTAAGGTATTATTGATACACACTCTTATGAAGGTTTCACATGAAAAATCAATGTGGTTACTACATTTACCCATATTATCAAATCCCCACCCATACCCCAATGCAGTCACTGTCCATCAGTGTAGTAAGATGCCACAGATTCACTGTTTGCCTTCTCTGTGCTACACTGTCTTCCCAGTGACCTCACACACCATGTGTACTAAACATAATACCCCTCAATCCCCATCTCCCTCCCTCCCCACCCGCCTTCCCACACCCCTCCCCTTTGGTAACCACTAGTCCTTCTTGGAGTCTGTGAGTCTGCTGCTGTTTTGCTTCTTCAGTTTTTCTTTGTTGTTGTACTCCACAAATGAGGGAAATCATTTGGTATTTGTCTTTCTCCACCTGGCTTATTTCACTGAGCACGATACCCTCTACCTCCATCCATGTTGTTGCAAATGTCTGGATTTGTTTTCTTCTTATGGATGAATAATATTCCATTGTGTATATGTACCACCTCTTCTTTATCCATTCATCTACTGATGGACACTTAGGTTGCTTCCATATCTTGGCTATTGTAAATAATGCTGCGATAAACATAGGGGTGCATATGTCTTTTTCAAACTAGGCTGCTGCATTCTTAGGGCAAATTCCTAGGAATGGGATTCCTGGGTCAAATGGTATTTCTATTTTCAGTTTTTTGAGGAACCTCCATACTGCTTTCCACAATGGTTGAACTAGCGTACATCCCAACCAGCAATGTAGGAGGGTTCCTCTTTCTCTGCATCCTCGCCAGCATTTGTTGTTCTTAGTCTTTTCAATGCTGGCCATCCTTACTGGTGTGAGGTGATATCTCATTGTGGTTTTAATCTGCATTTCTCTGATGATTAGCGATGTGGAGCATCTTTTCATGTGCCTGTTGGCCATCTGAATTTCTTCTTTGGAGAATTGTCTCATCATATCCTCCACCCATTTTTTAATCGGGTTATTTGCTTTTTGGGTGTTGAGGCATGGAAGTACTTTATATATTTTGGATGTTAACCCCTTGTCAGATATGTTGTTTACAAATATATTCTCCCATACTGTAGGATGCCTTTTTGTTCTGTTGATGATGTCTTTGCCATACAGAAGCTTTTTAGTTTGATGTAGTCCAATGTGTTCATTTTTGCTTTTGTTTCCTTTGCTCGAGGAGATGCATTCAGGAAGAAGTTGCTCATGCTTATATTCAGGAGACTTTTTGCCTATGTTGTCTTCTAAGAGTTTTATGGTTTCATGACTTACATTCAGGTCTTTGATCCATTTCGAGTTTACTTTTGTGTATGGGGTTAAACAGTAATCCAGTTTCGTTCTCTTGCATGTAGCTGTCCAGTTTTGCCAACACCAGTTGTTGAAGAGGCTGTCATTTCCCCATTGTATGTCCAGGGATCCTTTATCATATATCAATTGAACATATGTGGGTGGGTTTATATCTGGGTTCTCTAGTCTGTTCCATTGGTTTATGGGTCTGTTCTTGTGCCAGTACCAAATTGTCTTGATTACTGTGGCTTTGTAGTACAGCTTGAAGTTGGGAAGCGAGATTGCCTGTGCTTTACTCTTCCTTCTCAGGATTGCTTTGGCTATTCGGAGTCTTTTGTGGTTCCATATGAATTTTAGAACTATTTGGTCTAGTTCATTGATGAATGCTGTTGCTATTTTGATAGGAATTGCATTGAATCTGTAGATTGCTTTATACAGGTTGGCCATTTTGACAATATTAATTCTTCCTATCCATGAGCACGGGATGTGTTTACATTTATTCGTATCTTCTTTAATTTCTCTCATGAGTGTCTTGTAGTTTTCAGAGTATAGGTCTTTCACTTCCTTCATTAGGTTTATTCCTAGGTATTTTATTCATTTTGATGGAATTATTTTGCTGATCTCTCTTTCTACTAGCTCATCATTAGTGTAAACATATGCAACAGATTTCTGTGTATTAATTCTGTATCCCACAACTTTACTGAATTCAGATATTAGATCTAGTAGTTTTGGAGTGGAGTCTTTAGGGTATTTTATGTGCAATATCATGTCATCTGCAAATAGTGACAATTTGACTTCTTCTTTGCCAATCTGGATGCCTTGTATTTCTTTGTTTTGTCTGATTGCTGTGGATAGGATCTCCAGAACTATGTTGAATAAAAGTGGGGAGAGTGGGCATTCTTGTCTTGTTCCCGATCTTAAAGGAAAACCTTTCAGCTTCTCACTGTTAAGTATGATGTTGGCTGTGGGTTTGCCATATATGGCCTTTATTATGTTGAGCTACTTGCCCTCTATACCCATTTTGGTGACAGTTTTTATCATGAATGGATGTTGAATTTTGTTGAATGCTTATTCAGCATCTATGGAGATGATCGTGTGGTTTTTGTCCTTTTTGTTGATGTGGTGGATGATATTGATGGATTTTCTAATGTTGTACCATCCTTGCATCCCTGGGATGAATCCTACTTGATCATGATGGATGATCTTTTTAATGTATTTTTGAATTAAGTTTGCTAATACTTTGTTGAGTACTTTTGCATCTATGTTCATCATGGATATTGGTCTGTAATTTTCTTTTATTGTGGTGTCTTTGCCTGGTTTTGGTATTAGAGTGATGTTGGCCTCATAGAATGAGTTTGGGAGTATTCCCTCCTCTTCTACTTTTTGAAAAACTTTAAGGAGGATGGGTATTAGGTCTTCACTAAATGTTTGATAAAATTCAGCACTGAAACCATCTGGTACAGGTGTTTTGTTCTTATGTAGTTTTTGATTACCAATTCAATTTCATTGCTGGTAATTGGTCTGTTCAGATTTTCTGTTTCTTTCTTGGTCAGCCTTGGAAGGTTGTATTTTTCTAGAAAGTTGCCCATTTCTTCTAGGTTATCCAGTTTGTTGCCATATAATTTTTCATAGTATTCTTTCATAATTCTTTGTATTTCTGTGGTGTCTGTAGTGATTTTTCCTTACTCATTTCTGATTCTGTTTATGTGTGTAGACTCTTTTTCTTGATAAGTCTGGCTATGGGTTTATCTATTTTGTTTATTTTTTTGAAGAACCAGCTCTTGCTTTCATTGATTCTTTCGATTGTTTTATTCTTCTTGGTTTTATTTATTTCTGCTCTAATCTTTATTATGTCCCTCCTTCTACTGACTTTGGGTCTCATTTGTTCTTCTTTTTCTAGTTTCGTTAATTGTGAGTTTATGCTGTTCATATGGGATTGTTGTTCTTTTCTGAGGTAGGCCTGTATTGCAATATACTTCCCTCTTAGCACGGCATTCGCTGCGTCCCACAGATTTTGCTGTGTTGAATTATTATTGTCATTTGTCTCCATATATTGCTTGATCTCTGTTATTATTTGCTCATTGATCCATTGCTTATTTAGGAGCATGTTGTGAAGCCTCCATGTGTTTGTGGGATTTTTCATTTTCTTTTTGTAATTTATTTCTAGTTTCATACCTTTGTGGTCTGAGAAACTAGTTGTTACAATTTCAGTCTTTTTGAATTTACTGAGGCTCTTTTTGTGGCCTAGTATGCGGTCTATTCTGGAAAATGTTCCATGTGCACTTGAGAAGAATGTGTATTCTGCTGCTTTTGGGTGTAGAATTCTGTAGATGTCTGTTAGGTCCATCTGTTCTAATGTGTTGTTCAGTGCCTCTGTCTCCTTGCTTATTTTCTGTCTGGTTGATCTGTCCTTTGGAGTGAGTGGAGTGTTGAAATCTCCTAGAATGAATACATTGCATTCTATTTCCCCTTTTAATTCTGTTAGTATTTGTTTCACATATGTAGGTGCTCCTGTGTTGGGTGCATAGATATTTATAATGGTTCTATCTTCTTGTTGGATTGATCCCTTTATCATTATGTAATGTCATTGTCTCTTGTGACTTTCTTTGTTTTGAAGTCTATTTTGTCTGATACAAGTACTGCAACTCCTTTTTTCTCCCTATTAGTTGCATGAAATATCTTTTTCCATCCCTTCACTTTTAGTCTGTGTATGTCTTTGGGTTTAAAGTGACTCTCTTGTAGGCTGCATACAGACGGGTGTTGTTTTTTTATCCATTCAGTGACTCTATGTCTTTTGATTGGTGCATTCAGATTATTTACATTTAGGGTGATTGTCAATTAGTATGTACCTCTTGCCATTGCAGGCTTTAGATTCACGGTTACCAAAGGTTCAAGCGTAAGTTCCTTACTATCTAAGAATCTAACTTAACTCACTTAGTATGCTATTACAAACACAATCTAAAGATTCTTTTTTTTTTCCTCCTCCTTTTTCTTCCTCCTCCATTCTTTATATATTAGGTTTCCTGTTCTGTACTCTTTGTTTATCCCTTGACTGATTTTGGGGGTAGTTGATTTAATTTTGCATTTGCTTAGTAATTGGCTGTTCTACTTTCTTTACTGTGCTTTTATTACCGCTGGCAACAGGTATTTAGCCTTAGGAACACTTCCATCTATAACAGTCCCTCCAAAATACACTGTAGAGATGGTTTGTGCAAGGTAAATTCTCTCAGCTTTTGCTTATCTGGAAATTGTTTAATCCCTCCTTCAAATTTAAATGGTAACCTTGCTGGGTAAAGTATTCTTGGTTCCAGGCCCTTCTGCTTCATTGCATTAAATACATCATTCCACTCTCTTCTGGTCTGTAAGGTTTCTGCTGAGAAGTCTGATGATAGCCTGATGGGCTTTCCTTTGTATGTGATCTTATTTCTCTCTCTGGCTGCTTTTAATAGTCTTTCCATATCCTTGATCTTTGCCATTTTAATTACTATATGTCTTGGTGGTGTCTTCCTTGGGTCCCTTGTGTTGGGAGATCTGTGCACCTCCATGGTCTGAGAGACTACCTCCTAACCCCAGATTGGGGAAGTTTTCAGCAATTACCTCCTCAAAGACACTTTCTATCACTTTTTCTCTCTCTTCTTCTTCTGGTACCTCATAATGTGAATATCGTCCCATGTGGATTGGTCACACAGTTCTCTCAATATTGTTTCATTCTTAGAGATCCTTTTTTCTCTCAGTGCCTCAGCTTCTTTGTATTCCTCTTCTCTACTTTGTATTTCATTTATCATCTCCTCCACCATATCTAATCTGCTTTTAAAACCTTCCATTTTATGTTTCATTTCTGAAACTGTGTTCCATAATGATTGGATCTCTGACTGGAATTCATTCCTGAGTTCTTGAATATTTTTCTGTACCTCCATGAGCATGTTAATGATTTTTATTTTAAAATCTCTTTCAGGAAGATTCATGAGGTCAATTTCATTTAAATCTTTCTCCGGTGTATTTATAATTTTGCTTTGAACCAGGTTCCTTTGATGTTTCATATTTGTATGTGGTGCTTTCTAGTGCCCAGAAACTCTACTCTCTGGAGCTGTTCAGCCCCTGAAGCAATGTTGGGGATCTCAGGGGAGTGATGTTGTTTCCTGGGGGAAGGAAAGAGCTGTTTCTTGCTTCCCGGCTGGTCTGCTTGTCTCCACTGCTAGAATCAGTGGGCTGAGCACAGAGGTATAAGCCTCTATGCTTTGCTTTTGTAGCTGCTGTAGGTGGGGCTTCCCTCTGGCTGGCCTAATGCCAGGATAGTGTTTGCTGGTTTGCGAGCCATGTGGTGCTGGCCGGGAGGAAGGTGCAGCAGGCTGTGTATCACGAAGGGGGGCCTTGGAGCTGTGTAGCCAGCCAGGGGGCTGGAGCGCCTGAAGCTCCTGAAAGTTTCCAACCTGCTCTGCAGAGTGCACCTGGACAATTTTGTCTACCTATCCTTTCTCCTGAGCAGTAAGCTCTGTGCAATCCTTGCCTCTTTAGCAACCCTCTCACTGTTAGGCAGTCTCTCAGACTTCCCGCCTTTCTTTTGTCCTAGAGCAGCCTGATGTGGATCCCTGTTTTCCACAAGTGGCTGGAATCTCAGTCTCTCCAGGTATTCTGCCTGTCTTAGCTTTCCAACCCCCCTAATCGTGAGAGCTCCATAAAATGTAGGTTTGTGCTCCCAGTGCAGATCTCCAGAGCTATGTGTTCAGCAGTCCCAGGCCCACTCCCTCCCTGCTCCATTTCTCTTCCTCGTGCCAGTGAGCTGGGGTGGGGGAAGGACTTGGGTCCTGCCGGACCACAGCTTTGGTACATTACCCTGTTCCATGAGGTTTATTCTTTTCTCCAGGTGTATGCAGTCTGGCACAGCCCTCTTTCCTGTTGCTCTTTCAGGATTAGTTGTATTAATTATATTTTCATATTATATGCAGTTTTAGGAGGAAGCCTCTGTCTCACCTCTCATGCCACCATCTTTAATCCAATCTCCCATAATACAATATTATTAACGCCACTTGGAACATATATTAGACCTTCTCTATGCTTGATAATCAATATTGTCTGTCATTCTTTTTATCCTATATTGTTAATTTATTTAGATCTTCTAGTTCTCCAATTTTCTCTTCTATCTGCTTTGAATTTCTACCTTATTATATTTTTATTGTATAGACTACTTGATTTTCTTTCAAATCTACCCATCAGTCTTGATAGTCTATGTGCCCTTATTCTATTAACCCTGTCTTTAATTCTTTATATACAACTAACCTCAGTATTTTATATTCTGTATCTGAATTCCCATCATCTGTATATTTGTAGGCGTGTGTGTGTGTGCCTGATTCTGAAGTTTGATGTTTATGCTTACCTTCGTTGATTTAGTAATTTATTTTTTATTCTGAATTTGTAACTTTACAGTAATTCTTTGAAGTCTGGAAAAGTATCCTCCAAAGAAAAAGTTTTGTTTTCTTCTGGCAGTTTTCTGTGGGCACTACCAGGAATCACTTTGAACTCTGTTTTAGGCATAGGGTTTATTTGGAGCCACAGCGATTCTGGTTTGCATCACCCATGTGAGTGCACTTGTGCTTGGCCCTTCCCATGGAGTTTACTTCCTCCAGCTCCATCTGCAGGGTAGGCGTTTTCCAGTTAAATTTCTTGAGGCCGTTGTTCTTTGGCTCTCCTGCCTTTATGCAAGGGTCTCCAACCTAACTTTTTATGCACCTTGGGCTCTAGGCTTTGTCTCTGGTCCCCCACAGCAATGGCTCATTAAAACGTGGCTTTAGGCCATCAGGAATCAGCAGATACCTCCAGAGCAAGTGTGGTCTCTAGTTATTGGGGATTTGTGCTTTCCTACAATTTCTGCCCCACACCCCAGGAATTCCCTTACTTTTCCACCACTACTTTACACATTAAAATGTTAAATCTTCTTTTTTTTTGGTGTTTAATGCGTCCTGAACTAGAAAGAGTTCCTCTGAACATCTAGTCTAGCATATTGTTGGAAACACAAGTTCTACTGTTAAAATATTAGTCTCTTCCTTTACAGTTATTTTTTCCATGTAGTATAAACTCTGTATAAGAAAACGCCATGCATATTGCTTTATAACCTGTTATATCATTTAGCAATATATTTTGCACATCTTTTTATGTGAATAAATGTGTCAGTGGTGCTGTGGGTGGGGTTCCCCAGGAAACAGACTCTGAGAGAGATTTGAATGCAGGAAGTTTATTAGGGAGTGCTCTTAAGGTCAACACCATTGAGTTTGATATCAGTCTGGATGATGGTTACATGAGGGTATACGCATGTCAGAATTCATCGCAATGTATATACTGTTGATCACCATGTTGTATACTTACAACCAATATAATATTGTATATCAACTATACTTCAATTAAAAAATCAACAACAAAAAGACAAAAAAAAGAAACTCCATACCTATTAAGTTGTCACATGGCATTTTCCCTCTCCAGCAGCACCTGGCAACCACTATCTGCAGTTTAAATAGATTTCTTTATTCTGAATATCTCATATAAAATAAATCACACATGTGGAAAAAACTCATCAAGCTGTACCCTAAGATTTGTGCATTTTATTGTATGTACCTTAATATAAAAAAATAAAACAACAGCAAAACAAACAAAAGCACCATCGGGGAAGGGAATCAAGTGGGATTAGGCAGAAGGGAATGTTAGGCAACAGTACAGCAGTTGCAAGGGCTGCAGCTCTGGAGCAGGGAGGGCCTGGCAGAGCTGTCCCGAACTGAAAACAGAAGGCTGGGTCTTCATACTCCTGTGGAGTTTGATGTGGGTGCCTCCTGAGAAGGGGATGTGACATTGAGCAAGGCAGCTGACTTCAACTGAGTGCCATTTGTGGAGATGAAAATGGTCAGACTGTAGCCCTCACGGAACCTGGAAATCCTGATGGGCGATGTGGTATTTGCTGCAGTGAGGGACGCTCTGTGGTCCAAATAACAGAAAACCCAGCCAACTCTTGCTTAACAAATAGCTTTTCTCACTTAGTATAACGCCTGCCGTAGATTATTGTTGGCATCAAGAGCATCTTTCCCTTTTGTTAGGAAAGCAAAAAACTTTCTCAAAGTCCCCAGTAGACTTCTCCTTACATTTCCTTGGCCAGAACTGGATCACATGGACACTCATAGGTGCAAGGGAAGCTGGGAAAGTGGGAACAGGATTGTCATGATTTTGTACCTACAACAGTGAACATTGCTGCCCTGAACAGTATCTGGGTTCTGTTAGTATAAACGAAGAAGGTAAAGGATTTTAGACATGCAACTAACAGAGCCTTCCACAAACAGACCTCTACAAAATTATTTGGAATAATTGGATATGGATATAACTTAACTGAAACAGCCCATACTGCTGGACGTTTTGATTGTTTCCACCCTTCTGCTATTATCCACCGTGCTACAATGAACAGGCTTGCCTGTCCATATCTTCAATTATTTGCTCAGGATGAAATGCCAAATATGTCATTACTGGGCCTAGACAGTGTACTATTTTAAGGAATTTGATACAGATTATCAAGATGTACCAGAAAAAAGTTCTACAAACTTCTGTTTCCAGGAGCAGTGAATGAAGAGGCTTGTTCCCCTAGATCCTTACTGACACTGGACATTAACATTCTTATTCATTTTCATCACACTTATATTATTTAAAAATACCTTGTTTTGATTTGCATTTTTCATTACCTTTTGATTCATCATATTTATTCATTTTTTGAATTGTGGTCCCAAAATAGGGTTTGTATGGTTTTCAGAGAGCATTTTCAAAGTTATTGAGATATACTTAGCATTTTGCTATTGGCCTGTAAAGGTTAATCATAGCAGGTCTGCAATTAACCTGAGCTGTTCGTTTAAATGAAAGCTCCTGCTTGACACTGACTCCCAGTCAAAGCATAGAACATTGATGTATAGTGTCTCTATGCAGCCATGAGTCCAAAGAGCTTCGGGAAGTCGGACCCACCTCATCAGCATTGTTTATTAATGACAAGGCGCTTGAAGAATTGCACCTGGTCTTGGTGTGAGCCTCCTCTGCCCCCGCCCCAGGGTTCTGCTGGTTCTGCAGCAGGGATATATGCCTAGCTGACCAGCAAGATAAAAACCACCTCAGCAAGGACTTCATTTTAGTCTCCCTGGTTCTGAAGTGTTCTGTGCACACAACAGTGGTTCCTGATCTAGAAGGCATCTCGCCTGGCCCTTACAGAAAGAGCACAATATGAGCCCACCTGGCCTCTCCGCCCTGCTGTGAGTCATATGCTGTGATGTATATATTCTGACTTTCACACTCTCGCTATAGAATGAACTGTACAGTTGTAAGCTTTGCCATTTTGGGTCCTGTGAGTCTTCTTCAGCAATTGAACCCTGTTTAAGCCCCACTGTTAGTGCGGCTATGCATTCAGTTTTTATTTCCGTGGGCACTAGGGAAAAAGGTCTATTGTCTACTGTTTCTTTCCAGGAAGCTCTTAAAGCATTACTTGTATCATTAAATGAGTCTCTATCCTTCATATTTTGTTCTTATGCATTTCAATGCCATTTCATTCAGTTTTTCCTTTCAAATTCTACTAAGTGAAGTATTTTGATCTTTGGTTTCCCTTCATTCGTGTCTGTTTTTCGTATTTTCCTCATTCTCTTACATTGATCTTTTTGTGCCATTGTGCAATTCCTTTAAATAAGATACAATTGATTTTTTTTAAATCCACTCTGGGAAATCTTACTTTTAAATATGAGAGTAGGTTCTGTTTATATTTATCATTGTAATGAATACATTTAGTTGATTGTTTCTTTTTTGATGCTATTTTTAAATACTTCTTTGCCATTTCCCTTGTTTTATGATTTGTTTTTCTCTTATGAATATTTTCTTTGCTTTTATCTTCTTCATTGCTCTGGAAGGCACATACACTTCTTTTAGGACTATGGGGTATAACCTTTAAACATTCTGTGGGTCCGGAAAAGGACACATGTAAGTTGTTTTGATATCAGTAAAGCTATAGGTGTGTACAAGGTCAAGGCAAAAGGACTCAGGAACCAACTTAAAGTTCTCACTAGCCACGGTTGGGATAATTTGAGCATCAATAAAGAAAACTGTGGCAGACTGAAACACACTGAATAAGTTTGAATCAGTGAGTTCATATTACCAAAAAACCCTTACTGTTTACACTTTTTAACCAAAACCTTATTGTTTTCCTTTGGAGCAATTTATGGCACAGCTATATTTGGAGAAACTGTTAAATAAAATATTCAAGCAGCACAACAATTTAAAAAATTATGTGGCCTATATTTCTGAAATCATTGGTATTTTTTATATGAAATGGTAAACTTTTAGTTTCTCCTGAATCAGCCAAATAGAGCTCACTTTTACTTTCCTCCCTCTTTGTTAATAAAATCTTAGATTTACATGCAGACAAATCATATAGACTTTCAAAACTACTTTTATCATTTTCACACAATTTTCTCATTTTCGAACTCTGTGTTTTTGCTCTCTTGTTATTGTGGTGTACATTTTTATTAACTGTCTTTCAAAATACGGGTGTTGGTGAGAGGCCTTTGAGCCCTGGCAGTACGGGAGAGCACTGCACAGCATGGGCCCCGGAGATCAGATTGTCTCGCCATCCTGGCTCTTAGATAAGTTACCTAACCTCTCAGTTTTCTCATCTGTAAAATGAGGAGAATAAGAATTCATGTCTTACAGCATTGTTCACAGAGTGAGTGACTCACTATATATGAAGCACTTAGAAGAGCACCTTTCACACGGTGTGTGTTTATTTGTTAGCTATTATTGTGAAAGACAATTTGGCAGAGCGTACGAATCTTCAGTTACAATCCTTTTCCCCAAATGGTCTAGCGGTTGCTCTCTCTTCTTCCGAAAGCTGATGGCTGCAGAGAAGTCTGCAAGCAAACTGACTTGTCTTACAGCATGGTGGTTGAGAGCTCTGCTCAGACCGCCGGGGTGTGTATCCTGGCTTTTCAACTTACACTAGCTGTGTGGCCTTGGGCGAGGTCCTTGACGTCTCTAGTCCTTATTGTCGTCATCTGCAAAGTCAGGCGACTCACAGACCTCCCTGTCGTGGGCCCTTGTCGCTGGCCAAAGCATCTTTCCTCTCTTTCACTGGTTGACTTTTTTTCTCTCTCCAACCTTGCAGTTCCGGTGGGACTTCTAACCATGGCCCCCTCGGCCCCTGGCCAGTGCCCTTACTCCATCTCTCGGCCACAGGGATGGCTCCTAGGGCGGGCACAAGGCCTGAAGACGCCTGGCGGCCTCTGTGGGGAACCCAGACGGGGGACTCTGTGTCCTTCTCCGGGGGCCACGGAGCGAGGCCGCTGTGAGCGCAGAGCTGCGTGCGCCACGTGGAGGAAGCCCGTCTGCGGCCCCCCGTGTGGAGAGAGCCAGGCAGCCGGCGAGCCCGGGGTCCGACAAGGCCGCGGCAGCCCCCGAGCGCAGCCCCCGCGCAGGCCCGCCCGGGCCGCTGGGAGGGCTGAAGGAGGGAGCTCCCGGGAGGCGCCAGGCCGTGTGCGGAGCCCAAGGCGAGCCCCAGGGACAGGCGGCTTCTCCGGCCTGCGGGGCGCAGGGCTTGCCCCTTGGCGTCGAGATGGTCGCCAGTGTGTGCGCGCGCAGGCAGCCGGGGTTCCCTGAAACGAGGGGACTTCTTTCAGTCTGCACACGGGGTCTTCCTTAAGCTTCGGAAAGCCTTTTTCGAGCAGCTGCCTGGGCGCGGCCCCCTGCGCTGGGAACGGCCAGCACCTGTACGGCGGGGTCACGGGCATCTCCGTGTCTACCGTCTCTCACCTGCGCTCACGCCCCGCCTCCGAACGCTGAGGGCCGGCGGTGGATGATGCTGTTATCCCCACGGGGTTGGCTCCTTGGTCTCCTCCTCTCCCTCGAGGCCCGAGGAGGCCCAGGCGCGGACGCGGGCCACTGGCTGCCACAAGCCCACCCCTGAGGGTTTCTGCCGCCCCCCATCCCACTGCCTTCCCGGCGGCAGGGCCGGCAGCTGTTGGGGACCCACGACATCTCGGTGACAGACGTCAGGCAAAGTCAGCGGGAAGAGCCACACGTGCGCGGGACCCCAGACGTCCCCACTGCCCGGCCCAGCAGCAAAGGCCTCGTCCTGGAGCTCGTTGGAAATGCAGACTCTCAGCACGAGCATGTCCACAACGTCCCGGGGATTGGGGTGAGCATCACTGTTTGAGAAGCTCTGCTCCAGAGCCTGGGCTCGGTTTAACCTTTTTATTCACAGTCCTTTTTTTTTTTTGTCGTTTCACAGAGCCATTCTAGGTGTTGCTTCTTGGGAAGCCAAAACCTTCCCCAGCTCCTCACCAGACCAGATCATGTAATGCTCTGACTTCTTAATTCTTCATGTTCATGTAAATTTCCCAATATGAAGTCATTACTGTAAGCGGGGGGCTCCATAGCCAGGGCTCCTAGGAGTCTTACATGCGCAGTTCACACTACGGAAGCTTTAAGTCCACTTGGTCTTTCTTGGCTGTGTCCCCAGCTTGCCTCACCTTTGCAAGAATCCTAAAACTTGCCATAGTTGTGTCAGCAGCTCGTTTTGTTCTTCTCTCCATAAGAGCTCAGTGAATGGAATACTTTCTCTTGAGTTGAGAGACAACTCAATTTCTTTCCGCTCTCTAACCTCGATATATTTTTCTTTCGCCAATATTGGATCAATCTTGCTCACCCAACAATAACAAAATATCATCATTGACATGGTTAATCTCATTTTATTCTCACCAGAACTCCATGAGGTAAGTTTGAATATTCCTGTTTTGAGGATGAGGAAACTCAGACTGGAGTAATCAGTGGGAATTGGAATCTTTCTCTTCCTCTTTAGGAGACTTACCATTCTCAAGGCAAAATATTTGTATTATGATGGGACACAGAGATTCATTTTACTATTTTGTCTACTTTTGTGGATCTCTGAATATTTCCATAAGGAAAAAGTACATAAAACCAAAATAAATAAGTACTATCTGTAGTAGTGGACGACTGTCCAGTGTCTCTCTCCAGCTCTGACCTCTCTTTTGGAACTTCATCCAGATTTATACATCCAGTGACATTCTGACTTCTTCATTCTTGAATACCCCACAAGCATTTGAAACCTAATGGGGCCTGTGCCTGCACCCCCTCCCCAAATCACTCTTCTACCCAGCTTTCCCATGGAATTAATGGCATCATTACATGCCCTGTGTTCAAGATGGACCCAGGTGTTCTTTGGGACCGTCCCTTCTCCAGTATGTCCCATACCCAATCCATTACCAAGTTCTGCCAGTCGTAACCTTCAGAGCATCTTAACTCCATGCACTTCTCTGTCTGCCATGCCAACCACCACCATTGTCCAAGGCCTTGTTACCCTTCTCACTGGCCTGGCTCCCTCAGTGAGCTTTCCAATGTCATCCTTACCCCTCTTCAGGGACCAGACAACCTTTTAAAACATAAGTCACATCAGCCAACTAGTTAGAAGCCTTCAATGGCCTCGCATTCCCTTAGAAGAGAATACAAACTTCTCACCAGCCTTAGATGACCTGGGGGATCTGGCCCTGATACCTCTCCTGGCACATCTTGAACCACACTCCCTGCCTTCCTTGCTGCGATCAGATGCCCAGGTCCCTCTTCCAGTCGCTCTGCTACCTCACATGCTTTCCTGCCACAGGGCTACATACGCTGCCCATTCTCACATTTTTGGTTTTCTCTTACTCATCCTTTATATTTCCAGTTATATGTTCTTTCTTTAGAGAGGCCCTCCCTAACCGCCCAGTCAGAAGGAACTTCCCCCAGGTAGTCTTTACAGGGCCAGTTTTCAGTTGCAGTAACTGTCACAATTTGCAATGATATGCTAATTTTGGGGGGGGTTTCATGGCTGCCTCTCACACTTAAAGGGTAGCTAATGTGAGGGCTGGCCTTCAGATGGAGCCCCCAGAAGTGACCGGCACATAGCAGGTGTGCACGAAGCATGTAGTGAAGAACTGAATCTCTCATTTTCATCTGTATTCTGGGAAAGCCTCTCAAGGAAGTCTTTCACATCAGTGGGTGAATTTTCTACAATATCCTTTCTATTCTTTACTGACCACATTTGGATTTTAATTCTGCTGTTGCCTTTGGAATTTTCTTAGTCTTTGAGTCAACTGCATTTTCAACTTTTGCTCTTCATCTACCTATGACCTTTTGCTTCTCATGCACAGACATTATGATTATTTGCAGTCTTTTGAAGATGCCAAATAGTTTTGTTCTGGCTCTGAAAGCCAATAATTTTCCAGGAGTATCCTTTCTGTGAGTCTTCAGATACCTCTTTTATCCCCTAATCTGTTTATAGACCCCAGTTTGGTTTTTCTCTTAATTCATACACAAATAAGGGAAGAATCTTCCAGATTCAGTGTGTCAACAGAACGTGAGGGTTGCATTTAGTCTCAATTTTTATCATTTGGGTAGTTCTACCCCCTTGATAAATCTGCAGCTGGAAAGTGGGTGCATTGAGAGGCACAGCTTCTGGGCCACCATTCAGCTTCTGATAGGCCTTTCCTCATGGTAGCTCTTTGTCCTCTGGTGGTTATTGCCCTCCTGTGCTCCTCTCCACTGTACTGGAAGCCAGCGGCAGTAAGTGAACAATTCTTACTGTGACTGTGGTCACCTACAGTGAGTGAGTAATGGGGGAGGCTACGCTTTAAACCACTGCCAGTCCGCCGTCACTTCCTGCTTAGCTGATTACTAGGTTCTTCTGTCTCAATGTAAAAATGTAAAAAGACAGTGGGTAGACTGGGGGCAGAGGCTTTGGGACCAGAAGGGCCTGGGGGCCTAGAGGTAGGAGACAGGTTTCAAGGGAAGGGGCAAAACTCAGCAACAATACCACGTGCCTCACATTATAGCTCTTTGGGATCAAGAGAGATGAAAGCTCAGTCTTCTGACTAGTAAAGGCCCAAATTTCTGAATCAGAATGCAGTTGTTAGAGCAATGTACCTTAAAAAATAAATCTTTCTCCAGTTCTCTTTCATGAAGGGAAACCTGAGTATTCCATAAGGTGAAATATGGGTGTTTTTCTCAGTCTAATTCCATTTGCCTTAAAATTATTTTCAAGGCTGCTCAAAATTTTATATTGTCCATCAATCTCTCATTATTTTAATGGGTTTGTATTCTTTTCCTATAAGGTCATGGGATATTTTAGTAAAAAGTTGTGAGGAGCATCACGGGAGGGCTGTAAGATCCAATTTTTCTCTTATCCTCTTTCAACAAAGAAATTTGCAGATCCACAGAATATTCATGAATATGATTTTTTTTTTTTTTTTTTTTTTGCTTAACATCTGCTCCCATAGCTCTGTCAGTGAGGAATTCATCATTCCCAAAGCATTCCATATGCTTTTCCACTCTGCATTTACCCATGCAATTTCCCCTGGCACAAATCCTCTTCAGTTTTTGGCCTCTAGCAACTCAAGAACAGGATGTTTCGATCCTCCTCTTGTTTTGGGCCTGGGGACACTGACTCCATGTTTGTGAGTACAAACATTCTGATCAGAATCATGCCAACACTGATGAAATTTTATGAAGAACATATTTCCTGAGCAATACTCAATTTAATTCCTTGATATCAATTTCCTATATAATGCAGATAAGATGTTTCTAGTGTTCATTTGCTTTGATTTTTTTTTTCATCCGGAAATTTTTTTCATAAGAATGTCACCGTGAAGATTTGTCCAAATAAAAAAATTTTTAATTTTACCCTCTTACAAGTAATTTTACCTTTATGACAGTTGTCTACCAATTGCCCACATTGCAGATTTTGTGGGCCTAAACTCTGTCAAGAAGGCGTGATTCCTTAGATCCTTTCAAGTCAGTAGCAAAAGGAGCAGATAGTGTGGAGGCCCACCCTTACCCCCCTGGCACTTGCCCTTCAGCACACAAGAATGGTGGTTGGCTTCAGAGTATAAACACGTGCAACTCCCCACCTGAGAGCTTTCTCTCAGCCGGACCCCTTGGGCCAGAAGTGCTGGGGAGTTAATGTGCCTGAGAACAGCCTTAAGCCAATGACAGAGGGCAGTTGGAGGATAAATAGCCCAGATTCCCCATCCTTTGGTGGGATGAGTCTGACATATGTTCTACAGTTTTTCCCAGTTCCCCAGGGAGGGACAGCAGTGTCACGCCCAGTGGAAAACTGCTTGATGATGTGCCCTTTGCTGGCTCATCCCCATCCCTCTTACTTTCTCCACCCCTACTGATGCTTTCTGTAATTATCTCCCAAGTAAATCACTGGTATTCTCATTCTCATCTTGCAGTGGGCATCCAGGGAACCCAACCTCACACTACAAAGGTAATTGCATAAATGCCATTATAAGTTTTATTGTGTTGATTATTTTTACAGAGTCTGAATTTTCCATGGTCATTGTTTCAAGTTCTCAGAGTTAAACATTTTTTAACGAGTTAAAATGGGTCTTTAGCCATTTTTTTCTTTTGAAACAGATTTTACTAGGTACTATTTTTATGTTGATTATTTCTACCAGTACAAAAATCTGCTTAGGTAGAAGACTGATAGATTGAATCTGGGTGCATGCTTGGGTCAGAACTTTCTGCCTCATGTGACCTTCTGGGTTTTTTTTTACAAATCCTTTCTTGAAAACCGTTCTATATTCTCCATTTAGAGAACTCCTACTTAATCTCCATGAACAAGTAGAAATGCCAGTTCCTCCATGAACCTTTTCCTGATCCTCACCAGAAGTAACTTTGAGCTCCCTTAGCATCCTTTCCTTCTATTTAGCACCTTTTCTTGCCTAAGGTGATTTTTTGTTTTCATTAGATTGAGAACAGACTGGATCTTTTTTTCACTCCCACCTAACTTTGCTCTCACCAGAACACATAGCAGGGATTCTATAAATGTTGGATGTGTTTCCATTATAGAAGATAGAACCCTACAAAGAAATTTCTCCTACCCCAGATCCAAGGAGAATGTTAACTTTTGAATAGGGTTTCTTTTGAATCTATAATGTATACCATACCTTTCTCAATAGCTTTATCAGCTTGTCCTCTCATATATACTTGATTCTTAGTCATTTTACTTCATCAGTATAATTCCCATCACTTTCATTTTCTCTAAATATCTTTTGCTTTCCACATTAAATGAAATTTGATATGATTTTTTTAAAAAACCACCCCAATAATTAAAGATACCTAGTCATTGTTTGGATTAGTATACTGAAGTGTGACAAAGCATAGTTGATGAGAAATGCTTCCAAACCCATAATGAAACCCAAAATATGGTTGAAAAATGCATAAATTACATGAACAGGAATCCACAGAACATATATGTATGGCAAATAGATGGGAAAAATACTCAACGCTCACTATAATTAAAAAATAGAAATTACAGTGTTCACCTATTAGATTGCTAATAATTTCTTTTTTAAGTATAGAGTGTACTAATAAGACATATATCCATTGTGAATGCACGTATGAATATTGTATAATTTTTTGGAGCTTAATCTAGCAATATTTGTCAGGGACTTTAAATAGTTCATTTTAAAAATTTCATCTTTAGAAAACTACATTAAGGAAATAATCAGAAGTGCAGATATATATATATATGTATTCATATATATATATATATCAAATGAAAGAACTTTAAAAATGTAGTTATATCTCATAGTGGGGGCATGGTTAGGTAAATTATGATATAGCCATATTATGGAACACTAAGCTGTCACTAAAAATGTTATTCCCAAAGAAATTTTAATGACTTGTGAAATTGCTAATAAAATTTTATGAGAAATGGGATATAAAACTAATTATGCTGATTTCCATAACACTCTGATCCCTCAGTTTTCTGTTGACCCCTTATTTTCCCGGCTATGGGTCACACTTTCCTGTTTCTTTGCACATCTTGTAATTTTTGGTTGGAAACCTGACATTTTAGATAATATATTGTAGCAACTCTGAACTGTGCAGTTGTTTTGCTATTTTTTCGCTTATTGTATGTTGATTTAGTGATTTGCCTGGATGAATTCTGTGGAGTATATTCCCCACTCACTTCCCTTCTCCCCCAACCCCAGTGTATAGCCTCTGTGGCTTTGCTCAATTTGGGTTTTTGTAAAATTTTTTTAAAGCTTGGATTCCCAGGGATTGCCCAAGTCAACATAACTTAGTGGCCAGCCAGCACTGGTCAGAAGTTACACTTAAACACCTTATGCCAGTAAGGCTTCAACCCTTTGCTAATGAATCTGCGTGTGAGAGCTGGGGAATCCATCCAAAGTTTGAGCAGTTTTCAGCTTGTATTTTCTGTGTTTGGAAGGCCTCACATCCAGCCAGGGACAAGTAGCTTTCTAGGGCCCCTTAGGTGCACCAGCCTTGTCCATGAGCACAACCTTCTGGATCACCAGGGATAAAGTAGACTGTCTCATTCCAAAGATCTGTTCAATTTCTTGCTGTTCTTTCTGCCAGTCTCTTGCTAAACCCAAACACTACTGAGACCTCAGGCTAGCTGCAATGTTGGTCACAATGACATATAGGATTATCCACAGTCCACTCCAAATAAGGGCAGGGCCCTCCGATGGCCCTGGTAGAACTCCTGTGTAACAGAGTTAGGTGGGGGGAGGTATTGGGATGGGAGCAGCCTCAGGCTGAAATGTCATATGGATTCCCAAAGTTCTTACTGCAGTTCAGTACATTTTGTTGAATAACACTTTGCAGTTTGTTGTATACCTTTGGTCAATTTCCAGTGTCTGCATTTTTTTTTGCAAGCTTGTACAGTTTTATCTTGCTTTTTAGGGAGAGAATTTGCTGAGCTCCTTACTTGGCTATTCTGGACGTTCTGTTCCTTAAATCATACTAGTTGAATGAATTAATTGTACAAATTCATCCTACTCCTGGGGGGAGAAGGTGGAACCTTCTTTGCGGTGAGAAATCCCCAGGGTAATGTCACCTTGGCAAAATATCAACTTCAGTCTGGAAACTAACTGGACCTGCAGGAGGAAGGTCCTATTTTATAGACCAGAGTACCTGAATTAGTGGTACCTCTGTACTTGTTTTACTTCTTAGCCCTGCTTTCTCAAGAGCATTCTTGGATCATATATATTCCACAAAAAACAGAACTTAGTGGTCAAATATTTGGCTTTCACTGAGCTATACAGAATCAAATTAACATCAGGACTTCTCAGAGCCTTTAATATGCTGCTTGTTGAGATTCTCTAAGAAAACGATGTGTAGTGTTCCTCAAGATTATTGTGACCACCGAACACTTTCTCTCCCTCCAAGAGCATTTCATGGGATTAATGATCTGCAAAACACCCTTTGGTTTGTTTTACTGAAATTTTCAGCCTGGATCAGAAATACCCTGATGTTAACGGAAGAAGTTTCTGTTGACAACTGATAGCTATATGTATCACCTTCTGGACAAGCGAGCAGTGGTAGTGGAAATGAATGGAGGGAAATTCCTGAGGGAGGTCAATTTTGGCAGACAATCAAGCTAATACAGCTGCCCCTACTCACTGGAGAATTTCATTGGTGACCTTCCAAGTTTCTGGGTTCTATTTTTATTAAGGAGGACTTACCATGTGTCAGACATTAAGTCAGACACTTGGAAAATAAAGATTAAAAGATACAGCATCTGTCCTCAAGGAGTATAGTTAAGGGTAGGAGAAGACAGTTGTAATCAAGGGTCAAAGGGGGTGGGGTCTAGGTAGCCACAAGGTGATATGGTTAGGACCAAGGGCACAGTTTACCTGGCCTGAGGGTTAAAGAAGACTTGACAGAGGCATGACACCCAGGTTGGTTCTTGAAGGCTAAGAAAGGCTTAGCCAGCATGTGCAACAGCAGAGAGGCTGGAGTAAACAGAGTATATGCAGGGAACTCCAAGTAGCTTGCATAGCTAGATTATGGGGTATAAAAGAGACTGACAGACACAAAGGGAGCAAAACACGATAGCCTCGTGTGACATGCTCAGAAGTTTGGGTTTTATTTTCAGGGTGAAGTGAGACTAAAGGCTGTTGAATCTCAGGATCAGATTTACCTTTTGAAGGCTCCCTCTGGCAGCAATGTAGAAAATGGACTCTGGAGGTAGAAGATCAGAAAGCAAGTTCCAGGAGGCCACCAAGAATGATGAAAGCCTGAACGAGGGAAGGATGGATAGACAGGAGAGGGCAGCTGAGCGTTTAACCTGATAGGACTGGATGAACTAAGATGCTCAGGTGAGGAGGTGAGAGGCACTAGGAGACAATTCCCAGGTTGCTGACTTGAACAATCACAGCAGGCAATGGTAGAGTCAAATAATACAGGGAATAAGAACAAAGGGTAGGGTTTTTTTGAGAATAAAATGTACTCAGGTTTGCACTTGTTCAGTTTGAAATTCTGATAAACCATGTAAGAGATGTTCAAGAGATGGCTGGAACTCCAGTTTGAGATATACAGATTTGGCAGGTATCAGAAGAAAAGTTGTAGGTAAAGGCACAGGTGTGGATGAGATTGGGCAGGGAGTGTGTGGGCTAAGAAAGCAGGATAAAAAATCCCTCGGGAACTGTAATATCTCACTCTTTATGCCTATAGCATCTAACTTGTCACATACTACAATAAACATTTAGCTCAGTGCATATTGTATATAAAAAGGTATCACACTAAATATGGAGGTGAGGTACAGAGAGGAATATAAGAAGGTCTCTTTATCCAAGGAGACTATGATGTAGTTGTGGAGTAAGAAGTAGACCCAAATATTATGCAAAATGAGATGAAAAAAGAGCTATAAATGTGTTGAGTGTAGAAGCAGCATTTAATTCAATGGAGAAGAGAACACAGGTTTCAACAGGGGAAGAGAGCATTTGACTTGGGCTTTGTAAAGTGGACTTTTGCAAGCAGGGAAGGGGAAAGAAAACAAAGTAATTTGAGGTTGGAAGTTAACATACAAAGATCACACAGAACGGCGTGTAGGAATTGATGGAGAGAGGGCTGGAAAGGTGGCCTGAGGGCAGGATCCAGGGAATACTGCAGAAGTTTTTCTCAAGAGTTAATTTTTAAAAAGGTACACAAGTGCCTATGTATATCCAAGATTCATTTTTGCCTATTCCCTAATTTCAGAAATGCCTTTAAGAATAATTAATCAAAAATGCTAAAGGAAATCTAAGAATCACCAAACCAAGGCTTGTCAATGCTTTTTCTCAAGTCTGTATTTCCATTCTGCAAAAAACCATGTTAGTGGAACTTCAATTACTTGGCTTCGTTATATAATTTCCACTGCATGTAAGTATAAATAATGTCACTCCAATGCTCTCATTTGAATCTGTGGCTGAAAGCATCAACAGAAATCACATTTTTGTGGTATTTCTTTGGCACATTGGAGGAAAACAAAATGTATGCTGCTAATCAAGTCATGAGTGACTTTGAAAGGGGATTACATAAAGATAGTAAGCAATAAGAGATAAAGAAGTATGTTTTAAAGATTAAAAATATTTTATTTAAACTTTTCTTCATAAACACTTTTAACATTTTTTTTCAATTTAAAAACAGAAAGGATAGCATAAACATGTTTGAATAATTATATTCACGGCTTGGGAAAAATTACCTGACAAAAATGTAAAGGCTTTCAAAACAGGTATAAAAGGCAAACCTTAAATTATTCTAAGATTTTTAAATCGGTCTAGGATTATTTGACTACTGGCCCGAAATGTACCTATAGGTCAAAATATTTTTCTATAGACAAAGTATGCCCAAGACGTATAGGGCATATACAAATTAGGTAGAAAATAACCTCTCCAGTTACCTCACTGGAACATTCCTTCAGAAAGCAAAACCTAATCCTTACTGATACTGATTAATAAGGTTTTCAATGTAGTTGTTCCCAAAGATGTAAAAAGAAAATCCAGGACTTTAGGGGGAACAAAGCTGATGGCATTCTTTCAATGTTAGCTGTGTAATATTGAAGTTATACTGGTATACTGAAAGGATATGATTTCCATGAGTTTATCTATTCCAGTCTATGTCTACCAAATATTTGACTTTATAAACTCTCAATAAACTAATTTTTCAGGACTTTCATTTTTAAGATAAATCTCTTTTTAGAAGATATTTATTCCCAAACCAACTCTAATCTGATTGAACATATGATCCCTAAAAATGCTCAGAGTACAAAAAAAATCAAAAACGTATAAACAAGAAAAATGGCACTAGCAGCTTTACTGCCATATAGCCCTCAATTATATCTAATTTACACTATTATCTATGTGGTGTTTTACTTCAGTCTAAAACTTTAAATTATGTATTCTCAAAAGAGCTAGTCTTTTCTGAGAGATAGCTTATAAACTGAAATAACAACTTATATTATAAACTGAAATGTTATGACCTACAACCACATATACATATATAAAAATAGTCCCACTGAACATCTGACATGTTTAGATTATGCAGCTCAAATAATTTGTTATAAAATATTTTAAAGCTTAGTTTCATGTAATTAAGACAAAACTCTCCATTTTTACTTCTCCCCACACAAATGTGTGCATCCTTTACTATGACTCAAGCAGGCTTCCCAGAATGAGGTGTCCAAAGGTGCTGCTTTAGAAAAGATAAGTGAAGGGCTCAGTCAGTATTTCACAAATTATAGTAACACTCACATAGAGCAGAGTGATGAGGACACAGAGAAAGCTCTCTCAAGAAAAGCTAATAATTCTACTAATTAAGCTTTGCTTTTTTAAAAACCAGTAGTATTTCTTTCAATACAAAACCTTCAATGTGAGAATCTTGAATTTTATGAAAAGGTTGTAGTGCAAGGATTTTCTTTAAGCAGATTAAAGTCAAAACTCAGGTCAAAGACATTGAAGAGAACAAACGTTTCTCATTAAGATGCAATCAGTGAACATCAGCTATTCTTATAAAGTCTGGCATTTAAAATGGGAAGTGAAAATTATATGAAGATAGTTTCAAATCTCTTACCGAATTTTTAAAAAACTACTATTTTGAGCACATACAATGTATATAAACAAAAATGGTTCCAAAGGAAGCAAAAATAACTTGAAAAAAATTTTATGAAAAAATTTTCCATAGTTTAGTATAACAAAAATAAATCTCTTTCAGCAATTAAACCATAATTTTAAAAGGGAATGTATGTTAATCATAGATTTAAAATAACCTAAATTAGCACTACATACAAACAGAAGAGTTTTCTCATACATTCAGAACCCAAGCAACAGCAACTATTCTTAAAGCTCAAAACTGATTACAGCTAACGTCAGGTCAGATATGACTTATGTGTGAAGCTAAACTCAGAGTTAGTTCAAGTTAAGATTTCCTAAATTTTCCAAAACACGAACTAGGGCTCTGAAATCATATCTAAGCAATTAAAGAGAACCACCACTGGAGTGTAAAAGCCTGATAGGGGTACCCTGTTCTCAGTCTTTTTTAGCACAAGACAACAATGAGTACAATAATGAAGGTGTTACTGTTATTTTAAAGCAAGGCAGCACACATAAAAACATGAAACGTCTACTATACTACAAAAAGATTTAAATGGCTACCCTAAGTCCTAATTTTCAAAAGTAAAGTGATTTAAAATGGTTCTTAGGATGTACAGAAGACTTTTATCCATATTACCATGGGAAACAAGATATCAAATTTAATTTTTAGAAACTGAAGGTAAATGATAGGGCCACTTAATAAAAATTTAAGTCTCATATACAAAATAATATTATTAACTTAATTTTTAAAACCAAAGCCAATGTTTTTCTTTTTCAGAAATTGTGTGCCTATTCTTAAACTCAAATGACTCTAGTTTTTGAGTTTTAAAATCAGGTTCTTTTTTTCCCATTAGTTTTTATTTTCCAATTAGTTGTCTAATATAATTGCAAAAAACAAAAATCGTCACATCTCTATGACTTCACTCTTCCACTTTATGTTCAGTGGTGGCAGCAGCAAACAAATTGAAACTAGGAAATTTATACAACAGCCATATAGAAGGCATTGCAATATTGCACCAATATTGTAAGTTCTGGCAGATTTTGCCAGTGTAGATCTAGTCTGTATCAGATATAGACTTTATTCAGGAGAAAATGGCATCAATCTGAATGATCCACCCCCCTGGTCATTCTTACTCTTGTCAACTACATGTTTATCCTTCAAGTTTGAAGAGTTTAAAGGTGCAGCTAATCCTCAAACACTTACTATAAATGCTTTTAAACAGTTACTCTTGATCCATTCTGAACTTTGAGGTTACTGTCCTTCATACTAGTAGCTTTCAGTAAATAAAACAAAAGCTGAGGGCTTAGATCACCAGTGCCACTATTTTGTACTAAACAAGTAGATAGGACTAGTTAAGATTATAATTCTATTCCTTACCTCTAAATCAAAACTGAGCTCAAATTTTCCACGAGTTGCTACTTTCCATTCAATAACAGATGCAGCAGCCTTATTGAATGTAAAGAATGGGAGTTGCACTTACTTTTAAGGGGCCTTTATTTAGGAGTCTGGTATTACCTAAATTCTCTTTAAAAGTGCTTGCACTCTGCAGGGCCAGGGCTTGTCACACACCACTCCAATTCTCACTAAAACCAGGGTAACATTAAACATACTGCAAAGAAAAACACTTTCAAAAACAAGACATACACTGATAAGGAACACTAAACGTGTACTTTCAAAAGTAAAATATAAAATATTAGTTTTCATAAATCCATACCTGTTTCAGGAATACAAAGAGTTCAAATATTACTGAACAAGTATGGACTGAAGATGGACTACTTGATACCAAATGAGGACTCCAGTTATTTTAACTTCCTAAAAATGTTAGTACATGAAAAGATGTTACATCTAAAATTCAACAAGTATGGCAAACCGTGTGTGTGCAAGTGCACTAGCTTAAAAATATAGAATCCTAACCACGCATAAAAGGAGATGTGCCTTATATACTCATAAGGTGTGTAGGCAAGTATGGATATGCTGTCACTAACACAATGCAGATAAGAGAAGGCAGCTTAGAAATAGTGTTTTGAATATAAAAAAGTTAACTTTGTAGAAAATTTATATTTTTGCATTTTCAGCAAAAAGCCATGCAAAAAGGTCAAGTTTTAAACATAAATACAGAAACCAAAAGGTCTAACAAACTGAAATACACTGAAATAAACATTCAAAAAGATTTCAGCTAGAGATAGGAACTGAAATTACATCCAGTGACACTTATTGGGTCTTCTCTTAGAAGGTGCATGACTCCTATGCTGACATCTGAAAGAAATGTTCAAAGCATAAAATCAACTTCTCAGATAAGTGGATGGTTGTATTAAACTGCTTCTGGAAGTAGTTTCAAGAGCTAGCACTTAGAATTAACTTATTGCATGAGTTTGAGACCACTAAAAAGAAAAAAAGGATGCTAGCACAGAATGAAAAATTTTTATGACATTAGACCAATGGCTTTGATAGTAAAACTGGTGAGGTTTCTCTTTATGTGTTTTAATTTACTGCTCTGTCATGAATTTTTTGTTTGGCTTTTTTTAAGAGAGAAAGATGTTATTAGTTGCAACGTCTGACCTCATCCAGTATATACTCCGGAAAATGCAGGTTGCATACTTGCAAACCATCGAGTTTGCAGGGCATCCGCGGGTACTCATCTTCCTTCCATTTGTTTTCTTCTGGGTCAAAGGTAAGAATGGAATCGCTGTAATGACCATTGTAGCAAAGGCCTCCAAGAACCATTATTTGTTTGTCCAGCACAGTCACACCATGGCCACTTCTACCAATTGGCATGGATGCCAAGATAGTCCACTGATCAGTCTCTGGGTTGTACACTTCTGTAGAAGGGCATCCCTGAGATTCAAAAGAGGCCCTCAAGATCACACAGACTCCACCGAAGACATAAAGCTTGCCATTGTAAGAAATCATCTTGTGAAAGCATCTTGCGTAATTCATTTTGCTCTTATTCTCCCAACAGTTGGTAACCACTTGGGTTCTCCTGGTCCGCTGCTCTATGGTCCCTTCTTTACTGGGGTCAAACACGCACACTTGTTTGGAGGTGGAAGATGAGGTGATTCCACCAGTGATAAACAACTTGTTATTGAGCACTGTCCCCTCATGTCCATATTTGTTAACTGGATAAGGATCCACGAATTCCCATTTATCATTGGTGATATCATATCTCTCTGTTGAATAGAAAGTCTCATCTCTGGTTCTGCCTGCTACGGCATAAATAAATTTCCCGATAACACCAACTGCAAATTCTGAACGTGGTACAGACATGTCTGCCATTCGGAGCCAAGAGTTTTGTCTCGGGTCGTACCTGAACACTTTAGAAGAAGCATGGAATTCACCGTCTGGGCCCAGTTCTTCCCCGCCCAGCAAGAACACAAAGTTATTGACGATAGCAAGGCAGTCCGGGCGCAGAGGTACTTGTGGGCCCTCCAGTTCCCACCAGACTCTTGGTTTCTTTAAGAGAAGGATTTTACTGTTAACCATGCTATGTCCAATCATTCCTCGGAATACTGTAGTTTGGGGTTTGGCAGAGCGGATGCGGCTTGATTTCATGTCTAACAAAGGCTGTTGGTGAACGTTCTGAAAGTAATTCAATGCTTGATCAACTTCATAGCGCAGCTGTCGGGAGTATCTATAAAATTCTGATGTCTTAACCTAAGAATACAAGTAAAAGAATTTAACAAGAACATCAATGGCAAACAAATAGCAAAGCTCACTAAGATGATTAGTCTATGACTGTAGGCTTGCTTTACTAAAACTGCTTTTCCTGTTAAGATCACATACTTTTTTTTTTACAAAGCTTTTATCGTATTTGCTTTGGTAACTTGTATTTCTAATAGTCTACCTTTTTAAGGTAAACAAGTTATTTTCCAGGCACAAGCTAAATTCCTCTAACAAAATGTACTGTCACTTATTATATGTCAGGCCCTTGGCTACAAGTGGTGGCTGTGAGCACAAATAGAGGTTTCACAGTAGAGGAAATCATGGCCAAGGTTTTCTTAACCACAAGAACACTGTAAGAACCTTAACTGAGTAAGTTGGGGAATTGAGTTAGTGAGTTAGTAAAACTTCAAATATACAAAAAATTCGCTGATTTTTGACATAAAGACTTGGTCTAATATCATCAACTCCCACAGTAATAATTCAGTCAACTTTTTCCTTTTTGTTTTTGGAGCTAGAACTACCTAATTATAATGATTACTAAGATCTTATGAAGCACTTTTAATTATTGTGCTAAGTGCTATGGGAAGATATTAAAAAAGTAAGATGCCTGTTTCTTTAAAGAACTTTAAATGAAATGAAATGAAAATACACATTTACCAATAGGTAAACGAAGCAGCTGACAAGGGTGAAGCTATACAGCGTATTTGAGTGCTGTTAGAACTTTCGATATAAACATATCCAATTGGCCTGAAACATTCAAAGGGATACTTTGTGAAAGAGGTAAGATGTTGGAGACCAAGCAGAAAAAGCCTGTATCATGACAAGGATGAGATAAGAGGGTCTTACATTTAGATGACAGAAACCAGATACTGTAGATATAAAATTGACAGAACTGCTTGACTGATTTGAAGCTGGCAGAACTGCTTGACTGATTTGAAGTTGCAACAGGGTGAAAAAGTTAAGACCCAAATGTGATTTGAGGATTTAGATCTAAGGTCACAGGGAGAGTGGTGTTAATAGGGACACAGGGAGGTGAGCTGGTTTGGGAGGCATTTCACTTCACTGATGAACTAGAATTGCTGGTAGGATGCTGAAATGGAAATGTCTAGGATCCTGCTGGGATTCTGGAATGACAGCTTGGGAGGGAGTCAAAACCAGGCATAGATGTTATAACCTTTTTTATGACCTTCCTTCCCTCTCTTTTCTTCCCTCCTTATCTTCCTCATTCACTCCCCACCTTAGTCCAAAAAAACTATTTGAAATAGAAAGTACCACAAGTATTTTTCTTTAAGTATTTTGATAACTGTATTTCAATAAAATTGGTTTCCTTTGTATTCCCAAGCATTTTATTTTATGCATTTAAAATAATTATTCTGAAAAAAAATTTATTATTATTATTATTCTGAATAAGGGTCCTTCAAGGGATTTCTAGACTAGACTAGCAAAGGGGTAAATGGCACAAAAAAGGTTGATAATTCTTTGTCTATTTCAGAGAGAAAACTGACACTATAACTGCATCAGGTGTTTGAAAATAAGAAAAGATACAGAGGCATTAAACAATGGATTAGAACAGATGGACCTAACAGACATCTACAGAACTTTACACCCAAAAGCAGCAGAATACACATTCTTCTCAAGTGCACATGGAACATTTTTCCAGAATAGACCACATATTAGGCCACAAAAAGAGCCTCAGTAAATTCAAAAAGATTCAAATTGTACCAACCAGCTTCTCAGATCACAAAGGTATGAAACTAGAAATAAATTACACAAAGAAAACGAAAAATCCCACAGACACGTGGAGGCTTAATAACATGCTCCTAAATAATCAATGCATCAATGACCAAATAAAAACAGATATCAAGCAATATATGGAGACAAATGACAACAGTAATTCAACACCGCAAAATCTGTGGGACACAGTGAAGGCCATGCTAAGAGGGAAGTATATTGCAATACAGGCCTACCTCAGGAAAGAAGAACAATCCCATATGAACAGTCTAAACTCACAATTAATGAAACCAGAAAAAGAAGAACAAATGAGACCCGAAGTCAATAGAAGGAGGGACATAAGAAAGATTAGAGCATAAATAAATAAAATCGAGAAGAATAAAACAATAGAATCAATGAAAGCAAGAGCTGGTTTTTCGAGAAAATAAACAAAAAATATATTTGGTAAAAATGAGTATCTTTTCATATTCCTTTCTTCTATAAATTGCCTAACAGTGTGTCTCACCCATTTTTCTCATCTTTTTCTAACTGATTTGTAAGAGCTAAAAGGCAATACCCTGGAAATCAACAAGAAACATAAACCTCAAGTTAACTATTTAAGTGCCTACTGTGCCCAGCCAGTGGTCTGAGAGCTACACAGGTTTTGAAGTAATAGGATCTTGTCCAGCATAGTAATTAAGCACCACGTCAAGCAGCCCACTATGGTGATTAAGAATCCAATTTAGGAAATACCCGACTTTGACTCTCACAAGCTGTGTGATCTTGGGCAAGTAATTCAACATCCTTAAGCCTGTTTCCTCATCTGTATTATTGGGATAACAATAGCACCTACACCTCATAACCCTAAGGTAGGAGACAAGCAAGATAATCTCCGTGGAAAGGACTTTGTATGGTGCCTGTCATGTGGCAGTGTACAAAAAATACTGTTATTAGCTATTATTACTGACCAGCAGGCATCTGTGGAAGTGTCACACAGCTTTAATCAATGCATTTGGTGATGTGCTTTCAGTCCATGTAAAAATTTAGAAAGTAGAGGATAAATGAGAGAAACTGTTACTTTGGACAAAGCAGCCATGTTGTTTTGAGATCAAGGAAGGAAGGAAGGAAGGGGATTGCTGCACATACTGGATGGGCAGATTTCAAGTGTTTCAAAGGAAAATGAGGATCAATTCAAGAACAGAAACAATAAAGAAGTGTGAGAAGGCTTGGAGGCTCTCAAAGGCATAAAGCTGATTGTCTAATTGCAAAATAACTGATGAGGGGAAGAAAAGGAGAAAGTAAAGAATATGATGTGCTGTGCTGCACAGAGAGCTTTCTGGAATTCAGATGTTAAAAACCCACTTACAACAGATGGTAAAAGACAAGCAAGTAAAACAAGTATTTATAAAAAGTAAAATGAACTCTAAGAATATTGTGACCAAGGCTAAAGCCTCAGGATGAACTGTGTTGTGACTTTACAAAGTGCCAGATAGTGAATAAATGGCATTTTAGAGGTTAAAGCGAAAAGAAGCAGAGGAAGAAGTGAAGCTCACCCTGGATGGGGTGGTTAATGCAATATTAACAAGGACAAAAAGAAACAGCCCTACTCCTATTTTATTTCCTTTCTTAGCTAAGAATGTTTTATTCTTTCCAATCCGAAGAACAAATACAATGACTAAGAAGAAACTTAAATTCAAGATGGTCGAGAACATAAAAATAGCTAGATATTTTCACCAAGTTCAAGTCAAAACATGAGAAATTAATTCTAAATGTGGCTCCTGTAAATACATATTAAATCAAAGAAATAATAGCTAGCCATTACCACAGGGGAAAAATTCCACGTTTTTCCCTTCACTGTCAAAATGTTATATAATCCATTTATTAAAATTTTAGCTTTTAAAGGTAATTTGCATATACTACTAATTTTGAAAATTAAAATGGAACTGGCAATATAATTAAAACAGGCATTTCCACAGAGCTTACTACCTTTATTTGATTAAAAATCTGCAATTTGTATTTACAGAGAAGACAAGTAATGATTATATAGCATCTTACTACACTGATGTACAGTGACTGTAATGGGGTAGGTGGGGGGGACTTGATAATAGGGGATCTAGTAACCATAATGTTGTTCAAGTGATTGTACATTAACAATAACAAAAAAAAAAGAATTAAAAAAAGTACTAAAAGAAAAAAAATCTGCAATTTAAAAGTATCTAAAACTGGCTACAGTCTAAAGTTATTTTAGGCTTTAAGCCAGCCAATTTAAGCTATCAGCTGTTTCACCTTTCAAAATGATTTTTTAAATGCCCTATATACTAAACCAAAGAAACAAAATTCATTTTATTAGTTTATGGGGCGGGAATGGGGGGGTTGCTGGGAGTTGGAATGATCCCTGACCTCAAAATCGCAGATCTGATTATAGATTAAAGATGACAGCATGAGAGGTGAGACAGAGACCTTCTCCTAAAACCACATATAATACAAAAATATAACACAACTAATCCTGAAAGAACAAGAAATAAGGTTGCACCATATTGCATACACCTGGAGAAAAGAACAGACCTCTGGGAACAGGGTAACATACCAAAGCCCTGACCCGGCAGGACCCAAGCCCTTCCCCCACCCCAGCTCACTGGTAGGAGGAAAAGAAATGGGGTGGGGACAGAGTAGAGGCCTGGGACTGCTGAACACCTAGCCCTGGAGATCTGCTCTGGGAGCATGAACCTATATTGCATGGGGCTCTGGTAATTAGTGGGGTTGGAAAACTAGGGCGGAATACCTGGAGAGACTGAGATTCCAGCTGTTTGTGGAAAACAGGGATCCATATCTTGCTGCTCTGGGCAGGCAGTCTGAGAGACTTCCTAACAGCTAGAGGGCTGCTAAAGGGGCAAGGACTGACAAAAATGTCTGGGTGCACACTGCCCATCAGGTTGGGAAATTTCAGGATCTTTAGGCACTCCATCCCCGACTGGCTATGCAGCTCCAATGCCCCCAACTGTGATACGCAGCCTGCGATGACTTCATCCCAGCCAGCCCACACCTGGCTAGCAAACTGGCAACCACTGCCGTGGCATCAGGACAGAGGGAAGCCCCACCTACAGCAGCAACAAGCACAAAAAATAGACGCTTACACCTGTGTTTTGGGCCCACTGGTTCTGGGAGTGGAGACAGGCACAGCAGTCAGGAAGAAGGAAACAGCTCTTTCCTCCCCCAGGCACCAGCACCACTCCCCTGAAACCTCTGACATCACTCCAGGGGCAAAGCAGCTCCAGAGAGTAGAGCTTCTGGGCACTAGAGGGTGCCACATACAAATATGAAACATTAAAGGAACCTGGTTCAAACAAAAATCTCACAAACACCAGAAAAAGGGTCAAGTGAGACTGAACTAATCTTTCTGAAAGAGATTTCAAAATAAAAATCATAAACATGCTCATGGAGGTACAGAAAAATATTCAAAAAAGGAATTTACAGCAAAGATCCAATCGTTAAGGAACAAAATGGAGGGTTTTAAAAGAAGATTAGATATGGTGGAGGAGACAACAAATGAAATAGAATTAGAGAAGAGGAATACAAAGAAGCTGAGGCACAGAGAGAAAAAAGGATCTCTAGGAATCAAAGAATATTGAGAGAACTGTGTGACCAATCCACATGGAACAATATTCGCATTATAGGGTTCCCAGAAGAAGAACAGAGAGAAAAAAGGATAGTAAGTGTCATTGAGGAGGTAACTGCTGAAAAAGTCCCCAATCTGGGGTTAGGAGGTAGTCTCTCAGACCATAGAGGTGCACAGATCTCCCAACACAAGGGACCCAAGGAAGACACCACCAAGACATATAGTAATTAAAATGGCAAAGATCAAGGATAAGGAAAGACTATTAAAAGCAGCCAGAGAGAGAAATAAGATCACATACAAAGGAAAGCCCATCAGGCTATCATCAGACTTCTCAGCAGAAACCTTACAGACCAGAAGGGAGTGGCATGATGTATTTAATGCAATGAAGCAGAAGGGCCTCAAACCAAGAATACTTTATCTGGCAAGATTATCATTTAAATTTGAAGGAGGGATTAAACAATTTCCAGATAAGCAAAAGCTGAGAGAATTTACCTCCCACATACTGTCTCTACAGTGTATTTAGGAGGGACTGCTATAGATGGAAGTGCTCCTAAGGCTAAATACCTGTCATCAGAGGTAATAAAACCACAGTAAAGAAAACAGAACAGCCAATTACTAAGCAAATGCAAAATTAAATCAACTACCCCCAAAGTCAGTCAAGGGATAAACAAACAGTACAGAACATGATACCTAATATATAAAGAATAGAGGAGGAAGAAAAAGGAGGAGAGAGGAAAAAAAGAATCTTTAGATTGTGTTTGTAATAGCATACTAAGTCAGTTAAGTTAGATTCTTAGATAGTAAGGAAGTTACCCTTGAACCTTTGGTAACCGTGAATCTAAAGCCTGCAATGGCGATAAGTACACACCAATTGATAATACCCCTACATGTAAACAATCTGAATGCACCAATCAAAAGACACAGAGTCAGTGAATGGATAAAGAAACAAGACCCATCTATATGATGCCTACAGGAGACTCACTTCAAACTCAAAGACATACACAGACTAAAAGTGAAGGGATGGAAAAAGATATTTCATGCAACTAATAGGGAGAAAAAAGCAGGAGTTGCAGTACCTATACCAGACAAAATAGGCTTCAAAACAAAGAAATTCACGAGACAAAGAAGGACATTACATAATGATAAAGGGGTCAATCCAACAAGAGCATATAACCATTATAAATATCTATGCACCCAACACAGGAGCACCTACATATGTGAAACAAACACTAACAGAATTAAAGGGGAAATAGAATGCAATGAATTCATTCTAGGAGACTTCAACACTCCAATCACTCCAAAGGACAGACCAACCAGACAGAAAATAAGTAAGGACACAGAGGTACTGAACAACACATTAGAACAGATGGACCTATCAGACATATACAGAACTCTACACCCAAAATCAGCAGAATACACATTCTTCTCAAGTGCACATGGAACATTTTCCAGAATAGACCATATACTAGGCCACAAAAAGAGCCTCAGTAAATTCAAAAAGACTGAAATTGTACCAACCAGTTTCTCAGACCACAAAAGTATGAAACTAGAAATAAATTACACAAAGAAAACAAAAAAACCCACTAACACATGGAGGCTTTACAACATGCTCTTAAATAATCAATGCATCAATGACCAAATAAGAACAGAGATCAAGCAATATATGGAGACAAATGAAAACAATAATTCAACACTGCAAAATCTGTGGGACACTGCAAAGGAAGTGCTAAGAGGGAAGTATACTGCAATACAGGCCTACGTCAGGAAAGAACAATCCCATATGAACAGTCTAAACTCACAATTAACGAAACTAGAAAAAGAACAAACGAGACCCAAAGTCAATAGGAGGAGGGACATAATAAAGATTAGAGCAGAAATAAATAAAATTGAGAAGAATAAAACAATTGAAAGAATCAATGAAAGAGCTGATTTTTTGAGAAAATAAACAAAATAGATAAACCCCTAGCCAAACTTATCAAGAAAAAAAGAGAGTCTACACACATAAACAGAATCAGAAATGAGAAAGGAAAAATCACTACAGACACCACAGAAATACAAAGAATTATTAGAGAATACTATGAAAATTATATGGTAACAAACTGGATAGCCTAGAAGAAATGGACAACTTTCTAGAAAAATACAGCCTTCCAAGGCTGACCCAGAAAGAAACAGAAAGTCTGAATAGACCAATTACCAGCAACGAAATTGAATTGGTAATAAATTACCTAAGAACAAAACCCCTGGCACAGATGGCTTCACTGCTGAATTTTATCAAACATTTAGTGAAGACCTAATACCCATCCTCCTTAAAGTTTTCCAAAAAGTAGAAGAGGGAATACTCCCAAACTCATTCTACAAGGCCAATATCACTCTAATACCAAAACCAGGCAAAGACACCACAAAAAAAAGAAAACTACAGACCTATATCACTGATGAACATAGATGCAAAAATACTCAACAAAATATTAGCATACTGAATTCAAAAATACAAAAAGATCATCCACCATGATCAAGCAGGATTTATTCCAGGGATGCAAGGATGGTACAATATTCGAAAATCCATCAACATCATCTACCACATCAACAAAAAGGACAAAAACCACATGATCATCTCTATAGATGCTAAAAAAGCGTTTCACAAAATTCAACATCCATTCATGATAAAAACTTTCAACAAAATGGGTATAGAGGGCAAATACCTCAACATAGTAAAGGCCATATATGACAAACCCATGGCCAATATCATACTTAACAGTGAGAAGCTGAAAGCCTTTCCTTTAAGATCAGGAACAAAACAACGATGCCCACTGCCCCCTTTTATTCAACATAGTACTGGAGGTCCTAGCTATGGCAATCAGACAATACAAAGAAATAAAAGGCATCAAGATTGGTAAGGAAGAAGCCAAACTGTCACTGTTTGCAGATGACATGATATTGTACATAAAAAACTCTAAAGAATCCACTCTGAAACTACTAGAAGTAATATCTGAACTCGGCAAAGTTGCAGGATATAAAATTAATACACAGAAATCTGTCCCATTCCTATACAGTAATGATGAAGTAGCAGAAAGAGAAATCAGGAAAACAATTCCATTCACAATTGCATCAAAAAGAATAAAATACCCATGAATAAACCTAACCAAGGAAGTGAAAGACCTATACCCTGAAAACTACACGACACTCCTAAGAGAAATTAAAGAGGACACTAATAAATGGAAATTCATCCCAAGCTCTTGGGTAGGAAGAATTAATATTGTCAAAATGTCCATCTTGCCTAAAGCAATCTACCAAATCAATGCAATCCCTATCAAAACACCAACAGCATTCCTCAACGAAATGGAACAAATAGTTCTAAAATTCATATGGAACCACAAAAGACCCCAAATAGCCAAAGCAATCCTGAGAAGTAAGAATAAAGCAGGGGGGATCTTGCTTCACAACTTCAAGCTCTACTACAGTAATCAAGACAATTTGGTACTGGCACAAGAACAGACCCACAGACCAGTGGAACAGAATAGAGAGTCCAGATATTAACCCAAGCATATATGGTCAATTAATACACAATAAAGGAGCCATGGATATACAATGGGGAAATGACAGCCTCTTCAACTGCTGGTGTTTGCAAAACTGGACAGCTAGATGTAAGAGAATGATACTAGATTACTGTCTAACTTCATACACAAAAGTAAACTCGAAATGGATAAAAGACCTTAATGTAAGTCATGAAACCATAAAACTCTTAGAAGAAAATATAGGCATAACTCTCTTGAATATAAACATGAGCAACTTCTTCATGAATATATCTCCATGGGCAAGGGAAACAAAAGCAAAAATGAACAAGTGGGACTATATCAAACTAAAAAGCTTCTGTACAGCAAAGGACACGATCAGTAGAACAAAAAGGCATCCTACAACACTCCCGGAAGATGGCGATGTAAGCAGACCGGCAGAAAAATTCCTCCCAACATTATATTTATTCACGAAAATACAGCAAATACAACTATCCCTAAAAGAGAGACCAGAATACACAGGAAATTGCACAGCGTACGGAGCTCCGGCGGTCAGCCACTCCCGAGAGAGGACTCGGCACCCAGCGAGACCAGAGCGCTTCTCCACCCCAGCACTCTGGTGGGAGTCCCGGCAAGGCGGGTAAGGTATGGAGCCACGACCCCGGCGGACCGAGAGCTCCTCCCCCCCGAGCTCCGGCGGTCAGACACTCCGGAGAGAGGACTCGGCACCCAGCAAGGCGGGACAGAACCGTGACCCAGCGAGACCAGAGCGCTCCTCCACCCCAGCACTCCGGTGGGAGTCCAGGCAAGGCGGGTAAGGTACGGAGCCGCGACCCCGGAGGGACCGAGCGCACCTCTCCCCCAGCGCTTCAGCGGGAGGAGAGGATTCAGAGCCGGGAGGGAGTGGAAGTCTGCGCCAGGAGTGCCGACACACAGCCGGCGGTGTAGCAGAGATTGGAGAGACAGAGGGCACAGGGTCCCAGCCCTGAACGTGCAAGTTGCCCGCGGCAGGCTCCGGGAAGGAAAGAGAAGGGAAAAAAAAAAGGGAAGAAAAGCACGCGCTCTTTCTCAGCAGTCGTAAAGAGACAGGAGATCAGTAGAGGGGCCGGATAGTCCCGCAAGCTGAGCCCAGCACGCTGGGAGTCCTGGGGAGCGTTGGACCCCTCAGCTGGCGACTGGGAAAGGGTGACTGCTATTAAGACCCCCACAGAGATCAACAGCTTCTCATTCGTTCTCAACCCAACCAGAGCTATAGGGGGCCTTGCAGAGCAGGGCGGCCATGGCTCTGGAATAGTGGAGCTACAGCGCCACCTACAGCATTCACACAGAACCCACGCACAGGGGCTTTTTTTTTCTTTTTTGTTATTGTTTTTTTCTCCCCTTTCTTTTCCTTTTTTTTTCTTTCCCTCTCTTTCAACAGCCTCCCATTCACTCTCACCCCAGCCACAGCTTTAAAGGGCCATGTGGAGCGACGTGGCCACGGCTCTGGAATAGTGGAGCAATAGTGCCACCAACAGCATTCACACAGAAACCACCCCCGGTGGGCGTTTTTTGGGTTTTATTTGTTTGTTTGTTTTTGTTGTTGTTGTTGTTTTCTTTTACATGTTGCTTTTTCTTTTTCTTTCTTTTCCTTTTTCTCTCTCTCTTTTTACTTTTTTTATTAGTAGAAGAATTTTTTTTCTCTTTGTTTTCTTTTTCTCTTTTCTCTCCTCTCTTCTCTTTCCTTTTTAAAGTCATAAAGAGCCCAGCGGACATACGTGACAACTACCAACAACTAATTCTATAGTCATGAGAAGACAGAAGAATATGATACAGACAAAGCTTCAGACAAACATCACAACAGAGAAAGAATCTGAAGGAATCGACATGCATAGTCTTCCAGAAAAAGAATTCAGAATAAAAGTCATAGCCATGCTGACGGATCTACAGAAAAATGTGCAAGAGCTGAGGGAGGAAGTGAGGGAAGTGAGGAAAGACAATGCAGAAATGAGACAAGCCATTGACGGGCTCAACAGCAGATTGAATCAGGTTCAAGACACGATCAAGGAATTGCAAGACAGGGAACAGGAATACAAAGAAGCTGAGGCAGAGAGAGATAAAAGGATCTCTAAGAATGAAAGAATATTAAGAGAACTATGTGACCAATCAAAACGGAACAATATTCGCATAATAGGAGTACCAGAGGAAGAAGAGAGAGAAAAAGGGATAGAAAGTGTCTTTGAAGAAATAATTGCTGAACACTTCCCCACGCTGGGGAAGGAAATAGTCTCACAGTCCACGGAAGCCCACAGATCTCCCAACACAAGGGACCCAAGGAAGACAACACCAAGACACATAATAATCAAGATGGCAAAGATCAAAGATAAGGACAGAGTATTAAAGGCAGCTACAGAGAGAAAAAAGATCACCTACAAAGGAAAACCCATCAGACTGTCATCAGACTTCTCAACAGAAACCTTACAGGCCAGAAGAGAATGGCATGATACATTTAACATAATGAAACAGAAGGGCCTCGAACCAAGAATATTGTATCCAGCACGATTATCATTTAAATATGATGGAGGGATTAAACAATTTCAAGACAAAAGAAAGTTGAGAGAGTTTGCCTCCCATAAACCACCACTACAGGATATCTTAAACGGACTGCTCTAGAGGGAAACACCCCTAAGGCTAAAAAGATGTCACCAGAGAAAATAAAATCATAGCAAAGAAAGCAGACCATCCAAACACCAACTAAAGGCAAAGAAAAAAACACCTAATATATAAAGAAAGGAGGAGGAAGAATAGGAAGGGAGAGATAAAGAAACATCAGAAGGCGTTCACAATAACTTAACAAGAAAGTTAAGTTACATTTTCAGATAGTAAAGAAGCAACCCTTGAACCTTTGGTAACCACGAATCTAAAGCCAGCAATGGCAATAAGTACATATCTATCAATAATCACCCTAAATGTAAATGGACT
>JAQQAC010016209.1:17754527-17795449 GCA_029783875.1 Phataginus tricuspis
TGTAATAGGGTTGGTGGGGGGGACCTGATGAAGGGGGTAGTTTAATCATCACAATATTGCTCATGTAATTGTAGGTTAATGATACTAAAATAAATTGTAAAAAAATAAAAAAAATAAAAATAAAAATAAATAAAAAAATAATAAAAAAAAAGAAAGAAAGATTAGACTGACATGATAACCAAAAACAATGCATAAATCGTGACTGGATTTTAGGATGTTTGGAGGACAACTGGTAAAATCTGAAAATGGACTAGCAGCTATAAGATGACATTTGGGCCTTATTGTTAATTTTCCTAGGTAGAATTGGTATTGAGGAGGAAAAAGTCCTTATTCTTAGGAAAGTCATGTTAAGCATTTATGTTAAGTATTCAGGGATGAGGTGTCATGATGTTTTCAACTTACTTTCTAAGGTTCAGTAAAGAAAAAAGAAATCTTTATTAACCAAATATGGTAAAATGTTAACAGTTCTTGAATCTTGGTGATAGTTGTATAGGAATTCATTATGCTACTCTTTCATCTTTTTGTATGTTTGAACATCCTCATCATAAATAGGAAAAGTAGGGACAATTTTAGATTAAAAGAGACATAATAACCAAATGTGCTACACCAACCTTGATTAAATCCTAAAGTGGAGTGGATATTACATGATTATTAAGGAATGGCTAATTTCAACAATGGTATTATGATTATATAGAATATCCTTACTCTTGAGAGATGAGATGCTTGCTGAAGTACCTAAGGATGAAGTGTCATAATGTCTACAACTTTCTTTGAAATGGTTTAGCAAAAAAACAAAAATTTTACATAAAGGCATATACACATCCTCTACCTATCTAGCTGCTACCTAAAGCCAACGTGGCAAAATGATACTTACTAACCTACAAGATATGTTTATGGGTGATCATCCTACTATGCTTTCAGATTTTCTACATGTTTAGACAAAGTTTTAAAAAATTTAAAGCTAAAAATAAAAAGTACTATCAGTATTCCATTTTCCTACATTTGAGCTAATAGGATAAAACCACAAATGAAAACTGCCCACACTTTTCCCCATGTAGATTCTTGTACTAAAAAAGGACAAGCACAGATACAACATGTCTTTATGTCTGTGCCCTTTCTGGTGCCATGCATATATAACGGATATTAAAATGGCCTTTGAGGCCTGCAGTGTTCTGAGTACAAGAAAAATAGACGGGCCCTATTTTTAAGGGGCTCAAAATAGTATGGTGTAAAATAGTCCAAATTCTTATTTCCCAACCAAACTGTCCATTTTAGTTTGGTTTCTGAAGTTTTATTTCTAAAGTAAGGTCTCAAATCTAACTAACTTGGTGTTTTTCAACATTCCTTTCATAAATATTAACTCACACACACTGCTAAGAAAAGAATCAGTGACTACCTTCCATTTATTTTACCAATATTACTAAAATAAAACTGTAAGATCTATACTGTATTACAGAAAGCTGAAAGATTTCTCTGCAGCCAAAGCCTTATGAAGTTTTCCCCAGAAGTTAACTCAAGAAGAAAGCCTAAATGAACATTTTATTCTGTTGATATTCCCAATACCTAATCAATGGGTAATAACCACCTCTTACGCTATATACAAACAGAATCTATCAGAAGGTACAAGTGATTCTTTATAAAATTTACAAAACTACCCGATGGTATTAACTTTCAGCCACTGTCACTATTGACCACTATGGACTGATAATTGGAATATTAAAAAGACTGCAGCTCAGCACTTAAAAATCATTTACTGCTATCAATTATCCATCATATTGTCCCACAAGAGAGGAAATTTTATTTTCTATTTTATAGTAAGTACTTCCATCTAGACTGAAGTTGGAGGGTTTTTGTTTTAGTAGTGGCAAAGCATTTGCATGTAATGTATAAAAGATAAAACAGGATTCCCCAGGGAAAGACAATAAAAATATATTAAGAAAAAAAGCAAAACATCAGAGACAAATGATTTACATAGTTGATGTGAGCCTGATTATCACCCAATGAAAAATAATTAAGAAAAGTATTCTTTAGTTTCAATTACTTCTGCCATATCAGTACATTCTGAGAATAAAATAATAATCCCGTAAATGAGTTCTCTATTAAAAGAGTAAGTTAATGACAGTTCACAGCATTTCAGAGGGGGGGAAAAAAACATGCCAGGCTGCTGAATGTTATTTGAAGGTGCAAATTTGTTTATTTTTCAAATAGTATAAACAACCCTCTTTTGCAAATATTATATTTTTTATCACCAGGTCTGGTAACTAAAGCTGGGGAACTATTTAACATGACGGGTGTCGACCAAAGCTTTTAAGTGTGCTTTCTAGAAAGAAGATGCAAGAGGTAAACAGAGCCCCAGAGGTAACCATGTGATTAGAAACCAATTAAGTTAAGCAATTACTGAAACTGCTTTCTCTCCTCTGGGCAAGAAAGGATCACAAATGAGACTCTGATATAAAAATGAAAAATGCTTACATGCAAAAAGGCCAAGGCTACTTTAGAGAAAGACTATTTTTAAGATAGCACAACTATTACATGGCAAACTGTGCACAGGGATGTTTGATCAATGTAGAAGAAGGATTTATAGTCTATTTGTTTAGAAATGCCAAAATGTTAGACATACACATAATGTTTTTGTGGTTAAATTTAGTTAGTATTCTCAGTGTAACAGGAGGAAAAACAGAACGAGGTAAGAGTAAAGAAGAAAAGCACCACTAGGGCCTATTGGTTTTCAAGAGCTATTTTATGTTTCCTTACTACATTGTAGAGGAATATGAAACCGTACTAATGCACATCATTCAAAGCTACAGAACTCAACTCTAATTCCAGCATGTATTATTTAAAAATAATTTCTAAAAGAGAGAGCTAGCCTGACCCAGTTCAGATTTACCTTGTGAAAAGAAAAGCTAAAGCAAACTTTAATATCTTGGGTTAAATAATAATGCTTCAATTTTAAAAGTACTTTTACAATAAAACTACTCTTACTGCCTACATGGTTCATCTCTCACCCACAAAATGTTACTTTAAAGACCCTAAATGCACAAGCTACAACAAATTAGACTTATTAGACATGAACTATTCTTATAAACTATTCATTCTCTTTTGGGCTCCTAACCAAGCCTAGGAACATTATCTATCAAGACATACTATCTTAACTAAATGATGAGTCCTGTCTATTGCTTTCAAATGCACCAACCTTCTCAAAAACACTGGATGGAGTCATCAGACAAAATCTGACGTTCTGAATGATGGTATCGGTATGTCTCCAGCGTCTTCTATCATGCCGCAGCCAAGACTGCACAGCCTCGTACAGCTCTATCTCTGGGAACCTGCTCAGATGATCATTATCCAAATAAGACATAAGTTTCTCAAAGCTCAGGTAAGATAGGAAGTCAGGCCTAGACATAAGTGGCACAAAATTGTCTAGCAGGAAAGTATCCAGTTTCTCCCTGACTCCCTCGATGTTTACACCAAAATCATCTAGAAGTCTCATAATTTCTGCACAATTTTCTAAGCAGATTTTTGCTAATAGGAAAGAGCAGCAGAACTTCACCACTTCTATAAGTTGAACATACATGGCAGCCTGAAGAATCTCATGAACAGTATTCATACTCAGTTCTATAGTTCCATAGTACATAAATTGAAGGACATGGCTGAAACCAGTAGCAGTTAGACCTTTTAAGTGAATTTTGTCCTGATCTCGCTCCCTCATGTCTGCAGTAAACATAATTCGGAAGTAATCACTCTGGGTGGCCAAGAGTGCTTTATGGGCCTGGAACTGATGATCTTCAATAACCAGAGTGACATCAAGAAGCAATCCTTCCTCATACAGTGCTCTGAACCCAGCAGAGACACTGGTGTCATGGATGGAGGAACAGAATCCTTCCACGTCCCCTGCCATGAATCTGGAAAAAAAGTAATCAAAGAAAACTGTGTTAATCATTTCCATGCATTCTCAAGATGTTATTAACTTAGGACTTAAATTTTATAATTATTTCAATTCCACTACCTAAGTCCTAAATGTACAAGTCCTTCGGGAGAAGACAACCTAAAGGTTTATTCCAAATAAACCTTTGTTTTGGCTTCCCTACCTGGGGAAAAAATATCTGTTAAATATCTATCAATGGTAAATTGTTAACTTATAAACAATATATGTCTATCCCACTGATTTTACGCTGTTCACCAAATGTATTTAAATATGTCCCCAAATCATCAACACAAAAAGGATTTCTCAGCCAAATACTAAATTATGAGAGACAAAAACAAGGAATTAAACCAAAGAGCACACTGTTGACCCTGAAAACTTCTAGAAATTTACCCAAAGGAAATAATCAGATAAATATGTCAAGTTGTACAAACAAGGTTTTTCTTTCTAGCCATATTTATAATAGAAAATTGGAAAGCATTCAAAAGCCCAACAATAGATTATTAAATAAATATGGTGCAGTCCTATAATGGATTACTATAACAGCTAAAAATGATGGCAGTAATCTACCTATTCTGACAAAGGATATTTACTAGGTATTGTTCTGTGAAAAAAAGCAGGCAACTGCAGTATTCTCAGTATATTTTCAAAAATTAAATACACATGTATATGTTTAGATGAGAAAAAGTCTGGAGGAATAAGTACCAAAATGATGTCCCTGAGTGGTGGGATTTCAAGAAATTTTGAGGTTTACTTTTTTCTTTTTACTTACCCCATTAACCTTATCTTTAAAAAAAGATTATGTATATATATTTAAAATATAAATATTAACTTGTAAAGGAAATTAAACCACATTTTTGCATATCAGAGAAATGAAGCCAAGATAGTGGAATTATAATTAAATCTCTTAAGTAAAGTACAATAAACTACTTCAGTGTATTAGGCATTTATGAAGCAAATTAACTTTCTACTTTTCATACACACCCTGCCTAGGCCTTCTAACCTCTCCTGAACTCTCATTCCCATGGTGCTGAGCCTCCTCCCATCCCTGAATTCCCTCTCAACCTTTTTCACTGCACCAGAATCTTGCTTCAATGTAAATAAATTTCCCTACAGCCTCACACTAGTCACAGAAAAGTTTCCTCTGAAATCTGATTTAAATAGGAAAAAATACTCTCCTATATTCTTGTTAGAACAAAATATTCTTCTATAAGCTTACAAGCCTACCTTCTAAGCCTTCTCTTAGCTTTCTACTGTCCTTTTTCTAAAACATGGCCTTTTGCTCAGATAAAATTCATCTTCTATTGCTCCCTGTCACTTATCCTATACCCACAGCTGGATCGCTCTCCCCCACCCACTTTCACTGACAACTTTGGCACCTAGCTAAGAATCATCTTCTCCACCACTTCAATACTCACATACAATCACTCATCCAAAAACCAAAGTTCCCTGACCACCTCAGCTCCTACAGCCTTCTCCCTTACTCCATTTTAAAACCTTATTCTCAAACCTGTTGGACTCACCACAATCCAGAATGATCCACTTCGAAATCTGTCAACTTTCCATGCTCTGGCTAACCTTCTCTTTCACTTGGTCCATCATCTCCAAACTTTACCTTGGTCCTTCTCCAGCTTAGACCTTCTGGTATCTGACCCAGTCTCCCAAGCCCCTTCCTTTCCCTGGTTGGGTGTTTGGATGGACCATGAGCACTCCAGTGAAGTAACTGGCACCACAGTCACTGCTGTCACCTGCTCTACCTCTTCCTTCAGGGAGGCTGTCACTGCCAATTTTACCACACTATTAGTAATGCCTCCCTCTTTATTTACTAAAAGGAAGAGCACCTCCGTGTGCCAGACATTATGGGGCGGGGGGTGCCTTTCAGGAATCCCCTCTGCACCCTGGATTTGGTGGAGTCCTCAGTAGCTGACAGTGAAAAGGCAGCTTCCATGGACATGCTAAAGGCACTCCACTCCACCACTCTTGTGAGTAGGCTATCACTAGATTTTACTACTTTGTTTCATCAATATGTTGTCTATAACACCCTATACTTAACTTCGTTACCCCATTTGTCATTTATTCATTATTCAATAATTTACTTATTAGTTACTTCAGTCTGAGATCAACTCAAAAAGAAAAAAAAAACACCTTTGTTAATAAATAAAAAAACAACATGGATGGAGTTAGAGGGTATTATGCTCAGTGAAATAAGCCAAGCAAAGACAAGTACCAAATGATTTCACTCATCTGTGGAGCAGAAGAACAAAGCAAAAACTGAAGGAACAAAACAGCAGCAGACTCACAGAACCCAAGAATGGACTAACAGTTGCCAAAGGGAAAGGGACTGAGGGGGTGTGGGTGGGAAGGGAGGGACAAGGGGAATAAGGGGCATTTTGATTAGCACACATAATGTAGGGGGAAGGCAGTATAGCACAGAGAAGACAAGTAGTGACTCTACAGCATCTTAGTACACTGATGGACAGTGACTGTAATGGGGTATGTGGTGGGGACTTGGTAATGGGGGGAATATAGTAACTACAATGTTGCTCATGTAATTTTATATTAATGATACCAAAATAAAAATAAGTAAATAAATACAAAAAAAAGTCTGAAAGGATAATATACCACAATGTTAAAAATGGTTATCTTGGGATGGTAGGGTATCAGGCAGTTTCTGCTTTTTTGTTTCCTTTTTGTTAATCTATGTTTTCTAATCTATCTGCATTGAAGGTGCATTAATTAGTTCTTTAAAATTGTATTTTAAAAATCTTCCAAAAAACCCCTAATTGCCCAATCCAGTGGTTACATCCTAGTCCTTTTTTCTCAGGATCCTTCTGCAGCATAACTTACTCCCTTGGCTCACCATCTGCTCAGCTTCGTGACACTGTTTTCCTGATTCTCTTCCTATTCTTGAGCTGCTTATTTCTCAATATCCTTCCTGGGCTCATTTTTCTTGAGCTACTCCTTAAACATTAGTGTTCCCCAGGATTCTATTCTTGTACCTTTCTCTTCTCATCTAAACCCATGGTTTCTACTAATACCTACCTTTACCAATACCTCGACCATCTCTGTCCAAATCTCTCCTTACATGAGTATGTAGATAGTAAATCACCTAGACACTTCTTCTGGGTGCCCCATAGGGATCTCAAAATCATCAGGTCTAAACAGAATAATTCTACTCCCCTCAAAATCAGTTCTTTCTTTTGTATTCCCCACCTTATCAAGAGGTATTGTAGGCTTTCTTTCTCCCCCTTTGCCCTAAATTACCTTTAAGTCTTATTGATTATACCACATATGTTCACTTATGAGACAGCAAAGTATGCACAAGATGAAATTAACATCAAGTTTTTTATTAGTGGTCCATTAATCCAAAAGTTATACACTTTCATTTTGGTCTGTCTATAATTTGGAAAACAGATATAAAATATTTTAGACACTGCAATTAGTGCTACTTTGAACTACTTTGAAGATTAAAGTTAAGCTATCAGGTTTTTCTCCTGAATTATTTTTAAAGGTAAAATTAATGAGCTTAGAATTTTCCCAGTGACAGAAGGCATATGCACACAAATGTGTACTGGGAACAAAAGGAACACCACATAGTGTAGTGACTGAATAATCAAACATTCTGAATAGTGGAAGGCTATCATCATCACACTAATTATCAGTTTTCAAAATAATAACAAACACAACAAATTAAACTGGATGAAAAATTTGATATTTACTTATTCTCATAATCATTATGGATACCAGTCATCACTGACTTGTCCAAATGTACTGGTCACATTTAATGGAGATTTAATAACAGAAGGCTACACATCAGCATTCATATATTTTAGAGTAGACTGCTTTGTGTTTCATTTATCTATTATTTTGACATTGCCTAAACTACCATATATTTCATTTCTTATCAAAGTAACCCTCTCTATTCAATAGTTATCACTACCTGATAAGGTCTCAAATAGCTAATATTCACCTTTCTGCAAAAGGTTCCAGCTGAAGGAAATTTTTAAAAGGAGATACTACACTTTTCTCAAAAAAGCAATCTAAGTTCCAGATACTATGGTGGAAACATCATAGGTCAAAGAAGTGAGAAAAAAACAGGAGAGGAGACTAGTAAGGTATCAACAAAAGACCCTAAAGATGTAAGGCTAGCACCCACTCTCTGGACAGCCAGCCCACTGAGGGAGACTCCTAGTAGGGAGACTCTGTAATTCTGTCTCCAGTCACATATGGTCAAGGGTGGGAAATATGAATCAACATGAACACTCTTTTGTCAAGGATTTAGAAAAAGGAAAAAGAGAGACGTGCACTGACTGTGTATGACTGGAACTGGAACATGTCGAAGAGCAGCTGTGGGCACCAACTTCTGCCTGCCATGTGGGTCGAGCAGCAGAGAAAGCCGTTAACTGAGAAAGAAGAAGCAAGCCAGGACAAGAGGACAGGGAATGCTCCCTAATGCCTTTGTTTTCTCCAGTTCCTAGGCCCAGCTCTAGTCCTGCCCTTGGGTTCTAATAGAAATCTTTACATGCTTAGAATAAATTTTGCTAAACTACCTTAAGTGGGTTTTACCTATGTATAGCCAAGGTGCCTAACTAATACAGTATTAGAGCAGAAATAACTATAAGTTTCTCAAACTTTCTTGGTCTAAGCTCTGCATCTGTAAAATGACAGCATTCAACACGATTTCTAAAAAATTTTAGTTAATAGATTTCTCATTTATTTTTTTCATATGCATTTACAGATATGTAACACACTTATACAGATATGCTGAGTAAATAGATTGTAGCTATTTTTATCTGATCTAAACTGCCTTCTAAAACTAACTTATGATAGTTACTGATATAGTAACTTTTTTTCTACATGAAAAAGCTTGGCGCATCTAAAAATAAGATTTAACTGTTTAAAGCAGCAGCATTTTACACTTTTATGGGAAGAAAATGACAAAATACTCAGTGACCAACATGATCCAGTCCCTAAATTAAAGTAAGTTAAGAGTATGGGTCTGGAGTCAGATGCCTACATTTGAATCCTGATTTTACCTCTTATTAAAACTCTGTGACCCTGAGACAAGCTACTTAGCCTCTCCGTGCTCTACCCTTATCTGCAAAAAGGGGTTACTAATATTAATAGAACCTACCTCACAGGTTGCGTGAGGATTAAATGAGTTCATATATGTAAAGACTTAGAACAGTTAACTGGCCTTTAAGTACACCATAGTATTAGGGCTTATTATTATGTCCCTTCACTTGGTGCTACTAGAACCAATATACTAAACCTGACCCTTTAGTAGTCCAGTCAACTCTGGAGAAATTCTTCTCCCTAGCAACAGCACTTGGAACCCCAGCCCACCTTCTCAGTAACATCTCTCAGAACCCAGGCCAACTCTGCTAAATTGATAAATGAAGACACTAAGGGCCACGGATGAAATTTTTCTCCAAGATCATATAACTAGTTAAAAACAGAGTTAAGACTAGAATCTGATTTGCAAAAAACACAAAATAGTATGTTTAGAAGGAGCAAAACCTTTGAAATCAGAGTGCTTACTAGTACTAACCACCTGTGGACCTGGAGAAATTTAACTTCCCGACCTCAGTTTTCATCCATATATTAGGAATCATCATCATTATCATCTTATTATGGAGTTGGAATGCCCAGAGCAAGGCTCCCCACCAGAGGTTGATTAATGGTGGCCTCTCTTGAGCAACTCTTGCCTAATGCTCCTTTATCACCCATAAAACCATAGGAACTTGACACCTCTCAAACTCCTCTCTAAAGACCCTACACCTCCTCTGGGTTTGTTACAGTGCAAATTTGGAAGAGATCAGAAGATGTACTGGTAGTCAAAACACTGGGCCTCATTTTGCAATGGCATTGTTTTCCATTTTCTTCCCATCACCCAAGTATAATTTTCTAACTTTTCTGGGCTCCTTTGGCGTTTCTGCCCTGACCAGAGTAGCTAGTCTCTATTATATCTGCGCTGTTCAATTTGGAAGCCACTAGCCATGGGGGTATTGAGCACCTGAAATGTGGCTAGTCCAAATTGAGATGTGCTATAAATGTAAAATGAGCACCAGATTTTGAAAACTTGTGCAATTTCAAGAAAGAAGACTTGAAAAAAGTACAAAAATGTAAAAAAAAAAGTTTAAAATATTTTGTACAAATTTTTATACTGATTATATGTTGAAATATTTTGGATTTATTGGGTTAAGGAATATATTAAAATTAATCTCATTTTTTTCACTTTTTTTTAAACTGTGGCTTTAAGAAAACTTAAAATCACTATGTGTCTTGCATTGTATTCTATTGGACAGCATGGATCTACAACATCCATGTTTAAGGCACCCAACAACCAAACTTACAAATGAACACGAGAAACAAAATCAAGTTGTTCACAATCCATATCCTGGAAACTACAGAGGAAAGAAAAAAAAGCAAAGCTTAAATTAAAATAAAAACAATACAGAAACACATGTATAAGCAAATAAAAAATAATAACCAGAAAAAGGAAAGTATAAGAATACAGAGAAAAATACACAAAACCTTAGGTATAAGAATTGTCTAAATAAAGAATTATAGCAGTTTAGGGAAAAAATTAATAATTATAAGAACTAATTATTGTAAACCAAACTGAAGTAAGAATACTACAAACCAATGGGGGCTGGTGAAAAAAATCCATTAAGGGGCTTAGAGAGAAAAGATATTTACCAACATACAAAATGTTCAGTGTACAGAAATTCTGTATCCTCACTTTTCAAAATGGACCATTAGATTAAGGGAAATCATGATTTATAAACCCATATATGTATTTCACACTTGGCCTTCAGAATTTCAAATGGTAGGTTTTTCCAAAAGGGGAATCAAACGAAACAGGCATACTTATACTATTAGGAAAGAAATACTGAAGAATTTGTCTTGTTTCATAAACTTGGCATTGAAAAGAAAAAAGAAAGCCTTACATTTTCTGTGCAGAAGAATTAGTATAGCCATTCTCAAAGTGTGGTCCAGGACAACTGGGGTCCTGGCCCCCTAACAGGACTTCACAAGGTCAAAACTATTTTCTTTTTTTTTTCTTTTTATTAAAGTATCATTGATATAAAACTACTTTGATAATAATAATTTAACAAGTTATGTATCTACTTCACTTTCATTCTGTCAGTGTTTTCCAGAGGCTACATGTGTGAGATCAGAACAGACCGAATGCAAAAGCCGAAAAGAAGCTATTGTCTTTCATTAAGCCAGACATTAAAGAGATCTGCAAAAATGTAAAACAATGCCACTCACCAAGTTTTCTAATGTTTTGTAAAATTTTTTCATAAAAAATGTTATTTAATGTGTCATTTTAAAATGAATTACAATTAAGTGTTTTAATTTCTATTATGGTAAATATAAACAAAAGCTATTCGGGATCCCAGTAAGTTTTAAGAGTATAATGAGGACCTGAGACCAAAAAGTTTGGGTACCACTGTACAATAAGAAATCAATGCCCACACACACACACACCTCTTCCTACCTCTGCCTTTGAAAACTATTACTGCTATTTATATCACGAAATTTCTAACAGTTGAAACTCTCTAGTGACCAGTAAAGAAAGAAGTCTGGTGGGGGTAAAATTGACAGGAAATTAAAGGCAAAGAAATTAAATGCTTCCTTTTCAGTTAGAAGGCTGCCATTATGATTTGAGGGCAAGATTCTAGGCAATTAAATAGAAGATGTTTCAAAATTAACCTCCATGTTTATTCCATAAGCAATAATTTAATGTTTTCACATTCTTCCCATAGCTGCTTGAAAATTCATACAAAAAAACTTCAGGTATTCACTAGACAAGCTAGATTCCCAGGTTTACATACTTATCGTTAATGAAAATTTTAAACTGTTTCATACTACCTTTTCCTCAAACTGTTAGCCCACCAGAATTGATGCATATGCAGAAAATGCCATACTTGCATTCTAGAAAGAAAATGGAAGGCTTACTATGGATAAAAATAGAACTAATTTCTGAGTCATAATATTTCTCACAATTTCTGTAATCTATAAAGTAAAAATATTAAATTTCAACAATCTCAAAGTGGCCAACTTCTCAATCTAAAAGGAAAGAAATGTTGAAAACTAACTTTATTACCAGTCATTTTACCCTTAGAGGAAGGGCTGCGTAAGTTAACTTGAATTTGTTTAATACTGGAAATTCTTTCTTATCCGTCAAAAAGTTTTTATAAGTCAGTACCAAATTGCAAATGACGGCTTTTAGGAAGGCTCTGGTCCTCCAGCCTCCAGGTTGGCACCTATTATCCATTTACTTCACTTTTCAGGTATGTTTAGCATTCAGTCATCCTATAATACAAGAAACCTTATAAGAAAAAGGAGCACTCCTGCTTCAATGCTGTTTTTTCATCAGAAGATTTTAATTTAATGCTCCTCTGCTTATTCCTCACTACAAGTAGAAATAGTCCAAGAGTGATGTCATGGAAAGCAGATTCCCTAGCCTTCAGAGATTGGATCCAGTGAGAATTCTAGGAAAATCCTCTATTGGGGAATAAAGCCCCAAATCTTCTAAGTTACATCCTACCATGAAATCACTGATACTGTAGTGTTCACATTTTAGTTATCCACAAGAATTATACAACTAAATATTTTGAAAGGTGTTGATGTTATACAGATTTCCTACAAATCTTCAAATGCACAATCATGATCACTAACTAAATTCAATCATCTTATCAGAGACAAAGAATAAATTTCCTATTCATTCTTATTTGCTTCAATGATTCAACCAGAGGAGCTTTAAAGGTCTTATATTAAAGACAGAAAATCTGAGGAAATAGCTTGCCTTTTCTATCTTACTCCAAGATTAAAATTTCTAATTCTCAAAAGGCCTTCCACTTTTGGCCCAGCAACAGTACAATATAAACCCACAGCAAAGATAAACTGTGAGAACCCCTCCACCAATTCCTAAAACGGCAATAATAATTATCTCCTGTGACTCTCATTGATGTTCACCCTTTCCCAGATACACTAGCCTCTTGCTGTTCCTTGAAAACCAGCCTCACACCCACCTTAAGGCCTCATCACTTGTCTTCCCCTCTGCATGGATCACTCACTCCCGATATATATGGTTCCCTTCAGTTCTTCACTCCTGTGTCATCTCAGTGACATCCTTCCCAAACCCCCTCTTTAGAACTGAAACCCCCACCAGTCCCATCAACCAGAAAATCCCCACTTTCCTTTAGTGCTTAATTTTTCTCTGTAGTTTATTAAATGGAGATATGAGCTATTTTCCTTATTTAGTTTACTTTTTTTGTTTTCTTCTTTTGGTTTTATTTCTGGTGTATTGCCAGAACCTAAAAAGAACAGCACCTGGCACATAATAAGTGCTTAATAAAAATTTGTTGGATAAATAGATATATTTAAACTTCACAACCCTCCAAGTTCTGTAACCATCCCAGATTTAACCATGATAAAAATCAAAGCTCACACGGGTTAAGTAACTTGCTCAAGGCTATGATTCTTAGTAAGTCAGAGTTGGGGTCTGCCTTACTCCAGAGTCTTCATGTTTAACCACTACCCTACCGTGCTTCACCAGAGACTCTCTCATTTATTTCTCAATAAAACTCCCACAGGAGCTACAGCATTTCAATTCACAGGAAATATATGCTAATAAATTAATCCAACCCCTCATAAACTAAAGATTCATTCTCCTCACAGTCAATGTTATTCACTCTCAAAACATTTCCAATTGGGAAAGGGCAAGCTTGACAACAGGCCAGCTACATAATTTTCAGGATCTAGGGCAAAATAAAAATGGGGGACCCCTTGTTCAAAAGCAGGAAAAAATTGTCACTAAAGGTACTAAAATATAAAGCTCTCTCCTTTCTTCTGAGGTTTCTCTAGACATGAGGTGTTTTCTATTTGCTGTTTAATGTGTTCTAGGTAAAGAAAAATTAAAATTTTTAATTAGCATGAATTTTACCATTCACCTTTATAATGTACAATGACAGTTTTACACGCCACCTATTAAACCAAGTTCCGGCCCTCTTGAACACCCATGATGCCAAATCAGCCCTGGTTCCAAGATTTTTAGCCCCAGACAACCCAAATCAAAGCAGAGAAAAGGTCAAACCTTGAAATTCCCAATAAAGCAGTGATTTGCCAAAATTTCATCTTCAGGACAAGTGATAAACCCAAGAACACACTAAAGTAGGCTCTTCCTTTTGCTAATTTAATCCTGCCTGCCTTTTATTATTCTTCCTTTTTATAAAATACAAAAGCATATTTTGAAAGGCAACTGGTATTGGATTATAAATTTAATAGAACATCTCAAGAAAAAAATTCCGAAAACCATATTAGCTAAAAATAACAATACACTAAAAAAATGCTTCTCTTTCACTTTTTGTGGACCATTTTTCTTAAGCCAAACCATACTAGTTTTTGATGTGCTGAATAAGAATGATTCCATACTGATGTTACACATATGTATAAATTCTGACAGATTAATTTTCAAACCACAAATATTTACTATCCTATTATTACCACCAAGTCAACAAATTAATATCCTTTACCACTGAAAAGCTGGTCCCAAGCACCTACTAAGTGTTGTGATAAAAAAGAGAATTAAATTACATAAATATTATTACACTGAGTTAAAAAGTTGAAATTTTCTATACATTTCTAGATCTATGAGGATTTACAGAAATCTGAATGCATGTACAAGCTCCTCAACAACAATTTTCAAATTAGTAGAGATATTCAGGCATTCTGTTCCTTAGATATGAAAAATAGGCATCAAAATTAGGGTATATGTCTTAATAGCATTTCCTAAATTACAATTTAATCAGATTAACATAAGAGAACATAAATTCGGAAAATATAAAAGACTAAACGCAAGGTGTTAACCATTTAACTCCAAGTAAGAAAAAAGGCATAAGCGGCCTAGAAAAATGAAAAGCAAACCATTACAGTAACGTTAAATTTGAACTAAAGAATACCGTTATTTAAATAAGCAGTTAGCATTTCGTAGGAAGGCCAAGCAACGTGACTATTATACATCTAGTTGATTCAGAGCACTGCTTCGCTATTTCGTACTTATTGCTTATACTTACATTACAGAAATAAAGAGGCAGCAACAGTTAGCCACTACAGCATTAACCATTCCAGCAAAGGTTACTTTAAAAATCGCCTTGCATTTTTACACTTTCCAGCTATAGACTTTCACATATATGACCTCATATAGTCCTCACTACCCTCTGATGTGGCTATTACTGACTAGATTTTATAGATAAGAAACCGAGGCTCGGTACGCGATTTTTTCGGTCACCCAGTCTAACCCAGACCTTCTGATTCCGCGTTTTATGCCTCGCATTTCGCATAGTTCTATTTCAGGCATAAATATAATTTTTAAAGGGAAGGGACGGGTTCGGAAGAAAATAATCATGGTACCTGCAGTTGTGTGCTGCAAAAAATGGCTGAATTATGCTTCTTCCTTTTTTTTTCCTCCTTGAAAAAAATTAAATTTTAAACAATTTAAGTAAACTCAAAGACAAATTAGGTCCCAGCGCCTACCAAATGTTTGACTCGGGGCTGTGCAAAAAGGGCTACCGAATCCGTGCCTAGCGCGGGGCTGCGGACGAAGCCCGGGGCCCCGCAGGCCAGAGGGCCAGGGGCGGCTACGCACCTCGGGGGTCTGTCCAGCCTCTAGTGGACGGCAGTCTGCATCAGGAAGAAGCGGGCCGGTGGGCCAAGAAGTGGGCGGTCGGGCGCAGGGACGGCACTCGGCAGGCTCTCGAAACGTCTACAAGGGGCCGCTCCCGGGCCGGGCCGGAGCGCTCCGGCGGGGGGCGAGTCTGCGCGCCTGCGGCCCCCTCAGAACCAGTCCTGGGAAAGAAGACAGCGCTGATTCGCAAGTCGAGACAGTCGGGCTTGGCGCGAGGCGGAGCGGCGTCGGGGCCGGGCCCGGCCTTGCCAACGCCAGGGGCCTCACAGCACCCGGCGGGCTCGGCGCGAGGACCGACTCCGGGCCGCGAGCGGGGGAAGGGGCTGCGGTGCCGCGGGCAACGGCAGAAGCACAGATTTTGACGGCGTCTACGACGGCGTCTCCGAGCTTCTGCCCCGAAGCCCGCCGAGCCTCAGGATCACCCACGCCGGGGGTGGAGGAAGGCGGGAAAGGGGCGGGCAAGGGGCGGAGCCTGCGGGGCCACGAGCCAGGGGCCGCTCCGGGCCGTGCGCCCCCTGCGGGCCACGGGAGCCGCCCGGGGCCCGCCCAGGGAGGCGGGGCCCGCCGGTAGGGGCCTCCGTGCGCTGTCGTCGCAACTAGGAAACCTGACACGCGGGTAGTGCGGCCGAAGGGTGGGAAGCCAAGAGTTGGACAGCAGGCCTGGGAGGCGTCCTCAGCCCCCACTGGCGCCTCGAGGGGGCCCGCACTCGGGCTGCGGCCCTGAGGGTGTTTACCTTCTCCCTGGTCGAGCGCCAATGCCGCCATCTTTCAGTCAGCACGCGTCACTTCCGGCACCGCGGGTGTGGGAGTGGGTTGGGGGCAGGGCTGCCCCACGCCCGCGGGGCCCGAAGTTGCGGCTGGCCACGCCACCCGGCCCCACCGAGGGCATAGGGTGCCGGGCGCTGCGGCCGCGAGCCCGGCCTGACGCGGTTTCCCCTCTGGCGTGGCCGTCGGGGCTGGGAACGCTCATTGGTGCTAGTCCCCTCGCCGCGGTCCCTCTTAGTCTGCGTCAGTGGTGGGCTCGAGCCGCTGCGCTGTTGAGGTGGAGAAGCCCTGAAAATGTCTTTTTGCCTCTTGCTTACGGTGGGGGTGGGAGAACCAGGGACGACGTGGAGGAAGCTTTGCTTTTTCTACCTGTGTTATAAAAGTGACCACAACCGCGCCAAATGACATCATTTTTGCGAGGCAACTTGCAGGGGGTTATTGCGTCATAGTTCCACTTGGCTTATTGCCCAACAATTACACGAGTTTCAGAAAGACATTTCCCAAAGGTGGGAAAATTCATAGAAACGGCATGTCTGCACCACATCGAGAAATGTCGGCTCTGAAAACGCCGTTCTGTTTCTATTTGCGTCAAAATAGGATAAGAGAAAAGAGCATTCAGGAAGGCAGTGTTTTGTGGTGGTGGTTCGTTTTTAACAAATCGGCTATACAATTATAGCTAATGATTTTTAAATATCGCCTTTTCTTGATTTAAGAATATAAAACTACACTGTAGGACTTTTGTAAATTTACTTTTGTGAAATCTCTTTGTGATAAAAGTATAGGTGACAGAAATGCACGGTTGGAAGTCAGTGGTTTCACAACTAACCTTAAATTAAGTCATCTATTGCCCAGTTCTGATCCTAAACTGGGGAATTTCTTCTACCCCCACCCCCACCCTTACCCCCTGCCGCCATTTTCTCTCTAGACCAATATTCCTGTGAACTTACAGTGAGGTGTGTGATCATTATCTCTTTCTAGCAAACTTGAACATGTTTCCCAAGAAGGCAAAATATCACATGGTGTATGTACAGTTTTGCTGAAGTAAACTACTTCGTGGGAAAAAACGGAATCACCCTCTGGAACTAGGTTAAATAAGCTTGCCTTTTCCGATTTAAACTATAAAACAATCTTTCAAAAACTGTAAGCCATAAAATAAACTTTAAAATAGCATACATTCAACTTTGAACATTTGAGTTTTCATACATTATTCCTGAACACCTAAAAGCGCTGAATTTTGATTTTTGTTCATTAGCTAACAGATGTACATTTTGAACTATACATTACATAGTGTGGCACTGACCTGTCTAGAGAGAGACATGTCAGACTTATGCCTATTTCACTCTCATTTTTAAAAAGAAAGGAGTGTTTTATAAAAAGGCCTAGTACAGTAAGAAGTATTCTGCTTCTCCAAGACCAAGTAAAACTACGTCATTTAAACTACTACTCCAGGTAATTCCTGTCTTCAGTTACTTTTCCCACCAATTACTGGAAAGTAATGGGAGCTCCTAAATAACTTAAGGGCATCCTTTCACACTGGTAGAGCCCCATGGGTCAAATGGAAGCTGTCTTTTCCTAGCCTAGCTAAAGTACTTGCAAGTACAGTCCTCAGATCTGCTATCTAACAGTGGGAGATAGCCGGAGGCATGCTAGAGGCTTGGGACTGGGAGTGGTGGTGGAGTCAGAAGGAAGTTCCTACCCAGGGAATCTGAGGATTTAGGATACTGTATGCTCCCCATCCCCTTTTAAAAAAAAGAAGCTCAGCGTTTTCAGAAATCCAGAGTCTGCAGTAATTATTTTGGTAATGACTTTTCATGGAACTAGCTCCCACCCCAATCTCTGGGAATCAAATAGTTTTATTTACAGCGATGTCTAATAAAGCTGCATATGCATTCTCTTCCTCTTGAAAAGTGTTCATCAAGCACTCTAGCTGTTCAAGGTCTTAAAGACATCTTGTAGGGTCTAGATCATCTCAGTCCCTCAGAGTCCACAGTGTCTCCAAAGCAGTACCAACTTCTTCTGCAGGTCCACACCAAGACAAGTACACTGACACATTCCAACAGGATGGTAGCTGTTGTCCTAAACATTATTTTCTGGTCCCTATCCCGGTTGGAACCTTCAAAATGCATTCTGAGGGTCCTAAATTTTCCAGTCTTTCCAGTTGTGTTTTTTAACAGCCAAATAGAATAACTTGAGCCTTCATATTGCATGACTAATAGGAAATCAGTGTCTTGGTGAATGTTGGAAGACTCCTGTCTAATGTTTTCACATCTTGGCCATTGCTGGTCACCTGTCACTTGAAATAGCTCCTTTTAGCTTCTCTCCTACTACCTTTGGCCTTCTGGTCAGTTAACCACTTCTCTGCATTTCTCCAGCTCTCTCTCTGCACTTCCCAACTCACAAACTTGACTCTTCCTCTATACTTTCCTAGCAAAGCAAAAACCCCAAAGCTTTCACAAAGAAACTTCAATCTCTTTAAGTATGGTTTCTAAAGAGCTCGACACAGAGATGTCCTCTCTGGTCTTCTCTAAATCAGATCTTAGTCAAGTAATTTGGTGGTAACCCTTTCCTAAGCATATCAATTGTTTCATCCCATCTTCCCCCGCTGCATGAGCCCCCAAACACTAACCAAATCCCTAAACATCCAAAAGGGATGTGGGCACAACAAACAAACCAAAAAGCCAAAAGGGAACTCCCCACATGAAACAGAGTGTGTCAGAAGTATTTTTATTTGTGCTTTTTCACCAACATTGGGCGCTACCTCAAGGAAAATGAATTGATAACCTGACATAGCTGTATGGCCAAGAGAACTCAACAAAAAATGTGATTCTTCCTGGAACAAAATGCTTAGCAAGCAACTCCTTGCTGGAAGTTGTTAGAATAACTGCTTTGCACTTACAGCCAGCCAAAAAGGGTTCAGAAACATTCAGGTTTGGTCTGAGTCCCCAGCACATTGTGACATGTTTAGACCACGTGGGGATGCTAGGTGAGCGAGCACAAAGTTGGGGGGATGTAATCCAGGCTTGGGAGAGTCAAGCAAAGCTTCTCAGAGGAGTGATCTCTAAGTTCAGGCCAAAGGGAAAAAGGAGAGAGAACAAGGTAGTGTAAAGAACACCCACAGGGCAGTGCATTACAGGCCTGGGAGAGGCAGCAAGGCACCTTTATTTAGAGAACTGCTGATAATTTAGTGGGATTATAGTATTGGACACAAGGAGGGGAGAGGGAAAAGAAGCAAAAATCAGGAAGGCTGCAGAGTATAGACCAAGTACAGACCACGGCATTCAGGGCTTCTCCCCTTCTGTGTTGCCTCTCTCACCTCCAGCTCTTTCAACTATACAATATTATTGTACTGGTTTACATATTGAATGTCTTTACTCCTACTAATTTCCATTAAGTTTTTCATTTGTAATCTTCCATAATTTAGTTATCCATGCCATAAATATTTATAAGTGCCCATGTGCCAAATCCTGTTCTAAGCACTGGGGATCTATCAGTGACCAAAACACGTAAAAATCCTTGCCGTCTTACAGATTAAAGAAGTCAGGTAGTGAACAAAATGAATAAGCAAATTATATGGCCTGTTAGAATGTGAAGAGTACTGTGGGAAATTATAGAGGGGGCAAAGAGATTCGGAGTGCTGAGGGGGAGAGGTGTTCCAGTTTTAACTGGTATGATCAGGGTGAGAGATACCATTTGAGCCTGGACTTGAAGGAGATGAACACTGTGTAAGGCCATTGTAAGGTCTTTGGCCTTTGAGAAACTGGAAACCTTGGAAGCTTTTGAAAAGAGGAGCAAAATGATTAACAGTCAGGCTACTGTGTAAATAATAGAATCTAGGCAATGTGATGTACAACATGATGACTATAGCGAATACTGCTATATGACATATTTGAAAATTGCTAAGAGAGTACATCCTAAAAATTCTCATCACAAGGAAAAAAGCATTTCTCCTTTTTCTCTTCTTTTTTTTCCCCTTCTATCTGTATGAGGAGTTTACCACAGTAAATTAAACTTACTGTGGTAATCATTTAATAATATATATATATGCCCAGTCATTATGCTATACACCTCTAACTTAGTGCTGTATGTCAATTACACCTCAATAAAACTGAAGAGAAAAAACACTGGAAAGAAAACACACCAAAAAAGTAAATAACAAAATGGTTTGTTAAAAAAAATAATTTAGGCAGACAAACGTGGAAGCTGGGAGTTGGGTAAGGAGACCATTCCAACAATTGAATGGAATGGAGGTTACAGGAGAGACAGTGAGAAGTGGCCAGGCTCTGCAACTATTCCGCAGGTAGAGCCCACAGTGTTTCCGGGATGTAGGGATAAAGGAAAGAAAGCAGTCAACGATGTCACCAAGGTCTGTGGCTTGAGTGACTAGAAGGATGGAATTGTCATTTCCTGAGATTGGGAAGACTTCAAGAGGAGCAGGTTTGAACAGGGTGAGGGAGAAAGGAGAAGATGCAAGGCCTGGGCCCTGGGGCATGCCAAGGGGAGTGAGTTGTCCAGGAAACAAAGGGAACTGGTCTAGGAGACCAGAGCATGGTATGCTACAACGTGAAGAGACAGGCACTACAAGCTGTTAAAACATCCATCATCAATAAAAGAGGCAGTGAATGTTGCCATTTTAACTGAATATATTTACCTTAAAATACAGTGTAGACAATACCCTTATGAAAACGTTTAAAAAATTGTTTTAAATTAATAATTTTTGTGCTTCTTATGAACTAATAAAAAATAACATGATACTTCAGAAGCCTCAACATGCAGGCCACGTATTCATGAGGTGTTTGTGAGATTACCAAGGGGCTGAGTGTAAGTAGGGTAAGGACTTGGTCCTGGGCACGCCAACATTAGGGAGCCATCTGGGAGAAGATAGAGAACTGCAGGGCTACAGAGGAACAGCCAGTGAGATAAGAGTGAAATAAACTGTGGTATGCTAAGCCGGTTAGAAAACTAGTGTAAGTTGTTAAACGTCCACTATCAGCAAAAGATGAAACTAAGATCACCATTTTAATTGGATATATTTATTTACTTTGAAACACTATGCAGACAATGCCCTCTTGTAAATGAAAATGTTATAAAGAGCAAATTCCTTTCAAAGTTAGTAATTCTTATGTTCTTTATGAACCAATGAAAAGCAACACTATACTTTAGTTGCCTCAAGATACAAGCCACATATTCATAAGCACTGCATTTCAGTAGATGTGTATGCAAACACACACACATACTAAGTGTGAGCGCCAGAGCTGAGGTGAGTGGGAGCAGTGAAAAGCTGCTATATGGTGTTTGCTCTGTGAAAGAAGTGAAAAAAAGCCTCCAGTAATTACTGTTGCCAGAAGCACAGCCTTAGGGTTTGGGGACTGTGGTTAAGGATAGAGATGGGATTGAATCTGGGCTCTGAGGTTATTTATTAGTTCTAAAACTAAGTCCTTAGAAAAACAGTGATCGCATAGCTCTCTCGGGACAAAATGTCTTTGTTGATACAGGGCAAAGAGGGACTGTAGGTAAGTCAGTTCTGGCCGCCTCAGCTTGGGGCAGAGTAGCTGAAGTGGAAGTAGGGGAAGCAAACTTGCACACCAGGGCGCAGGCCTGGCTGAAAGGACGGCTGAGCTTCACGCTGCCCAGTGACGTGGAAAAGAGCAGCACTGTTTGGTGAGGGACGTTAGACTGCAGAGCATAATTGAGGCAGGATGACCCTCTAGGATTGGAAGTCTCAATATTGTCAAGATGGTGATTCTCCCTAAATTTAACTACAAATTCAAAACAATCCTTATAAAAAAAAACAGCAGTTTTTTTTTTGGCAGAAGTTGATAAGCTTATCCTAAAATATATGGAAATGCAAAAACTCTAGAAGATCCAAAACAGTTCTAAAAAAGAACATAGTTAAAGAACTTAGATTTTTCAATTTCCAAATGTACTATAAAACTAAAAAAATCAAGACAGCACGGTACTGGCATAAAGATAGACATACAGATCAATGAAACAGAACTGAGAGTCCAGCAGTAAACCCTTTTATGGTCAATTTATGTTCTACAAAGATGCCAAGGCAATTCAATAGGGAAAGAATTTTTTTTTAAAACAAATAGTGCTGGGACAATTGGATATCCACATGCAATATGATGTCGTTAAACCCTTACCTACACAAAACTTAACTCAAAATAGTTCATAGGCCTAAATATAAGAGCTAAAATGATGAACCTTTAAGAAGAAAACACAAGAGTAAGTCTTTGTGACCCTAGGTTGGGCAAAGCGTTCTTAAAAGCATGATTCATAAAAGAAGAAGTAAACTGGGCTTTGTCAAAGTTAAAAACTTTGCTTTTCAAAGATACCATTAAGAAAATGAAAAGACAAGCTACAGACCGGGAGAAAACATCTGCAAATCATGTTTCTGATCAAGACGTGTATCCAGAATATATAAAGAACTTGTGCAACTCGCAATAAGATAAACAACCCGATTTAAAAATGGGTTTGAATAGCTATTTTACCAAAGAAGAGATACAAATGGCTAGTAAGTGCATGAAAAGATAAGCAACATGATAGCCATTAGAGAAATACAAATTAAAACCATATCTACTAGAATGTATATAATAAAAAGAAGAGACAATATCAAGAATTGGTGAAGTTGTGGAGAAACTGGAGCCCTCATACATTGCTGGTGGGGATGTAAAATGGTGCAGCCACTTTGGAAAAGTCTGGTTGTTCCCCAAAATGTTAAATGTAGATTTACCATAGGACTCAGCAATTGTACAACTAGGTATTTACCAAGAGTACTGAAAACATGTTTTCATAAAAACTTGTACATGGATGTTCACACAGCATTATTTACAAGAGCCAAAAAGTGGCAACAATCCAAATATCCATCAACTGGTGAGTGGATCAACAAAATGTGGCATGTCCATACAATGGAAGTACATTCAGCAATAAAAAGGAATGAACTTCTATTAATAGATGCTACAACATGGATGAACTTCAAAACCATTATGCTAAGGGAAAGAAGCCAGATGTAAAACACTACGTATTTTATGATTCCATTTATATAAAACGTCCAGAAAAGATGAATCTGTAGAGACAGTAAGACCAGTAGTGGTTGCCTGGGGCCAGAGATGGAAATGGGGTTTGACTACAAATGGACACAAGGGATCTCTTTGGGGTAATGGAAATACTCAAATTTTGGACTGTGGTGGTAACTGCACAACTCTGTAAATTTACGAAAAATGACTGCATTGTATACTAAAAATGGGTGAATTTTATGGTATGCAAATTTACCTCAATGAAGCTGATTTAAAAATATATATATGGTTGTAATTGTCTATGAATTCCAGCTCTGCTGCTTACTAGCTGTGGAACTGTGGGCATGTTACCTGATCTTTTTAGGACTGTTACCTCACTTGTAAAATGGGAATAAGTATATACCTCATCAGATTGTTGTGAGGATTAATACTTAAGTCAGTGCCAGTATTTAACTATTATTATTTATAACATTACCTGTGACATTTCTACTTCCAATAAGTTTCTGACAGTGAAGCATGTTATGTTCCATTTGTTATAAATGAATTTTTTATTGATATAATTCACAAACGATCACCCTTTTAAACTGTACAGTTCACTGGTTTTTAGTATATTTACAAAGTTATGCAATCACTGCTAATTCACATTTTAAATATTTTTTAAGTAGAGCCGACAGTGTATTAGTCTTAGGTGTACAACAGTGATTCAACATTTTTATCATCTCTATGGGTTTTCTGAATTCGTGGGTATAACTAGAATGCAAGATAAATTCTAAATTCATAAACTTAGAAATTTACAAGTTCCTAAATTTAGGATAAGCGCCTCCACCCAAATACAATATATTGTACAGTTTCTACTATCACTTAACTAATGAATGCATTTAGTGAAACAAAACTTCCTATTTTGGGTAAACTGTTGTACCTAAAACTTGCGTGATAGAAAAAATGTTAATTTTAATCTTAAGTACACAGTGAATACAAGTAACCAAAACTCGTGGTTTCCTGTGATTAAAATTAACCTGTTTTCTATCACACAAATTTTAGGTACAACAGTTTACCTAAAATAGGAAGTTATGTTTATATTTAGTGGTAATCTTTCCATTAAAGCAATGGGTTTGCTCGGATTGGCCTTTTAGAAAAAGCTCTGTGGGCGTTCTTACGACACCTCGCGTGTATCGTAAGCTAATTCCACTGTGAATGCAGTCTAGCGCCACCACGGACCACCTCCCTGCCTCTAGAAACCTCTCTTCCAGAACAAGTTAGGTAGACTTGGCTTTTGCTATCCTGGGCTGCTGAGAACTTCACCAAACCTCCGCGGGAGGGCGCCCTCCCCGCCGGCCGCCAGGTGACGCGCCGCGCAGTGAGCGCGACTAGTTCGGCGCGCAGCCTCCTCGCGGTCAAAAGCTCCGTCACAGATGAGCCAGACCCGGAACCGATCTCGCCTTATTAAATTATGGCAATCGGTAAAGGACATTCCCACTATCTGCTCTCACACCAGAAAAGATATCCAGGTTCCAGGAAACTCTCAGGACCATCCGCACGGGAAGCGGAAATGACTTCTCCCTCGCCAGCGCGCTCCGCGGTTGCGTCACCCACCTAGGGAGGAGCCTTTTCTGGGGCTGCCCTCAGCGTTGCCTGCACAAGTATCCCAATAGGTCTGCGACGAATAGATCCCCAAAGTTTGCCTCGCGTTTTTTAGTCAGCCTGCCGGCAAGCATTGAATAAACTCAAGCGAAAAGCTGTCCGAGTAGTGAGGCCCCTGCTGCACCTGTCATCCTCCTTTCCCGGGCCAAGGCCCTAGTCGGCCTCCCCGCCTCCGCTTCCGTGCCCCCGAGGGGACCTGAGTGCGAACAGGCAGTGACCGGGCCTCTTCTTTCTTTTCTGAGTGAGATGGCGGGAGGTGAGGCTGGAGTGACTCTGGGGCAGCCGCATCTTTCTCGCCAGGATCTCGCCACCTTGGTAAGATTTCGCTCTGGTGGACGGAGAGTGAGCTCCGGAGAGGATGACCGAGCCCCCCCGGGGGGCTTTGAGACGAGGCAGTGCCGGGCTGCCACGAGCATGGATTAGGAGGGAGCCTCTCATCCTAAGCTGCGCTCGCGCCGCCGCCTGCAGCGGCAAGTCATGGTGTTAAGTGTCATTAAGGCTTTCGTGTCTTCAGGTCAGGGGAGGAAATGTCTTCCCTGTCCTCAGCACTAATGCTGTCAATGTTAGGGGGCCTCGGGCGTCCATATTTCCCATAGTGAGTTGGACTTGTAGTCTTTTGTAACGATGAAGGACTCTTAGGGCTTCCCAGTTATCAGTCTAAGATTGCTTATACAGGAAAAACGCTTTAGAAGTAGAAGAGAGCTAGCTGTTCAGATGGTGGTGAGCTGTATGTAGCGAATATAAAGTCAAAGTTGTGGTTTAATGTATAGCGATTTAAAATAAAATGTTTGATTGCAGGATGTTACCAAGTTGACTCCACTTTCACACGAAGTTATCAGCAGACAAGCCACAATTAATATAGGTAAGATAAGAATAACTTGGAAACCTGACTTCTTTGATCCCAAGCAAGTAATTTTAATCTCTCCTTTTGTGTGATTACCTGAATTATATGAGGATGCAGATATTCAAGAAATAGACGTTGAGCCTTTGTGAGCAAAGCACCTGCTAGGTTTTTTGGGAAGCACGTGTTGTCCATAGGTAGCTTGTAGACTGGTGAAGAGGAAAGGTGCGGGTATATGAAAAGTTTAATAGCATAAGGCAATATGTAGTCACATGTAGTAGTTTAAGAGGTGAAAATGCGGCTGTATTTGCCATACAAGGTTATTGCAAGGGCAGAATTTTTGAAAGTTTTATTTTGATATATAAACTATTGTTAAGTAGGGTATATTACTTTTCTTAATTGGCTGCTAGAACTTTAGAGAAATTACGTTGATGGAGTGTAAATTTTGGATAGTTAGGTGTCTGTACAAACAGCACAGTAAGGCCTAGTTAAAAGTAAGTCTCTACCATCAGGCTATTAAAAAGCTGTAAAATAACATGCTACCCTTGACAGCATTACCATAATTAAACCTCAGTTTTCCTGTTCTCAGGGATTCCTTTGGGTGTGTCAGGGTTCATCATACCTATATTCTTCACTCTGGATATGGTGGGAAGTTTCTCAGTATACACGATTTTATATGCTTTTTATTGAGTGCTTATTTTAAGTGAAGTCAGTCTTTTCTGTGATTAAAAACATAAGATGAATAGCTTTTAGTACACTTTTTTTTAACAAGGTAGTCTGTTACGTGGGAAGATCTCTTTAAGTCCTGTGTTAGTTTTTAGTAGGAAAGAATGCATAGGAAGAAATTTTGTTGAAGCCACTGTTGGTTTTGCATCGATATTTATAGTGAGTTACAGCTTTGGGTTTCTACTCTATTTTGAAAAAAATATATTTGCTGTAATTGAATGCATGTGAATTAATTTTTTGTTCTTTTTCTTAGGTACAATTGGTCATGTAGCTCATGGGAAATCCACAGTTGTAAAAGCTATTTCTGGAGTTCACACTGTCAGGTTCAAAAATGAACTAGAAAGAAATATTACAATCAAGCTTGGATATGCTAATGCCAAGGTGAGCTATGTGCTGTGAAACTAAAAACTAATTGTTGAATGTGCAGATAACAAATCCAAATCTTTTTTTCATTGGAACTGGTAGATTTATAAACTTGACGACCCAAGCTGTCCTCGGCCAGAATGTTACAGATCCTGTGGAAGTAGTACACCTGATGAGTTTCCTACAGACATTCCAGGGACTAAAGGGAACTTCAAATTAGTCAGGTGATCTCATTCATGCTAAAAACACTTTATGCTTCATATTCTATTGTCCTTTGAAATATTTAACTGAGACATTAAACAATGAATTGCTGAATGGTTTTATTTTCCCTTTATTTTATTTTATTTATTTATCTATCTATCTATCTATCTAATCTATCACGACAGTAATTTGAAGAGTCAACTATTTAAACCTAAGTTAGATACTTACATGCAATTTCTCCATAGGAAAAGTATCACGTAAGCAGAATGGAATGAGGGGAAATACAGCTCACTGGCTTTAAGGGATTCTTTTTGCCAGGCTTCCTAAATCTATTTTAAACAGTGTTTCTGTTTTTTAGGGGAGGAACAAAGCCATTTTTAATTACCCCTCTTAAATACATGAGCTTGTTACCCAGTTATTTCCTAAATATGATTATATAGTCTGGTTCTTTATCAGAGGATACCAACATCTACCTAATGATGTTTATAGGGGTTGGGGATACCCCACAAGGAAATTTTAGATCTGGGGCAGGGCTAGGACTTGGGAAAGGTGAGTGAGGCTCTTGGGCCCAAAATTTAAGGGGTGGAGGGATGCTAAAAAAAGAAGCTCAATAATTAAGATAAATAGTATTTTAAGACAATCTTTTTTTTTAATTAATGCAAAGAAATTGTGATAAATAAAACATAACTTTTAAAAATAAAAACAGTCTCAAAATTACAAATTTTTTTTTCTTTTTAGTATCACTGGTGTTTTGCTTTTTGGCTCAGCGTGGCATTATTACTAATCTTTTCATTTAAAATTTGATATTCATGGGGGTTTTTTTTTGCATTTTGGTTTTTTAAACTATTAAATTTAAATATTATTTATCTTGACTACGAGTTTTTTTGGCACCCCCTTCAGTTTTGCACCTGAGGTGAGTGCCTCACTTGCCATACCCTAGTTCTGGCCCTGATCAGAAATCAGCAAACTTTTTCTACTAAGGACCAGATAGTAAGTATTTTTGGCTTTGCAGGCCATAAGTTCTCTTCTGTAGCTACTTATCTCTGTTCTTGTATATGAAAGCAGACATAAACAATATGTGCATGATTGGGTATGGAAGAGGGCCAGATTTGGCCTAAGGGCCAGAGTTTGCTAACTCCTGTTTTTGATCATGACAATAAGAGCATACACTTTTTAAAAATAATGGTTCTGAATGAGTAGCATAGTTTTGTTAAGATAGTGCTGCCATCTCCACATGAGATTGGTGGTTCCAGCCTTTCAAGGTCTGGAGAAGTTTTTGGCTGATTAATTTTTCAGATGACAATGCCCATTCTGCTGTCAGTGTTACTTACTTAGGTTTCAAATCGATGACATTCCCTATATATATTGTATGCCATATTCTATACCATATTCACTTTGATTGCATTTGTGAATTTCTGTCTCTTCAGTTATTTTTACACATAGCTAATTTCATTTGCTTTGTGACAATCTGCAGTAATTTTACTCTCAGCCATAAGTAATCTTATTTCCAAGGTCCAGAAACACAAGGTCCTGTAACCACTTGACTTTAATGCGATGAGAATTATTTCCATAATCTTATTCTACATTCATATGTAATATTCATATACCATATTTAAAGTGATTTAATTTTAGGGAAACTATAACTTGCATGTTGAGGTATGGATTGATCTTAGAACTGATTGTTGTTTCTCAATTGTTAGACATGTTTCCTTTGTTGACTGTCCTGGCCATGATATTTTGATGGCTACTATGCTGAACGGTGCAGCCGTGATGGATGCAGCTCTTCTGTTGATAGGTAAATTTATCAGAATTTGTTTAGACAAACCAATGTAAAACACATCCAGGATGGAATACTTAATGGAAACTAATGCCTTTAAGGGTCATATGCCAAATTTGTTGGCACAAATGGAACCTAATATGTCATCCAGAATGTCATGCCTGCCTACTAGCTATCACAAGACTCCAAACAAGATAGACCTGGGGCGATGATGTGAAAAATCTTATGGTAGTATGTATTTTTAAAAGTCAGTTGTGCGCTTTTCCACTTAGATCATACAAAATGATTTGTTAATTTAAAATTTATGTGTAAACATACATGTATTTTTTGTCTCTGAGCTATCCACTGCAACATTGACGTATAACAGTTTTATTTAAATGCAAGTCTCATTCATAATAAGTGCTGAAGTGTAGACTGGAAGTGGGGTTTTCAAGGCTACAGTCTTCCTTATGTGAGCTGTCAAGAGACTCCATTGCTATGGGATATGATTTTTAAAAGCATGCCAAGTGAATATAGTACAGGACACTGGAATATCACCATATGGGGAGGATGATCATTGGACTGCCCAACAAAACATGGCTCTTTCTTTATAATGCTCTGTTGGTTATCTTCACATTAAGTGGCTTCCACTCCTTTGTTAGGGAGTAGCTTCTGATAGTAGTTGAAATACATAGACTGTATTAAGTGTCTTCCCCTCTTAATTACTGCCTGCCTCTCAGGAGCTTGACTAGCCAAAACATCTCTAAGTCTGGATAGAGCCTTAGGACTATACCTTGTACCTGAGGAAAAGCTGAGGGAAAATCCTGAGGTGCCAGATTTGTTGATACCAAGCTTCTTACTTAGGACCAGGAAAGGGAGCCAAAAGATAGGGAAGCTCCAGTGAATGCAAGCACAGAGGGTGAAGTAGAGGCAGAAAGCAGATACTTGGCAGTGATATCCAGGACTTTTGCCTTGAGTAAGGCTAGGATATTCAAACGTTTGTTTTATTAGATGCCAGCTAATTTTTTTTTTTTGGTAGTACACATAACATAAAAATTACCATCTTAGCCATTTAAAGTGTACAATTCAGCAGCATTAAGTACATTCACAGTGTTGTATTAGCATTACCATTTTTATTGCCACAAAAGGAAACCCCATGCCCATTCAGCAGTCACTCTATCCCCACTTTCCCCCAGCCTCTAGCAACCATTAATCTGCTTTCTGTCTCGGGATTTACCTATTCTGGACATTTCCAGCTAATTGTCATACACTTTTTATTTTTCTCTCTTCCAGCTGGTAATGAGTCCTGTCCTCAGCCTCAGACTTCTGAACACCTGGCTGCTATAGAAATCATGAAACTGAAGCATATTTTGATTCTACAAAATAAAATAGATTTGGTGAAAGAAAGTCAAGCTAAAGAACAGTATGAACAGATCCTTGCATTTGTACAAGGTAAGAAGCCATAATATCTAATAAGCCTTTGAATCATTTTGAGGGACATTTAATCCAGATACCAGATGTTAATTTCTAATAGATTATCGAAAACAGGGTAAATCTGTGGGTCTTAAACCTTATTTCTCTATACCTACTACTTGTTAGCCTACTGATAAAACTAGTAAAATCTGTGTTTCTGAATTTGATAAACTAAAGTATGTTTTTGAAGGCTGAAGTTAGACTTGAAGTTATATTCTGGAAGCTAAATTCGATTTTTTTTAAATCCTCCTCAGTGATAGTAAAGTGAACAAAAGCATTTTTTTTCAACTTAAGTCTTAACACTATTCTTACTGAGTAGTTACTTTGTGAATTAGAACTGACAGTGATTTATTTAATCTTTATAGTGTCGCTCTCTCTAAGAGTATAGTGTTTCTCATTTCAGGGAAGACACGATGCATCTTATTGTTGACATTTGATTCTCTCTTAGCCTTGTTTTTCTTGTTAGAAAAGTTGACTTCCTGTGAACCCAATTCTACTATAATGAAAAAGAATAAGTCATTTTGATTAAAACCTAATTATGTTTGGTCCTATTCTTTGACCAGCTTGTTTAACATATAATTAATAAGGAACAGGTATTGTATGTGTCAGCAGTCTTTGAGTAGCAGAGAACCTGTAATTTTACCTTGACGTTTATTGGGAGATTAATTACATGTTAATAGAAATCTTTGAACTAGTAAAACTCCCAGGAGTGTTAGCATGTTGTTTGTTTGAACAGTTTTATCATTTTAGTATATCTGGTAATATAGTTTAACAGATTTTTTTTAAAGGGAGTAGTACTCATTTTCAGAAGAAAAATAAACAGAATACTGCTACCTTTCTAAACAGAATCATCACTTTTTACCTGTTGCTGGCATTTGTGTGGGGATGTTTAAGCATCTATTTTAGTGATCTTAACTGTTTCATGTAACATGTATAGAACAAATTCTGTGAAACAGGGATTTTGATCTTTCTGGTATTGTCATGTAGGTACAGTAGCAGAAGGGGCTCCTATCATTCCAATTTCTGCTCAGCTGAAATACAATATTGAAGTTGTCTGTGAGTACATAGTAAAGAAAATTCCAGTACCCCCAAGGGACTTTACTTCAGAGCCCCGACTTATTGGTAAGTGATAGGATTTGTCTTTAACCCTTAATTTGATGTTTTTCCACATTGGTGATTCCCCTTTAAGGGCATTACTAATACTTCCTTTTCTGCAGAGGTGGTAATAAATTACAATCTCCATAAACTTTTAAAAATTCTGAGATTGTATTGGCAGTGCTAGAGTACACTGCTGGATGAGGGACAATGAATACAGAAGGAACTTTTAACGTTCTTGTACTCAGTATGTGGTGTGTTACGTTATCAGGATGGAGTAATACAGTATTCTCTATGGAATTATGAAGGTTTAGTCAGGAACAGAATATTAAAACTCCTGTGCAAATGACTTAATTATACCATTAAAGAAGATTGTCATGTTACTTTATTTTTATTTAAGTTAATAGTACCAGTATTAGTAAAATCTCCAAGCCTGTAGTTCAACACAGAGATGTAGGTGCCTTTTCAAAACAGACATTTGAGTCCCTCTGGGCCTCCACCTGAGGCCTTCCTGTGTGTTGTGGGAAGTGTTCTCTTGGATGATTGTGATGCATACCCCTTGTTAAGGGTCACAGCTCTTAAGACACAAGTGTAGCTCACATAGTCCTAGAGTTGTTTTGTAGTTTTAAAACTAAATTTTTATTTCCAAAGTCACATAATATAGAAGTATATAAAGAAAAAGTCCACTCCCTGCCTCCCACTTCTAGCCTCTTTGCCCTGAAGTATCCAGACTTAACAGTTGGTGTGTATTATTCCCACACCTTTCTCTTTGTTCATATGATCATATATGTTTCCTGTTCTCATTTTTCTTTGTGGAAGAGGGATCATACTATACGTGTTATTTTTGTAACTAGTTTTCCTCTTAACAGTATATGAGAGTTATCCTTCCAGATCATCATATATAGATCTAACATTCTTTTTTTGTTAGCTGCATGATATTCCATAGTATGGATGTATCATACTAAACCTATCAATGAACTTTCAAGTTATTTCCACTTTTCCATCATAAAGCAAGGCTGCAGTAAATGTTGGAATAATAATAATAGACTCTAGGTAATATAACACCCCTATGGTATAGATTTTAGGTAATACAGCACCCCATGGTATAAATCTTCTGGGGTGACTGTTTTAGAAAAGTTAACTTAGAAAAGAGTATGTCTTCTAAAGTTAAACAGAATTTATTTTAATTTGTTTCCTTTTAGTTATCCGGTCCTTTGATGTCAATAAACCTGGCTGTGAAGTTGATGACCTTAAGGGTGGTGTAGCTGGTGGTAGTATTCTAAAAGGAGTTTTAAAGGTAAGCTGGTTTTGCTTATTGTGTTTGTGTTTGTTTTTCCCTTGTGTTAATCATAAGGAGAATAGTATGGACACTCCAAATTGAAAAATAGGATTTTTTTCATGGTGTCTAGTACTTAGTAGAGACTTCTTGAGTGTGTCTGACCTCTAACTTTATAGGCTCATTTTGAGTATGGAGTACGTTTTATATGGTGATGGATTGTGTGATAGGTAGTTAGCTATGGTTGGATGGTTCTGGTTTTGAAGTTCTCTTCCACATCTTTTTTTCTTTTTTTAGTAGTGATCTTTGAAATAGAGAAAGGGTTGTCTTTTCAGTTTTGTGGTCTTGTTAGGGCTTTTGATGTGTAAATGGTAATCATGTTGTCTTGCAGTAATTACTAACTTTTATATTTACAGGTGGGCCAGGAGATTGAAGTCAGACCTGGCATTGTTTCCAAAGATAGCGAAGGAAAACTCATGTGTAAACCAATCTTTTCCAAAATTGTGTCCCTTTTTGCTGAGCATAATGATCTCCAGTATGCTGCTCCAGGAGGTCTTATTGGTAAAGATTTTCTTCCCATCACTGTGCTTCTAATTTGTGGTATTTTTCATGGGAAATGGATTACTCAAAAAGATATATTGTAGATTTTTAATTGGATATTTTAATAATTAAATGGGGTTGGGGGCATTTATGTGGTTAAGCTGTTGATTTCAGGTCATAAGATGATTTCATGTGTTTGTAAAAATTACTTTTAAGCTTAAAGAAGAAGACATTTTGGTTGAGTACATAAAGTAACTCCTTTTTAGCAATAATGAAATAAGTTTTATGACCTAACATTTAAAATACCTAAGTATGCCTTTATTTTGAAGTCCACAAGTTTTTGGAGTAGAGAGTGGTTGTTTTTTATGTGTGTTTTGCAAATGTAAAGTTACCCATAAATGTCAGTTGAATCATGTCAGATCATATTTACACTGAGGTAAGAATAAAAAGATAACTTCCATTTTGTAGGAATTACTGAGTTAATTTATGGATTTTCTGGTCACTTACACTTTAATGTCTTACCAGATACCCAGAAAAGGGCAGGATTTATTGAAAATTAGAGGTGCTATACCTTTGGATTAAAGAAGAGGATATTTGGTAAAGAAGGAGTTTTGTCTCTTGGTTCTCTGGTTTTAGGCTATATAACATATTTTTCTGTTCTAGCCTGTAATTAAGAGTTTACTGTGTATGATTTTATCTGTTTTTGTTGTTGTTTGTTCTTTATAAACAAGGAAACTCAAGAAAAATTGGTAAAATTTACCTTCTGGAACTTTTCAAGATAGAAGAATAGACTAATGATAACCCTCATGTAGCCACCACCCAGCAGCAACTGGCAGTACTTTACCAATCATGTTTCATTTTTATATCTTCTTCCCTCTCCCCAAAAGACACATAACTAAAGTGTTTTTAAGAAGATCCCAGGAATTATATATGAAGCCTTTAAGCTTTTTTGGTCAGCTTTCCAGGGGAGAAATGGCAGACAAATAGTCTGCAAACTGCTCATTATGAATTTTATATCTTTTCAACCTTCATTAAGCATATTTACACTCATTTTTGAGTTAAGCTGTTATCTCTTTTTGCCCTTTGCTTAGAATTTAAATTAAGAGAGTCTTTCTGTTCTCAAATGCACAACTAACCCATGAGTTTACAATTCTGTTTCTTCGATTAAAACAGGTATTTTTCATGCCTTGTAGCTATTACATAAGTATGAGAATATAAATGTGTATTAAAATGTATAGGTGTATGCTCTAATTGTTTTAAGTTTTTTGGTAAACAGCTTTATAGGCAATAAAAAGCTAGATTTTGTATATCTTTATTTCATATCAGGAGTTGGAACAAAAATTGACCCCACTTTGTGCCGGGCTGACAGAATGGTAGGGCAAGTACTTGGTGCAGTTGGAGCTTTACCTGAGATCTTCACAGAGTTGGAAATCTCCTATTTCCTACTTAGACGCCTTCTAGGTGTACGCACTGAAGGAGATAAGAAAGCAGCAAAGGTAAGTGCTTTCTATAATTCCTGTTTCCAGAAAATGATAGTGATACTAAGACCAGTTTTGAGGTTTGTTCTTTTACAGCTAACATGAGATTAAGAAAAAAGAAAAGGTGAGTAAGTTTGGCTTCCTGAAAGTTGAGAACTTCTATGTGGTAATCAGTTTAAAGTATTAAACAAAATGGGAAAAAATATGTCACATAGGGCAATGACATGATATTCTTATAATCCATATGATTTTTTAAAGTCTCAGTGAGATTAGGTTGGCAGAGATGGAAAATTGCTAATATCTGTTGTTGGCAAGGCTGCAGAAAAATAAGCAGTAATTTTTGGAAAGCATTTTTTAGATTTCGGAGTTTATTTTTCCCCAATTTATTTCCCTAGGTGCAAAAGCTGTCTAAGAACGAAGTGCTCATGGTGAACATAGGATCCCTGTCAACAGGAGGAAGAGTTAGTGCAGTCAAGGCTGATTTGGGCAAAATCGTATTGACTAATCCTGTGTGCACAGAAGTGGGAGAAAAAATTGCCCTTAGCCGAAGAGTTGAAAAACACTGGCGGTAAGTTTATTAGCCCTTGTCACTAAAAAAAGACACAGTTTCATTAAGTTCTTGGTATATATGCACACATACTTTTTTTCTTAAATTCAGTACTTATTGAGACTTTAAATCTCAACTATTTATTTAGATGACTTTGAAATGTGTATTTCTAGCCCTGATTTGTGAGAGAGACAACCTGTGCAAAAACTAATGAATTTAAGTTAATATTTTCCTTGTTTTAGCTTTTTAAAACTTTATTTGGAAATAATTTCAAACTTAACAGGAAAATTTCAAGAATTACACACACAACTCCTGTTTTCCCTTTTCCCAAATACACAATTTATTTTTATGTGTGTTTGTGTATGTATACTTATATTTGTGTGTGTGTGTGTGTACATATATATACACAAACTTTTTTCTGAACTATTTGAGGAATAGGTTGTATATATCATGCCCCTTGATTTTTTTTTTTCTTTTTATTAAGGTATCATTGATACACAATCTTTTGAAGGTTTCATATGAGCAACATTGTAGTCACAACATTCAACCATATTACGAAGTCCCCCCCACTCACCCCATTGCAGTCACTGTCCATCAATGTAGTAAAGTGCTATAGAGTCACTACTTGTCTTCTCTGTGCTATATTGCCTTCCACATGACCCACCTACATTATGTGTGCTAATCATAATGCCCAGTAATCCCCTTTTCCCTCCCTCCCCATCCACCCTCCCTTCCCTTTGGTAACTACTAGTCCCTTCTTGTAATCTGTGAGTCTGCTGCTGTTTTGTTCCTTCAGTTTTGCTTTGTTGTTATCCTCTACAAATGAGTGAGATCATTTGGTACTTGTCTTTCTCTGCCTATGCTCCTTGATTTCTTAATAGTTTGGTGTATATTTCCTAAAAACAAGGATATTCTCTTATATAGCCACTTCATGAAATTTAACATCGGTAAAATATTGAAATCTATAGTCTATATTCCAGTTTTATACCTTGTCCCAATAATGTTCTCTACATCCCTCCAGTCTACTATCATGCGTTGCATTTGGTGTTCATGTCTCTTTGATTACTAATCTAGAACTTCCTCAGCCTTTCTTTTTCTTACTTGACATTGACAGTTTTGAAGATTACAAGCTAGTTACTTTATAGATGGTTCCTCAGTTTGAGTTTATCTGATGTTTCCTAAAATTAGATTCAGGTTGTGTATTTATGTCTAGAATACTTTTTTTTTATATATAATTTATTTTGGTATCATTAATCTACAATTACACGTGCATTATTATGGTTATTAAACTACCCCCTTCATCAGGTCCCCCCCCACCAACCCCATTACAATCACTGTCTCAGTATAGTGAGATGCTATAGAATGACTACTTGTCTTCTCTGAGTTGTATAGCCCTCCCCGTGCCCCCCCAACATTACATCTGCTAATCGTAATGCCCCTTTTTCCCTCTTATCCCTCCCTTCCCACCCATCTTCCCCAGTCCCTTTCCCTTTGGTAACTATTAGTCCGTTCTTGGGTTCTGTGAGCCTGCTGCTGTTTTGTTCCTTCAGTTTTTTTCTTTGTTCTTATACTCCACATATGAGTGAAATCATTTGATACTTGTCTTTTTCGGTTTGGCTTATTTCACTGAGCATAATACCCTCTAGCTCCATCCATGTTGTTGCAAATGGTAGGATTTGTTTTCTTCTTATGGCTGAATAATATTCCATTGTGTATATGTACCACATCTTCTTTAGCCATTTATCTACTGATGGACACTTAGGTTGCTTCCATTTCTTGGCTATTGTAAATAGTGCTGCGATAAACATAGGGGTGTATATGTCTTTTTCAAACTGGGCTGCTGCATTCTTAGGGTAAATTTCTAGGAATGGAATTCCTGGGTCAAATGGTATTTCTATTTTGAGTTTTTTGAGAAACCTCCATACTGCTTTCCACAATGGTTGAACTAATTTGCATTCCCACCAGCACTGTATGAGGGTTCCCTTTTCTCCACATCCTCGCCAACATTTGTTGTTGTTCGTGTTTTGGATGTTGGCCATCCTCACTGGTGTGAGGTGATATTGTGGTTTTAATCTGCATTTCTCTGATGTTTAGTGATGTGGAACATCTTTTCAAGTGCCTGTTGGCCATCTGAATTTCTTTGGAGAAGTGTCTATTCATGTCCCCTGCCCATTTCTTAATTGGATTATTTGCTTTTTGTTTCTTAAGGTGCATGAGTTCTTTATATATTTTGGATATCAACCCCTTATCAGATACGTCATTTATGAATATATTCTCCCATACTGTACGATGTCTTTTTGTTCTACTGATGGTGTCCTTTGCTGTACAGAAGCTTTTCAGCTTGATATAGTCCCACTTGTTCATTTTGGCTTTTGTTTCCTTTGCCCAGGGAGATATGTTCATGAAGCAGTCACTCATATTTATGTCCAAGAGATTTTTGCCTATGTTTTTTCCTAAGAGTTTTATGGTTTCATGACTTACATTTAGGCCTTTGATCCACCTTGAGTTTACCTTTGTGTATTGGGTTAGACAGTAGTCCAGTTTCATTCTCTTACATGTAGCTGTCCAGTTTTGCCAACACCAGCTGCTGAAGAGGCTGTCATCTCCTCATTGTATACCCAAGGCTCTTTTCTCAAATACTAATTGACTGTATATGTTTGGGTTAATGTTTGGATTTTCTATTCTGTTCCACTGGTCTGTGGGTCTGTTCTTGTGCCAATACCAAATTGTCTTGATTACTGTGGTTTTGTAGTAGAGCTTGAAGTCAGGGAGCGTAATTCCCCCTGTTTTATTCCTCCTTCTCAGGATTACTTTGGCTATTCGGGGTCTTTTGTGGTTCCATATGAATTTTAGAATTATTTGTTCCAGTTCATTGAAGAAAGCTATTGGTATTTTGATAGGGATTGCGTTGAATCTGTAGATTGCTTTAGGTAGTATAGCCATTTTGACAATATTTATTCTTCCTAGCCAAGAGCATGGGATGCATTTCCATTAGTGTCCTCTTTAATTTCTCTTAGGAGTGTCTTGTAATTTTCAGGGTATAGGTCTTTCACTTCCTTCGTTAGGTTTATTCCTAGGTATTTTATTCTTTTTGATGCAGTTGTGAATGGAATTGTTTTTCTGATTTCTCTTCCTGTTAGTTCATTGTCAGTGTACAGGAAAGCAACAGATTTCTGTGTGTTAATTTTGTATCCTGCAACTTTGGAGTGGAGTCTTTAGGGTTTTTTATGTACAATATCATGTCATCTGCAAATAGTGACAATTTGACTTCTTCTTTACCAATCTGGATGCCTTGTATGTCTTTGTTTTGTCTGATTGCCGTGGCTAGGACCTCCAGTACTATGTTGAATAAGAGTGGAGAGAGTGGGCATCCCTGTCTTGTTCCCGATCTTAGATGAAAAGCTTTCAGCTTCTCGCTGTTAAGTATGATGTTAGCTGTGGGTTTGTCCTATATGGCCTTTATGATGTTGAGGTACTTGCCGTCTATACCCATTTTGTTGAGAGTCTTAATCATGAATGGATGCTGAATTATGTCAAATGCTTTTTCAGCATCTATGGAGATGATCATGTGGTTTTTGTTCTTCTTTTTGTTGATGTGGTGGATGATGTTGATGGATTTACGAATGTTGTACCATCCTTGCATCCCTGGGATGAATCCCACTTGATCATGGTGTGTGATCCTCTTGATGTATTTCTGAATTCGGTTTGCTAATATTTTGTTGAGTATTTTTGCATCTCCGTTCATCAGGGATATTGGTCTGCAATTTTCTTTTTTGGTGAGGTCTTTGCCCAGTTTCGGTATTAGAGTGATGCTGGCTTCATAGAATGAGTTTGGAAGTATTCCCTCCTCTTCTGTTTTTTGGAAAACTTTAAGGAGAATGGGTGTTATTTCTTCTCTGTATGTCTGGTGGAATTCAGAGGTGAATCCATCTGGTCCTGGGGTTTTGTTCTTTGGTAATTTTTGATTACGGATTCAATTGTGTTGCTGGTGATTGGTCTGTTTAGTTTTTCTGTTTTTTGTTTGGTCAGTCTTGGAAGGTTGTATTTTACTAAGAAGTTGTCCATTTCTTCTAGGTTTTCCAGCTTGTTAGCATATAGATTCTCATAATATTCTCTTATAATTCTTTGTATTTCTGTGGGGTCCGTCGTTATTTTTCCTTTCCCATTTCTGATTCTGTTTATGTGTGTAGGTTCTCTTTTTCTCTTAATGAGTCTGGCTATGGGTTTATGTATTTTGTTTATTTTTTCAAAGAACCAGCTCTTGGTTTCATTGATTTTTTTCTATTGTTTTATTCTTCTCGATTTTATTTATTTCTTCTCTGATCTTTATTATGTCCCTCCTTCCGGTGACTTTAGGCCTCATTTGTTCTTCTTTTTCCAATTTCAGTAATTGTGTCTTTAGGCTATTCATTTGGGATTGTTCTTCCTTTTTTAAATAGGCCTGGATTGCGATATACTTTCCTCTTAGAACTGCCTTTTTTGCGTCCCACAGAAGTTGTGGCTTTGTGTTGTTGTTGTCATTGGTCTCCATATATTCTTTGATTTCTCTTTTGATTTGGTCATTAACCCCTTGATTAATAGGAGAATGTTGTTAAGTCTCCATGTATTTGTGAGCCTTTTTGTTTTCTTTCTAAAATTTAATTCTAGTTTTATACCTTTATGATCTGAGAAGTTGGTTGGTAGAATTTCAATATTTTTGAATTTACTGAGGTTCTTTTTGTGGCCTAGTATGTGGTCTATTCTGGAAAATGTTGCATGTGCACTTGAGAAGAATGTGTATCCTGCTGCTTTTGGGTGCAAAGTTCTGTAGATGTCTGTTAGGTCCATCTGTTCTAGGGTGTTGTTCAGTGCCTCTGTGTCTTTACTTATTCTCTGTCTGGTTGATCTCTCCTTTGGAGTGAGTGGTGTGTTGACGTCTCCTAAAATGAATGCATTACTGTCTATTTCCTCCTTTAATTCTTTTAGTATTTGTTTCACATATGCTGATGCTCCTGTGTTGGGTGCATATATATTTATAATGGTTATATCTTCTTGTTGGACTGACCCCTTTATCATTATGTAATGTCCTTCTTTATCTCTTGCTACTTTCTTTGTTTTGAAGTCTATTTTGTCTGATACAAGTACTGCAACACCTGCTTTTTTCTCTTGGTTGTTTGCATGAAATATCTTTTTCCATCCCTTCACTTTTAGTCTGTGTATATCTTTGGGTTTGAGGTGAGTCTCTTCTAAGCAGCATGTAGATGGGTCTTGCTTTTTTATCCATTCTGTTTCTCTGTGTCTTTTGATTGGTGCATTCAGTCCATTTACATTTAGGGTGATTATTGATAGATATGTACTTATTGCCATTGCTGGCTTTAGATTCGTGGTTACCAAAGGTTCAAGGGTTGCTTCTTTACTATCTAACAATCTAACTTAACTTTCTTTTTAAGTTATTGTGAACACCGTCTGATGTTTCTTTATCTCTCTCTTCTTATTCTTCCTCCTCCATTCTTTATATATTAGGTGTTTTATTCTTTGCCTTTAGTTAGTATTTGGACGGTTCTTTGCTATGATTTTATTTTCTCTGGTGACATCTTTTTAGCCT
>JAQQAC010016209.1:17795849-17839159 GCA_029783875.1 Phataginus tricuspis
CTCGATTTTATTTATTTCTTCTCTGATCTTTATTATGTCCCTCCTTCCGGTGACTTTAGGCCTCATTTGTTCTTCTTTTTCCAATTTCAGTAATTGTGTCTTTAGGCTATTCATTTGGGATTGTTCTTCCTTTTTTAAATAGGCCTGGATTGCGATATACTTTCCTCTTAGAACTGCCTTTTTTGCGTCCCACAGAAGTTGTGGCTTTGTGTTGTTGTTGTCATTGGTCTCCATATATTCTTTGATTTCTATTTTGATTTGGTCATTAACCCCTTGATTAATAGGAGAATGTTGTTAAGTCTCCATGTATTTGTGAGCCTTTTTGTTTTCTTTCTAAAATTTAATTCTAGTTTTATACCTTTATGATCTGAGAAGTTGGTTGGTAGAATTTCAATATTTTTGAATTTACTGAGGTTCTTTTTGTGGCCTAGTATGTGGTCTATTCTGGAAAATGTTGCATGTGCACTTGAGAAGAATGTGTATCCTGCTGCTTTTGGGTGCAAAGTTCTGTAGATGTCTGTTAGGTCCATCTGTTCTAGGGTGTTGTTCAGTGCCTCTGTGTCTTTACTTATTCTCTGTCTGGTTGATCTGTCCTTTGGAGTGAGTGGTGTGTTGACGTCTCCTAAAATGAATGCATTACTGTCTATTTCCTCCTTTAATTCTTTTAGTATTTGTTTCACATATGCTGATGCTCCTGTGTTGGGTGCATATATATTTATAATGGTTATATCTTCTTGTTGGACTGACCCCTTTATCATTATGTAATGTCCTTCTTTATCTCTTGCTACTTTCTTTGTTTTGAAGTCTATTTTGTCTGATACAAGTACTGCAACACCTGCTTTTTTCTCTTGGTTGTTTGCATGAAATATCTTTTTCCATCCCTTCACTTTTAGTCTGTGTATATCTTTGGGTTTGAGGTGAGTCTCTTCTAAGCAGCATGTAGATGGGTCTTGCTTTTTTATCCATTCTGTTTCTCTGTGTCTTTTGATTGGTGCATTCAGTCCATTTACATTTAGGGTGATTATTGATAGATATGTACTTATTGCCATTGCTGGCTTTAGATTCGTGGTTACCAAAGGTTCAAGGGTTGCTTCTTTACTATCTAACAATCTAACTTAACTTTCTTTTTAAGTTATTGTGAACACCGTCTGATGTTTCTTTATCTCTCTCTTCTTATTCTTCCTCCTCCATTCTTTATATATTAGGTGTTTTATTCTTTGCCTTTAGTTAGTATTTGGACGGTTCTTTGCTATGATTTTATTTTCTCTGGTGACATCTTTTTAGCCTTAGGGGTGCTTCTGTCTAGAGCAGTCCATTTAAGATATCCTGTAGTGGTGGTTTGTGAGAGGCAAACTCTCTCAACTTTTGCTTGTCTGGAAATTGTTTAATCCCTCCGTCATATTTATATGATAATAGTGCTGGATACAATATTCTTGGTTCGAGGCCCTTCTGTTTCATTACGTTAAATATATCATGCCATTCTCTTCTGGCCTGTAAGGTTTCTGTTGAGAAGTCTGATGATAGTCTGATGGGTTTTCCTTTGTAGGTGATCTTTTTTCTCTCTCTAGCTGCCTTTAATACTCTGTCTTTATCTTTGGTCTTTGCCATTTTAATTATTTTGTGTCCTGGTGTTGTCTTCCTTGGTTCCCTTGTGTTGGGAGATCTGTGGGCTTCTGTGGACTGCGAGACTATTTCCTTCCCCAGCGTGGGAAAGTTTTTAGCAATTATTTCTTCAAAGACACTTTCTATCCCTTTTTCTCTCTCTTCTTCCTCTGGTACTCCTATTATGCGAATATTGTTCCATTTGGATTGGTCACACAGTTCTCTTAATATTCTTTCATTCCTAGAGATCCTTTTATCTCTCTCTGCCTCAGCTTCTCTGTATTCCTGTTGTCTGATTTCTATTCCATTAACAGTCTCTCGCATCTCATCCAGTCTGCTGTTAAGCCCATCAGTGGCTTGTCTGATTTCTGCATTGTCTTTCCTCACTTCCCTCACTTTCTCCTGCAGCTCTTGCACATTTCTCTGTAGATCCGTCAGCATGGTTATGACTTTTATTCTGAATTCTTTTTCAGGAAGACTGTGCATTTCCATCCCTTCAGACTCCTTCTGTGGGGTTGTCTGGTTGATCTTAGTCTGGATCATATTCCTCTGTCTTTTCATGGCTATAGAAGTGGTCGCTGGTAGTTGCCATGTATGTCAGCTGGGCTGTTTAAGAGTTTAAAAAGAGAAAAAAGAAAGAAAGAAAGAAAGAAAAAAACAAAAAACAAAAAAACTCCACCGGGAGTGGATTCTGTGGAGATGCTGTAGGTGGCGCTGTTGCTACACCATTCTGCAGCCGTGGCCGCACCGCTCCGCAGGGCCCTCTGTAGCTCTGGCCAGGGTGGGAACGAATGGGAGGCTGTTCGTCTCTGTGGGAAGTCTAAGTGCAGCCACCCTTTCCCAGTCACCAGCTAAGGGGTCCGAAACTCCCCAGGACTCCCAGCTTGCTGGGCTGAGTGTACCGGGGCGATCTGGCTCCTCCGCTTAGCTCCTGTCTCTTTAAGACCACTGAAAAAAGCACATGCTTTTCTTCTTTTTTTTTTTCTTTCCCGGGAGCCACCTGCAAGCACCATGGTGCGTTCCCCGCCCTGATCCTGCACCTGTCTCTCCACTTTCCGCTACACCGTGCGATGTGTGTCAGCGCTCCCCGTGCAGATCACCGGGGCTGGTTATTTCGTGGGGTGTACTTCCACTCTCTCCCAGCTCTGAATCCTCTCCTCCCGCCGGTGTGCTGGGGTTGGGGAGTGCCGAGTCCCCTTTGGTCGCGGCTCCTTATCTTACCCGCCTTGCGGGGTGCCGTGTCCTCTCAGGTGTAGCTGCACGCTGTGCGTTTTCCTGTGTATTCTGGTCTGTCTTTTAGGAATAGTTGTATTTGCTGTATTTCCATAGATATATATAGTGTTGGGAGGAGATTTCTGCCACCCTGCTTACGCCATCATCTTCCTGGAAGTCTATAGAATACTTTTATAGGTGGTAATGTCTCCTTAGGAAATCAGTCAGAGGCACATAATATCTGACTGCTCTTCCTTGTTGAGGTTAATTTTGATTATGCACTTCCGGTGTTGTCCAGTCTTTCTACTATATAGTTACTCTATTTATCCTCGTAACTAGTAAGCAGTCTGTTGGGGAGACTCTTTGAGACTATGCAGGTAGCTTTCTGCTCATCAAATCCCTACACTCCGTCCCCACCTCCCCCCTCACCAATTTGGCATCCACTGATGGTTCTTGTCTGAAGTGAACTTAACTATAGTGATTACAGAATGGCAGCCCCCCCAACTCCACTACTCCTCATTTATCATTTGATATTCTTTCTTCCCCATTGTTTACTTATCTAGTATAATATGGGCTCATGGAGTCCTGTTTTACTCAGTATGTTATGGTTCATTACTGTCCTTATTTTGATGTCCAAATTGTTCAGGATTCATCCAGTAGAGACCCTTCAAGTTGGCTCCTGTGTCCTTTTGACATGTCCCAGTTGTTCCTTACATTCTGGCACAAAATGTTCCAGGCATATCTTGTACCTCCCCTGCTCCAGTTCTAGAATTGGCCATTTCTCCAAGAAACCCTTGTTGCTTTTAGTGGAAGATAGTGTTTAGAAATGAAGATCAGGGTGCTATGTGTGCTTATTGCTCCCAGTGTACTATTGCTTCTAGGCTCTTTGAGTGGGTAGAGCTAGGAAATATATACACATCTTTGTCTCCTGACTCTTTGCTCATTCCCTGGTTAGTTGCTGAATCTACCTTTTACCTTTCTATTCCATGTAACCTCATCATAGCCCACACCACCTTAAAATTTATTGCAAAAGATTCCTAGTTTGCCTCTTCCTTTGTTACTGAAAAGCTCAAAGTTAATCTTCCTAAAACCTATTTTTCATGCCTTGCTCAAGTTCTAGTAGCTTCTCACTACTTTCTGATATTCAGGACCTTTCTGTAAGACTGCTTCAATGCAATTTACATTTCCTCCTGCTTTATCTCATATAAACTCTCTAAATTAGACTATTCTGTATCCAGATTGTCCTCATAATTCTTCAAATCACACTTGGCTCTGTGTTCTTTCCTCACTACGTGCTTCCCTTATTAAGGCTTCCCTAATACTATGCTTTATGATGGTCTCTGATTACTTATTCCTCAGAAGATTAATCTGAATTGCTAATCTCTAATTTAGAGAGAGTTAAATTTTCTGTTATCTTTTAAGTAAACCTGCTTTGTGGTGTTTGTTATTTGGTTTTACTCTTTCGTGTGTTTGTGCTATTTATTATAGACATTCTGATTTCCACTGTATTATAAAATAAGCTTAAATAATAAACTTTTAAAAACTCACAAAAACGGAATTATTATTCACACTTAGAATGATTAGAACAGATTTTCAAACAAAAGTTCTTTTTGTGTCTGCCCACTAATATTAAAAGAGGACTCTATCAAATGAAAATCTAGACTTTGCTTAAAAATTAGCAAATGTTAAAATTTAAAAGAAATGAGAGCATCTGAATGATCTTTATATTCTTTAGAATTGTGGTTTTAACCCATGCTCAAGAGGATTTTGTTCTAAAAGTTACAGTTTAGGTAGCAATCTGGCCTGGTTATTGATTAAAGCACACGAAAGAGGGAGCAGAGATCCCTCTGATGTTGAGAGTGATCTGCTTGTAGATTGTGTGTTCCTCTGCTTCTTCTCTTAATTCCCTTTATTGCTATGGTCATGCTAAATCTGTTGTCATCTGTTGAGGTGCTGTGAATAATAGAAAAGCATTTTTCCAAGAGAAAAGGATAAAGAATTGAGATTTAAAAAAAAAATCAGATTGATGTTGTTTGTGTATCAGCATGGTTCCTTAGGTGGATTGGAAGGGTCCTTGGCAGTTCTGAAGGGATAGGTATATTTTGATAGAGTGAAGACAAACACTTTTATAGTAGCAACTTTTTGTTTGCTTTTCCCGTCACTCATACTGGCCAGAGCCCATCTCTGGGTCTAAGAATCTAAGAAGATAGTGTGAGTTTTCTTTATGGAGGAGCAGGTTTAGGAAACAAATTCAAATTTAGCAGGCAAGTAAAATTGGTTATGTCATATGATTGTGTGGTAATGATAATGAAAAGGATGTAAAACTCATGATTTCTTTTATTTTCATTTTGCAGTTTAATTGGTTGGGGTCAAATAAGAAGAGGAGTGACAATCAAGCCAACAGTAGATGATGATTGAAGAATTCCGGTTAAATAATACATTTGGATGAATTTGTAGTTTCTCTTAATAACCTAGGGGTATATTTTCATAGCAATACTGGGGAATTAATTATCACCGGTGACTACCTTAGTAGTAGCTGTAAGGTTATTCTCATTTCTTGAGGATTTAATTTAACCTCTAATATTAAAATAGCATCTACAATGAATGTAAAAATTGGCATAATGTTGGGTTGAATCTACATTTTAGCAGAAATTAGTCATATCCAAATAATGTCTAATTTATACATCAGTGCAGGTTTGAAATGAACTACTATTACAAGCCTTTGCTGTAGCATGCATATCACTGAACCTGTCTGAAATAAAATTTTTCTTCCTATTTTTCATGATTGTCTTTGAGTAGCTCCAGGCTTGAAGAACTGTTATACCAGTAAAAATTTGAAGACACAAATTCTCCTTGAAAACCAGCTTCCCTTCACCCGTGTTTTTTTTTTTACTTTAAAGGAGTAAGTTAAAAGAAGTAGCTTCTCAGCTGCCAGGAGGCCCCACATTTTTATATTGCTTTATCTTTGAAATTTTGAGTGAAAAGTAAATTAATAAATACTGTCCTTTAGAGCAAGAGTGCTTGTTCCCATGGACATACCTTTCTCTTCCCTTCCTCTCTTTTCTTGGACTAGAATGCAGGAAATTAGACCCAGAAGTTCTCACTCTTTACCTGTGGGGCCCTGTGATTGTTTCTGCATTGCGTGAAACCCAACAGGCTTCCCTCATTTGAAAATACTGTTACATCAGATGAACCTAGATAAATAACAGAGATCTTTGTAGGCCTTGTTTTTTTTTTTTTTTAATTTTTAATTTTGGTATCATTAATCTAAAATTCCATGTGCAACATTATGGTTACTAACCTCCCCACTTCATCAGGTCCCCCCCACCTACCCCATTACAGTCACTGTCCATCAGCATAGTGAGATGCTATAGAATCACTACTTGTCTTCTCTGAGTTCTACAGCCCTCCCTGTGCCCCCCCAACATTATGTCTGCTAATCGTAATGCCCCTTTTTCCCCTTTATCCCTCCCTTCCCACCCATACTCCCCAGTCCCTTTCCCTTTGGTAACTGTTAGTCCATTCTTGGGTTCTGTGAGTCTGCGGCTGTTTTGTTCTTTCAGTTTTTTTCTTTGCTCTTATGCTCCACATATGAGTGAAGTCATCTGATACTTGTCTTTTCCGGCTTGGCTTATTTCACTGAGCATAATACCCTCTAGCTCCATCCATGTTGTTGCAAATTGTAGGATTTGTTATCTTCTTATGGCTGAATAATATTCCATTGTGTATATGTACCACATCTTCTTTATCCATTCATCTACTGATGGACACTTAGGTTGCTTCCATTTCTTGGCTATTGTAAATAGTGCTGCTGTAAACATAGGGGTGCATCTGTCTTTTTGAATCTGGGATCCTGCATTCTTAGGGTAAATTTCTAGGAGTGGGATTCCTGGGTCGAATGGTATTTCTATTTTGAGTTTTTTGAGGAACCTCCATACTGCTTTCCACAATGGCTGAACTAATTTGCATTCCTACCAGCAGTATAAGAGGGTTCCCCTTTCTCCACATCCTCGCCAACATTTGTTGTTTGTGTTTTGGATGTTGGCCATCCTTACTGATGTAAGGTGATATCTCATTGTGGTTTTAATTTGCATTTCTCTGATGATTGGTGATGTGAGCATCTTTTCATGTGCCTGTTGACCATCTGAATTTCTTCTTTGAAGAAGTGTCTATTCATATCCTCTGCCCGGTTCTTAATTGGATTATTTGCTTTTTGTTTTTTGATGTGTGTGAGTTCTTTATATACTTTGGATGTCAACCCCTTATCGGATATGTCATTTATGAATATATTCTCCCATACTGTAGGATGTCTTTTTGTTGTAGGCCTTGTTTTATGTTTTTTCTTAACTGCTTAATAGATACAGTAAATGATGTAAATTCTAATATTAGTAAACTTTGGGCTTTTCAAGGGGTAAATGACATTAGAAAACAAAGGGTGAGCCCTTTGATTTTTAATTTAATCTCCATGTTCCTGCACTTTTCTTGTGGTATGCTTTTTAACCTATATTTTTTGTTTTGTTAGAGTGTTAGAGCAGTGATTCCCAACTCTGGCTGACATTGGAATTGCTGGAGAAACTTTTAAAAAGTGCCCTGCAGAGATTCAGATTTCATTGGCTTGGGGTGGAGCCCAGGTGTTGATATTTTTATTGAGAAACAAGTTTAGAGAGTGGAGAAGTAGGTATATCAAATAACATAGAATCTTACTGAGTTTTGGTAGTCTTGGTGATACTCTCCAGTTTGCTTTTCTTAAGTTTGCATTTAATGTGAGACTTGGTGCCACAGTTATAATAATGGTGTTCTTTTGGGCATTGAAGCTGCCTTGTAGAAGTTGAGAAGATGTGGCTGTGAGTTTTAAATTTACAAGTTTCGAGGAAGCATATTAATGTTAAATACTTGATTGACTTTGAAGGATTGTGTTGTAATGTGAAAAACACATTTAAATAAAGGAAGTTTCTAATCCAAACATTAATTTTACATCTAACATGTCTCCATGTGTTTTGTAAGCACCTTCTACCAGAAGTTCTAGAATAACAAAAGACTCAAAGCTTTGCAATAGTTGACTAATTTATCAATAATCTTATGTCAAAACTGAAACCAAAAGTCTTGTCTGTTTCAAACATCCACATGGACTTTAACAGATTTGCAAAGCACTGTGCTTAGTGTAAGTGGGTATACACAAATTAAAAACAGTGGGGTTTATTTTCAAAGAACTCAAAGTCAGTGCAGTGATTCTCAGCAAAAATATACCTGGTTGAGAATCTGCCTGTAATGTGATGTTACTGACAGAAGTACATTGCATATGTAAATTCTGTTGGCTGTCCTGTCATGATATTTTCAGAATCTGACCAGTTCTCACCACTTCCCTTGCTATCATCCTAGTCGAAGCTACCAGTGGCTCTTGCCTAGCATAGCCTTGTAACTCCTCCCTGCTTTCACTCTTGCCCCACTGCAGTCTGTTTTCAACATAGCCCAACTTACCCTTTTTCTAAGAGAAAGCTATGTACAACTCTGTGAGAAATTGTAAGGTTAGTCTTACAGAAGTGAGGGGCATGAGGACAGTCTAGTTGGGATGCCATCCAGATGATATCTAAGCTGATCTAGAAAACTCACTATTTTACTCTTTGTATGTAACCTCCAAAGATAGTGTGTGTGTGTGTTTCTAGTAAAAGTGCAAATAGCTGCATTCTTGTAAAACTCTTGAAATCCTATTTCTAGAAACAGTATCATGAAACTTCCAGTGAAATGGGTGCTGTTCTGGAAATACATAAATTTTATAAAATTTTTTATCAAGAGACGAGAAGGTTATTAAATTGTCTCTGCAAGTTTTCGTAAACTTGCAATATACATTCTGCCAGATTTCAAGGAATAGGTAATTTCCCTCAATTTGTTCTAGAACACAGAGAATGGAAAGGGGACCAAAAAAAGAGACATCCTAACTCTTTGTTGAAAATTACTATATCCCTGCTGCCCAAACCTGGAGAGAATACTACCAAAACAAACTACTAGAAACCATTCACAAAGTTAAGTCCAGCAACATATAAAAGGATAATGTATTCTTGTATATACACAGATGTTTTCTAGGTTGAAGGAAAAAAGCATACCCCGAGGATGTATTTGGTACAATTCAAAATAATTTCTAAGACTGAGGTGATGTAGAGAAGGAAATAATTCGATGTAGTGTACTTAGAGAACTATCAGAATCATCATTTTTAATTATGAAACATTGGCATACAGTAACTTCCTTCCATAATGCCATAGTTGGAGTAAAAAGTTTCAGTTGGGTGAAACGTGAGGTTCTGAGGTTAATGAGTAAATAATTAGGGTGAACTTCAGAGGGTGGGAAGCAGTCAGTTGCATTATATCAAAAGTAATGTTATTGTTTGATTTCTCTATATATTCTTAAGGTCTGGAACAAGTCAAGAATGTCAGCTACCACTTCAGTCTATAGCATTGTTCTCTGGGGCTTAGCAAATGAGAAATATTAAGAATTGAAGCAACAGAACATTACTTACAAGGTATAAGGTTGTCTTCCTAGAAAATACAACCCAGAAACTGAAAAACTTGAACTGCTAAGAGAGTTCAGTGAGGTGACATTTCAAGATAAACATGCAAAAATGAGTTTACTAAAAGTTAGTTTATTAATTGGTTTATTCAACACACAAATCAGAAAAAGAAATGAGTATAAACTATCCAAGTATAAATAACAAGAATATGAAAGTTATGTTTGAATAGAACTAACATTTGCTGAAGGACAAAAAAGGTATGAATAATGAGAAAAAAGAGCCCAGAGTACTCAATACTGTACAGCTGATGACTGCTTGTCTTTTTTCTATAAGTTCAGTGCAATCCAGATAAAAATTTTACTAAGACTTTTTAAAGAACTTGTCCAGCTGATACTAAAGATTTGGAAAAACAAATTCTCAAGAATAGTAAACTTTTGAAAAAAGAATTATGATAGGAGAGTTGACTTATATTTTAGAGCATATAAAACCACAATATAGGAAGTGTGATATTCATGCAGAAATAGATCAATCGCTGGAACAAACTTTAAAGCCAAATATAAATTTTAGTAATAAATGCCATAGGCATCATTTTCTGTGAGTGAGAAGGATAGGCTTCTTTAGTCCAAATGGCTAGCCATTTCAGGTAAAAAAATCTTACTGAAACAAAATTATGAACACAGAAAATAGGTTATTTTAATAATTCAGATGAGGAAGGCAAAACAAACCCAAAAGCCATACAGGAAAAGTTGACAGTTGTAAAAGTTCAAAACTTAACGCCCAAAGTTATGACAGATTTGAAAGATGACAGATTGAAAGTACTTGAAACTTACATGACATGAAAGATTAATATATTGGTAGTACAAATCAGTAAGATAAAAACTAGAAATGGGGCAAAATATATATTGCTTCAGTGTAGTTAAGCTAAAGACTGGCAGAAAGAGAACTCAGACTCATGAACACGTTGAATACCACTGATTTGATTTGGGCAAAGAGAAGTTAGTGGCAGAGAAGTGATACCACAGGCAGGAGCAGATGTAGCATCTCACCTGCATGGAGTTTTTCTTCCTCAGATCACAACAGGGAGGGACTGTGCTACTGCCAGTGACTTTCTGGTAAGGTGTGGTCTTGCTGGATCATAGAAAATGAGTTTGGGTGGGCCATTCTACTTTTATACTCAAGAGCTCATATCACTGTTCGGGAAGAACTTAGATGAATACTCTTTGATGCTTTCATTTAAGGGAACATTTACAAACACTGAGTATCAGGGAAATCACACTATTCTGGGGGGGGGGGCTAAAGTACCACTATTGAATAATATGTCTGACCAGCGTTTTGGCAGCAGGGAAAATCTCACACAAATAATGTATAGGCTATTCATAGAAGAAATACAAATACCGAATACACATTTGTAAATCTGATAATATGAAACATGAAAGCAAACAATGTGATTTAGTTCACTTACTAAAATGGGCAAAAATTAAAAAGATTTATAGCAGTCCATGTTGGTGAGAACATACTGTTGGTGAGAAGTATAAACTGGTACATTCTTTAAAGAGGACAGTTTGATTATATCTATCAACATTTAAAATATCTCCCTTTTGACCCAGAATTCCATATCTGGGAATATATCATAAAGAAATACTTGACTGTGTTCACAAAGATCTATATAGGTTGTTTATTCCAGCATTGTTTGTTATAGCAACAATTGTAAGACACCTAAATTTTAGTCAAAAGGGAATGATTAAGTACATTTTGTGGTATGTTTATTATAAAATAAAACTATAAGCCACTTCTGATTTACCCTGGTTAAAATTAAAGGTGAAAAAGTATTTTATGAAAATCCTTGAGAGGAAATAACTTCTTTTATCTAAAGTGCTTTTAGAATTCATAATATAATATTGGTTGTTGCTCACCTCAGCAAAAAGAATGAAGAGGAGATCACCTACAAAGGAAAACCCATCAGGCTATCATCAGACTTCTCAACAGAAACCTTACAGGCCAGAAGAGAATGGCACAATATATTTAATGTAATGAAACAGAAGGGCCTCGAACCAAGAATATTGTATCCAGCACGATTATCATTTAAATATGACGGAGGGATTAAACAATTTCCAGACAAGCGAAAGCTGAAAGAGTTTGCCTCGCCTAAACCACCTCTACAGGATATCTTAAATGGACTGCTCTAGAGGGAAGTACTCCTAAGGCTGAAAAGATGTCACCAGAGAAAATAAAATAATAGCAAAAAAGCAGACCATCCAAATACTAACTAAAGGCAAAGAATAAAACACCTAATATATAAAGAATGGAGGAGGAAAAATAAGAAGGGAGGGAAATAAAGAATCATCAGACTGTGTTTACAATAACTTAACAAGAAAGTTAAGTTAGATTGTCACATAGTAAAGAAGCAACCCTTGAAACTTTAGTAACCACGAATCTAAAGCCAGCAATGGCAATAAGTACATATCTATCGATAATCACCCTAAATGTAAATATACTGAATGCACCAATCAAAAGACACAGAGTAATAGAATGGTTAAAAAAGCAAGACCCATCTATATGCTGCTTACAAGAGACTCACCTCAAACCGAAAGATATATACAGAGAATAAGTGAAGGGATAGAAAAAGATATTTCATGCAAACAACAAGGAGAAAAAAGCAGGTGTTGCAGTACTTGTATCAGACAAAATAGACTTCAAAACGAAGAAGGTAGCAAGAGATAAAGAAGGACATTACATAATGATAAAGGGGTCAGTCCAACAAGAGGATATAACTGTTATAAAAATATATGCACCCAACACAGGAGCGCAGGTATATGTGAAACAAATACTAACAAAATTAAAGGAGGAAATAAAAAGCAAGGCATTCATTTTAGGAGACGTCAACACACCACTCACTCCAAAGAACATCAACCAGACAGAAAATAAGTAAAGACACAGAGGCACTGAACAACACGCTAGAACAGATGGACCTAACAGACATCCACAGAACTCTACACCCAAAAGCAACAGGATACACATTCTTCTCAAGAGCACATGCAACATTTTCCAGAATAGACCACATACTAGGCCACAAAAAGAACCTCAGTAAATTCAAAAATATTGAAATTCTACCAACCAACTTCTCAGATCACAAAGGTATAAAACTAGAATTAAATTTTAGAAAGAAAACAAAAAGGCTCACAAATACAAGGAGACTTAACAAGATTCTCCTAATTAATCAATGGGTTAACAACCAAATCAAAACAGAAATCAAAGAATATATGGAGACTAATGACAACAACAACACAAAGCCACAACTTCTGTGGGACGCAGCAAAGGCAGTTCTAAGAGGAAAGTATATTGCAATCCAGGCCTATTTAAAGAAGGAAGAACATTCCCAAATGAATAGTCTAAAGACACAATTACTGAAATCGGGAAAAGAAGAACAAATAAGGCCCAAAGTCCCCAGAAGGAGGGACATAATAAAGATCAGAGAAGAAATAAATAAAATCGAGAAGAATAAAACAATAGAAAAAATCAATGAAACCAAGAGCTGGTTCTTTGAAAAAATAAACAAAATACATAAACCCATAGCCAGACTCATTAAGAGAAAAAGAGAACCTACACACATAAACAGAATCAGAAATGGGAAAGGAAAAATAACGACGGACCCCACAGAAATACAAAGAATTATAAGAGAATATTATGAGAATCTATATGCTAACAAGCTGGAAAACCTAGAAGAAATGGACAACTTCTTAGTAAAATACAACCTTCCAAGACTGACCAAACAAAAAACAGAAAAACTAAACAGACCAATCACCAGCAACACAATTGAATCCGTAATCAAAATATTACCAAAGAACAAAACCCCAGGACCAGATGGATTCACCTCTGAATTCTACCAGACATACAGAAAAGAAATAACACCCATTCTCCTTAAAGTTTTCCAAAAAATAGAAGAGGAGGGAATACTTCCAAACTCATTCTATGAAGCCAGCATCACTCTAATACCGAAACTGGGCAAAGACCTCACCAAAAAAGAAAATTGCAGACCAATATCCCTGATGAACGGAGATGCAAAAATACTCAACAAAATATTAGCAAACCGAATTCAGAAATACATCAAGAGGATCACACACCATGATCAAGTGGGATTCATCCGAGGGACGCAAGGATGGTACAACATTCGTAAATCCATCAACATCATCCACCACATCAACAAAAAGAAGAACAAAAACCACATGATCATCTCCATAGAGGCTGAAAAAGCATTTGACACAATTCAGCATCCATTCATGATTAAGACTCTCAACAAAATGGGTATAGACGGCAAGTACCTCAACATCATAAAGGCCATATATGACAAACCCACAGCTAACATCATACTTAACAGCGAGAAGCTGAAAGCTTTTCATCTAAGATCGGGAACAAGACAGGGATGCCCACTCTCTCCACTCTTATTCAACATAGTACTGGAGGTCCTAGCCACGGAAATCAGACAAAACAAAGACATACAAGGCATCCAGATTGGTAAAGAAGAAGTCAAATTGTCACTATTTGCAGATGACATGATATTGTACATAAAAAACCCTAAAGACTCCACTCCAAAACTACTAGAACTAATATCTGAATTCAGTAAAGTTGCAGGATACAAAATTAACACACAGAAATCTGTTGCTTTCCTATACACTAATGATGAGCTAACAGAAAGAGAAATCAGATAAACAATTCCATTCACAATTGCATCTAAAAGAATAAAATACCTAGGAATAAACCTAACGAAGGAAGTGAAAGACCTATACCCTGAAAACTACAAGACACTCCTAAGAGAAATTAAAGAGGACACTAATGGAAATGCATCCCATGCTCTTGGCTAGGAAGAATAAATATTGTCAAAATGGCTATACTACCTAAAGCAATCTACAGATTCAATGCAATCCCTATCAAAATACCAACAGCTTTCTTCAATGAACTGGAACAAATAATTCTAAAGTTCATATGGAACCACAAAAGACCCCGAATAGCCAAAGCAATCTTGAGAAGGAGGAATAAAACAGGGGGAATTACGCTCCCTGACTTCAAGCTCTACTACAAAACCACAGTAATCAAGACAATTTGGTATTGGCACAAGAACAGACCCACAGACCAGTGGAACAGAATAGAAAATCCAAACATTAACCCAAACATATACAGTCAATTAATATTTGACAAAGGAGCCTTGGATATACAATGAGGAGATGACAGCCTCTTCAGCAGCTGGTGTTGGCAAAACTGGACAGCTACATGTAAGAGAATGAAACTGGACTACTGTCTAACCCCATACACAAAGGTAAACTCAAGGTGGATCAAAGGCCTAAATGTAAGTCATGAAACCATAAAACTCTTAGGAAAAAACATAGGCAAAAATCTCTTCGACATAAACATGAGTGAGTTCTTCATGAACATATCTCCCCGGGCTAGGGAAACAAAAGCCAAAATGAACAAGTGGCACTATATCAAGCTGAAAAGCTTCTGTACAGCAAAGGACACCATCAGTAGAACAAAAAGACATCGTACAGTATGGGAGAATATATTCATAAATGACGTATCTGATTAGGGGTTGACATCCAAAATATATAAGGAACTCATGCACCTTCACAAACAAAAAGCAAATAACCCAGTTAAGAAATGGGCAGAGGACATGAATAGACACTTCTCTATAGAAGAAATTCAGATGGCCAACAGACACACGAAAAGATGCTCCACATCACTAATCATCAGAGAAATGCAGATTAAAATCACAATGAGATATCACCTCACACCAGTGAGGATGGCCACCATCCAAAACACAAACAACAACAAATGTTGGCGAGAATGTGGAGAAAAGGGAATCCTTCTACACTACTGGTGGGAATGCAAATTAGTTCAACCATTGTGGAAAGCAGTATGGAGGTTCCTCAAAAAACTCAAAACAGAAATACTATTTGACCCAGGAATCCCACTCCTAGGAATTTACTCTAAGAATGCAGCAGCTCAATTTGAAAAAGACATATGCACCCCTATGTTTATTGCAGCACTATTTACAATAGCCAAGAAATGGAAGCAACCTAAGTGTCCTTCAGTAGATGAATGGATAAAGAAGAGGTGGTACATATACACAATGGAATATTATTCAGCCATAAGAAGAAAACAAATCCTACCATTTGCAACAACATGGATGGAGCTGTAGGGCATTATGCTCAGTGAAATAAGCCAAGCCGAAAAAGACAAGTATCAAATGATTTCACTCATATGTGGAGTATAAGAACAAAGAAAAAAACTGAAGGAACATAGCAGCAGCAGACTCACAGAACCCAAGAATGGACTAACAGTTACCAAAGGGAAAGGGACTGGGGAAGATGTGTGGGAAGGGAGGGATAAGGGGGAAAAGGGGCATTACGATTAGCAGATGTAATGTTGGGGGGGGCACGGGGAGGGCTGTACAAGTCAGAGAAGACAAGTAGTGATTCTATAGCATCTCACTATGCTGATGGATAGTGACTGTAATGGGGTCGGTGGGGGGGACCTGGCGAAGGAGGTAGTTTAATAACCATAATATTGCACATGTAGTTGTAGATTAATGATACCAAAAAAAAAAAGAATGAAGAAGACTGTTCAAAAGAAAAAGCTCTATGTTGGTGTTACCACTCAATCTGTTAGAATCACTAGATTATTTTCTCAAACAAGTTTATATGGAGAAAGCCAAGACCAGGAAGTTAATTCATGCCACTTACACAGCCATGAAATTGTTTATTGAAGTTTATCACTATTAGGCTGGTATATCCATTAAAATCTCTATTACTACATTAAATACTTTTTGTCAAATATAATTTCCTATTACAAGCATACAGTAATATATTTCTTACAACAAATATATAAAAAGACTTAGCAGGAATCATAACTTTAAGTATTATATTCCAAAATAGTGAACAGTAAATCTCATAAATAATACACATGTCAAAGTTTTCACACACAGTAGGAGCTTCAACTAACCAGGAACTCGTTTTAGTGATGTAAAGGTACAGAATATGTACCTTAAATGAGACCTTTACCCTTTGCGAAATTCTCTTAAATCTTAGGGACTTTGTGATTTCTAAATCATCTTTCAATGTTCTCCAAAGGGTTGTAAAAATATACCAAAACCCAGTTAGTCCAGTGGTTAACATTCTCAGAAACATTAATTCAGCAAACTTTTGTTTGTCTAAAAGTTTCACACCAACTACTATTTGGACTCATGGCCTATTTTAAAAAACTTTTATTAGCCCTTTCAAAAGACCAATTTTGGGCCTTTTGAATATTGTACTTATTTCATTGATTTACCTTTATTATTTCCTTTCTTCTACTTTGTGTGGACTTACTATGCTGTTTTTCACTAAGTACTTGCTAGTTTTCTTCTAGCCTTTCTGCTTTCTAATATAAATGTTGAAGGCAAACATATCCCACTTGGGACTTTCATGGCAGAATTAAACAAGGTTTTATTTGTTTTGATATAATCTACATTCAATAAAATGCACAAATCTCGAGTGTTCAGTTTGAGTTTTGATTATCTTCTACACGCATATATTCATCAGCCCAAACAAGATACAGAACATTTCCATCACCCCCGGAAATTCTCTCATGTTCCTACAATAAGTAATCTTTCGGCATCTGAAATCTTCCACTTAGGATATTTTTGTGATTCATTTGTAGCATGTATCAATAGTTTATTTATTTTTATTGCTGAATAGTATTCCACTGTAAAGATATCCCACATTTTGTTTATCCATTTATCAGTTAATGGACATTTGGATTGTTTCCACTTTTTGAATATTAGTAATGCTGCTATGAATATTAGTGTTTAAGTCTGTGTAGCACTTTTCATTTCTCTTGAGTAGATTCCTAGCAGTGGAATGTTAAGTTGTATGCTTAGTCTGTGTTCTGCTTTCTAAGAAATTGGCAAATAGTTTTCCAAAGTGGCTGCACCATTTTTCATTCCCACCAGCAATACATGAGGGTTCCAGTTTCTCCATATCCTTTCCAACACTTTATTGTCTTTTTCTCATTTATAGCCCTTTTTTTGGATATGTACTGGTATCTCATTGTGGTTTTAATTTACATTTTCCTAATGACTAATGATATTGAGCATCTTTTCATGTGCTTATAAGCCATTCATATTTCTTTGGTGAAATGTGTGCTCAGATCTTTTGCCCATTTTTTAGCTGGGTTGTTTGTTTTATTATTGAGCTGTAGGAGTTCTTTATATATTCTTGATACAAGTCTCTTATCAGATAAATGATTTGCAAATATTTTCTATTCTGTGGCTTGTTTTTTCATTTTCTCAATTGGATCTTTTCAAGTGCAGTTTTTAACTTTAATGAAGTCCAATTTATCTTTTCTTTCCCCTTTATGGATTATGCTTTTGGTGTTGTATCTAAGAATTCTTTGCCTACCCCAGGGTTTATAGTTTTAGCTTTTACATTTAGGTCTTTGATCTATTTTGAGTTAATATTTTTATGGTGTGAGATAAAGGTCTTAAGTTCATTTTTTCCTGTATGGAAAAATTTGTTGTTCCAAACTATTTGTTGAAAAAACTATCCTTTCTTCAGTGGCTTGTCTTGGCACCTTTGTTGAAAATCAATTCAACATAGGTATAAAAGTTGAATTCTTAAATTCTTTTTTGTTTATCTATATACCACAGTATCTTGATTACTGTGGCTTTGAAAAAAGTTTTTAAATTGAGTAATGTAAATCCTCCAACTTTGTTTTTTTTTCTAAATTGTTCTCTATTCTATGTCCTTTCAATTTCTATAGAAATTTTAAGTTCAGTGGCTCAATTTCTACAAAAAAGCCTGCTGGAATTTTGATAGAAATCACAAAATTTATAGATCCAGTTTGGAGGGAATTACTCTCTCGACAATATTGTTCCAGTTCATGAATATGGCATGTCTTTTCATTCATTTAGATTTTCTTTTATTTCTTCAGTAATGTTTTATTAGTTTTCCATATACTAGTCTTGCATTTCTTTTGTTATGTTAATTCGTATTTGGTTAATTTTGAGGCTATCATGAATAGAATTGTTTTCTTAGTTTCAGTTTTGGATTGTTTGATGCTCGTATATAAAAATATAGTTGATTTTCATATATTGGTCTTACATCCTGTGGCCCTGATAAACTTGTTTATTAGTTCTAGTTTTTTTGTGTGTGTGTGAATTCCTTGGGATTTTCTACATATAGGATCATGTCATCTTTAAATAAAGACAGTTTTACATCTTCCTTTCCAATTTGGTTGCCTTTAATTTTTTTTCCTCTTTATTGCACTGGTTAGAACCTCCAGAACGATGTTGAATAGAAGTGGCAATAACAGACATTTTTGTTTTATTTCTAATTTTGAGAGAGAAAGCATTCAGTCTACCATCATTAAATATGGTGTTAGCTGTGGGTTTTTTAGGTTAAGGAAGTTCCCTTTGATTCTTTGTTGATAGTTTTTATCATGGATGGATGATGGACTTTGTGAACGTATTTTTCTGCATCTATTGAGGTGAGCATGTGTTTTTTGTCACTTTTTTTTAAGCACAGTATATTATGTTAATTGACTTTTGGATGTTACATCAACCTCGTATTCCTAGGATAAATCCCACTTGGTCATAGTGTATAATCCTTTTTTACATATGCTTACTTCAGTTGGTTTATATTTTGTTAAGGATTCTTGCATTTATAGTATTGAGGGATATTGAATATTTTAGTTTTCTTGTGATGGCTTTGCCTGGCATTGGTGTGGGTAATACTAGCCTCATAGAATTAATTGGGCAATGTTCTCTGTTTTCCGAGGGTTTTGAAGGATTGGTAATATTTCTTCTTTAAATATTTGATAAAATTCACCAATTTACCAATGAAGCCACCTTGATCTGAGCTGTTTTAAGGGGGAAGTTCTTAAATTACTAATTCAATCTTTTGTTATAGATGTATTCAGATTTTCTGTTGCTTATTAGATGAATATTGGTTATTTGTATCTTTTCAGGAATTTGTCCATTTCGTTTACATTGTCTAATATTTAGGCATAAAATTGTTCATATAATCCCTTTTAGTCCTTTTTATGTCTGTAGAGTGGGTACTGATGTGTCCTCTTTTACTCCTGATTTTGATAATTTGCATTTTCTTTTTTTGTGGTCAGTCTAGCTAAAGGTTTATCAAATTTAATGATCTTTTCATAGAACCAACTTTTAGTTTCTTTGGTTTTCTCTATTTTTCTGCATTCTGTTTCACTGATTTCAGTTCTGATCTTTATTATGTATTATGCTTGCTTTTTAGTGGAGTTTGCCCTTTTTCTAGTTTCTTAATGTAGAAGTATAGGTTATTGATTTTATATCTTCTTTTCTCATATAGGCATTTAAAGCTATAATTTTCTGCCTAAGCACTATTTTTTTCTGTATCTCATCCTATTTTAAAATTAAACAGATTAAAAACAGCAGCAGATGCACAGACTCCAGGAAGGCACTAGCAGTTACCAAAGGGGAGGGAGGGAGAAGGGGATTGAGGGGTATTATGATTGGTACACATGGTGTGTGTGGGGGGGTTCACGGGGAAGACAAGTAGTGACTCTGTGGCATCTTACTACACTGATGGAGTAACTGCAATAGGGTATGTGGGGGTCTCGACAATATGGGTGAATGTAGCAACCACAATGTTCTTCATGTGAAACCTTCATAAGAGTGTATATCAATGATTCTTTAACAAAAAATAAAATTAAAGTTTATTATGACATAGTTGTGAGTTCACATGCTGTTCTAAGAAATCATAGCTCTCATGTAACCTTTATACAGTATCCCCCAATGGTAACATCTTGCAAGAGTACCATATCCCTGCCAAGATACTGACATTGATACAGTCAAGATATAGGCCTTTTCTATCACCAAGGATTCCTTGCATTGCTCCCAAGTAGTCACATCTGCTTTCCTCCTGTTCTCCCTCCCCCCAGTCCTTAACCCTGGCAACCACAATCTGTTCTCCATTTACATAATTCTGTCATTTTGAAAATGTTGTATAAATGGAATCATACCCTTTGGGATTGACTTTTTTTCACTCAGCATAATTCTCTGGAGATAGAACCAAGTTGCGTGTATTGATAGTTCAAAAGCTCATTCCTTTTTTTAATTGAAGTATCATTGCTATACAATCTTATATTGGTTTCAAATATACAACACAAGATTTAACAGTTACCCACATTATTAAATCCTCACCTCAACTAGTGCAGTTATTGTCAACATAGATCTTACAGAATCATTGTATTCTCCATGCTATACTACTATCCCTGTGACCAACTATTAAGATTGAGAATTTTTGTGTCCCTTTATCCCCCTCCCCCTCCTCACCTACCACCCCAACCTCTCCCCCACAGTACCCACCAGTCACTTCTCCATGTCTGAGTCTGCTGTTTTGTTCCTTTTGTTTTGTTTTTATATTCCACAAATGAGTGAAATCATATGGTATTTGTCTTTCTCTGCCTGGCTTATTTCACTGAGCATAATAGCCTCTAGATCCATCCATGTTGTTGCATATGGCAGGATTTCTTTTTTTATGGCTGAATAATAGTCCATTGTGTATATGTACCACAGCTTCTTTATCCATTTATCTACTGATGGACGCTTAGGTTGCTTCCATATCTTGGCTATTGTAAATAATGCAGCTATAAACATAGGGGTACATATATCTTTTTGAATCAAGGATTTTGTTTTCTTTGGGTAGATTCCTAGAAGTCGAATTACTTGGTTGAATGGTATTTCTATTTTTAGCTTTTTGAGGAACCTCCATACTGCTTTCCACAGCAGTTCTACCAATTTACATTCCCTCCAACAGTATAGGAGGGTTTCCATTTCTCCACATCCTCACCACTTGTTACTTCTTCTTTTTTTTTTATTAAAATATCATTGATATACAATCTTATGATGGTTTCACAAAACAGCACTTGCTATTTCTTGTAAAACTCATTCCTTTTTATTTCTGAAGAGTATTCCTTGGTGTGGATGCACCGTAGTTTGTTTAACTGTTCACCCGTTGGAGGACATCTGGGTTGTTTCCACTTATTGCCTACTATAATTAAAGCTGGTATAAACATTCATGTGCAGGTCTTTGTGTGAACTTCAACTTTCAGTTCTCCAGAATAAGTGCCTAGGAGCGTAATTGCTGAGTCATGTTGTAGTTGCATGTTTAGTTTTTCAAGAAACTACCAAACTGTTTTCCAGAACGGCTGTACTATTTTATATTTTCACCAGCAATGTATCCAGTTTTTCCATATCCTTGTCAGCATTTGATGTCACTGCTTTTTATTTTAGCCATTCTGGTAGGTGTGTACTTACCTCATTGTGGCTTTAATTTGCATCTCTAACAGCTGATGATATTAAACATCTGATTATGGGCTAATCTGCTACCTGTATATGCTCTTTGGTGAAATGTCTGTTCATGTTTTTTCCTCATTTTGTAATTGGATTGTTTGCTTTTTTATAGTCAAGTTTTGAGGTACTAATCCTTTGTCAGGTAGGTGGTGTGCAAATATTTTCTCCCAATCTGTAGCTTGACTTTTCATCCTCTAAATAGTCTTTCGCAGAGCAGAATTTTACATTTTCTTAAGTTTACATATCCATTTTTCCTTGTATGGTGCTTTTGGTATTAAGTCTATGAACATTTTGCCTGGCCCTAGGTCCTGAAAATTTTCTCCTGCTTTTTCCTGAAAGTTTTATAGTTTTATGTTTTGTATTTAAGCCTATGATCCATGTGTGAGGTTTAGGTTGAGGTTTATTTTTTTGCCTATGGATATTCTGCTAATCCAGTACCATTTGATGAAAAGGCTCTCTTCTTTTGAATTACTTTTTGCACCTTTGTCAAAAATCATTTGGGCATAATTGTGTGGGTCTGTTTCTGGGTTCTCTGTTCTATTCATTGATCTACGTCTGTGCCTCTGTGAATATCACACAATCTGGGTTACTGTACCTATATAATAAGTCATGAAATCAAGTAAACTGATTCTTTCCACTTGATACTTCTATTTAAAAATTAACTTAGCTATTGTAGTTCCTTGTTCTTTCCTCATAAATTTTAGAATAAGCTTGTCTTACATCTGTAAAAAAATTTTGCTGTGATTTTATAGGAATTGCACTAAACCTGTGTATGAAATTAGGGAGAATTGACATCTTTTCTATTTTGAGCCAACCAATCCATGAACACAGAATGTCTCTCCATTTATGTAGATTTCTTTCATCAGTGGCTTGTATTCAGCATACAAGTCTTAGACATGTTCTCTTAGATTTACACTGAAGTATTTAATTTTTTTGACCAATTATAAATAGTATTGTTGTATTTTAAAATTTGGTGTCTATATGTACATTGCTAATATATAGAAATGCAGTTAATTTTATACATTTATATTGTATCCTGTGACCTGCTGAACTCAATTATTTATTTTAGGAGGTCTTTTACAGATTTTTTTCATAGATACTCATGTCATCTGCAGATAGGGACAATTTTATTTCTTTCCAATCAAGATGCCTTTTATTAGCACTGGCTAGGACTTTCAGTACTATGTTGAATAAGGTGATGAGAGCAGATATTCTTGTCTTGTCCCTGTTCTTAGTGGGAAAGCTGACTTTCAACAATAAGTATTATATTAACTACAGGTTTTTTGTAGATTTTCTTTATCAAGTTGAAATTACCTTCTATCCCAAGTTTTCTGAGAATTTTTATTGGGGATGGATGTTGAGTTTTGTCAAATGGTTTTGCTGCATCAATTGATAATGCTTATGTGATTTTTTTTCTTCTTTAGCATATTGTGATTTTTGAATATTGAACTAGATTTACATCCAGGGAATATCATGGTATATGATTCTTTTTTTAAATTCAGTGTGATAAAATACATATGGCATGAAATTTGCCATTTTAGCCATTTAGAAGTATACAATTAATTGTCACCAAGTACAGTCACAATGTTATTCAACCATCTCCACTATCTAATTTCAGAACATTGTCATCACCCCAAAATGAAACATCATACTTACTCATTAAGCAATAGCTCCACATTCCCATTCCCCACAGCCCCTGGCAGCCACTAATCTGCTTTTTGTTTCTATGGATTTTCCAACTCTGCATATTTCATAAAAATGGAATTATATAATACATGGCCTTTTGTGTCTGGTTTCTTTCAGTTAGCATAATGTTTTCAGGGTTCATCCATGTCATAGCATGTGTCAGTACTTCATTCTTTTCTTTGACTTAATAATATGCCCTATTTTGTTTATGCATTCATCTGTTGATGGACATTGGGTTGTTTCCATAGTTTGGCTATTGTGAATAGTGGTGCTATGAACATTCATATACAAGTTTTTGTTTGAACACCTGTTTTCAATTCTTTTGGATATGTATACCTAAAAGTGGAATTACTGGGTTATATGGTAATTCAATGTTTTAACTTTTGGAGGAACTGCCAAACTCTTTTCCAAAGTTGCTACACCATCTTACATTCCCATCAAGAATGTATGAGGGTTCCAGTTTCTTTACATCCTCATCAATACTTGTTTTACATTTTGTTGTTGTTGTGATGGCCATTCAAGTGGGTGTGAAGTGGTATCTCATTGTGATTTTGATTTGCATTTCTATAATGATTAATGATGTGTTGAGCATCTTTTCATGTGCTAGTTGGCCGTCTGTGTATCTTTGGGAAAATGTCAATTCAAGTCCTTTGCTCATTTTTTTAAGTGGGTTGTTTGCTTTGTTGAGTTGTAGAAGGTTTTTTTTTTTTTTTGTATAGAAACCAAATAATTATTTTTATGTATTGCTGAATTCTATTTATTAAATTTTGTTAAGGATTTTATATCTATATTCATGAGGGATATTGGCTGTACTTTTCATTTTAGGTATTAGCTCTCTGGTTTTTAGTCAGGGAAATACTAGTTCCATAAAATGAATGGAAAGTGTTTCCTCTTGTATTTTCTGGATGAGATTGTTTATAATTGATGTTAATTTTTAAAAGTTTGGTATGATTCTCCAGCGGAAGCCATCTTGGCCTAGAGATTTCTTTCTGGGAGGATTTTGAAGATTAAAAATCTAATTTCCTTAAGAGTAACAGGGCTATTCAAATTAAATATTTCATATTGGATGCATTGTGGTAGTTTGTGCTTTTCTGAGGAATTGGTGCATTTTATCTTAGTTGTCAAGTTTCCTTGTGTAGAGTTGTTCATGGTACTCCCTTATCTTTTCTATATCTATAGGGTCTATAAGTGATATCCCTGGTTTCGTTCCTGATATTGGAAGTTTATGTTCCCTCCCTCTCCCCTCCTTTGCTAATTTCTAGAATACCAGAATGGTTGTATTTGTCGATTTTATCCAACTTCATAGTTACTTCTCTGGGAAAGAATTTGCCTTCCACCTTCCCTGGAAGTCTTGCCACTACAAAAAAAAAATTTTTAATAGATAATTTTTCTACATTAAAGAAGTTTCCTTTTAATTCTAACTATCTTTGGGATTTTATTTTGTTTTAAATAATGAATAAGTGTTCATTGTCTTTTTTGTATCTCTTGAAATGATTATATTTTTTCCTTTATAAAATATTATATTATTAGATTTTCTGATATTGAACTTGATACATTCCTCAAAGAGTTCTGTTGTCATACCACATTAGTTTTTTTTAATATATTGCTTAAATTTGGTTACTTTATTGAGAAGATTTGCACTATCTAAAATGTTATTTTCTTTTACTGTTTTGTGGGTTTGATATCATTTGATAAAATGGGCTGAGTAACTTTTCCACTTCTTCCATTTTCTGAAATACATTGTTTAATATAGAGAGACCTTCCCTTTGGAGGTTTGGTAAAACTTTTTAGTAAAACTGGGCTTGATATTTCTTATCATGAGAGATATTGGATGACCAGTTCCTATTCTGACGATTTATGGTTTTCTTGTAATCTTTCCAGGACTTCTTAGTTTTCAAATGTACTAGAATTAAGTTGTTCACAGTATCCTCTTAAGTTATTAAAAATCTCTACTGTTATTGTTTGTTTTATTTCCTTTTCTATTCCTAATATTTCTTTCTGATGATCAGACTTGCTGGAGTTTTTCTGTTTTAGTACTTCTGTCAGAAAAACATTTGGTTTGGTTGATTACTGTTTTGTTTTCTATAACTGCTCTTATATTTTTTATATCCATCTATCTATTTCTTTTGAGTTTACTTTTTTCACTCTAGGGTCCTGAACTGAATATGAAACTCATTTATTTTCAACCTTCATGTTTTTGTTTTTGCAACTTAAAAAAAAATCAAGCCCCTTTCACAGAAGTGACCACTTGGGTCCATCCTGTTCCTTGGGGTTCAGGATGTTGTTTATTTTTTGTTGAGACAAGTGCACATATTATTAAAGTCACCCATTTAAATTGCATGATTCAGTAGCTCTTACTATATTCACAAAGTTGTATAACCATCACCACTATCTAATTCCAAAACCTGAAACCCCAAACCCATTAGGCAAGTCATTCCCAACCCCAACCCCTGGAAACCACTAATCTGCTTTCTGTCTCTATGGATTTGCCTAGTCTAGACATTTCATATATGTGGAATCATATAATATCTGGTCTTTTACACTTGGCTTCTTATATTTAGTTTAATGTTTTCAAGGTTCATCCATGTTGTAGCCTGTATCAGGACTTGTGTTAGTCTCCTAGGACTGATGTAACAAAGCACCACAAACTGGGTGACTTAAAGAGCAGAAATTATTGTCACACAGTCTAGAGGCTAGATGGCTGCGGTCATGGTATTGACAAGGATCGTTCCTCCTGAAGGCTGAGAGAATTTGTTACAGGCCTCTCACCTAGCTTCTGGTGGTTTGCTGGCAATCTTTGGCATTCATGGGCTTTTAGAGGGAAAGTGTTTACTCTTTCTGCATCAAGTACGATGTTAGCTGTGTGTTTTTCATTGATGCCCTCTACACTTGTCCCAGTTTTAATGGGCTAAAATTGGCAGTGAGTTCAGGTGTTCTCAGTGTTATCCCTCCATCATAAAATTCCACTTTCCCTTCTCATCTAGAGGTTTTAATCTCCACTGATAAGTGTAACCGAAATCCATAACTTCATTAGGGATGGAAAAATGTTGGTTTTCTAGTTCTCTCATTCTTTCTGCATTTTTTTTTTGATCTGGAATTCTATGAAGAATAAATTTCCTCCATTAGCTATTTGGTATCCTTGGAGTCCTGCCTAGGAACAGGAATGCCAGGATAAATGCTTGACTCTTTCCCTCTATCAATTTGCAGAGCTATGAGATGGCACTCTGGCATGGTGGGGTTTGTTAAAATTAGCTCTGTGGGCTCATGTATATATTTTATGTATTTCAATCAATTACAGTTATTTTCTGATATAGCATATTTCTGATGTTCAAATTATCCTTTGTTTGGCCAGTGGGGTCCCTTTAACTTATCTCCTTCTCTCTTGATAGCATCCTTGCAACCTGTACCAAATTTGTCCTGTACATTTCCTGTCTATTTTTGAATGAGCTATTTGAGGGCTTTCCTTTTCTTATTTAAAATTAATCTGTTTAAGAATTTAAAAGTCACCCAAAATACTGATTTTTTTATACCTATACATTTTGGTATGTAGTACTTAAATTCCAACTCTACTGTAAATACTTCATAATTTCTTTTTTGATTTCCCTTTCTAAAAGACAGCTTTATTGAGCTATAATTCACATACTATACAATTTACCATTTAAGATGTACAATTCAGTTATTTTTAGTATATTCAGATATACTAGATATGTGCAACCATTACCACAATTTTAGAACATTTTCATCACCTCAAAAAGAAACCCTTCCCCTGAGTGCTCCTCCTCTGCCCCTAAACAACCACTAATCTACTTTCTGTTTCTATAGATTTCTATATTCTGGACTCTTATATGACAAAATGTGGATTATTGTGATTGGCTTCTTTCACTTAACATAATGTTTTCAAGGATCATCCATTTGTAGCATCTATCAGTAGTACTTCATTCCTCTTTATTGCTGAATAATATTCTCTTATATGGATATACCACATTTTGTTTATCCATTCATCAGTCAATGGGCATACCTTTTGGCCATTATGAATAATGCTGCTATAAGCATTTGTGTACAAGTTTATATGTGGACATATGTGTCCATTTTTCATTTCTCTTCAGTAATACCTACAAGTGGAATTACTGCATCATATAGTAACTTTATATTTAATCATCTGAAGAACTGTCAGACTATGTTCCAAAGTGGCAGTACCATTTTCCATTCCCACCGGCAATGTGTGATGGTTCCTATTTCTCCATGTCTCATCAACATTTGTTATTAGGACTTTTTTCTCCTTTGGCTGTATTCTTTTTACTTTATATTGTTTACAACAGGCTTTTCTTTTTAAACTAAAGTCTGTGGTTTACAATAGGATTTACTCTGTTGTACATTCTGTGGGTTTTGACAATTGTATAACTACATATATCCACCATTACACTATCATACAGAATAGTTTCACTGCCCTAAAAATCCCTTTGCTCTACCTACTCTCACCTCCTTTCCTTTTTCCCCTTGAATCCCTGGCAACCACTGATATTTTTACTGCCTCCAATTTTGCCTTTTCCAGAATGTCATATAGTTGGAATCTACAGTGTGTAGCCTTTTCGGGTTTTAAAGTTCCTCTGTGACATCATGGCTTGAAGGCTTATTTCATTTTATCACTGAATGATACTCCATTGTATGAATGTACCAGTTTGTTTATTCATTCAACTGTTGAAGGACATCTTGATTGTTTCCACATTTTGGCAATTAGGAACAAAGCTGGTATAAACATTCATATCAGATTCTTGTTTGGACATAAGTTTTCAGTTCATTTGGGTAAATACCAAGGAGAGAGGTTGCTGGATCATATGGTAAGAGTATATTTAGTTTTGAATGAAACTGCCAAACTGTGTTCCAGAGTGGCTGTGCATTTTGCATGCTCACCTGCAGTAAATGAGAGTTCGTATTTCTTGTTATGACTTCTTGATTCCAGCCATCCTAGTGCACGTGAGTTGTATCTCATTATTGTTTTGATTTTCCTTTTTTCCCTAATGGCTAATGATGTTGAACATCTTTTTATGTACTTATTGGCCATTTGTATATCTTCCTTGGAGAAATGTTTATTCAGATCCTTTGCTTATTTTAGAAACTGTGTTGTCTTTTTATTATTGTGTTGTATAAGTTTTTTATACTAAATACAAATCTCTTAACAGATTTATGATTTGCAAATATGTTCTCCCATTCTTTGGATTTTCTGTGTACTCTCTTTATGGTGTCTTTTGAAGCACAGAAGTTTTTCATTTTGCTGAAGTCCAATTTATCTGTGTTCTTTTGTTGTTCATGCTTTTGGTATCATATCTAAGAATCCTTTGCCAAATCATGATTTACTCCTAAACCCATAAGTTACTTAGCAGCATTTTAGTGTTCTAAACATTTTTTTCAGCATTATTAAAGTATAATTGACTAAACATTTATTTTTTATTATCTTTTTATTCTTTTCTATCAGAGTGAGGTCCGTTTAATATTGATAATTTGAAATTTGTTGAGACTTCTTTGTCACTTATATTTGGTCATTTTTTATAAATGTTTCACATGTAATTGAGAAGAATGAACACATTTTTCTTGTTAGTGAGTTTATCTTGTTTTGGGTTTACAGATCTTGAGTATATAGATATTTATATCTTTCTCTGAATCTGGCAAATTTTTAGTCATTATTTCTTCAAATATTTTTTCTTCATGAATCTCTTTCTGCTCTCCTAGGACTCCAGTGACACCAGTGGCTGACCTTTTGATATTTTTTCACAGGCCTGAGGTTCTGTTAAATTTCTTCAATCTTCTTTCTTTCTGTTTTGATCTTTTTTCAAGCTCATGGACTCTTCTGTCAGCTGTGATGGTTAATTTTATTTGTCAACTTGGCTAGGTTATGGTATCTAATGTTTGATCAAACACTGTTACAGATATTGCTGTAGAGACATTTTTTATATGTGATTAACATTTAAATGATCAGCAGACTTTGAGTAAAGCAGATTACTCTCTATAATGTGGGCTGGCCTTATCCAATCTGTCAAAGGCCTTAAGAAAAAAGACTGACCTCCCCTGAGGAAGAAAGAATTCTGCATTGAAACTGCCTTTGGACTCCAAGCTGCAACATCAAGTTTTCCCTGGGTCTCCTGCCTGTTGGCCTGCCCTGAAGATTTTTGAACTTGCCCTTCCCCACAGTTGCATTAGTTAATTCCTTAACCAATCAACCAATCCTTCTCCCTCTCCCTCTCTCACCCACACTCTCTCTCTCTTTATATATATATATATATATATATATATATATATATATATATATATATAAACTCCATCACTGAACTTTTGCAGTTTTACTCCAATGTGTCACACAAAAAAAAGCACCCACAAACTTCCAAAGCGCTCTCTAGAGGGCAGTATTGGCCCTATTGAGCCCAAAACACTCAGAGACAATTGCTGTCTTTTTGACTGAGGTTGCTTTTTGCCCAGAGATGGGCTGGTTGTGAGATCTGGGTTGTAAATCTCCAGTTTCTCATAATCTCTACGGCTAGAGTAATCCTCTTCTTAAAGATAAAATGACATGGATTCCAAAATTTCAAAGTAGGGGTTATACCCACCATCCACATAATCCACATTCTGGATTTATAGCCTATTAATACCTATTTCTTTCATCAATTCATAGAAATATTCAGCTTTCACTAAGGTTTGGCTAACTTCCTTAAGTCCTTCATTGCTTTGTGTTTGTTTATTCCTCTTAAGATATTTAAATATATTTCAGAGTAACTTAAAGCTACTTAAGGCTATCACACTGGATCTTTTGCATTCCTACCTTCTTTCCTCCAATTATCCATTCATTTATTTAATGTTAATTGAATTGACTATACCAGGTTCTATACTAGACCTGGGGACAGAGAGAGAAATATAACCCAGGCCCTTTTCTCAAGGTTCCAGCAGACTCTTCAATGCATAATTAATCCAGACAAGAGTTTCATGACAGAATAGAGTTTAAGGAACATGTGAACATGCCAGAAAAGTCTTTGACTTCAATTACTTAATCTCTTTTTTAGTGTATATGATATTTTTGGTCAGGAGAACTTACCCCTTGTTCTTCAAGCTTCTATAAGGCCAGCCCTGTTACTTTCTATAAAATATATTACAGTAATGTTTATTGACCCATGTACAAGGTGATTGTGAGATTTCATGATATTTACTGTCAAGTCTCATTCAATAGAGAAATTATTACTGAAATGTTATTTTGTCAGGCTGAATTATTTGTTCTATAACATCTTGTGCTAAACCTGAAAGTAATAGACAAATATTCAAAGTGAATCTGAGTATTTTTTACTTTTACCTGTATTAATAGTATCTTTTCAAGTGGGCATTTAACAACATTTAATTTTTGAGCATAAATAATAGAAATCTAAGTTTATTTGTGTAATTTTAAAAATTAAATATTTTTACTAAATATTCAGAAAAGAAGTTGTTGGTTTACATTAAGGACATCTTTGTTCATGGTTGTCCAGAGCTTGGACTTGGAATTTCTATATCATGTGTTTATTAAAATTATGAAGAATCAAGCTACATATTTCACTGTTTTAAAAAAATATTTAAAAAGCAGAAGTGTGTGAGAAGGAAGAATAAAGCAGGGGGAATTACACTCCATAACTTCAAGCTCTATTACAAAGCTACAGTAATCAAGACAATTTGGTACTGCCACAAGAACCCACGGACCAGTGGAACAGAATTGAGAGCTCAGATATAAACCCAGGCATATATGGTCAATTAATATATGATAAAGGAGCCATGGATATACAATGGGGAAATGACAGCCTCTTCAACAGCTGGTGTTGGCAAAACTGGACAGCTACATGTAAGAGAATGAAATTGGACTACTGTCTAACCCCATACACAAAAGTAAACTAAAAATGGATCAAAGACCTGAATGTAAGTCATGAAACCATAAAACTCTTAGAAAAAAATATAGGCAAACATCTCTTGGACATAAACATGAGCAACTTCTTCATGAACATATCTCCCGGGCAAGGGAAACAAAAGCAAAAATGAACGAATGGGACTATATCAAACTAAAAAGCTTCTGTACAGCAAAGGATACCATCAGTAGAACAAAAAGACTTCCTACAGTATGGGAGAATATATTCATAAATGACATATCCGATAAGGGGTTGACATCCAAATTATGTAAAGAGCTCACGCACCTCAACAAACAAAAGAAAATAAGCCAATTAAAAAAATGGGCAGAGGAGTTGAACAGACACTTCTCCAAAGAAGAAAGTCAGATGGCCAACAGGCACATGAAAAGATGCTCCACATCACTTGTCATCAGAGAAATGCAAACTAAAACCACAATGAGATATCACCTCACACCAGTAAGGATGGCCACCATCCAAAACACAAACAACAACAAATGTTGGCGAGGATGTGGAGAAAGGGGAGCCCTCCTACACTGCTGATGGGAATGTAAACTAGTACAACCATTGTGGAAAGCAGTATGGAGGTTCCTCAAAAAACTCAAAATAGAAATACCATTTGACCCAGGAATTCCACTCCTAGGAATTTACCCTAAGAATGCAGCAGCCCAGTTTGAAATGATATATGCACCCCTATGTTTATCACAGCACTATTTACAATAGCCAAGAAATGGAAACAACCTAAGTGTCCATCAGTAGATGAATGGCTAAAGAAGATGTGGTATATATACACAATGGAATATTATTCAGCCATAAGAAGAAAACAAATCCTACCATTTGCAACAACATGGATGGAGCTAGAGGGTATTATGCTCAGTGAAATAAGCCAGGCAGAGAAAGACAAGTACCAAATGATTTCACTCATATGTGGAGTATAAGAACAAAGAAAAAACTGAAGGAACACAACAGCAGCAGACTCACAGAACCCAAGAACGGACTAACAGTTACCAAAGGGAAAGGGACTGGGGAAGATGGATGGAAGGGAGGGATAAGGGGAAAAAAGGGCTATTACAATTAGTACACATAATGTAGCGGGTGTGGGGGGGGATGGGGGGATACGGGGAAGGCAGTATAACACAGAGAAGACAAGTAGTGATTCTATAACATCCTTGTATGCTGATGGACAGTGACTGCAATGGGGTATATGGTGGAGACTTGATAATAGGGGGAGTCTAGTAACCATAATGTTGCTCATGTAATTGTATATTAATAATAGCAAAATTAAAAAAAAACTTTTGCAGCATCCCAAAAACATAAAAATAATAAATAAATAAAAAGCAGAAGTGTGCCCTTATTTGGGGAAATAAGCATTGTTAGTGAGAAGCAAATTATTTATATGATAATATTTCCTAAATTAAACTTCTGTTAGTTGAATGCTATTCTAATATTTATTAGAGAAAGTTATACATGAAAAATTATTTTTAAACCATGAAATACTATAGTAACAGGAACTATTATAATTTGTAATAATAATTTAAAGGAATCTGAAGCCTAAAATTATGAAGTGTTTTCATAGACTTAGTTTACTTAAATGAGCAAGGCTGTAAGAGAAAAAATATAAATGAATAAATGGTCCCCTTCAAAGAGAGGAAGAATGGAAAAATGGAAAGAAAAGGAGATTCGTCAGTTCTAGTTTTTTATTCACAATTTGATGTGTGGTCCTCCAGGGGATAGGACCAGAGGTTCCATTATTTGTAAAGATACCAGGATAAAATCCAAGAAATTGAGGAAAGTACTACTATTAAAATTGAATTTAAAACATTCATATAAACCCATGATTAAATAATGTATTAGTTGTCTATTGCTACATAATAATGATACCACAAATTTAGAGGCTTAACAGACACGTTTATCTCACACTTCTGTGGCCCAGGAGTTTGGGCATGGCTTAGTTAGATGCTCTGCTTCAGGGACTAACAGAGCTTCAATCTAGGTGTTGGCCAGGGCTATGGTCACATCTGCTTCCCAAGCTCACGTAGTTGTTGGCAGCTTTTCATTCCTTGAAGGCTGCTGGACAGAGGGTCTCAGTTCCTTGCCAAGTGGCCCTCTCTGTCGGCAGCTCACAGCATGGCAGCTGGCTTCTTTAAAGCCAGCAAGGGAAACAGTCTCCTTCAAGACTGGCCTTAGTCATACATGCTATAATCATATATGTAATCATGTGCATCCTGTCACTGTACACTGCTGACTAGAAGCAAGTCATGGTTCTTCCCAGGTTTAGGAGGAGGAGAGCACACAGGAGCATGAACACCAGGAGGCAGGGATAATGGGGCCACCCTAGAGCCTGTCTGCCACAATGTATTTTTTTCTAGCTCAGTCCATTGAAATGGCCTAAAAGTCTCACTGAAGCAATAATGAACACCCCTAGTGCTCATGTTGTGGTCTCTGAAAACCATCCTCATTAAAGGGAAGCTGGGCCTTTGGATAAATAGTTTATTCCCGGGCTGGGGCAGAGAAACTACAAGGAGAGCCAGGGATATTTTGTTGTGCTAGAAATCAGTAAAGTTCTAAAAAATCAATGGGATAATATTCCACTAGCCACAGTCATGATATTTACAGCATTATAAAGACTAATGGTGGCAGTGAACGGAAATAGATGGAATCTATGAAAATTCATTATTTAATAATGATGTTCAAAATAGAGAAAAATCTGAAAAATTTTATTTGTCACCATTTGAGGTAGCTATTAAATCAACTACTTACTATGAAAATTGGTAATTAATGGTAAAGAATTAAACTTTTTATCTTGCCTTTTCAGTAGAATCTGTATTTCAGGTAACTAGATATTCCCAGTAGATGAGGGAAAGCTCTATTTCACAGACGAATGCTAATTAGTAACTATAAAAGAGATGATAGATTTTGAAAAACATCACAAACTTTAATGAAATTACCATGATTATCATTATCATACTGATCATCAGCTGCTGTTAACAAGGTTGATGGGAATTGGATATTTTTTAAATTAAAAAGTATAATGGAGTTGGTGGAGGGGACCTGATGAAGGGGGTAGTTTAATAACCATAATATTGTACATGTAATTGTAGATTAATGATACCAAAATAAATTATATTAAAAAAGTAATAATGGTCACTTCCTAGTTTCAGGCAAAAAATATAACTAAAAAACAGGATTAGACAGTCATCACTTTAATCCAGTAATCAATTCTTAACGTCATTAAAGGGCTAACCACATATTATATGTTTTCTGATTGATTCAGCATGAATAACCATTCCCTTTAGAATATTCTAGCCAAAAATGTTTTGGCTAGAATATTTAATAATAAAAATGTTACAGGAAATGCAGGAGATAGGAGAACAAACTAAACAGCACCAAGAGGTAGCAACTTAACAAACCAAGAAGGTGGCACATTCTTCAGAACAACTGTAGGATCATCTCTTCAATTGTCAGCATCATTAAAAAAGGGACCTAATAATCAGATGCTGTATGTGGTCCTTGAACAGATCCTGATTTGCACCAAACCACTGTTACGGGCATTTTTGTGTCATTTGGGAAATTTTTAATATAGTCTAGATATTGAACTGGACAGATGGAGTTTGTTGACATTAAAAAGTAGGTTATAAAAAGCATGCAAAAAATACACACATAGGAAAAGATCTGGAAGTACGGGTACTAAGGTGTTAACAGTGGTGGACCTCTGCAGGAGGGGGGGCATGTTTATGAGTTTCCTCTTGTTGCCGTAACAAATTACCACGAATTTAGTGGCTTAAAACAACACAAATTTATCCTCTTACACTTCTGGAGGTCAGAAGTCTGAAATGAATCTTATGGGACTAAATTCAAGGTGTCTGCAGGATTGGTTCATTTTGGAGGCTCTAGGGGAGAATCCATTCTTTGCCTTTTCCAGAAGGCTTCTGGAGGCTGCTGGCATTCCTCAGATCTAGCTGCATCACTCAAATATCTGCTTCTCTCATCTCATCACCTTTATCTGCCTTCTGATTCTCCTGCTTCCCTTTTATAAGGACTCTTGTGATTACATTGGGCCCACCTGCATAATCCAGAATAACCTCCCCATCTCAAGATCCTTAACATAGTCACATCTGCAAAGTCACTTTTGCCACGTAAAAGGTTCTAGGGATTAGGTCGAGGATATCTTTGAGGGTGGCCATTATTCTTCCTACCACAGAATGTGATGTTTTTACTTTTTTGTGTGTGTCTATATTTTGTAATTTTATATAATATGTATGTATTACTTTAAATGTATTAGTTAAAAGTAGAAAATGTTAGAGTTTAATATCAAGTGACATGAAATGGGTTATTTACAATTTTATCTGCCTCCATGTGAAGCTTGAGCTTTACATCCAGTTATTTTCTTATTTTTATACTAAATAAGAAAATTCAAATTCATAATTGTACATTGCCAAAAATGGCAACAAGTGTTTGGTAACTGGGTCAGAGACTTACGTATGTTGACTTGAACAAGGACCTATAAATTGAGAAGTCATTTCTTCCATTCACTGTTGCCTCCTGACACTAAGTGGGTGAAGTATCAAACTCAAATTCTGCACCAATGAATGTTTCACCTTGAGAGTGGGCCTCACTCGGAGCAGTACCACCCAGGGGATGCTTTGAAAACATGTGGGGTTATTTTGGTTGTTAGAGTGTTTGACAGGAATCCCCTGGCAGGGATCTCCTGGCAGTTAGTGGGCAGGAGCCAAGAATGTCTTAATGTCCTTCAATGCATGTGACTTTCTTCACAAGGATGAATTTTCCTACATTTTATATAATTTTCCAGTGTCCCCCTAGACATTCATGTATATGAAAAACCTATTTGTAATTATCTGAGCCTAAACCAAACATAATTTTGCATGTAAATTCAAAGTACTTTTTTCTAATACTTACTGTTTAAGATACGGAATGCTTTCACAAATTTGTATGTCATTCTAGTGTGGGGGCCATACTTATCTTCTCTGTATAATTCCAATTTTAGTATATTGCTGATGAAGTGAGCAAAAATCAAAGCAGTTTTTGCAGTTTTAATATCCTGGAATTTTCCAGGAATGGAACTACTGTGTAAATTGAAAGGAGTGTATATTGTTTTGTTTGGAACTTTACCAAGAATGGTTTAATGTTTTAGAGAATCACACTGACATCAATGCCGTTTATGGACTGTGTTGGATATCTTACATTTGTCCTTCCAACTTCACTCCACCCTCTCTACCTGCTCTGTGCCCTGTGAAGGGACTATATCAACAGGTTTGCTTGCCCTCCAGTTTCTGGGTAAGTTCACTTAATGGAAAGTATGGGCAGCTCTGGAAGATGAAAGGGTAGGTAGTGAGGTATACCACTTGAAATGACCATCAGGAACTAGGTGTTATCTGATCCATGAAAACATAAAATTGGATGTGACAACAGTATATCACTAGAAAATTATAACACTATATACAATTGAGCCCATGGTACTTGCATCTATTGATTTAATGCTCCCTTATCCCACAGTTATGGCTTCCCAGAAAGTTCTCTATGACTGGTTAACAAAGAAAAAGTACTGGCCTGGTTTATGCACAGTTTGCTGTGGATGGTAGCTGCATTCTAGCTCCTGAAAGCCTATGGTGAATATTCCTAGGGACAAACATTTGGGTAGTACATCTTATTGTCTGCTTCATGTGGAAGGAGAGATGGCAGATTTTCTCTCTGGGCATATAATACTGTTGGGAGATGCAATCTGTCACAGTCTGGAACTTCCCTATTTGTTCTTGTTTTATGCAAGGCCCTGACCACTCTTTACTGGGGCCATTTCTCAGGGCTGAATTTGCAGGAAGCTACCTTGAGGGATGAGCTGATATCTCCTAGGACAAAGAGCAGGCTTGCTATAAAAGATGTGGATTACCCAAGGCAAGTATTCCTCAGCTGCAATGTGTGCATAGTGTGTCCACCTGGGCCCCTCCACATGGCCCCTGTGGGACTTGGGGACATGGAGAACCTACAACAAATATTTGTTAAATGCTTTGAAGTTAGTTTTATAAGCCTTTTGGATAGTATGTGACTTGACTTGGACTTGATTTTGCATTGAGGGGTGTAATTCAGAATTATTCCTCTGCAGTTTTGGTCCCTTAGGGAAAAATTTTGCCATCTGTATGGTTGAATTACTTATTTTTTTCTTTGTTCAGGCAAAAGTCTGCTGACAGAGGTATCGCTGCACATCTGTTGGAAAAAACAGAAGTTTTAATGACTTCATGAAATTATTTGACAAAGTTTCATAGCAAACAGTACTAAGGACTAGAGGTGAATGGATTGCCAATATAATAAATCAGAAATTCAAATATTCATTGTAAGTTTTTCCTATTCATACTGTAGATGGACATTTCATGCTCATATTCCAGTTTATAATTCTATTTTGCGCCTTTCCTTTCCATAGTAAGTTTTAATCTTAGACCAGTCTTCATCTCTTTTAGTTCTCAGTAATGGAATTTGACCCTTTGGCCTGGAAAACCACAGACCCTCCTTACTGCTGGTATAAGAAATTCCAGCACCAGAATAAGATGATTTTCTGTTTTCTTAAAATGCCCTTGAAAATGTTATTTCTAACAAAGGGGTCTTGTAAGACACCTGGAACTCAGAACTTACAGCTTGTTCTGTGAATATAAGCTTGGCCTCAAAAAGCCTGTAAATTCTTTTTGTTTGTATTGCTTAATAATGTGTTTCCATGGTAGTATTTAAATTGACATCTCCATGTCCTTTAAGCTGTGAATACCTATGAGTTTTCTTTAATAGCCAAGTAAATTGAAAATTTGCATGCACACAATAATTTGTCAGGCAAACATGATAACCCTACACTACTGAAACTACATACAATAACTTGTATGCAAATGTTTATAGCAGCTTTATTCATCAGAAACTGGATACAACCAGATGTCCTTCAACAGGTGAATGGATAAACTGGTACATTCATATAATGAAATACTAATCAATGATAAGAAGGAAAGATCTACTGATTCACTGAACAACGTAAATGAATTGGGTTTTTTAGTGGTAAAATATACAAAACATAAACACAGATGAATCTTAAATGCATTTTGCCAAGTAAAAGAAGCCAGACTCCAAAGACCCCAAAGTCTTGTATGATTCTATTCATGTGACATTCTGAAAAAGGCAAAACTCAGGGATGTTTATGAGTTTCCTATAGCTGCTGTAAAAAATTACCACAGCTTGGTGGCTTACAACACAAATTAATTTTCTTACAGTTCTGGAAGCCAGAAGTCCGAAATCAGTTTCACTAGGCTAAAGTCAAGATGTTGTAGGGCTGGTTCCTTCTGGAGGCTCTAGACAAAGTTCATTTCCATGACTTTTCTAGTTTTTGGAGGCTGCTTGTATTCCTTAGCCTGTGACTCCATCCTGACATCATTCCAACTCTTGCTTCTATCCTCATGTCTCCTACTACCTCCTCTGACTTTCTTGCTGCTGTCTTGTAAGGATCCTTGTGATTACACTTAGAACTCACCCAAATAATCCAGGATCATCTCCCCACCACAAAATATTTAACCTTTATCACATCTACCAAGTCCCTTTTGCCATATGATGTAACATTCAATTGTTGGGGGGATTAGGACATGGGTATCTTTCAGGTCATTATTTGGTCTATCACAGGACAGAAAGCAGATCAGTGGTTACCAGGGGTTGCAGGAGAGGGAAGGGTTGAGTACTTAATGGGCTGCTGCTGTGGATATATGACACTACAATTGTCAAAACCCACAGAATGGTACACCACCAAGAAAGAACTTTACTGTATACAAAATTAAAAAAATCAACCTACTTGTCAGTGATCCCAGGATGGAATGCAGAATGTGATAAAAGGATCTAATTGTATTAAGAATGTATGACATACCTTCACTGAAGAGAGTCAGGGAAAAAGTTGCTAAACTTTGAAAAACAGTGTTTTTAAGCTCATAGATAACAGAACAGATTGGTATTTGCCAGAGGTAAGGGGCTGGGGGTGGGTGAAATGGGTGAAGGGAGTCAAAAGGTACAAAAAGTAGGAGACATGAGGATAGAAGCAAGAGTTGGAATGATGTGAAGATGGAGTCACAGTTGTAAATAAGTCATGGGGATGTAATGTACATCATGGTGATCTAGTTGGTAATACTGTATTGTGTATTTGAAAGTTGCTAACAGAGTAGATCTTAAAAGTTCTCATCACAAGAAAAAAATTCTGTAACTGTGTATAGTGATGGATGTTAACTAGACATTGTGGTGATCATTTTGCAATATATACTAATATCGAATCATTATGTTGTACACCTGAAACTAATATAATGTTATATGTCAGTGATACCTCCATAATAAAAAGAAAAATGGTGTTTTGACTAGCTAATGTAAGGCTAACAACAAAAAGAATTGTACATACTGTACTCTAGTTGGCAGATAGATGTAGAAATATAAATATGTATGTATAAATAGGGTGGTATATTTAGATACATTTCCTGGCTCTGACTGCTGAGATGGCCTCAAAGCAGTGACACCCAAGCAGCAATAAGCACACTTATCAACCAGATCTTTGTTTCTAGATACCATTTTCCAATAAACGGGACCAGGGCTCCTTGAAGAAGTGACTGATTCTAGGGCTGGCACAGGCAAGATATAAGGTAAGTGCAGAAGATCTGGCAGGACTAGAAGAGGACAGCCCAGAATACGAGCCTGCACCTGACCTCTCCAGACCCTTGCTGTGAGTCCTGTGCTGTGATGTATGTTCTGACTTTCACACTTTTGCTATAGTGTGTACTTTCCTTGAAATAAACTATACATACTATAATGTCTTGTGAGTCCTCTTTAGCAGTTGAACCCTGTTTAAATGCCACTTTAGTACAGTATATATTCAATTTTTGTAAATGATACATGATTCCTAGGGGAAAAAGGTGTATTGTCTAGTATACCTGTTTCTTTTCAGGAAGCTATTAAGCAAGATTTATTAATCATATTTCTAAGTGATTCTCTATCTGTCTTCATATTTTGGCTTTAAAAATTTCCATGTCATTTTTTTAAATGTCAAATTCTACTAATGTAAGTATTTTCATCTTCGATTTCTCTTCATTTGCATCTACTTTACATATTTCACCTTCCTTTACATTAATCTTTTTGTTTCATTTTGTGCTTCATTTAAATAACATAAAATTGAATTCTTAATCCAATTTGTGAATCTTAATTTTTAATAGGGGAGTAGATTTCATTTATATTTATCATGTTCACTAATACATTCGTTTTATTATTCATGTCATATTTTCTATGCTATTTCTAATGTTTCCTTACCATTTTTTATTTGTCTTATGATTTTTAAATTTGTTATTTCCCTTTGAGCACTTGCTTGAATCTTCTCCATTTCTTTGGAAGGCATATATACTCCTTTTGATACTGGTAAGTACTGGTAAGTGTGACCTTTAAGTTTTTCAAAAGCAATCTGTGGGTCTGGAGAAGGTAAGGTGCACAGTATTTTAATAGCAAGAAAGCTGACGGTGACTATTAGGGTCATGTCAAAAGGACTCAGGAGTCAACTTAAAGAAGTTCCTACTAGCCACAATTGGGATAATTTGAGCATCAGTAAAAATAATGCAGTGGACTGCAACACATGGAATATGTTTGAATCATGAGTTTATACTACTACTAAACAAACTTATTTTCCACCTTAAAAAAAAAAGATTAAGGTAGCAGTCTTACAAAATGGTGGGCTAAGGAGGTTGGTAGACACTCTCCCCAGTGAAACAACCATTTAATTGGTGAAACTTTTCCCAACCACTTAAAGTCTCTGGAATTTGTCCTAAAGGCATACAACAAAGAGGAAACATTAATTCAAGAAAATCTATTATTAAGCCTTAGTAAGAATGATGGGAATCTGCGGCACTTGGCCATGAACTGCTTTGCACCCTCTGGTGTGAAGCGTGTGATCGAAGTTCCACTCTTGGAAGATGCAGCCAAGAAGGTGGGGCTCTCTTTCCTTCCATTTCCCAGTGTGGGGCTGTGGTTTCACTCCAGTCAGGGCAGGCCCTCAGCATCTCTCATCACTGCCCACTCTGTGCTGTAGAAGCTGTATCCAGGCAGGTGCAGGGCAGAGGATTGGAGTGCTCATCCCCTGCCTAGCCTGCCCTGTAGGCGGGAGTTGTACTACACTTGGACAGGTTATAGTACTGGGACCTGATCTCCCCTGTTCCAACTTCCTCACTGGGCAGTTTCCATATTGGGAGAAGCAAGATGAGAAGACCACTGTCTGCTGTCCCTGAGCCATTACCTTCTTGTAGAGCAGATGTGTCACTCTGGGAGAAGTGGGCCATCATCCTACCCTCTCTCCAGTCTGGAGTAGTAGTGCTGTGGTCCTCTTAGAATTTAGAAGAGCACCTTTCACACGGTGTGTGTTTATTTGTTAGCTATTATTGTGAAAGACAATTTGGCAGAGCGTACGAATCTTCAGTTACAATCCTTTTCCCCAAATGGTCTAGCGGTTGCTCTCTCTTCTTCCGAAAGCTGATGGCTGCAGAGAAGTCTGCAAGCAAACTGACTTGTCTTACAGCATGGTGGTTGAGAGCTCTGCTCAGACCGCCGGGGTGTGTATCCTGGCTTTTCAACTTACACTAGCTGTGTGGCCTTGGGCGAGGTCCTTGACGTCTCTAGTCCTTATTGTCGTCATCTGCAAAGTCAGGCGACTCACAGACCTCCCTGTCGTGGGCCCTTGTCGCTGGCCAAAGCATCTTTCCTCTCTTTCACTGGTTGACTTTTTTTCTCTCTCCAACCTTGCAGTTCCGGTGGGACTTCTAACCATGGCCCCCTCGGCCCCTGGCCAGTGCCCTTACTCCATCTCTCGGCCACAGGGATGGCTCCTAGGGCGGGCACAAGGCCTGAAGACGCCTGGCGGCCTCTGTGGGGAACCCAGACGGGGGACTCTGTGTCCTTCTCCGGGGGCCACGGAGCGAGGCCGCTGTGAGCGCAGAGCTGCGTGCGCCACGTGGAGGAAGCCCGTCTGCGGCCCCCCGTGTGGAGAGAGCCAGGCAGCCGGCGAGCCCGGGGTCCGACAAGGCCGCGGCAGCCCCCGAGCGCAGCCCCCGCGCAGGCCCGCCCGGGCCGCTGGGAGGGCTGAAGGAGGGAGCTCCCGGGAGGCGCCAGGCCGTGTGCGGAGCCCAAGGCGAGCCCCAGGGACAGGCGGCTTCTCCGGCCTGCGGGGCGCAGGGCTTGCCCCTTGGCGTCGAGATGGTCGCCAGTGTGTGCGCGCGCAGGCAGCCGGGGTTCCCTGAAACGAGGGGACTTCTTTCAGTCTGCACACGGGGTCTTCCTTAAGCTTCGGAAAGCCTTTTTCGAGCAGCTGCCTGGGCGCGGCCCCCTGCGCTGGGAACGGCCAGCACCTGTACGGCGGGGTCACGGGCATCTCCGTGTCTACCGTCTCTCACCTGCGCTCACGCCCCGCCTCCGAACGCTGAGGGCCGGCGGTGGATGATGCTGTTATCCCCACGGGGTTGGCTCCTTGGTCTCCTCCTCTCCCTCGAGGCCCGAGGAGGCCCAGGCGCGGACGCGGGCCACTGGCTGCCACAAGCCCACCCCTGAGGGTTTCTGCCGCCCCCCATCCCACTGCCTTCCCGGCGGCAGGGCCGGCAGCTGTTGGGGACCCACGACATCTCGGTGACAGACGTCAGGCAAAGTCAGCGGGAAGAGCCACACGTGCGCGGGACCCCAGACGTCCCCACTGCCCGGCCCAGCAGCAAAGGCCTCGTCCTGGAGCTCGTTGGAAATGCAGACTCTCAGCACGAGCATGTCCACAACGTCCCGGGGATTGGGGTGAGCATCACTGTTTGAGAAGCTCTGCTCCAGAGCCTGGGCTCGGTTTAACCTTTTTATTCACAGTCCTTTTTTTTTTTTGTCGTTTCACAGAGCCATTCTAGGTGTTGCTTCTTGGGAAGCCAAAACCTTCCCCAGCTCCTCACCAGACCAGATCATGTAATGCTCTGACTTCTTAATTCTTCATGTTCATGTAAATTTCCC